>CM051458.1:34227717-34315379 GCA_028274465.1 Plantago ovata
TTCATCTACTGAATCAGAATACTTGCGCTGGTTGCTTTGCAAGAACAGCTCAAATCCTATGGATTCAGCAACAATTAGAGATTATGGTATTTTCTGCAAAGAAACACCAATCTTTTGTGATAATACAAGTGCTATTGCAATTACGCAAAATCCTAAGTTTCACTCTAGGACCAAGCACATTGATATTAGACATCATTTCATTAGAGATCATGTGGAAAAAGGTGAATTGAGGTTGTGAAAGTAGGCACTGAAGATCTTGCTGACATCTTTACCAGCCCCTACCGATAATAGGTTCGCAATGCTAAGTGTAAACTTGGTGATTGAACTACCTCAATAAAGGATACACGTGGCAGAATGCTGAAACAGGTATTCAGCAAGCCAAAGTATTCCTGTTTTAAAGACCAGTCACTGATTTCTTCTAAGAAATGATAAAGTCACTACATGATGCGGAAACAGGCATTCAGCAAGTAATTCCTTCAAAACGGGTATTTGTTAGGAAACTTGATCACTTGCTGAGACAGGCACTCAGTAAGAGAAAGAACTTAAGGATTGCTGAGACAGGCACTCAGACAATAAAAAGATACTGAAACAGGTATTCAAGTATCTAAGGAATTTTCTGAGACGGGAACTCAGAAAAAGAGCAAAGCTCATCTCTCAGTTTTTACCAAAGGATATCTCAAGTACAAAAATAATTTACTGATACGGGAAATCAGAAATATCTTTTAAACTTAAGACAATATGAGATATCTAAGTAAGGGGGAACTTTCAGCAAGTATCTAGAGTGATAATTCAAACTCTCTGAAAAGATTCTTGTCTATTTCAGCAAGCAATATATTCCCTTAAAACTCGGTAAAATCAATTTGTGACGTTAAACTGGCACAGATAAACTCGCAATAATCATGACATGAAACTCAATCGTGGCCATTGATTAAAAGGAGTTACTTATCTAACGGCTAACAAAACAAAGAGAGAGAGTGCTCTGACGGTTTTAGTTAGTGGGCCACTACGCATTCAATGCAAAGGCTCCACTAACTCTAGTGTTTCTCTGTTTTACCCTTGCTGAGAGCTCAAATCGATTGAGTTTCTCACACACCAGAGACACTATATAAAGAAGGAGTTAGAGAATGACAAAATTCTTTAACTCACATTTCCTTTCTCTGCAAATTTTAGCCTGAATCTACTGTACCTCCGGTCAAAAAGCAAAATATCTCTTTTCGTACACATTTTCTTGAAAAGAAATGGCTCCAAGAGACAGTCTTCTAAGTCCTCAAAGTCATCAAAGGTTGACAGTGCTGAAACACGCACTGCTCCGGTGACTACTCCGGCTACAACCACAACGAAAGTTGTGTTGAAAAACGACCGCATATCCGAAAAACCTATGCCTCCATCATATCTTGACACTGCAAAGTGTGAGATGTTGATGCAATGGGGAGGTTTTGCAAAAGAAAAGTACATTAGGTACTTTTATGAACAAGAACTCGATGACGAAAATGAAGAGGAACTTGAGCTTATCAAGCAGCAAGGCCTCATGAACTTTATCTCTGCTCGCACTAAGCAAGTGAGCATGATTGATACAATGGAATTCTACAACAATGCAGAAATCCAGTCCCTTACAGATAGCAAAGGAGTCACTGAAAAAGTGATCCTTACTTAGGTTCAGAACACGCAAATCATCCTGAAATGGATTGATTTAGCGGAGATATTTCAGATTCCAACCACTGGAACTGAAGATGACGTCACTGCCACTGACGAAGAAATTGAAGCTTTCTACAGTGACGTCAGAAATGAGAAAATGAAGAAAGGCGAGATAGCTCCCGTGACTTGGACAAAGCACGTTAAGAGAAAGCATCTCTGCCATTCACTTGGTCTAGTAGCTCTGCTACTAATAAAAGTTCTTGACTCCCAAGTTGGAGGAATTGACCAAGTAGGCCTAAGAAGATGGCCATTGCTGATGCATATCCATGAAAATAAAACGGAACTTAACTGGGCTAAGTACATTTTCAACAGGCTTGTTGATTGTGTTACTAAGTTTAAGGTAAAGGTAGAAGACAACAAGGTCTCACCTTCCTTTCCACTTATGTATGGAATCAAGATATGCTATATCCTTGAACACTTCAGGATTCAGCTAAGAAACCCATTGCCAATCAAAAAGTCTGTATGCAATGTGGGAAGATCATTCTACAAGCAGAATGTACCTAAGACTGCTGGAAAGAAAACTAAGAAGACAACAACAACAAATGTTGTCAGCACAAGCCAGCAAGAAAGGTATACAACAGCTGCAGATGTTACCACTCAGCAACTTAGAGATGAAACTGTTGTGGATGGTGGTAACACAAAAGAAACTGCTGTAGAAAATCAACAAGGTACGTGTACAAGAGCCGTTGCTGAAAATGCAACTATAGATGACTCTGGAAAACTGAAGAAATCTAACAAGAAAAAGAGGAAAGCTGATGATGACACTCAGACTGCAGCGTCATCAGCAAACCCCATACCTAAGAGGAAACGGACTAGCAACAAAAGAAAGAAAATACTGGCTCGCAAGTCAGTCCCTGCTGTCCAAGACCTCTCAGACAATTCCCAGACAAATGCTGAAACGCATTTGCCAGTAGATGTTGCTGAGGTGATTACTGAAACCTATGTCAGCAATGTTGAAGTGTTTGCGGAAGCCTTCAACAATCAACTTAATGTTGATCCATCTGCTGTGAATAGACCACAAGGCAGTGGAAATGAAATTCCTGCCCAAGTCCCAGATATCTACATTGTAGATAATTTAAATGATCCAACTATGGAACCAGTAAGTGACATTGCTGCTGATCTGCAAAAAGCGGCACTTGCTGATGCTGTTGAAAAGATGGTTGCTGAACAAGCAACTCATCAAGTTGCTGAAACCCCGCTTGCTGAAGGACCAGTTGTTGAAACAGCAATGGTTCCAGTTCCTGAAGTTGCTGAAACTCAAGAAGCATTATTCAACGACGCATCTCGTGATGCTGAGAATACTGGCCCAAGTTCACCCAAGACATCAATTGACAAAGTCTAGCTTGTACTGGAAGAAATAAGCAAACAAATGGAGTTGGAAATTGAAGAATCATCCAACAAATCAATTGATATCTTCATGACAAGCAGTGAGCTCAAGGGTCAAGATGCTTCTGCTCAACTTGTCATTTCAGAGACAAGGGAGATTGCTGAAACCGCACAGCTTTCTCAAATAGAGCAAAACCAGAAGTCTGCTGAAGAAACAGTCCAAGAAGCTGAAGAAACTGTTAATGCTGAAAGGACTGAGCTACAACCTGTCCTTCTTCAGCAGGTAGTTAATTCAACAATCAGTAAAACTTCAATTTCTGAAACTTATTCTTTTGCTAATATAATACTATCTCTACAGACTTCTCAAGATGCAAGTCAGATGGTTGCTGAAGCCTCTACACCAGAACCAACACTCCCTGCTCAGTAGGTAGTTAATGATTTTGGTATTAAAACTAAGTTTGACAACTTAGTACTTGTGTCTAACTCTAATTTATTTCAGGATGAACAAATGGAGGATGCTACTCAAGCTCCTCATGGAATGGAAATTGTACTACATGATCTTGCTGACTCTCAACAGGTAAATCATGTTTCAGATATGAACTCTAAAACAATTCTCCAAACCATTCCTGATCTAAATAACGTTCTTTTTCAGGCTCAAAAGGAGACCACTGAAGTGGTACTCATCACTGACGATCATCAAGTTAGTTCTGAAGAACTGTACTTGAACTTCAAAAGGACAACTTTGTCAATAGTTGCTAAGTCCGTCAGCAAATGGCAAAGGTACAGGCGAATGGATTTCTCAGATCTTCACCTTCACCTCTCAAACGAGAAAAAGAGATCTTCTCTGCTGAAGCTCGAAACATTTGTCCACTCCATCCTTCCTGAAGAAATGTTGTATTCTCAGCAAATGAGCTCAAATCTGATTGCTCAAATCAGAGAGAATATGAAGGCAAAATTCAAGAGTGCCTCTCCAGCTGAACAAGCTGTGATGCTCAAAGGTTCATTTGTACCTGTGGTGGCTGATCCCCACAAAATCAATGAGGAAGAGGAAGTGACAAGTGTTGCTTTGTATAAGCATGTTGAGCTAGTCATTCTGACAGACGATGATGAAGAAGAAGAAGATGAGAACATTCCCACTGATCCCAGTGATGATGAAGGGAAAGATTCCAAGGACAAGAAAGACGATGATGATGACAATCAAGGTCCAAGTCCTGATGCTGGAGGATTAAAGTTGACAGCTACTGAAAATGCTCAACTTGAAAATCAGCAAGCTGAACAACCACAACCTCAGCAAGAATCTCAACCTCCTCCTGCTGCTGCTGAAAATCAAGCACCTATGCAAGGTGCTGATACTGAAGAAGAATATGCCAGAAAAAGGGCTGCCTTGAAAAATGGCAAGAGTCCCATTTCTGATGCTAAGGTTCCTGAAGAAAACCTTGATGATGATGATGAACAAGATGAAGATTACCAACGCGCTCTCCAGAACAGTCTCTTGATCCATGCAAGGCATACGCAGGATCTAGAAATTGGTCAATCTTCAGGAGTAAGATCAAAGGAATTCCCCTCCCTTCCATTTACTACTGGCGAAACTCCAGTAATTGAGTCTCATACTCAATTAAAACTAACTACTGGCGAAACTCCAGTAATTGAGCCCCAAACTCAATTGAAACAACTAACTACTGGAGAAACTCCAGTTATTGAGTCTCAAACGTTGCCTTCAGCAACTACTCAATTAAAACTAACTACTGGTGAAACTCCAGTTGTTGAGTCTAAAGTGTTGCCATCAGCAACCACTCAACAAAAAGGAAGTGAAGCTACTGATAAAGGTTCTAAAGTTGCTCAACTTGATGAATCTGAGGATGATGACGACTTGTCAGAAAATGAGGATGAACAATCCAAGCGAGACCCAAAAGTTGTTCAGATTCCTCCTCCTGATTACATCAATGATTTAGACGATGGTCTAAGAGCAGAATTGCTGATGCTTGATGATCAGTTTGCTTCCGAACTTAAGGTTCATTCCTTAACACCACATTTAGTGTCGTTCCCAAGAGTTGAGGAGTTTACTCCCAGAATTCTAGCACTAAAGGAAGTCCATAATGCCTGCAAAGCTAAAGATGATGCATTGCTTGCTGAGAGCCCACTTGACTTTGGAAAAATATTGGCTACAGTGCTGAGACGCACTACAACTTTGACAATAGCTCAGAAAGACAATAGTCTTTATCACAAGAGCTATGAACAAGATGTAAGTCAAGCGCTCAAGCTTGCAAAGAATGCTCTCGTAAAGGCTCAGACTTTCATGGATGAGAAGGCCGCAACAGAGAAAAGACATGAAGAGAACATGATGAGTATTCAAAGAGAGTTGTCAAAAATGACTTCTGACCAACAACAAATCATCATGAAGTATAACAGTTTAAGCACTCTTACTGAAAACTGCAATGAGTTTTATTCTCTGCACATCACCCCGATGTTGCAATCCATGTCTAAGGGGGGAAAGAAAAGAAAAAGAAACCAATCCCCTCCTCCTGCTGTTTATGTGCCACTACTCATAGAACCACTTGCTGAAAGAGAGCAAAGTTCTAAAAGGCAAGCAGAATCTGAGTTGAATTCAGCAAGTACCAAAAAGAGAAAAACCGCTGCTGAAACTCAAGATTTTTGCCATAATGAAAGTCACCACAATCTGAATGAAGATGATGAAGATGATGACAATCAAACAATAGATCAAGCCATAAGAGCTAGACCCTTAACAGCCTTGACTCCGTCTTGCCACTCAAAGCATTTTCGTCTGACTCTTCAGCAAGAGATCAAGACAATGCTAAGACAAGAAGAAGAAGGCAAAGACAGGAAGAAAACAGGCTGGCCAGCATTGCTATTGGCTCCGGCATTGAATACACAAAGACCAGTAATGAATAAACCACTCAGAATGTAATCAGAAACATTCATGGTTGCTGGATCTTAAAGCTGGAAGACTTGCTGGTGAATGAGTTCTTTCCTACAACCATATTGAATCAAATGTTCAAATGGATAGAACTCAAGGTCCAAAGAAAGCAAAGGGAAGAATCCCTCCCAAGAAATATTGCTGGGAAATGGTTGAATCTTGAGGTCTCAGTAAGAAGAATTGCCATTGGTAAGACATACAAACAAGAACCAAATCTGATCAAACCACCTGGCATCGCTTACTACTCTGACCCGGTAACAAAGAAAACAAAGAAGAGACTTGGATTGATTCCTTATGAGTACTTCTATCTCACTGCTAAGGATCAAGAAGAAGATCTTCTCTGGCTAAGAAAGATTCATCCGAAAAGCATTTCAGATACACAGCTTCTCCATGCCAGCAATTGGGGCATGCATATGTGGGTAACTCGCTACATGGAAATGAATGTTGAAAAGCATCATCACACTGCCTGCAAAAATGCAAGAATTCTTCAACTACAAGTCCGTAGGCTTCTGGAAAACTACGAAAAGGACTGTGTTGAATTTACTGCACTTGCTAAGAAGAGTGTAAGAGAGATTTTGAGAAAATCCTCTGAAAGAGCTTAAGTCCCTGTAATAGTTTTTGTTAAAGTTTTTGCTTGCTGATTCTGTTTAAGTTATCTATGCTATTTCATGTAAACTTCTGAAAGATAACTATCAGCAATGAAACTTTTGACTCTTATTGGTTTTTGATTATGCAATTTACTTTTGCTTACTTTTAATTATTCAAGTATGCTTGCATTAATCAACTGATTTATTCAACATCAGAAAACCTCTAAAAGGATAACAATTAATTTAGCCATGGATTGCTAACATCAAAAAGGGGGAAATTTGTTAGGAAACTTGTAATTTTGATGAGCAATTAACCATGCTAAATTAAGGAAAGTCCAGTAACTAGTACTCTTAAGGTCCATAGGAATTTAGAATTTTAAGGACATTGTAAAAGAGGAACGTTTGCTGAAGACTTAGATTAGGTGTTAGTTAAGATGGTTTTTACCGCGTATGATGTATTTTATTTTCTGAAAAGAAAATAACTTATTGATGCTGAAGCTTATGATGTATCTTATTTTCTGAAAAGAAAATAACCTATTGAAGCATTTGCTGACGATGTACTTTGTTTTTACAAACAAACTATTGAAGCATTTAGAAACCGCTCAGAATCTTGAAGACTTTTGAAGATTTGAAGACTTGAAGAATTTGAAGATCTGAAGACTTGAAGATTGCTGAACACTGGTATCTACAAAGGCACATGTTGCTCAGAAAGTGGAAAATTCAGCAACAGCATTGCATAAGTAAAAATCTGAAAGACAGAGTAGGTTGTGCTTGCTGAAACTGAGACTAACCACTTGCTGATGGAACATATGTGACCTCTTGCTGAAAGTACTTGAATTTGCGCTCCAATGTTACTGTTTGAATTCTATTCAAATATGCATTAAATGCAAAGCTTACACGCGAAGGACATGAAGACTAGAAGACAAACAAAGACGCTACTGAAAGTACAAAAGCAAGATAGTGACATGTTAAGGAACAAAAGCCTTAGGATTTGAAATTCAAACGGCTCCTTACTTGCACTATAAATAGAGGTCATCCGGCGAAGAGTTGAAGTGTGTCAACAACGTGATCAAACTCTCACTTGTGCTTAAAACTCACATACCTTCAAACTCTCTATACTGCCATTGATCCGTTCCAAGACTAAAAGCTTGAAAAAGCTACTTGTGAAGAAGTAGAACAAACTCAGCTAAGAAATTAGTTAAGTGTTCTTTCTTTCGAACAAGAACAAGTGTTGACACCAGAAACAATCAAACTTGTTTACTGCAAAGTATTCAAAGTTGTGTTTCTTAGATTACTTGTTGTAACTGAATAAGTTATAATTAAGTCATCTCACCCCAAAACTCTCTAACTGAAAATACACCCTATCTGGCGTGATATTCAGGGGGAACTTAATCGAGCATAGTTTTGCTGATTAAAAGTAACAAGTTTGGTGGAGAACAAGGTTACGTTCTCTAGATTAGGTTGGAGACAAACCAAGTGTGCTTTGGTTTCTGTTGAATCGCTCTAGATAGGAGATTGTAAGGAACCTCAATCATATCTTAGTGGATTCAGTCCTAGAAAGGACGAAGTGGATTAGTTGAGAGATTATGCCACTCTCAGATACCACTCTCATATCTGTCTGTACACAGTCACTCACATCACTTGTTGAAACCTTTACTTACTAAAAAAGCACTTATTGTATCAAAGACTTCCGCTCTCTGATTTTAAGTATCAGCAAACCAAGCTACTGTAAAGTAACTTACGCTTGCTGAGAAAGTTAAGTATCAGCAAACTCATTACTGAAAAGTAATAAGCACTTGCTGAGAAAGTTTTTAACGACGAAAGTTTGAAAAGACTATTCACCCCCCCCCCCCTCTAGTCTTTTCTTGTTGTTTAAAGGGACCAACAGTTTCCCCACCTCAGGAGGTGGGGGGCGAGCCGCCCCACATGTCCAGAGAGCTCCACGCTCTCTGGACGTACGGGGCGATTCGCCCCACATGCGGGGTGATTCGCCCCGCACGGGGCGACTCGCTCCACGAATTCTGCAGCTTAAAAACGCGAGAAACTCCCTTTTCAGCTCATTTTCTTCATCCTCTCCACTTCTTTCTCCCCAAAATCCGAAAAAAAAGCAAATTAACTTCAAACCTTCATAAAATCTTCAATTCTCCTTCAAATTTTGTGTTCTTTAGCTTCAATCGAAGCCCATTACGTGCTCTTTCTTTTCATCTGAACAACTTTTGCTCTAGTGCATTCGTTTTCCAGATCTGAGGTATCTTCTTATGAACCCTAATTTTTCAAATTTGGGGGTTTTCTGATTTGAGCTTCAATTAGGCTTATAAGATGTATGGGTAGGTTGATTGTGTGATTAGAAGCATTATTTACTATCAATTGCATGCTCATTTATGATTGGGTTGTTGAGTTGGGAATTTTGCTACTAGATGTTTTATCTTGTTATGCATTATATCTTCTTCTTTGATTCATACATATGATTGTGCTTACTGATGTAATAATGATGGATATGATGGTAGAATGCTTAATTGTTGAGTATGAGGATTTATGATTGTGCTACTATGGTATGAATTGAGCCTTATTATTTAGGTTATTGGTTGTCTAGCAAGAGCATAATGTGATATATGTTGTAGTAGATACATTTGCATGTTGAAGTAGCTAGGATAGACATGAAGGATTTGCGGAGTTCGATTATTGATTTTATCACTCGTGTGTTTCGCTCTTACATTAGCATATGCATAAGTCAGTTTTGTGTCATACGAGGTACTAACTGTTGTTTGTAGGAACCATGTCACAAAGGGAGAGAAGCACTCCCGTTTGGCTACTATGAAGTATTGGAGGGGGATCGATTACAACCATGTCAAGGAGAGTGATCTCGTTAGAGGTGCGTTCGAGCCACGGGCTCTTGCAACAACGTCGCGGTTTATCCAAAGGAGGAGTAAGAATCCACCTGGAGTAAGGACTCCTATGCCTATTCATGCACCACCAAAGGGATAGAAACAATTATTACGTCAGCAATCTATCACAAGGACTGCAAAGTTCGAGTGAATAGGAAGGCACCGGGACGACCTCACCACGACGGATTCAGTCTTGAGTCGACAGTGGCGAGAAAGTTCCGAATCGCTAGCTTGGTTCCAAAACATAATGACATGGGCACCCGGCCCCTCTTAGGGGTGCCCCTTGACTACCTCTAAAGGGAGCATCATATAGACATCGGGGACATCAACCATAGAGAATGTGGTCGACATAGGAAAAAATGGAAGAAAACCTCTGACTATCCGAGCAGCTTACTGTAACCTCCCCGGGGTGTAAAACGTTGGAGAGGGAGGCTCTGATACCACTGCTCTTTCCCCTTCAACAGTTCAAAGCCTATTGGAGGGCTACAGGATGGACGATTCCATAACAGCGGCGGCTAATCTTGAGGATTCTCTTCGACGATGCAACTCTACTTGTGACGATGGTGATGACAGTAGTGACAATGAAGACCATAGGGACAATGATGATACAGATGGAGGAGTTGGTCCTATCCGATCTACTAATGGAACTACCGCCACTACCACAAGCCCCGATGATCACCTATAAGACCCCTGGAGCAGTCCCAATAACTTACAAGCAGCATACTCAGCCGACCAAGGCCAAACCATGCGGTAACATCTAGTATCACATTTTATTTCCTCATTTTCTTACTGCTAGGAACTAGCTTTAAATTCATGAGGGGGGATGGGATTTAAGTGAACTAGTGTTGTTAGTTTGGAGCTTGACATTGATGGTTTAGAGCTTGCCATTGATGGTTTAGAGCTTGGGATTGGTCGGTTGAGTTTAGTACCATGCATGTTTATCCGTCTGCATTTGCATTTGCACGTTTACTGCTTTCTTAGTTTTTAGGTTGCATTGACCACATTCATCCTAGGATAGTCTTGCATGTTTTGTGTGGAGTTTATTGCTAAATTTTTTGAACTTTTTATTGGGTAGATTAACTAATTATGACATTAATCGTATGCTTCATCTCTATGAATTTGTTTGAGGTTTTTCTCGCTTGGCTTGTCACGTTTATGTATTGCACTTAGTTAAGCTTGATAGTCTTGACATCACTCAGTGGTGTTTTCTCTTCTGCGGTTCACGAAAGCCTTTATAATAGGATGATGCATGTTAGGGTCTTATGGTTGTTTTCCCGAGTAATTATGTACCTAAGAGGCAACAAGTCTTCACCTTGCTTTGAGATTGCTAAATGCCTAGGAAGGAGGTAGTGTGAGGTTGTGTGATCCTTTGTTTGCAACCTATTCTTTCGAATAGGTTTGGGGAGGGGGTTACGCTATCATTAGACTTGTTTTTCGTTTTTCAGTTTTGTGTTGTGAGTTTATTTTTCCTTTTTCGTAACTTTTGTACTCCAACCTATTCTTTCGAATAGGTTTGGGGAAGTCGTTTGTGAGTCATTTTGTTTTTTTTTTCGTTGTGCTACTGCTGGCTAAAAAAAAACTGAAAAAAAAAGAAAGAAAATTCCAGGAAAAAAGAAAAAAACTAGAAAAGGAAAAAAAGAAAAAAAGAAGAAAAAAAGAAAAGACCCCAAAAAAGCAAAGAAGGGTCCAAAAAAAAAAAGCCAAAAAGCAGTTTAGCAAAGTGTTGTGTCTCATTTTTCAATTCATGTAATGTTCGTAATAGTGTTGTAATTTTTTATCTTTTGTTTTTGAGTGTCATCTGTTCTAGACCACCCTCGTCCCGCCATTCAGGAAGTGGTGAATAGCTTAAGGCTTTGCTTGAGAGATGGGTAGAATAGGGGAGTGTTATCTTTTTAGGGAACCCTCCTTCGTTTGATGAGAGCCAGTATTGGTTCGACCTCTTTGAGGAAAAGTCTTAACTTGGTGAACAGTAGTAAGTCCTCAGTTTCATAGGCACGGGACAACCATTCGTATTCTAACATGTTTCATTACGTCGTCACTGGCTAGGTCCAGGTAGATAATGTTACGAGAGACTATCTTGTCTTGACATAAGTGCTTATGTGGATGTGTATGAGTCAATCGAGGCATTCTTCAACCTATATTCATGTTATGATTTGTATGGTTTTTGTTCATATGTTTTTTTATAGATTCGATAGATTAGTTCATTTCAGTTGGCATGAGACTCCATTTTTTGTGTTGCATTGTTTTTTGTATTAGAGTCTAGCTTAGTTGATTGAGGACAAGCAAAGGTTCGGTTTGGGGAGTTTGATGAATGTGTATTTTACACTATCATTGGAGTCTTTTTCACCTATTTTAGCTATCCTCTATGTTAATTTAGCTATATTTTAGTGCATTTTATTAGAATAGTGTCACGTTTCCCTTTAGTTTGTATTTTACAGGTTTTGGTTGAAAAACGAGGTTTTTCGGGCAATTATATTGAAGTAGACAAGGAATTGGTGTTCCAGAAGCCTAATTGGAGTATCTGAAAGATTCCGGATAGGATTTGAAGTCTAGGGGTCGAGTCTGAAGGCTAAAAGGTCACTAGAAGGCAAAAACCGAGTCTGAAAAGGGGAAGAAATCCAAAAACGCGTATCTGGCCGAAAAACACTCCCGGGCGAGTCGCCCGGAACGTGGGGCGAATCGCCCCACACCAGGCGAATCACCCGGTGTGTGGGGCCCTTCGCCCCACACAATTCGAATACCTATATATAGTTGCTCCGTTTTTCATACTTTTCCAGACCTTTTCTCTCACCTTTCTCAGTAGTTTTAGGTAGGAATTCTCCAGAGCCTATTCTGGGGGTTCTTAGCTTAGGAAATACTTTTTCTTAGCAATTTGGAGCTTGTAAGATCGCGATTCTTCGGAGATTGACAACCTTCGGTAACATTGTATCTTACAGTTTTTCTATTTATATTTATATATCTTTCATCATGTTTTCATTCATTCGTGGTATGATTTCTGTTGATTGCATGACATCTATGAGTAGCTAAACTTCTCGTTGGTGATAGTATGTGATTTCTTAGCGAAGGGTTAATAATTATGCTAATGGCTATATCGCGCATTATACTCTGAGTTATTGCTTTATTTCTTTGATCTATCTAAAACCTCTATCTTCGTAGTGTTGAATAATTACGGAACACAATTGGACAATTCATTGATCAAAGATCTCCATGCAAGACCGAGGAATTTATGCATGATTATTAACCTACTATGCTTTGAATGACCATACTATCACCAATCTCCATTATCTGCTAAGAAAAACCTTTTCTAAGTCGTCTGTTGATTTTATATTCTTAAGTTAGATTAGATAAAGCTAGTTATAGTCCTTAGAGATCGACACTCGAGGTTATTCTACTACTACACTACGGTTTTCGTTGTAGTTGTGAATTGCCTTTGGCTAAATTCAAATTTATTTGATTAATTGGAACCCGACAATTCCACGTTCATCAGTTTCTCAAAGCTAACTTTCGTTGTTGAAGCATGTTGCACTCAATGCGGCGATGGTAAGGTCCTTTCTTCTGACTGACTCGAATATATCTAAGATCGATGATGTGTCTTTCCCAATAATACACTCTTGGTGTCTTCAGTGAGTTGCTTGGTTAATGCGATATATCTTATGACCATTCATAAATATATCCATACGCTGGCCAGCGATTTACCAACACAACTATGAATGACTTTAGCAGTTCTCTCCAATGCTACACATGAGAGATGAATCCTCTCAGGAACACTTATCATCCACATTTGTAATATAGCCATGATCCCAGAAGGGTCGTAGTCAGCTGCTTATTCAAAGCGGGCATTGGATTCCAACCAAAGACATGAGGCAACAAATGTGATGATAAAGTTCTGAGAGTCAGAGGACGAATGGCATCACTTCGACAACTCCGGTTGCCATAGACACCTTGGTGTAGAGTATACATTGATGGGAGTATCCTGTGGGTACTTCCATTGTTCGGAATCCTCTTCGAACAACTATGTGCAGTTATGGGAACATCATGGATTCGTCTAACGATCCGTTCCGTGGTCGTGGGATCGACTCACACTTGCTCTAACAAGTATAACCTCCGCGCATACTAGTCTCTATTGCCTCATCCAGACCCCTGCATCTGAGATGAGCTTCGACTAGGGAGAATTTGGGATAGATGATAATTCACATAGTTCCCACTAATTATGTGATCAGTCATCTATCCACTTGGGACATGTTTGATATCTATACAGACCAACCAGATAAAGATATAACATGTTGTATGCCTGGTGTAATATATAAATGATGAACGCGCTGATGTCGTGTTCCAACGCGAATCAAATAAATTTGTATTTAGCCAAAGGCAATTCACAACTACAACGAAAACCGTAGTGTAGCAGTAGAATAACCTCGAGTGTCGATCTCTAAGGACTATAACTAGCTTTATCTAATCTAATTTAGAATATAAAACAGCAGACGATTTAGCAAAGGTTTTTCTTAACAGATAATGGAGATTGGTGATAGTATGGTCCTTCAAAGCATAACGGGTTAATAATCATGCATAAATTCCTCGGTCTTGCATGGAGATCTTTGATCAATGAATTGTCCAGTTGTAATTATCAAACACTACGAAGATATAGATTTAGATAAGTCGAAGACCAATGAATTGTCCAATTGTGTGCAATAATTAATCAAGAATACGAAGATAGGGATTTAGATAGATCAAAGAAATAAAGCAATAACTCAGAGTATAATGCGCGATATAGCCATTAGCATAATTATTAACCCTTCGCTAAAATTCACATACTATCACCAACGAGAAGTTTAGCTACTCATAGTTGTCATGCAATCAACAGAAATCATAAAAGAAAACATGTTGAAAGATATATAAAAATAAGTAGAAAAACTGTAAGATACAATGTTACTGAAGGTTGTCAATCTCCGAAGAATCGCGATCTTACAAGCTCCAAACTGCTATGAAAAAGTATCTCCTAGGCTAAGAACCCCCAGAACAGGCTCTGGGAAGTTCCTACCTAAAACGACAGAGAAAGGTGAGAGAAAAGGTCTGGAAAAGTATGAAAAACGGAGAAAAACTGAGCAACTATATATAGGCTACAAATTGTGTGGGGCGAAGGGCCCCACACACCGGGCGATTCGCCTGGTGTGGGGCGATTCACCCCACATCCAGGGCGATTCGCCCGGGAGTAAAACTCGGCCAGATACGCGTTTTCGACGCGTTTTTGGATTTCTTCCCCTTTTCGGACTCGGTTTCTGACTTCTAGTGGCCTTCTAGCCTCCAGATTCGACCCCTAGACTTCAAATCCTATCCGGAATCTTTCAGATACTCCAAATAGGCTTCTGGAACACCAATTCCTTGTCTACTTCAATATATTTGCCCGGAAATCCTCGTTTTTCAATCAAAACCTGTAAAATAAAGACTAAAGGGAAACGTGACACTATTCTAATAAAATGCACTAAAATGTAGCTAAATTAACATAGAGGATAGCTAAAATAGGTGAAAAAGACTCGAATGAAAGTGTAAAATACACATTCATCAAGCTCCCCAAACCGAACCTGCTTGTCCTCAAGCAACTAAGCTAGACTCTAATGCAAAAAACAATGCAACACACAAAATGGAGTCTCATGCCAAATAAAATGAACTAATCTACCGAAGCTATCAAAAAACATATGAACAAAAACCATATAAATCAAAACATGAATATAGGTTGAAGAATGCCTCGATTGACTCATACACATCCACATAAGCACTTATGTTAAAACAAGATAGTCTCTCGTAACATTCTCTACATGGACCTAGTTAGTGACGACGTAATGAAACATGTTAAGATACGAATGGTTGTCCCGTGCCTATGAAACTGAGGACTTACTACTATTCACCAAGTTAAGACTTTTCCTCAAAGAGGTCGAACCAGTACTGGCTCTCATCAAACGAAGGAGGGTTCCCTATAAAAGATAACACTCCCCTATTCTACCCATCTATCAAGCAAAGTCTTAAGATTTTCACCACTTCCTGAATGGCAGGACGAGGGTGGTCTAGAACAGATGACACTCAAAAACAAAAGATAAAAATAGAAAATTACAACACGATTACGAACATTACAAGAATTGGAAAATGAGACACAACACTTAGCTAAACTGCTTTTTGGCTTTTCTCTTTTTTTTGGACCCTTCTTTGCTCTTTTGGGGTCTTTTCTCTTTTTTTCTTTTTTTCTTTCCAGATTCCTTTTTTCTTTTTTTTCTTTTCCTGGAATTTTTCATTTTTTCGATTTTTTTTTTAGCCAGCAGTAGCACAATGAAAAAGAAACAAAATGACTCACAAACGACTTCCCCAAACTATTCTTCCAAACCTATTCGAAAGAATAGGTTGGAGTACAATATTTACGAGAAAGGAAAAATAAACTCACAACACAGAAATGAAAAACGAAAAACAAGTCTAATGATAGTGTAACCCCCTCCCGAAACCTATTCGAAAGAATAGGTTGCAAATAAAGGATCACACAACCTCACACTACCTCCTTCCTAGGCATTTAGCAATCTCAGAGCATGGTGATGACTCGTTGCCTCTTAGGTACATACTTACTCGGGAAAACAACCATAAGACCCTAACATGCATCATCCTATTAAAAAGGCCTTCGTGAACCGCAGTAGAGAAAACACCACTAAGTGATGTCGAGACTACCAAGCTTAACTAAGTGTAATACATAAATGTGACAAGCCAAGCGAGAAAAACCTCAAACAAATTCATAGAGATGAAGCATATGATTAATGGCATAGTTAGTTAATCTACCCAATAAAAAAGTTCAAAAAATTCGGCAATAATCTCCAAATAAAACATGCAAGACTATCCTAGGATGAATGTAGTGAATGCAACCTAAAAAACTAAGAAAGCAGTAAACTTGCAAATGCTAATGCAGACAGATAAAACATGCAAGGTACTATACTCAGTCTACCAATGTCAAGCTCTAAACATCAATGGCAAGCTCCAAACTAACAACACTAGATCACTTAAATCCCATCCCCCCTCATGAAATTAACGCTAGTCCCTAGCAGTAAGAAAATGAGGAAATAAGATGTGATACTAGATGTTACCGCATGGTTTGGCCTCGGTCGGCTGAGTATGCTGTTTGTGAGTTATTGGGACTGCTCTGGGAGCCTTATAGGTGATCATCAAGTCGTCTGGTAGGTGCGGTAGTTCCATTTATAGGCCGGATAGGAACAACTCCTCCATCTGTATCATCATTGTCCGTATGGCCTTCATTGTCACTACTATCACCATCATCATCACCAGTAGAGTTGCATTGTCGAATAGAATCCTCAAGATTAGCCGCCGCTGTTATGGAATCCTCCATCCTGTAGCCCTCCAATAGGTTGTGAACTGTTGAAGGGGAAAGAGCAGTGGTATCAGAGCCTCCCTCTCTAACGTTTTACAGCCCAAGGAGGTTACAGTAAGCTGCTCGGATACTCAGAAGTCTTCTACCATTTTTTCCAATGTCGACCACATTCTCTACGGTTGATGCGACCGATGTCTATATGATGCTCCCTTTAGAGGCAGTCAAGGGGCACCCCTAAGAGGGACTGGGCACCCATGTCATTATGTTTTGGAACCAAGCTAGCGCTTCGGAACCTTCTAGCCACTGTCAACTCAAGATTGAATCCGTCGCGGCAAGATCGTCCCGGTGCCTTCCTATTCACTCGAACTTTGCAGTCCTTGTGATGGATTGCTGACGTAATAATTGTTTTTGTCCCTTCGGTGGTGCATGAATAGGCATAGGAGTCCTTACTCCAGGTGTACTCTAGCTCCTCCTCTTGGATAATCCGTGACGTTGTTGCAAGAGCCCGTGGCTCGAACGCACCTCTAACGAGATCACTCTCCTTGACATGGTTGTAATCGTTCCCCCTCCAATACTTCATAGTAATCATACGGGAGTGCTCCTCTCCCTTGGCATGGTTCCTACAAACAACAGTTAGTACCTCGTATGACACAAAACTGACTCATGCATATGCTAGTGTAAGAACGAAACACACAAGTGATAAAATCAACAATCGAACTCCCCAAATCCTTTATGTCTAGCCTAGCTTCTTCAACATGCAACATACCAATGTAACTACTACATGCAATACATCACATTATGCTCTTGCTAGACAACCAATAACCTAAATAACAAGGCTCAATTCATACCATAGAAGCGAAAAATTCTAGCATCATAAATCCTCATACTCAACAATTATGCATTCTACCATCAAATCCATCATCATTACATCAATAAGCACAATCATATGTATGGAATCAAAGATAAAGATATATTGCATAACAAGATATATCATCTAGTAGCAAAATTCCCAAATCAACAATCCAAGCATAATTGAGCATGCAATTGATATTAAATAACGCTTCTAATCACACAAACAACCTACCCATGCATCATATAAGCCTAATTGAAGCTCAAATTAGAAAACCCCCAAATTTGAAAAATTAGGGTTCATAAGAAGATACCTCAGATCTGGAAAACGAATGCACTAGGGTGAAATTTGTTCGGATGAAAAGAAAGAGCACGTAATGGGCTTCGATTGAAGCTATAGAACACTAAATTTGGTGGAGAAATGAAGGTTTTATGAAGATTTGCGAATTTCGGGTTTTTGGGGAGTAAGAAGGGTGAAGAGATGAAGAAATGAGGAAAAAGGAGGAAATCCGCGTTTTTAACCTGCAGAGATCGTGGGTCGAGTCGCCCCGTGCGGGGCGATTCATCGGCCACCTCCTGATGCGGGGAGACGAAATCTTCGACAAAAAACACGGTTTTTAATCCCCGAAACCATTTTTCTCATAAAACCACTCGAAAAATCTCACTCAAACATAACATAAGCACATACGACACAGAGACGAACAAATTCACATATGAAAAGCAAATTGTTCAAGTATGAATGCATGCAAAAAAGCAGTAAAGAAAGCGATAAAAACTCCGGGTTGCCTCCCGGATAGCGCCATTGTTTAAAGTCTTTGACTCGACTCCTGTATGCGCCTAGCTCTTCTTCTTTAGGGTACTAGACTTCCCCTTCATGGATCTCCTCCTCATGCCAAGAACCTGTGAATAAGAATGAACATAGGCAGCAAGACCACAGTAGTTAATAGTGTGAGAAGTATCAGGTGGATCAGATATGGCTCGCAACACATGTCGCTTGCCATCCACCTCAATAGTGCAAGTCCTTCGGTAGATGTCCATCACGGAGCGTAGCTTAGTCAAGAACGTTCGCCCCAAGAGAACGACATCCCCCATCCCAGGTGTAGACGCCAGCATAACTACAAAATTGGTGTATACAGAAGCTTCACCAATCTTGACCAATACATTCTTCACAACGCCCTTGGATCTCACAAAGGATCCATCTGCTAGTTGCACAATAGCCTTATGCTCAGATAGTTTTCCAATGCTACTCTTCTCGAACACATTCATAGGGAGCACATTAGAGTAGGATCCCGTGTCTAGTGTGGCACGGACATCTTCAAGCTCACCAATCCCGACCTTAACATCGAAACTTTTAGGGAGTGGCTCGGGATCCTCTTGTTCCTCTTCACTCTCGTCAGAACTAAGGTCCTTCTCTTCTTCCTTAGCCTTTGGGGCACTTCCCCTTGCAACACTCGCACTTAGCAACCTTCTTGATGGTGATTTCAACAGGTAGATCACCCACCAAGGTAATGGACATCGACTTCTCAGTGTTGCTAGGCAGCTTGCCTTGCTCCCTACTTGCTCCTCGGTCGATCAACTCTTGCATCTTTTGATGGGCAAGCGTAGTGCTCTCTTCCAACCTATCAAGCCTTGCCCTAGTCTTCTCAGAATCTTCTTCATAACGTTTGAGAAAACTTTGGGTGTGATCAACCATCTTTTGCAAGTTCTCCATCAGTTGAGCCGACTTCGACTTCGGTGGCTCTTTCGGAGTGGGGTTTTCGCAGTGATCATTACCATAGTTAAGCCTACTACGGTCTTGGTTAGGGCCATAAGTTTGGCTAGCCGGTGTATATCCTTGGTTGTTTTGGAACCCTCTTCTCCAAAATCCACCTCGAGGATTCCTACCATCTTGTCCGTAGCTAGCCTCTTGAGTACCAAACTCCGTAGCAAAGGCTTCCTCTTCGCCTCCTTGAGCCCAGTTGCCATCATCATACGCGAGCTCCGATCTACACATATGAGCTCCATGCCCATAGTTCTTGCATATTCGGCAGACTTCGTTCGAAACAGTTGTTCCAGTGGCTCTCTTGAGGACTTGTTTCAATTCATTGGTGAAGCACTCGAATTGATCCCCATTCCCCCTATACATAGGGGATTCTTGAGTAGGTGGAGCTTCAGGTCCACGTCTCCTAACCATTGCTCTTGGGGCCTTGAACTGCGAACCCTTAGCAAGCCTTTCAAAAACTGCTCAGACGGCTTCTGCGGTTTCCTCCCAAATATTGCCTCGGCATTGGAAATCCACCACTTGTTGGTTCTCCAAGGTTAGTCCATTGTAGAAGTGTTGGACTAGGTCAGAAAGCTCAAAACCATGGTGAGGGCACTTGTTCGTGAGATCTTGGAACCTCTCAAACGCGGTGTAGATGGTCTCATCATAGTCCTGTTTGAATCCAGTGATTTGCGCCTTTAGCGCGGTAGTCAAGGGGTGGGGGAAGTATTTTTCCATGAAAGCTGAAAAAACCTTCTCCCAAGTGTCCAGCGAGCCTGCTGGTAGAGAACTCAACCATGACATGGCTCTGTCGCCAAGCCCCATAGCAAAAACCTTCATCCGCAACTCATCCGTTGTTATTTCAGCTCCGGGTCATGGGAGTTGGTTGACGAAATCATCGATATCGTGCAAGTACCCAATCACATCTTCCCTTGCTAAGCCATAGAACCTCGGAAGTTGTTGGAATGCGTGGTTCTTGATTTCCAGATCTCGAGTTGCAAACGAAAGAACAATTGTCGGTCCCCTCATACGATCCTTGGAGGGTTGAACCCATGCTTTCAGTGGTCTAGCTTCTGCCATTCCTTCGATTTCCTTGAAAAGACTGTGTAGAGATTCAGAGAAATCGGTATCCTCTATTTCCTCTAGTTCACGCCTTTGAAGTAGTCGCCTTCATTGCTGGTAGACTCTGTCGATCTCAGCAATTGAATCAGCAAGCGGTGTTCCTCTAGACCGTGTATGTGGTATACACTATCTGTAACAAACTAGGAAAGGAGTATCAGATAGAGATTAAAAGGAAAACTAAAACTACTAGAACTAGGAATTGAATACTGAAAATATAAACAAATTAAACAGAAAAAAGAAGTATAGTCCCTGACAACGGCGCCAATTTGATGAACGCATTGATGTCGTGTTCCAACGCGAATCAAATAAATTTGTATTTAGCCAAAGGCAATTCACAACTACAACGAAAACCGTAGTGTAGCAGTAGAATAACCTCGAGTGTCGATCTCTAAGGACTATAACTAGCTTTATCTAATCTAATTTCGAATATAAAACAGTAGACGATTTAGCAAAGGTTTTTCTTAACAGATAATGTAGATTGGTGATAGTATGGTCCTTTAAAGCATAACGGGTTAATAATCATGCATAAATTCCTCGGTCTTGCATGGAGATCTTTGATCAATGAATTGTCCAGTTGTAATTATCAAACACTACGAAGATATAGATTTAGATAGGTCGAAGACCAATGAATTGTCCAATTGTGTGCAATAATTAATCAACAATACGAAGATAGGGATTTAGATAGATCAAAGAAATAAAGCAATAACTCAGAGTATAATGCGCGATATAGCCATTAGCATAATTATTAACCCTTCGCTATGAATTCACATACTATCACCAACGAGAAGTTTAGATACTCATAGTTGTCATGCAATCAACAGAAATCATAAAAGAAAACATGTTGAAAGATATATAAAAATAAGTAGAAAATTGTAAGATACAATGTTACCGAAGGTTGTCAATCTCCGAAGAATCGCGATCTTACAAGCTCCAAACTACTATGAAAAAGTATCTCCTAAGCTAAGAACCCCCAGAACAGGCTCTGGGAAGTTCCTACCTAAAACTACAGAGAAAGGAGAGAGAAAAGGTCTGGAAAAGTATGAAAAACGGAGAAAAACTGAGCAACTATATATAGCCTACGAATTGTGTGGGGCGAAGGGCCCCACACACCGATTCGCCTGGTGTGGGGCGATTCGCCCCACATCCCGGGAGTAAAACTCGGCCAGATACGCGTTTTTGGATTTCTTCCCCTTTTCGGACTCGGTTTCTGACTTCTAGTGGCCTTCTAACCTCCAGATTCGACCCCTAGACTTCAAATCCTATCCGGAAACCTTCAGATACTTAGGCTTCTGGAACACCAATTCCTTGTCTACTTCAATATATTTTCTCGGAAATCCTCGTTTTCAACCAAAACCTGTAAAATAAAGACTAAAGGGAAACGTGACACTATTCTAATAAATGCACTAAAATATAGCTAAATTAACATAGAGGATAGCTAAAATAGGTGAAAAAGACTCGAATGAAAGTGTAAAATACACATTCATCAATAAATACATATGTAAACACAAACATGGATAAATAAACATATAATATATTACGTTGACTGTGTAATAGTACATTTTCCCTTAATAAAGGTTGTCTCTAGGACATACATACTATCACATTACTTTGACGAGTGTAGGGCAACCCCACACGCAGATGTAATCAAAGGATGGTTACTTTCCTTTCCATAATTCATATGGAGTTTTCTCAACTGATTTAGATGGTACACGATTCAGAATATAGATTGCAGTTTGTAACGCATATCCCCACAAATATTTTGGAAGAGTTGAGAATGAAGTCATGGATCTTCCTATGTCCAACAAGGTTCTATTCCTCTTCTCATATACGCCATTTAGCTGGGGCGTTCCAGAGGAGTCCATTGTGATTGAATTCCATTTTCCTTCAAGTAAGAAAGAAATTCATGACTGAAGTATTCACCTTCTCGGTCAGACCGGAGCTTCACTATACTTAAGTTCAATTCTCTCTCAACTTCATTCCTAAACTCCTTCAATTTCTCAAAGATTTCGGATTTATGTTTTATCAAATAAATGTATATGTATCTTGAGAAATCGTAGGTAAAGATAACAAAGTAAGAATAACCTCCACGCGCCTGGATCGGAAAAGGTCCACATACATCACTATGTATTAACTCTAAGCAGCAGGTGGCGCGAATGCCTTTTCCTATAAAGTGTTTATTCGTCATTTTACCTTTTACACAAGATTCACATGTTCCATAAGATTTAAAATCGAATGGTTCTAAGTACACCAACTTCTTTAGTCTTTGAATCCGTGTTTCATTGATATGACCAAGTCTATAATGCCAAAGGTAAGATGGATTATTCTTCTTACTTAAAGTCGGTTGTTTATTTTCGACATGAAATATTGTTTGAATATTTCGTAATAAATATAAACCATTCGTAAGATGAGCCTTTCCATAAAACATACAGTTGTAAGAAAATAACAAGTATTATTAGCAAAATGAAAGGAAAAACCCAAATTGTCTAACAATAGAATGGAAATAATATTTCAGACAATAGAAGGAACATAATAAATATTATCAAGTTCTAATCTTTGTCCCGAGGGCAAATCTATCTTGTATCTTCCAACACGCTAGGCAATAACAGCAGTGCCATTCCCAACGCGTAGATCGGTTTCCCCTTGCTTGACTAGCCTGTGATCAGTGAGTCCCTGTACATTATTACATATGTGTGAGCCACAAGTTGTATCTAATACCCAACCATTGGAGTCAATAGTAGTCATGTTTATTTCAATAACAAACATACCTGAGCTAGATGCCAGATGCGTCATAGCTCCTTCGAGCAGTTTTTCTTCCAGTAACCTTTCTGCTTATAGTAAAGGCACTCATCTGTGCGTACCCGTTGTAGACACCTAAAATTTGATAAGTATTGGTGTTTAGGATTCTTTGTAATTAGAGATAATTATCACGAAAATAAGTGATATTATTTAGAAGATAAGGAGAATCATATCATATCTCTAAAGATATGATTTAGCTTGCTCTCCAAGTCACCACTCACCTACAAATATGAGGGTGACTAGAGCTAAATAGTTAGAGATGGAGTCACAAACAACTTCAACAAACTCCCTACAACTAAATTGTAGGTAAACTCCAAATCCAAACTCCTACTACCAAATTGTAGGTTAGATTAAAACCCGGAACAAGTTATTCGACCCCGGTAATCTAGTCCATATCCATTAGAGAGAGCAATCAAGAGGTCCACGAAGATTGTAACCCAAAAGTTACGAATAAATTCATGTTCCATGTTTTCTTGCCTTCTTTTAATGTTTATTTGCAGGTTATGAAAATTCGTGGTTAACAAATTGGCATGCCCAGTGGGACTTCTCTACCTCTCATCTCTAGTCATTCTCAAAGTTATCAAATGGTGAATCGAAAAGGATCCGAGCCTGCTACTTCACATGCATCCGATGATAGGAACTCGAAAGCTGATGACAGTTTAGCTCCGCATCTACATGCCCCTGAAGCCGTTTTAAAAGCACTTGGTACAAGTACCAATGGAAAGGATAGGGATGAAGCTTTCGTGAGCAGCGGATCTCGAGACGGTTCTCCACGTAAGAAGGATACTGCTTAAGCATCTACTAGTATGTTGGAAGAATGAATGATATTCCTAACAAAGGCCATGGACAACCTCATGAAGCACGTTGAATACCAAGATTCGAAAATTGCTATGCTCATGGAGTGAGAGTCCAAGATTGAAAGGGTTTTAAGGAAGGAAACGGCTGAAACTAGCAAGGCTGGGGAAAAACGTCATGAATGGTTTGAAGACCAAGATGCGTCATACAAACAGCAACCAAAAACACAAATGAAATCCACCTTCGAAGAGGTGCCACTTTCGGCTGACGGTATGATCCCAGCTGATCGACAGAAAGAATTCATCATGGGAACTCTGAATGAGAGACTAGATCGGAAGTCAAAATCTTCCTTCACGTACATCAAGCCGTATACACGGAGGATCGAGAACTTGAGGATGCCAGTTGGATATCAACCACCCAAGTTTCAACAGTTCGATGGCAAAGGAAATCCAAAGCAACACATCTCACACTTTGTTGAAACATGCAATAATGCTGGAACTTACGGCGACCATCTTGTGAATCAATTTGTTCGCTCACTCAAGGACAATGCATTTGACTGGTATACTGATTTGGAGCCCGGATCCATCGATACTTGGGATCAATTGGAACAAGAATTCCTTAACCGCTTCTATAGCATGAGAAGAACTGTTATCATGATCGAGCTAACAAACACCCGCCAATGGAAAGAAGAAGCAGTCATAGACTACATCAACCGTTGGAGAAATTTGAGTCTCAACTGCAAAGACAGATTGTCTGAATCATCAACAATTGAGATGTTTATCCAAGGAATGCATTGGGGACTTCGATATATTCTTCAAGGGATTCAGCCGCGGTCATTTGAAAATCTTGCTACTCGAGCACATGATATGGAATTAAGTATGGTTGCAAGCGGGGTCGATGGCCCTCCCATGCAAGAATCTCGCAAAATCGATGGCAAGAAAGGGGGCAAGCCTCTATACAAGACTAAGGAAGTGATGGCTATGAATGTTGCAAAGATCAAAATACCGAGGGTGTTAAAGGGCAAAGAAAGGGTGAATTATGCACCAAAAGACAGCGCCCCGCAAAAGGATAAGCAAAGAAAATCGACTCTTAAAGAAATGAAGGCAAAGTAATATCCGTTCCTCGAATCTGATGTCCCCGACATATTTGATGAATAACTTAGGAACAACTTGATTGAGTTGCCTGAGATGAAGAGACCGGAAGAGGAAGGTCGCTCTGACGACCCTAAGTATTGCAAGTACCATCGTCTTATAAGCCACCCAATACAAGATTGCTTTGTCTTAAAGGAAAAGGTGATGAAGCTAGATCGAGAAGGGAAGATTTCTCTTGAGGATGAAAGTGCAAATGTCAACACCATCTCATCAACTGAGGACCATGCGAATGGAGCAAGTAGCGAAACCTCATTGGAAGAGCCTTCGAGCAAGACATGTTCTAATACCAAAGAGACGAAGCCTACTGATTGTATGACTATCTCCTTTAGTGATGAGGATCTCCTACTGGGGTCTAAGCCTCACAATAGACCATTGTTTGTGTCCGGCTATACCCACGAGCACAAGGTAAAAAGGACACTCGTTGATGGAGGCTTTGCAGTCAACATTCTGCTCCTGCGTACTCTAAGGGAAATAGGAATACCTATAGAAGACTTATCAAGCAGTCGACTGATGATTCAAGGCTTCAATCAAAGGAGGCAAAGAGCAATGGGCATCATACGATTAGCACTGATGATCGATGACATGACGTCGACAACACTTTTCCATGTTATTGATGCCAAGACCTCCTACAACATGTTGTTGGGAAGACCATGGAGACATGAAAACGGTGTGGTTCCCTCAACACTACACCAATGTTTCCAATATTTCCAAAATGGAGTGGCAAAGAAGTGCTCGCAGATGACAAACCATTCACGGAGGATGAGTCATATTTCGCGGATGCCAAGTATTACATGGAACGCAAAGGAGAAAGTGAATGGCCAAGTTCGTCCAACGAAGATCCAAAAGACCAATCAAGCAAGCCTAAAGAAAAAGAGCCTTCTTCTTCAAGACGTCCTGATGGAGTATCGCATACAATGAATGACGGGCTAAAAGGCCTTACTCTACCTTTGGCAAAACTTAGTGTCAATAGTTTGATACAAACACCTCTTAGTGGGTTCGTTCGCCCGATCCAAGGAGGATTGGCGAAACACGAGATTTCATCGCATGAAGTGAAAGATCACTTTGGACCAAACACTTTTAAGCTCCTAATGAGAGCTGCATATGACCCTAAGAATGGTTCTCCTCTAAGAGAGAATTCATCAGGACTTGGTAGGAAAAACTCTGAAAGTGAAAAAGCTCGAGTAGGTCTTGGGTTTCCTCAGCCAAAGCCTGTCCGTATTCCTATAAATCGAGCCACTAGCAATTATACAAGTGAAGATGACCCTGCCCGCGATAATGGCAATTTCTGAAGCAAGTCTGTCTTCGATAGATTGAGACCAGTCAAGAAAACCGTGCATCAGAGACTAGGACCAATCAAAGAACCAATTCACGAGGAATTGGGATCAACAAAGAAATCTATTCACCAAAGGCTGGGGCAGTTCGAAAATATATTCATCAAAGGTTAGGACCAGTGAAAACAGAAGTCATGAAAGAATCTAGCAAGTCCTACGCCCCTGAAAGATTACGAAGCCTGATTCCATCTCGTATGTTGCGCGTCGAAGACTTCGAGCTATCATATCGAGAAACTCTCAAAGCCAAAAAGGTGACAATTGTCCACACAAAAGTCCAAGAAAAAATCGAAGACGACAATGAGAGTGTGGGATCATCATACCACATCACCTCCAAAGATTGTGATGTCATTGAAGAAGAAGATGCTGAAATGGCACCACCTGAGCTTGAGGAAGGAGTAAAGTCCACTGTTGACGAATTAAAAGAAGTCAATCTAGGTGATTCTGACGATTACAGGCCATTTACATAAGCACATTGATAAGTGAAGATGAAGAGGCAGCCTATGTTACCTTGCTAAAAGATTACGTAGATGTATTCGCTTGGACCTACAAGGAAATGCCTGGGCTTAACCCCAAGATAGCCGTGCACCAACTTTCGGTAAAAAGTGGAGCTCGTCCCGTGAAACAAGCTCAGCGACGATTTCGTCCGGAGTTGATCCCACCGATTGAAGGAGAAATAAATTAGCTCATCGAGGCAGGTTTCATTCGTGAAGTGAAGTATCCTACTTGGATTTCGAGCGTGGTGCCTGTGAAAAAGAAAAATGGCCAAATTCGAGTTTGCGTAGATTTTCGAGATTTAAATATGGCGTGTCCCATGGATAACTTTTTGTTGCCCATACCAGAACTCATGATCGATGCCACTACCGGAAATGAAGCATTATCCTTTATGGATGGATCCTCAGGATATAATCAAATCCAAATGGCCCCAAGAGATGAAGAGTTAACAGCCTTTCGCTCACCAAAAGGGATATACTGCTATAAGGTAATGCCGTTTGGTCTGAAGAACGCCGGTGCCACTTATCAAAGGGCAATGTAAAGATATTTGATGATATGTTTCATAAAAATTTCGAGTGCTACGTGGATGACTTGGTGGTAAAATCAAAGAAGCGAGAAGATCACCTGCAAGATTTAAAAGAAGTCTTTGAACAATTGCGAAGATACCAACTAAGGATGAATACTATGAATTGTGCATTTGGTGTGAACTCCGGAAAATTTCTAGGCTTTATTGTTCGACAGCAAGGAATCAAAATCGAACAAGCGAAAATTGATGCAGTCATGAAATGCCCGAGCCGAGGAATATTCACGAGCTTAAGAGCTTGCAAGGAAAGATAGCGCATCTTTGGAGATTCATATCCAACCTTGCAGGAAGATGCCAAGCGTTTAGCCGTCTCATGAAGAATGATGTCCCATTTGAATGGGATGAAGCATGCAAAAAGGCATCTGAATGCCTTAAATCATATCTTATGAAGCCTCCAGTGTTAGCAGCTCCTGTACGGGGACTCCCCCTGATTCTATACATCGCTGCGCAAGAACGCCCCATAGGAGCATTACTGGCACAAGAAACGACATGGGGAAAGAAAATGGTCTCTACTACTTAAGTAGAATGATGACGCCAAATGAATTGAAATATTTCCCCATTGAAAAGCTATGGCTAGCTCTCATCTTTGTCATCCAGAAATTGAAGCACTATTTCCAAGCGCATACAATTCACCTTGTTTCAAGGTCCAATCCATTGAAGTATGTAATGTCAAAGCCAGTACTTTCAGATAGACTTGCTAAATGGTATCTACAACTTCAGCAATTTGAGATCATATACGTACCACAAAAGGCGGTGAAAGGACAAGTCTTGGCAGATTTCCTCGCTGACCACCCGAATCCTGCTGAATGGGAGTTGGCGGATGACTTGCCCGATGAAGACGTGATGCTAGTCGAAGTTACTCCTCCTTGGAAAATGTACTTTGATGGAGCCTCACATAAAAATGGAGCAGGAGCTGGGATTGTTTTCCTCCTACCTGAAGGGGAAGTTTTACCCTACTCGTTTACTATGATCGAGAATTCCTCAAGTAATGTTGCGGAATATCAAGCACTGATTTTGGGGTTAGAGATGCCTATTGAGGTGAAACAATTCAACATCAAAATTTACGGGGACTCCAAGCTAGTCGTCAAACAAGTGTTAGGAGAGTATGATGTCAAGAAGCCTGAACTACTCCCATATGTTAAGTATGGCAGAAAGTTGATTGGATGGCTAGGAGAAGTATCAATGGAACATATCCCACGGGGGGAGAATGGGCAAGCTGACGCTTTAGCCAAACATGCTTCTACTCCCATTACACCCGATGGAAAGATTGACGTGCCTGTTTGCCAAAACTAGGTCACTCCCCTTATCTTCGATGGTGATGAAGGGTCGGGTGAAAATCATGTCGTGGAAGTTTACGAGATTGAAAAGGAAGACTGGCGGCAGCCCCTTGTCGATTACTTGAAACACGAAAAGTTGTCACATGAGTTACGTCGAAGAACAGAAATTAGACGTCGTGCAGCTCGCTTCATATATTACAATGACACGCTCTACAGACGTTCTCTCAATGAGGTCTTCTTGTGGTGTTTAGGTGACGAGGAGGCGATGCAAGCAATGGAAGAAGCACACTCAGGAGTATGCGGTGCCCACTAGTCAGAAAGGATGGGCTACTATTGGCCTACCATGGTCTAAGATTGCATGGAATATGCACAACGATGTCAACCCTGCCAATTCCATGCCAACTTCATCCACCAGCCGCCCGAACCTTTGCATCCGACGATCGTCTCATGGCCCTTCGATGCGTGGGGATTAGACGTAGTTGGTCCAATGACCAAATCTTCTAGCGGCCATTTGTACATCTTGGCAGCAACAGACTACTTCTCTATGTGGGTTGAAGCATTGCCTCTAAAGGAAGTGAAGCAAAGTTTATCCGCTCCAACATCATCTATAGGTATGGCATCCCTCACTACATAATCACCGACAATGGGAAGGCATTTTGCAATGGAGAAATAGAAGTAGGACAGATGGGAACAAGTGTCTTAAGGTTATAATAGCAGAAAAAAAAAATAATGAAACAACACAGAAAGTCGAAACTCAAAATCAAAGGCTGTGAAGCTAAAATTTCTACCTAATAGAACAGAGAAGAAACCTAAGTTGTGCGTTGAAGTTGTAAGTGCGTTGAAACTGACTGGCCTTCGACCCCTTTTATAACCTTGAAAATGGTTTAGCAAGATCCGCTGCCAGAAATCGAAAATCTCGATTTCCTTTCTTTTGATTCTTGGGTAGAAAGACTTGCCATTTTAGAAGAAATTAGGTATGGTAAATCTCTGGGTAGAAGGGATGATTTTCGCAAAGGTACGAAATGTGAATCAGTGCTGGTACTCTTGCTCGACATTCCAAATTGGAAAGAGGAGCAATCGAGGAATTATAATCACGAAAATCCCGTATGAATATTCCAATATTTCCTTCGCTGCACAAGAAATGGTGGAAGTCGATTTATGCTCTGTTTTGATAAGATTCGAGCAGATCCCATTAAAGTAACTGATGACAGTGTTTTTTACACTTTCATTCGGTTCTTTTCACCAATTTAGCTATCCTCTTGTTTGCATTTTAGTGCATTTTGTTAGAATAGTGTCACGTTTCCATTTTCTTTGTTATTTTCAGGATTTAGGTGAAAATCGCACTTTTGGATATGAATCATGGCGAAACATTGAAATTTTGGTGCAACGAGATCACCCGTGGTGTGAAAAGGAGTACCGGGACGTGTTTCCAGGCCAAAATACCAAGTTTCGGAGCTTAAAGTCGTGCCCAAGGCCAAAAACTTTAAGACTTGGAGCAGAAAAGCACGGGCAATTCTCTGCACGTGCGAGGCGCACCGCCTGGCACTCCAGGCGGTCCGCTTGGTGTCAGACACACCGCCTGGTGCCAGGCAGTCCGCCTGGTACTGTTTCGGGGCAAATGTTATATATATTTTGTAAAAGTTGCGAATTTTCATATCTTGATTCATACTTTTGCAGACATAAACCCTAGAGCTTGTTCAGGGTTTTCTTTGACTTAGAACTACTTTTCCTTAGCGTTTTGGAGCATCAAGGTAGAGATTTGGACATCTATTGATCTCACCTTGCTAGATCTTTGTGAGTTTAGCAATTCACCGGAGATTGAAAACCCTCGGTGGTAACTTTGTATCTCACTATTTTTTGCACTCTATCTTTCAATTCAACCATGTTTTCATCTATGATTTATATTTTTGATTATGTTTCTGATATGAGTAGCAAAATATCTAGTTGGTGATATTATGTAAATTCGTAGCTAGGGTTCATATTGTGCATGATTGAGTTTCTAAATCTTTGACTTGTAGATTTGTGATATTCGAATTGTTGATCCGACTAAGCCAACTATCTTCGTATAAAAGTGTTAGAAACACTAGGACAATTCAAGATCATCGTTTTCAATATTTACAATTATCAAGTACTGCTTGCACTAAGCCTGACAACCTTAGCCAAGTATTAGTATAGATAAGAAGCTTTCAAAATACATGTCAAAACCTGACTTTTGGTGTTTGTTCTGATCGAGCATTTGGGTGGAAACTTTGCGACAGTATCCTCTCCAAATGGAGAGTTGTCTGATATGGTGAAAACAATTCCCACATCAAGATCAGTTCATATTACTTTTAAAGCAGTACGTGTTGCACTTTCATGCGTAATTAGAACCCGATGCTTAGAATGAGCCTTACTATCACCAACTCTCGTCGCATATTGTTAAGTAAGTTAAGTTAAGTTTGTTTACTGAATTATATAATAGTTATTGTAGTTAAAGCTAGTTAAGTCCCTAGAGATAGACACTCGAGGTCATCTTACCTCTCCACTACGTGTTTTGTGTAGTTGTGAGTTGCCCTTTGGCTAAAACAAATTCATTTGATTGTTCGAGTCTGACAATGTCGTTCATCAAATTGGCGTCGTTGCCGGGGACTTTAACTCCTTTTTACTCTTTAGCTTATTTATATTTTCATATTGTCTAGTTTAGAAGTTGAATTACAAATTTTGGTCAGAACTAACATGACTGATTTTTGGTTGTGAGTTACTCCTGTCACAGATATCCAGGTATGACGTCCATGAGGGCTCGCATGACACCCCAATTTTTGCAGGTTAGGAGAGGATCAGCTCTATACCTGGAGGATGAGTTAACTGGGTATGAAGTGACAAGTTCCGTGGTGAGGAACATTCCAAGGTTTGAGGAAGGAGTGGGGATGAATCCATTGAGTTTCATTCGATCCTATGAGGAGGAAATAGCCTGAATTCCGGCGAAGGGGTTTACAGAAGACCAAGTGTGCAGGAAGTTATTTTCCTTCGCCTTGGGGTATGAGCCAAGGCTTTGGATGGCAGGGTTAGCACCAGGATCACTGAAGACTTGGGACCAAGTAGTAGAGCAGTTCTTGGCGCGTTTTATGCCTTACCAAGAGACAATGGCCTTACGAGGCAGGATTGAACACTTCAAGGAAGAAGAAGATGAGCGGTTTTGTGACACCTATGAACGTTTTGAGAAGTATAAACGAGGGTGTCCCCATCATCGCTTCGACGATGGGGAGTTTATTTGGTACTTTGTTGGTGGGTTACGTGATGAGGTTAGGCTTAGAGTGTATGGGTTGTGCGGAGGATTGGAAGAATGTACGGTTGAAGAGGCAGAAAAGGTCTTCCGTAAGTACGCCAGCGGATCCGCGCAGTCCGAGAAACTAACACCAAGTCACATCACCAGTGAGAAACTAGACCCAGGTGGAGCAGAAAGCTTATATGAGGCGTATGCCTTAAGCACGCTTCCGGATGATCGAGAGAATGAAGAAGAAGATATTAGTGAGGAGGATCAACTTGCATATTATGCAGGGATTAAGGCCATTGAGAGTGTATTTGAAATCGCACATGCGGGGTAAGTTGAACAGAACCTTCGTATAGCAAAGGTTTTTGAAGGTGTAGCAGTAACTGAGCGACTAATGGAGGAATTCAGCTTGTTAGAGTGTGAGAAGGTAGAAGAAATTCATGCACCTGAGTTCGGAGAAAAATTCACAGGGGACGCCCCACTGGAGGTGAGGGGCGGTCCGCCTGGTGTGGGTGCGGTGCGCCCCTCACGAGCAGAGAGCTAGTAACGCCCCTGGCCACCCCAGGTGCACCGCCTGAGGTGGGGGCGGCCCGCCCCACAGCACCAGGGAGCTGGACGACCCTGGCTCCCCAATTTCACCAGTAGTTGACGATCTTCATGATGCACATTCCAGCGGTTACCACCGAGACCCTTGAGTTCGAGGAAGTAAACCTACTTCTCCGTGGTTGAAAGGTGACTAAAATTCCTAATTTTGTACGTCCTAAACATGTTAAATCTACTGTGACTAACGATGCAGGGATAAGCAAGGAGACTGAAGTTGGTAAGAGCTCAACGGACTCTCAAGTGTAGGACGATACACCCCGCACATCTGAAGGCGGCGACGACGATGGGGAAACGGGGGACACACCAAACATTGATGAGGGACTTCATAAGTCCTCCAACCTTTATGTGCCCCCGAAACCTCACATGCCATTCCCTGGTAGGATCAAGCCAGCCAAGAAGGATATACAGGAGTCGCCGCTATACAAACGCCTCTCTAAAGTCGAAGTTAATGTTCCTCTATTGGAGCTAATCCAAAATGTTCCCGCCTATACGAAGTTCTTTCGTGAGGTTAAGAGCAACAAAAGGATTGCTCTAGGTGGGATGTTAACGGGATTGAGACGGTGAATTCTATAGCGGAGCTTCCTGCGAAGTAAAGAGACCCAGGAAGCATTATAATCGATATTACCATGGGGAATGGACGGTCCACCAAGGCAATGCTCGACTTGGGAGATAGCATCAACCTGATGCCCTACTCAGTATACAAAGCTCTATACCTTGGAGAAGTGAAGCCAACCGAAATGGTTGTACAGATGGCGGACCAGAGCGTGAAGCGCCCTGTGGGAATAATTGAGGATATCCTCGTGAAGGTAGACAAATTGATAATTCCTACAGATTTTATAGTGATGAAGTCCGCTGTGGAAGGAAAGAGACCCAGGAAGCTTTATAATCGATATTACCATGGGGAATGGACGGTCCACCAAGGCAATGCTCGACTTGGGAGATAGCATCAACCTGATGCCCTACTCAGTATACAAAGCTCTATACCTTGGAGAAGTGAAGCCAACCGAAATGGTTGTACAGATGGCGGACCAGAGCGTGAAGCGCCCTGTGGGAATAATTGAGGATATCCTCGTGAAGGTAGACAAATTGATAATTCCTGCAGATTTTATAGTGATGAAGTCCGCTGAGGAAGGAAAGATCCATGTTCGCGAACACGTGGTGCTACTTGGAAGACCATTTATGGCAACTACCAATACATGCCTTGAACTCAAAGGCAAGAAAATCTCCATCGAGGTAATGGGTGAGAAAATTCAATTGGTAGGATGTAGTATAGTAGATAAAGAAGTTATAGAAGAATTGAAGTTCATTGATTGCTATGATTCTGTGATTTCTGAATTTCACCATTGCCATGATAATGTTGAACCTCTTGAAGAGGCACTAACCATGCAGGTAGAGACGTGTTACATGTCTGAGGAAGCAAGGGAATTAGTCGAGAGAATGGATAGCACACCCGAAATCCCATTCGGAGAAGAAGTGCTTGAACCCATAGAGGAAGAAGAGGGAGAGAACCGACTTCCAGAAGAGCCTAACTTAGCATTAAAACCCCTTCCTGGGCACCTTAAGTATGTGCACTTAGAGGAAAATGAGAAAAAGCCTGTAATAATCTCTTCACACCTATCTAGCATAGAAGAAGGTAGGCTAGTCCAAGTCTTGAAAGAAAATTCTGCAGGCATAGGATGGGGAATCAGCGATATAAAGGGGATTAGCCCCACACGGTGTGTGCACTGTATCACTCTAGAACAAGATGCCAAATCCGTTAGGCAACCTCAGCGTAGGATAAACCCTGCCATGGAAGAAGTAGTGAAAAAAGAGGTGATTAAGTTGCTAGATGCCGATACGATCTACCCCATTCCTGGTAGTAGGTAGGTAAGCCCCGTACACGTTGTACCTAAGAAATCTGGGATTACAGTAGAGGAGAATGAGAAGGGAGAGCTAGTGCCAGTTAGGAAAACCATGGGTTGGCGGATGTGCATTGATTATAGGAGATTAAATGCCGCCACAAAGAAAGACCATTTTCCCCTCCCATTTATTGATGACATGTTGAACCGCTTCGCGGGGCGGAAATTTTATTGTTTCCTAGATGGCTTGTCAGGTTTCTATCAAATTCCGATTGCGCCAGAGGACCAGGAGAAGACGACATTCACTTGTCCTTTCGGAACGTTTGCTTACAAGAGAATGCCATTTGGGCTATGTAACGCCCCTGCCACTTTTCAAAGGTGCATGCTTTCTGTCTTTTCTGATATGGTGACTAAGTTTGTTGAGGTTTTCATGGATGATTTTTCCCTTTTGGTGATTCGTTTGATGAATGTTTGCATAGATTAGATCTTGTTCTGGAAAGGTGTATCGAATGCAATTTAACTCTAAGTTGGGAGAAAAGTCATTACATGGTTAGGGAAGGCATTGTTCTAGGACATGTAGTCTCCGATAGAGGGATTGAAGTTGATAAGGCAAAGATAGAGATTGTTAGGAAACTTGTAAATTTTGATGAGCAACTAACCATGCTAAATTAAGGAAAGTCCAGTAACTAGTACTCTTAAGGTCCATAGGAATTTAGAATTTTAAGGACATTGTAAAAGAGGAACGTTTGTTGAAGACTTAATGTAGGTACTAGTTAGGTGCTTTAGTTTGTTGATGATGTACTTTGTTTTTACAAATGAACTATTGAAGCACTAGAACCGCTCAGAAACTTGAAGATTCAAAGACTGAAGACTTGTGAAGAATTTTGAGAATGGTATCTACAAAGGCACATGTCGCTCAGAAAGTGGAAATTTCAGCAACAGCTCACATAAGTGAAAATCTATATGACAGAGTAGGTTGTGCTTGCTGAAACTGAGACTGACCGTTTGCTGAAATACATATGTGACCTGCTAGCTGAAAGTACTTGCATTTTAGCTCCAACGTTCACATTTGAATTTGATTCAAATGAACATTAAACGCAATGTAAGCACGCGAAGAACATGAAGACTAGAAGACAAATGAAGGACGCTGCTGAAAGTACAAAAGCAAGATAGTGACATCTTAAGGAACAAAGCCTTAGAATTTGAAATTCAAACAACTCCCTTGATTCACTATAAATAGAGGTCATCCGGCAAAGAGTTAAAGTGTGTCAACAACGTGATCAAACTCTCACTTGTGCTTAAACACTCAATCTTCCATACTTTTTACTGCCTATTGATCCGTTCCAAGACTTAAGCTTGAAACAAAAGCTACTTGTGAAGAAGTAGAACATTCACGAATAAGAAATTAGTTAAGTGTTCTTTCTTTCGAACAAGAACAAGTCTTGACACCAGAAACAACTTAACTTGTTTACTGAAAAGTATTACGAGTTGTGTTTCTTTAGATAACTTGTTATAGATGAAAAAGTTATACTCAAGTCATCTCATCCCAAACCTCTCTAACTGATAAACACCATTTTTCAGGCGTGAAATTCAGGGGGAATTAATCAAGCATAGTTTTGCTGATTAAGTGTCCCAAGTTTGGTGGAGAACAAGGTTTAGTTCTCTGGTTGGGTTTGAAACGAAGCAAGTGTGCTTTGGTTTCTGAAGAATCATTATAGATAGGTGTTGTAAGGAACCTCAAGCTTATCTTAGTGGATTCAGTCCTAGAAAGGACAAAGTGGATTAGTTGAGAGATTACGCCACTCTCAGATACCACTATAAAAGTGTTTGTGTGATTTACTTTACCGCATTTAGTTTTCAGCAAAGCTTTACTTATTGTACACTGCCACTCTACTCACTTGCTGAAACTAGCACTCTCTGAAAAGCAGTTATTGTATAAAGACTGCCGTACTCTGTTTTTTAAAGTACCAGTAAAACTCGTTACTGAAACGTAACTAGTACTTGCTGAGAAAGCTAAGTATCAGCAAACTCATTACTGAAAAGTAATAAGCACTTGCTGAGAAAAGTTTTTAAACGGTGAAAGTTTGAAAAGACTATTCACCCCCCCCCCCTAGTCTTTTCTTGTTGTTTAAAGGGACCAACAAGTGGTATCAAAGCCAGATTCTTTAACCTTCAGCACTGAATCTAGAGACCTTTAGGTGCTTTCCGTAAATCACTCTCATTTGATCAGTTTGGTAGTATTTTGCTGACAGGATGTCTTTAGGAGACGCTCCCTTGCTGAAGCTGGAAAATTATGAAAAATGGTGAAACAACATGATGCTACATCTTGATGCCATTAGTGATGAGATGGTCACTGTCATAAATGATGGACCTATCAAGATCACTAAAATTGAGAGAAGTTTTCCTCACAAAACCACAGAAGCTGGAAATGAAACTATCTTAGGTGAACCAGTCGATACTGTTGTTCCAAAACCAAGAGAGGAATGGACTTCCGAAGAAGCCAAAAGATTCCGTCTTGATGGCCAAGCAAGAAACATCATTATTCGATCAACTCTAGATACTATACAGTGCAAACTGTGGGGTGCCAAAACTACTAAGGAAGCTTCGAAAATGGTTCAGGATCTTTGCGCTGGATCTGACAAAACCAAGGAAAACAAACTCGAAGTGCTTAAGTTAAAGTTTCAGAACTTTAAACAAGTTACAAATGAGTCACTGGAAGACTTGGATTTCAGATTCACAACTCTTGTAAGTGAGATGGCTGCCTTAGGAGTTGGAAACCTCTATTATGCTAATGGCTATATCGCGCATTATACTCCGTGTTATTGCTTTATTTCTTTGATCTATCTAAATCTCTATCTTCGTATTGTTGATTAATTATTGCACACAATTGGACAATTCATTGGTCTTTGACCTATCAAAATTTATATCTTCGTAGTGTTTGATAATTACAACAGGACAATTTATTGATCAAAGATCTCCATGCAAAACCGAGGAATTTACGCATGATTATTAACCCGTTATGCTTTGAAGGACCATACTATCACCAATCTCCATTATCTGTTAAGAAAAACCTTTGCTATATCGTCTTCCGTCTTTATATTCTAAATTAGATTAGATAAAGATAGTTATATTCCTTAGAGATCGACACTCAAGGTCATTCTACTACTACACTACGGTTTTCGTTGTAGTTGTGAATTGCCTTTGGCTAAATAACAAATTTATTTGATACGTTGGACCGACATCCACGCGTTCATCAATTCATTTCAATGGCAGTGGTGGAAAAGGCTACAACAGTCGAACAGAAGAAGGAAAATGAAATAAAAACGAAAGAGAGGCAGAAAGTATACCTTCGACTGGCACCGTGAATCGAACTGAGAATTAAAAGAAGCAAAAGTTAAATCGAGATTCAGTATGTGAAATGAACCCAGAAACGAGTAGGTTTGGGCTGCCATGACTTACGGTAGGTTGAAACGGGGAGGGCGGCCCGAAAGGAACCGAAATAGAGTCGAACGGAGAGCTCGCGCGACTGGTACAGGGCCGGAACAGAGCAGATCAGAACGGCGTACGGCGGGGATGGGATCGGAGCCGGGCAGGGTTGAATCAGAGCAGAGATGATGATGAATTGATGATGGTGGCCGTAGATGATGTAGGATGGTGGTGACGAAAGTTGATGATTTAAAGTGATGAGATGATTGTGAAATGAAGAAACTTAGAATGTTTCTTTCTTGTTTTAGTGTGGATGCGTGAGAGAAGAGAGATGAGGGAAAGAAAGAAAAATGAAAATGAAAGATGGGTAGCTAGGTTTAGGGTTTTGTTTGTGTCATGGGCCACAATCCAACTGGGCCAGGTAATGGGCCTCAAATGAAGGCTACAAATCAGATTTCTAGTAGCCCAAGTAGCTAACTTCGAATCTCAGTCCAAGACTATACGATTCGACTTCAAATTCGGTTTTTCGTTAATGCATAAAGGAGCCAGGAAAATAAATAATAGATTAATTAAATTAATCAATTAAAGAATAAAAAGGAATTAGAAAATACGGGATATTACACTCCACCACCCTTAAAAGAAGTTTCGTCCTCGAAACTTAATTAACGTAAAACTAACGAACAAGTAACGGAGAGAATCGAATGTCTTCAAACTTCAAATGCCGGATCAAACGAACACGTTCGCAAGTCAAAGGTTAATAGAACTCGTAACTAACCTAAAGAAGTCCACGCTTGCCTCTTCACCCAGAACATCCAACTATTAATCCTCAATAAATAGTCGATAATTAACTTCAAGTGAATCTATCCTAGCAAAAGAAGTGCAATACGACAGACAAACTAAAAACTTTAGAAGAACCTTGGGTCAAATGAGGCGTACCTTTAGCCACATTTGACGATGGAGTCTCATGTCCTACCAACCTGTATACTCTTGCCTTGGCTTTAGCACCACTTCCTTGGTTCTTAGAAGTCGTACCTCTAGACCTTCCTTCTTCAGCCAGGGAGTTACGTTTGGGACAACCATTAATCTTATGCTCCTTGCTTCCACACGCCAAACAGGCTCCATGCTTCTTCCAGCAGTTACTCTTCTCGTGAGTTGTTCCTCCGCAGAAATCGCAATTCGTCCTAGATGATTGTCCAGTACCTTTAGCCACAAGACGAGATCGACTTTCCTGTTGGCGACGAGAATATCTAGATGGAGAGGAATGATCCTTGCTACTTCTGTGACTGGAACTCCTTTTTCTAGAACGGTGTGGTTCATAACTCTCAAGTTCTCCCAAACCATCCTCTACTTCAGCAGCTCTTTCAACAGCCCTCGCGTAAGTAGACAATTTAATCCCAAACAAGTTGTAACAAATCTCTGAGTTTAGCCCCTTCACAAAACGTCGTACCTTCTCCCTCTCATCGTTTTGAAAGTGCGGTACGTACTTCAACAGTCGTGTGAACTCGGCGTCATAGTCGGCAACATTCATTCATGGCACCAAATTGCAAAATTCGTCCTTCTATCTTCTCGGACCAAACGAGGCACGAACTTGTCATTGAACTCCCTCTCGAATTTCACCCACGTACGATCAACTTGGTCTTGTCTCCACTTTGCGTCTACGGTTCTCCACCAATTCCGCGCTGCTTCGTCGAACTGGAAAGCAGCTAACTCAAACTTCCTTTCACTAGTGTAGTGCAAGATCGAGAACAAATTCTCCATGCTCTCAAACCAAAACTCGGCCTTACGAGAATTAGGTGCCCAGTCGAATCTCTCAGGATGGAAACGAGTAAATCGTTCGGCTGCTTGGTTGATCGTTAATGGCGGTGACGGTGTAACCCGCTGAGTAGGAGGTGGCCTAGCATTGCATGCTCACTGAAGTTACCCAAAGCCGCGATGATCCGCTCCACTTGGTCTGAAGTGTCAGCATTGTTGTTGTTGCCATTGCTGGTGCTGCTGGTACCGTGGGTGTTTTTCCTTGGAGCCATTCTATCGCAATTAGTCTAAGGTCAATAACGTAATTAACTTCCTCAAGCGTGGCGTAACGTGAACTAAAGCACTAACTTAAGTTAATCTAACGTGAACGAGCAGGAGAGCGTAAAAGTAACAAAATTACTAAGGTCAACTTCAAATTAGGGAGTTATTAGTATGATAGTAACTTGTCAATAAGTAAATCCTCGAGTGTGTCTAACCTAGCATACAAGGAAGACATAAATTGAAGACAAAACGGGAAAGCATAAGTAAGAAATTCAATAATGAAGAAAAGACAAAACATCATAAGCATTAAACAAGCAATAACTTAAAGTGTTCTCTCACAAAGTGACCATCCATTTGACCTCAGTTAACACGAATCACGTAAATAGTCGGCCGCCTGCCAGTGATTTATGTCGACTTTGGTTAAACAATAGATCACAGTATGATAGAACCAAGCAAGATCATACATCAACCACATACTAAGTAATACTATTAAATAAATGAATGTTTAAAGCATGCGATCAATAACCTCATACTAAATAAACATACTTTCAAACAAAATACTCATGCATTTAATATAAACAATAAAATAGCCGTAGAGAAAAAGAACGAAAGTGACAAGCGTAACAAAATCAACAGCAAGACAGTTTCAAAAAACAGAACAGTAGGACAATTAACGTACAAACGGAACAACTCAGAGTTAGTGCGGAAGATTAAACAATATAAGAGACAGATTAATAACCACTCAACTTATATCCAGCGACTCGGACCCTCACACACACCCAAGGCAAGAAGATCCTATCCTAGCAAGCTTGAGTTTGAACTCAAACTCTGATACCAACATTAACGGTACTGATTTTTGAAAAAAAAAATTAGAAATTTTAGAATTTGAAAGCAACGGTAGTGAATAAATGCAATGACAGACTTTGACGCCAAATCGCTCACAAAATCAAAAGAATAACGGTTCAACGGTAACTAACATTTTTCAAAATAACCAAACAACGAATAGTGAAGAATTTAAATAGTTCTTCTTCTTATTTCGAAAGAACAAAATCCCAATGTAACACCCAATCCCAACTCTCAGTCGCTGGACGCCTAGTCTTGTTTGCCGTCAAAAGAATCTACAAGGAAGGGATTTTGAAAACAGAAAGAGTGTGAGATAAAGGATCTCAGTGAGGTTCGAAAAGTTAACAGACAGAAAAGATAAACAGTTTTTAAAACAAAGAATTTGTAACACATATGATAGCAGATAGAAACAGATAACAGAACAGATGAAACGAAGACAGACAGATAACAGAACAGAGCAGATTTCATTGGTGCAGCCCGCCTTATTGCTCCTACTCCCAGATTGCGCTTGTAACTCCCTCTAGAGATGGCCTTCTCTAGATAGAAACAGAGCCCCGTGTACTTTGGGGAAACAGATCCTACGACCCCAATAGACCTTAGCGACTTCTACCTCGTGTCTAAAAGGGAATAGACTAGGAAATAATCAAATAAACTCGATAGTCCACACTACCCAAGTACATACAGTTGCGGAAGCATACAGAATACAGCACATGTAAATATATACATACATACTCCCTCCGTCCCAGAGCAGTTGCACCATTTTACCATTTTGGGCGTCCCGTTAGAGTTGCACCATTTCATTTATTTGCCATATTTGGACATGGTTATAATAATTTTATATTCCATCAACACATTTTGTGGCCACAAATCATCCATAAAGTAAAAGCAACACCCACTATCAATATAACTCAATATTTAAATCTTCTCCTTATTTTCTGTGTCCAAAAGCAAATGGTGCAACTGCTCTGGGACGGAGGGAGTACATACATAACACATTGCCTTCCAGGTTTTGCAAATAAATAACTTTGGGGTGAACACTCACCTTAAACCTTGCGCGCAAGAACCACAAAAAGGTACAACGAACTACTGGCTAACGGACGGAGCACCTAAATAGAAAACGTCTAGTTACTAACTGGAAATCGGAACAGAAGTTAAAACGGTAAAAGTTAAAAAGGGTCGAAGGAAAGGTGGCGAAGGTGGAATTCAAACTTGGGACCTATATGTTAAACTCTAACTCACAGACCACTATGCTAGCAAGTCAACTTGTATCTTAATATCAAACAAAACGCATTTAAACCTGAACAACTTTTAAAAAGGACCTTTAACCTCAGTTTGAATTTACAGAAGTAACTCTCAGTACTAGAATTGAAACAGAATAACCTTTTTCAGAAAACAGAACCAGCTTAATACGAGTAACATAATGTTTAGAAGTTAAATTACTATTCTGCCCTTGAGGTAAATTTACAGAAAAACCCCTCTTTAAGCTTCAGAAAACCAAACAAGTCTCATAGGTTTTCCAACTCATTCAAAACAGGCCACTAAAATTACAAAGTTCATAGTCAGGTCCTCTGCCAGTCAACTAAGGTCAACCCAAAAATTACAAACAGGTCCTTACAGTTTTCAGAAATTCCCAAATGAACCCAACAGAAACTAGAACCTAATATATGCAATTCCAACGAACTAAACAGAGTTCAGGTCAGTCACAAACAGTCCCGTTCAGTTTTCAAGTTTGAATCAGTCCACAAACAACCAAGTCAGAGACTAAAAGACCTCGAATGGTCAAACCCGGTCAACACACAACGAACAAACAATACCAACAGTCCAAAACCTCACATTAACCAGTCCAATTTATCCTAAGTCCGAGTTCGAGATTCAGTTCAATGGCAGTGGTGGAAAAGGCTACAACAGTCGAACAGAAGAAGGAAAATGAAATAAAAACGAAAGAGAGGCAGAAAGTATACCTTCGACTGGCACCGTGAATCGAACTGAGAATTAAAAGAAGCAAAAGTTAAATCGAGATTCAGTATGTGAAATGAACCCAGAAACGAGTAGGTTTGGGCTGCCATGACTTACCGGAGGCTGAAACGGGGAGGGCGGCCCGAAAGGAACCGAAACAGAGCCGAACGGAGAGCTCGCGCGACTAGTACAGGGCCGGAACAGATCAGATCGGAACGGCAGTACGGCGGGGACGGGACGGAACATATCGGAGCCGGGCAGGGTTGAATCGGAGCGGAGATGATGATGAATTGATGATGGTGGCCGTAGATGATGTAGGATGGTGGTGACGAAAGTTGATGATTTAAAGTGATGAGATGATTGTGAAATGAAGAAACTTAGAATGTTTCTTTCTTGTTTTAGTGTGGATGCGTGAGAGAAGAGAGATGAGGGAAAGAAAGAAAAATGAAAATGAAAGGGGTCTTCTAGGGTCAGGCAGGCGTCGCCTTGCCTGATATCAGACAAACTGATCTAGACCATTAGATCTTTGATCTAATGGTTCACAACACTTCGCCAAAAAATATTTGGCGATCGCCTTTCGCCTTATCCTTCGCCTTGTCGCCTTATTAATATTTTGATTAATAAATTATAATAAAAATATTAATATTTTATAAAATGTCATTTTTACCCTCCAAAAAATAAAAATTTTAATATTTTTTTTATAACTTTGATTTATTAATATTTTTTGGACGAATTTTTTTAAATTTTTATTATATTAAATTATTTATTAATGAATTTGAAAATGTTTAATTATAGTTACCAAAAATATTCAAAGCTAGGATTTGAACCTGAGACCTTTGGCTAAATAGCACAAGACTAAACAACCAAGCTACCAATTACTTTGTTCATTAACTGCTATTACTTTATACATTATCATAATAGAAAATTAATAGTCAACCTAAGTTTATAATTAATTGAACACTCATTCACGTCTCTCTCTTGCTGCTGCTACCTCTCTCAGTCGACTTCTCATAAGAAAAAACAGTGACAGGTCGCTCATTCTCGTCTATTTTCTCATTCGCATTCCCATATAATTGACATGTTCCAACTCATGAATTAGAGTGGACAAAGGAAGCTAAAAATTGTTCATGGAGCTTCCAAACACAAGATTATTCACAAATAGAAATTATTTAAATTCTTTAATTTTATATAAATGGGCGTATCCTGTTAAAACTGATATGTCAAAATTCAATTTAGTCCATAAAGGATCAGAAATATATCGGTTAAATATCTAAATTTAACCCGGGATTTGATCTGACAACATAATAATAAAGTTGACAACAAGCACCGATTCCAAATTATCCAAATTAATATTGACACAAATTCATCAGATTAAAAATATATTTGAACTGAATAAATCGAATCAAATTTAACCCGAAATTTGTTATGATAAAAAATAAATCGAATCAAATTTAACCCGAAATTTGTTATGATAAAAATAAATCGAATCAAATTTAATCCGAAATTATCCGATTTGAATTTGAGTGGGATACAACCGTTCGTATTTAAATTTGGCTTGTATTCACCCAAACGAAAATAATCAAAATTGTGCATACAGATGATAAAAATGGCCAACAAATATTCACATATTTATTTTATATGTCTAAATTTAAAATCTATTTAATAGATTATATTAGGGTTATTTTAAATGGGCTACATCTCTCTTAATTTTATTATGCGATTAGAATATTATTCACAATACTAATAGAAATGTCTATTAATTTTAATTGTATATATAGGTGTAACCTTAATCCGACTACTCATCATAAATATATAGGTTACTAATCCAAGAGCCAATCCTACAAAACAAGAATAAAATTGACCAAAAGAGAAACTGATTCGAAATTTATTTTCACAGAAATTCATTCGATCCCAAGCAAATGATAAAAGTGATATCAAAATATTTGATCTCAAGCAAAAAGATATAAATTAAATAGATTCACCATTCTACTAATACTAAACTACATAACTAAAAAAACAACATTTAGATTACTAAATAATTGACAAAAAAAAAAAACAAAAGGCCCGGCCTGAGCCCGGCCCGGCCCATGACGGGCCCGGGCCTGGGCCTAATGTTCAGGCCCCCCATGGGCCTGGGCTTGGTGCTAGTCTTCCCGGGCCCGACCGGGCCTCTTAAAGCCCGGCACGGCCCATTGCCATCCCTATACTCAACAAACTAACAAATGATAACAATCACTGAGATACGAGATAATGGATAAGTGCATTAATCTTCTCCAATGAAACATTCACTATAAAATGAGTCAAACCTTCAGACTCATAGATACCAACTTACATTGTCTTAACTCTATCACAATTATAGAAGCAACTTAGTAGCCTCATATACGTAACAAGTCATGATATATGTTGTTTTATCCGTTCTTAGTGTCAATTAGTTTATTATTTAATATAAATGTAGAAAAATTCATAAATAATAAATCAACTAGACAACACGTTTACAAACTAGTTATCATGTGAGTCATATGGTAAGGATGGACATTGTTGAAGTTAGAATAATGAGTAATTCCGTTGGTCAATCAACCAGAGTAAAAAAACAATGAGAAATAATTTATTATAGTTGAAGATTAAGAATATAAAATGAAATGCAAATTCACAATTAAAATGTTAAATGTTTACATTATACAAAATACATTACTTAAATTTATAACATCATCAATTCAACCAAATTGGAACATTCTCCTATTGGTTAAGTAAGCTGACTTCCACATTGGTGGCTTGGGTTCAAAACCCACATCCAACATTAAAATTACTATTTTTTTAATTGGATGCAAAGATGGGATATGAATCTGGACCGGACATTCCCGGTCCGTTTCTGACCGGCGGCATGTTCTCGGGCCCGGGCCGGATCTTCCCGGTTCTTGGGCCCGGCCCGAACTGTCATCAGCCCACCTGGCCCGAATAATAAAAGATGATAATAATAATAAATGTAAATATTTTTATTTTACTATATTTTTTAATAACTGTATTTATTATTCTAATTCAAGGTTATTTATGTAAATTTATATTTAATTGAAAAATAAATAAAAATAATTATTTTAAAGGGTAGGCGAAGGCGAATGACGTGGCGACTTTTGATTGGGTGCCTGTTGTCAGGCAAGGCGAAAGTCTGCCTGCCCGTAGAAAGTCCATGAAAGATGGGTAGCTAGGTTTAGGGTTTTGTTTGGGTCATGGGCCACAATCCAACTGGGCCAGGTAATGGGCCTCAAATGAAGGCTACAAATCAGATTTCTAGTAGCCCAAGTAGCTAACTTCGAATCTCAGTCCAAGACTATACGATTCGACTTCAAATTCGGTTTTTCGTTAATGCAGAAAGGAGTCGAGAAAATAAATAATAGATTAATTAAATTAATCAATTAAAGAATAAAAAAAGAATTAGAAAATACGGAATATTACATATATAATCAAATTAATAATAATAAAAAAACTAAAATTGAATTAATAATTGATCGCGAGCTGCCTGTGAAATTCGATCATTTCTTTAAGGTGATCGATTCATGATCGAAAATGAGTCGATCATGATCGTGATCAACCTTGTGTTGAGCGATGTCTAGCACAATCCATGTTTTGATCGATCTTATTTACGATTTCTCACGATCATCTCGATTCGTTAACAACCATATTTTATAAAATAAATTCAATGGCCCTTGGTGTTTGGGGTTTGGGGTTTAGGGTTGTCCAGTGGAAAATTTTACTTTTTGGTATTTTCAAAGTAACATAGATCCAACTTAGATCCTCAATCAACATAGTCGGTAATTTATGATATAAATTTACTTTTCATTTCTTAATCTTCTTCGATTGAAGAGTGCATACAAATGCTATTGTATATATGTATGGGTAGCAGTAAAAAACACGTATTGTTCACTTATTCATTTTGTGACTTGTGAGATTAGTAATAACTATTACATATTTGAAGGGTTGTAATCTAAAGAATAAGCTCCATGTTGATGTCCGAGCTTTTATTTTGTTACGTCTGCTAAACTTTTACAAAAAAAAAAAAAAAAAAGCGTAAATAAATAAATAGAAAATACGTTGCATAACACGAAAAACAATTATCGCAAAACCATGATATAACATTATCTCCATTGTATGACCTTGGTGCTGAATGAAATGATAATGGGCCTGCCCAATGGATTTATTGTCCCCTTTTGTTCAAGATCGTGTGCATATCAATTAAGAATGTAATCCTGAATGGTATAGAGAGCAATTGACCTGTGAGGCTTATATAGTGGAACACAAGTGTTGGTGATACATAGTAATTAAGCACGTAAGTGTTGATGATACGGATCAAATGACTTGTGAGACTCATATAAATTGTGGAACTTAAGTATTTCATCTATCCAGGGCACTGATAGGGCGTGCAACGCAGTTTTCCACATTTTTTTGCCTCGATTTACCCCTACTACACTTATATGTCCAAGTGTTCTTTTAGTAGCTCCTCAAACAGATTATTTCATTCTATATAAATTAGTTATAATAGTAATAAACTGATATCGGTTCGACTTGGATCCTCAATTGACTTTAGTAAGATTAAAATAGGCTTACACCCATCTGCATTATTTCTCCCTTTTGTACTTTTAAATAAACTATTCATATAAATTACTGTATTTTATGATCATGCCACAATAAAGTACTAAGTGATATTCTAGAATTTGATATATACTGGCAAGTCTAAAATTTATAATCTTTTTAATTTGGAGATGTAAAACGTTTAATAATTTTTTTGTTACAATTTCGTATTATTATTATTATTATGAAGTTAAGCTTCGTGTAAAATTTACGAAAAAAAAACACAAACTCGCATTGTAGTTGTAAAATCGAAAAAATAGGGATATTTTACAAAGAAGTTGAGTGTTAGTAGTGGCCACATTAATATGGTAAAAAACGTGTTGCTAGACCTCATGTACTGAATACTGATTGTGCTCTATTACTACAAACATTCATATGTTAAGTAGTTCTATTCATAATAGGGCTACTATAATCATTAGAATACCGCTACATTTACAAGTTTACAACCACGAAAAAAAATTGCCAAGAAATCGACAACTATATATAGGGTGCGAGAAATCTGGTCAGTATATCAATCATTGAACAATTCACAAAATAAATAAATAAATAAAAATATCCATCGTTGAACAACTTTCCAATGAATTAAGTGACAATGTCATTAATTACCTTTGCTTTTATTTTTTGTTAAACTTAACTCAAATTATATTCCTTGATAATTTTATTATAAATGTTATTATTATCAATTTATTATCATTAATTTCTAACATTATTATTATTATTGTTACTATTAATAATAATATTATTACTGTTACTTATTACTTTAGGATTTTGGGTATAGGGTTTAGGGTTTAGGGTTAAGGTATAGGGTTTAGGGTAAATAATGTTGGTTCAATATATAACATTGCACTTGACTGAGCAATATCAGCGTAGACACATATTGTTGTACATCAGTCGTAATGATGATACAAAGAAATTTATAATGTAAGTGTTCATGTTACTGGGACACTAATAACGTAAGTCTTGTCGATGCATATCAATTAAGAACGTAAGTATTCTTTATAATAACATAACAATACAAGAATGCAATCCTGGATGGTATAGAGAGCAATTGACCTGTGAGGCTTATATAGTGGAACACAAGTGTTGGTGATACATAGTACTTAAGCACATAAGTGTTGATGGTACAGATCAAATGACTTGTGAGACTCATATAAATTGTGGAACTTAAGTATTTCATCTATCCAGGGCACTGATAGGGCGTGCAACGTAATTTTCCACGTTTTTTGCCTCGATTTACCCCTACTACACTTGTATAAACCATTTCAATCTATAAAACCATTTCACCATTACACCTGTATAATCGCGTAGCTTGTGAGCTGTTTTTAAATGGTCATTTTAATTTATTTTTATATTTCTGAATTATTATTATTATTATTATTATTATTATTATTATTATTATTATTATTATTATTATTATTATTTTATTTTTATTATTTGTTTTTTTTTTGGTTCTGAATTACTATGAAAGTGCAATACCTTATATTATATTTTGACTTATTTGAATTTGGGAAGCTAAATTATTATTGTTTGAGTTTTAATTTGAGAATTTTCAGTGTTAGGGCCAAAATTAAAATTTTATAAAGTACTGTGGGGGTAGTGTGGCATAATTTTGAACATCTAGGGACTTTTTACAATTTTATTTTGTGTAATGTTGAATATTATAAAATATTGAGACAAATTGATAATGAATTGAAGTTATGGGACCAAAAAATGCATATACTCTTTCGTATAATCTGATGTATTTCGCTTATAAAGGATCCAAAGTGAACAAATAAACACATTTGGGACCAAATTCATGAGGGACCACTAAATAAGAGACCAAAACTGCAATTCTCTCCACTCTTCCTCTACGCGCATCACACTGTACACTAAAATGAAAGAATTGAAAGAAAGAAAGCGGCTGATAGGTCTTCTTCTTCTTCATTCTTCATTCTCATCCTTACCTATATACCCGATTTTAACGAACAAGCAAAGAACAATGGCTGACAATGGAGCATTTCTAAACAATGGCGCAGGTGCAGGGGCCGATGTGATGGGAGGAGGGCCGGTTGATGCTCGCCTTATTCGGGGTAAGGAAGAATTGAAGAGTGTTCTTGATATGAATTCGTCATATATAAATTAGTTCATCTTCACCTTATACATGCAATTGTTAGTTTCACCATGTTAATCAGCCTGGACATTTGTTTATAATAACTTTTACGGGACGAATCATATGAATTTGTTGATTTCACATGTAATGTGAATGCTCACTGATCACCAATTTGACTTCAAACTTGATAACTAACTTGCGTAATTTAGAGAATACCATAGCCCTATGCTTTCTATTTTTTAACAAAGGTTGGAGGTTTGATTTTGGATTGAATTTTCGGTTGATTTATTAGAACCTGTACATTTGTTGTTGTTTAGGATATCTTGAATTCGTGTAGACAGTGTAGTTTACTGATTGGTTTTCTGTCATCTACACAATTGAACTCACGCATTGTATCATTATGTAGATTGATGTAATGCCTCATTGTAGTATTGTTGATTTTGTGCATGTTTGACTCCACACATTGTTTTTACAGGCCCCCCTCCTACTTTACACTCAATCATATGCCGTGCAGGAGGGCGATGGAGGACAATGCCTGGAGGATTGTGATGAACGTGTATTTTACACTTTCATTCGAATCTTTTTCACCAATTTAGCTATCCTCTAGGTTAATTTAGCTTATATTTTAGTGCATTTTATTAGAATAGTGTCACGTTTTCCTTTTCTTTGCATTTTTCAGGTTTTAGATAAAAAAATGTATGTTTATGGGCAATATTGATGAAGAGGACGAAGTTTTGGTGTTTCGAGGACATTCGTGGTGTATCTAGAAGGTTCCGGATGAGATTTGAGGCCTAGGGGACGAGTTTCAAGGCTTAAAGGTCACTAGAAGGCAAAATCCGAGTCCGAAAAGGAAAAGAAGACCAAAAACGCATCTTCACCGACCTGGAGCTCCCAGGCGGTTCGCCCGGTGCCAGGCGGTTCGCCTGGGACCCCAGGCGATTCGCCCCCCAGTTTCCGACATCTATATATATGTTTGCCCATTCTCTACGTTTTTCAGACCTTTTCACATTATTTTGAGAGACAAATTGTCCAGAGCCTGTTCTGGGAATTATTAGCATAGAAGACTCTTTTTCTTATTGATTTGGAAGTTTTAGCGTAGAGATTGGACATCTTTGATCTTCGATTCTTCCTTGTGAGTTAGCAATTCATCGGAGATTGACAACCTTCGTTGGTAACTTGTATCTCACGGTTTTTCTGCTTTTATTTATTTCATTCAACATGTTTTCATTCAATCTTGCTTTGATTCTTGTTGATTGCGATATGAGTAGCTAATATATCGTTGGTGATAGTATGTGATTTCTTAGCTAGGGTTCTTGATTATGCATGAGTGGCTTCGCGCGTTTAAGACTTGATTTATTGTTTTATTTCTTTGATCTATCTAAGCCATCTATCTTCGTAGTGTTGAATTAAAAGGAACACGTAGGACAATTCAAGATCATAGATCTCTATACAAACTTCAACTACTGATGAATGTGTATTTTACACTTTCATTTGAGTTTTTTTCACCTATTTTAGCTATCCTCTATGATAATTTAGCTATATTTTAGTGCATTTTATTAGAATAGTGTCACGTTTCCCTTTAGTTTTTATTTTACAGGTTTTGGTTGGAAAACGAGGTTTTCCGGGCAATTATATTGAAGTAGACAAGGAATTGGTGTTCCAGAAGCCTATTTGGAGTATCTGAAAGATTCCGGATAGGATTTGAACTCTAGGGGTCGAATCTGGAGGCTAGAAGGCCACTAGAAGTCAGAAACCGAGTCCGAAAAGGGGAAGAAATCCAAAAACGCGTCGAAAACGCATTCTGGGCCGAAATTTACTCCCGGGCGAATCGCCCGGGATGTGGGGCGAATCGCCCCACACCAGGCGAATCGCCCGGTGTGTGGGGCCCTTCGCCCCACACAATTCGAAGCCTATATATAGTTGCTCAGTCTTTCTCCGTTTTTCACTTTTCCAGACCTTTTCTCTCACCTTTCTCTGTAGTTTTAGGTAGGAACTTCCCATAGCCTGTTCTGGGGGTTCATAGCTTAGGAGATACTTTTTCTTAGCAGTTTGGAGCTTGTAAGATCGCGATTCTTCGGAGATTGACAACCTTCGGTAACATTGTATCTTACAGTTTTTCTACTTATTTTTATATATCTTTCAACATGTTTTCTTCTATGATTTCTGTTGATTGCATGACAACTATGAGTAGCTAAACTTCTCGTTGGTGATAGTATGTGAATTCTTAGCGAATGGTTAATAATTATGCTAATGGCTATATCGCGCATTATACTCTGAGTTATTGCTTTATTTCTTTGATCTATCTAAATCTCTATCTTCGTATTGTTGATTAATTATTGCACACAACTGGACAATTCATTGGTCTTTGACCTATCTAAATCTATATCTTCGTAGTGTTTGATAATTACAACTAGACAATTCATTGATCAAAGATCTCTATGCAAAATCGAGGAATTTACGCATGATTATTAACCCGTTATGCTTTGAAGGACCATACTATCACCAATCTCCATTATCTGTTAAGAAAACCTTTGCTAAATCGTCTTCTGTTTTATATTCTAAATTAGATTAGATAAAGCTAGTTATTGTCCTTAGAGATCGACACTCGAGGTTATTCTACTGCTATACTACGGTTTTCGTTGTAGTTGTGAATTGTCTTTGGCTAAATACAAATTTATTTGATAAAAGTTGGAACTCGACAATCCAACGCATTCATCAAATTGGCGCCGTTGCCGGGGACTATACTCCTTTTTTCTGTTTAGCTTATTTATATTTTCAGCATTCAATTCCTAGTTTCAGTTGTTCTTATTTTTCTCTCTGATACTCCTTTCCTAGCTTGTCACAGATATTCAGGTCTTGTGATGGCTCGCCCACTTTTGAAATCATGGGTTCAACCCAACAAAGCACTGATGAGAGGTTCGGCTATTGTTCTTTCTGATGCAACTCGAGATTTGGAAATCAAAAGTTGCATGTTCCAGCAACTCCCGAGGTTCTATGGGTTGGCTAGGGAAGATGTTATGGGATACCTGAATGATATTGACGATTTTATCAACAATCTTCCAAGGCCCGGAGCAGGGATAACGGACGATGAGCTGAGGATGAAGGTTTTTGCTATGGGGCTTGGTGATAAAGCCAAGGCATGTTTAGGCTCTCTGGAAGCCGGATCACTAGACACCTGGGACAAGGTGTATTCTGCTTTTATGGAGAAATACATTCCTCACACATTGACTACCGCGCTTAAGGCGCAAATCACTGGATTCAAACAGGACTATGATGAGACCATCTACACCGCTTTCGAGAGGTTCAAGGACCTCATGCACAAGTGTCCACACCATGGTTTTAAGCTTCCTGATCTTGTCCAGCACTTCTACAATGGACTCACATATGAGAGTCAACAGGTGGTGGATTTCCAATGCCGTGGTACTATCTGGGAAGAGACCGTCGAGGATGTATGGGCGTGTTTCGAAAGGCTTGCTAAAGGATCTCAGTCCAAGGATCCAAGAGCAATGGTTAGGAGGCGTGGACCTGAGGCTCCACCAAACCAGGAGATCCCAATGCATGGAGTGAATGGTGTGAGTGGCGATAGTTTTGAAGGTTTCGCCAATCAGATGAGGCAAGCTCTAAGTGGCCTAATCGGAACATCTCTCTCCAACGAGGTATGTAGGGTGTGCAAGAATTATGGGCATGGGGCTCATATGTGTAGATCAGATCTAGCACGAGAAGATGTTCACTGGGGAAACCGTAGTAATCCTACTCCTAAGGTCGAAGCATCTACATCCAAGTCAGCAACTCTCTTGGATAATTTACAGAAATTGGTGGATTTCACCCAAGTGTTTTTGAAGAGATACGAGGAGGATTCGGCAAAGATCAATGCTCGTCTGGATCAATTGGAAGCTAGAGCTAGTAGAGCAGGGGAAATTACATAGCAGCACTGAGAGGTCCATGTCGATCAACTTGGTGGGAGATCTTCCAGTGGAAATCACCATTAAGCAAGTTGCTGCATGCGAGTGTGGTGCAAAAGACGAACCTCCATTGGCCAAGGAGGAAGATAAAGATCTGGGACTCAACGTAAGTAATGAAGAACCTAAGGATCCTGAACCAATTCCTGATAGCTTTGATGTTAAGGTTGGTATTGGTAGTCTCGATGACGTCCGTGCTACACTAGATACGGGATCTTACTCGAATGTGCTACCCATGAATGTGTTTGAGAAGAGTGGTCTTGGAGAACTTTCGAAGCATAAGTCCATTGTGCAACTAGCGGATGGATCCTTTGTGAGACCCGAACGCATTGTGAAGAACGTATTGGTTAAGATTGGTGAAGCATCTGTGTACACCAATTTTGTAGTTATGCCGGCGTCTACACCTGGGATGGGTGATGTTGTTCTCTTGGGGCGAACAGTTCTTGACTAAACTACGCTCCATGATAGACATCTACCGAAGGACTTGTACCATTGAGGTGGATGGCAAGCGACATGTGTTGCGAGCCATATCTGACCCACCTGATCACTTCAATGCTTCCCACACTGTTAACTACTGTGGTCTTGCTGTCTATGTTCATTCTTATTCACAGGTTCGTGGCATGAGGAGAAGATCCATGAAGGGGAAGTCTAGTACCCTCAATAAGAAGAGCTAGGCGCAAGAAGGAGTCGAGTCAAAGACTATAAACAATGGCGCTATCCGGGAGGCAACCCGAAATTTTTATCACTTTCTTGCATTGCATGCATATCATTGTGTTTTATTTTATATTTTAGTATGTTTTTGGTTTCTCACGAGTTTCTTTGAGTACTAAAGGTTACATGTACAAGTTTAGCTCTCACCTTAAATCCACTTTCGACGTTCGGGACAAGCGACGACGTTCAGGTTTGGGGAGGGGGTTATCGCTGGTTATCTCTATACTTGTCTTGCTTATGATAAACTCGTGAAATTTTTTGCATTTGCATTTGCACGTTTACTGCTTTCTTAGTTTTTAGGTTGCATTCACTTCATTCATCCTAGGATAGTCTTGCATGTTTTATATGGAGCTTTATTGCCTATTTTTTTTGAACTTTTTTATTGGGTAGATCAACTAATTATGCCAATAATCATATGGTTCATCTCTATGAATTTGTTTGAGGTTTTTCTCGCTTGGCTCGTCACATTTATGTATTGCACTTAGTTAAGCTTGGTAGTCTCGACATCACTTAGTGGTGTTTTCTCTATTGCGGTTCACGAAGGCCTTTATAATAGGATGATGCATGTTAGGGTCTTATGGTTGTTTCCCCGAGTAATTATGTACCTAAGAGGCAACAAGTCTTCACCATGCTTTGAGATTGCTAAATGCCTAGGAAGGAGGTAGTGTGAGGTTGTGTGATCCTTTGTTTGCAACCTATTCTTTCGAATAGGTTTGGGGAGGGGGTTACACCATCATTAGACTTGTTTTTCGTTTTTCAATTCTGTGTTGTGAGTTTATTTTTCCTTTTTCGTAAATTTTGTACTCCAACCTATTCTTTCGAATAGGTTTGGGGAAGTCGTTTGTGAGTCATTTTATTTCTTTTTCGTTGTGCTACTGCTGGCTAAAAAAATTGAAAAAAAAGAAGAAAAAGAAAAATTCCAGAAAAAAAGAAAAAAAACTGGAAAAGAAAAAAGAAAAAAAAAGAAAACACCCCAAAAAAGCAAAGAAGGGTCCAAAAAGAAAGCCAAATAGCAGTTTAGCAAAGTGTTGTGTCTCATTTTCCAATTCTTGTAGTGTTCGTAATCGTGTTGTAATTTTCTATCTTTTCTTTTGTTTTTGAGTGTCATCTGTTCTAGACCACCCTCGTCCTGCCATTCAGGAAGTGGTGAATAGCTTAAGACTTGCTTGAGAGATGGGTAGAATAGGGGAGTGTTATCTTTTATAGGGAACCCTCCTTCGTTTGATGAGAGCCAGTATTGGTTCGACCTCTTTGAGGAAAAGTCTTAACTTGGTGAACAGCAGTAAGTCCTCAGTTTCATAGGCACGGGACAACCATTCGTATCTTAACATGTTTCATTACGTCGTCACTTGACTAGGTCCATGTAGAGAATGTTACGAGAGAATATCTTGTCTTAACATAAGTGCTTATATGGATGTGTATGAGTCAATCGAGGCATTCTTCAACCTATATTCATGTTTGATTTATATGGTTTTTGTTCATACAGTTTTTTGATAGATTCAGTAGATTAGTTCATTTTATTTAGCATGAAACTCCATTTGTGTGTTGCATTGTTTTTTGCATTAGAGTCTAGCTTAGTTGCTTGAGGACAAGCAAAAGTTCGGTTTGGGGAGTTTGATGAATGATGTATTTTACACTTTCATTTGAGTCTTTTTCACCTATTTTAGCTATCCTCTATGATAATTTAGCTATATTTTAGTGCATTTTATTAGAATAGTGTCACGTTTCCCTTTAGTTTATATTTTACAGGTTTTGGTTGGAAAACGAGGTTTTCCGGGCAATTATATTGAAGTAGACAAGGAATTGGTGTTCCAGAAGCCTATTTGGAGTATCTGAAAGATTCCGGATAGGATTTGAAGTCTAGGGGTCGAATCTGGAGGCTAGAAAGCCACTAGAAGTCAGAAACCGAGTCCGAAAAGGGGAAGAAATCCAAAAACGCGTCGAAAACGCGTTCTGGGCCGAAATTTACTCCCGGGCGAATCGCCCGGGATGTGGGGCGAATCGCCCCACACCAGGCGAATCGCCCGGTGTGCGGGGCCCTTCGCGCCACACAATTCGAAGCCTATATATAGTTGCTCAGTTTTTCTCCGTTTTTCATACTTTTCCAGACCTTTTCTCTCACCTTTCTATGTAGTTTTAGGTAGGAACATCCCAGAGCCTGTTCTGGGGGTTCATAGCTTAGTAGATACTTTTTCTTAGCAGTTTGGAGCTTGTAAGATCGCGATTCTTCGGATATTGACAACCTTCGGTAACATTGTATCTTACAGTTTTTCTACTTATTTTTCTATATCTTTCAACATGTTTTCTTCTATGATTTCTGTTGATTGCATGACAACTATGAGTAGCTAAACTTCTCGTTGGTGATAGTATGTGAATTCTTAGCAAAGGGTTAATAATTATGCTAATGGCTATATCGCGCATTATACTCTGAGTTATTGCTTTATTTCTTTGATCTATCTAAATCTCTATCTTCGTATTGTTGATTAATTATTGCACACAACTGGACAATTCATTGGTCTTTCACCTATCTAAATCTATATCTTTGTAGTGTTTGATAATTACAACTGGACAATTCATTGATCAAAGATCTCTATGCAAAACCGAGGAATTTACGCATGATTATTAACCCGTTATGCTTTGAAAGACCATATTATCACCAATCTCCATTATCTGTTAAGAAAAACCTTTGCTAAATCATCTGATGTTTTATATTCTAAATTAGATTAGATAAAGCTAGTTATAGTCCTTAGAGATCGACACTCGAGGTTATTCTACTGCTATAGTACGATTTTCATTGTAGTTGTGAATTGTCTTTGGCTAAATACAAGTTTATTTGATAAAAGTTGGAACTCGACAATCCAACGCATTCATCAAGTACTTCATGCATGATTATTACCCGTTGCTTTGAATGACCATACTATCACTGACTTCCATCATATTGATAAGAAAAATCTGTGCTTTGCTTGATTTCTGATTTATAGTTTAAGTTAAATTTGATAAAGCTAGTTATAGTCCTTAGAGATCGACACTCGAGGTTATTTTACTTCTACACTACGTGCCCTGGTTTTCGTTGTAGTTGTGAATTGCCTTTGGCTAAAAACAAATGTATTTGATTAATTGAGTCTGACAATCTCGTTCATCAAATTGGCACCGTTGCCGGGGACTATACTCCTTTTTCTCTTTAGCTTATTTATAGTTTCAGCTTTCAATTCTCAGAGTTAGTAGTTACTTTGTTTCCAAAATTTTGCGACTTCTAACATAACTAATTTTCAGTTTTGAGTTACTCCTGTTACAGATATTCAGGTATGACGTTCATAAAAGCTCGCATGATGCCCCAATTCTTGCAAGTTAGGATAAGTTCAACTATATTCTTGGAGGAAGAGTTGAAGAAGTACGAAGCGACAAGTTCAGTGGTGATAGACATACCGAGGTTCGAAGATGGAGTGGGGATGAATCCGTTAAGTTTCATCGAATCCTATGAGGAAGAAATAGCAAAAGTTCCAGCAAAGGGGTTCACTGAGGACCAATTGTGCAGGATATTATTTTCTTTCGCTCTCGGATATGAGCCAAGGCTTTGGATATCCAGGTTATCACCGGGATCACTGAAAACATGGAGCCAAGTAGTAGAGGAGTTCTTGGAGCGATTTATGCCTTACCATGAGATAATTGCCTTACGAAATAGGATCGAACGCTTCAAGCAAGGAGAGTATGAGCGGTTTTGTGACACCTACGAACGTTTTGAGTTGTATAAACGTGAGTGCCCCCATCACCGTTTCGACGGCGGGGACCTGATTTGGTATTTTGTTGGTGGTCTACGTGATGATGTTAGGCCCAAGTGGATGGGATGTGTGGAGGATTAGAAGAATGTACAGTTGAAGAGGCAGAGAAGGTTCTTCGAAGGTACGCCAGTGGTTCTGCACAATCTGAGAGGCTAATATCGAGTCAAGTCACCAGTGGGGATCCAAATCGGGGTGAAACTAAAGGCTTATACGAAGGATATTCTGAAGATGAAGATATCAGTGAGGAGGATGAACTTTCGTTTTACGCAGGAATGAAGGCCATCGAAAGTGTTTATGAAATTGCACACGCCGGGCAAGTTGAAGATAATCTCCGTTTAGCGAAAGTTTTTGAAGGGGTCGAAGTAACTGAGCAACTATTGGAGAAATTAAGCTTGTTAAATTGTGAAAAAGTGGAGGATGTTCATAAACTCGAAGATGGGAAGGTTTTTTACGAAAACGCCCCTCTGGAGGTGGGGGGCAAACCGCCCAGCATAGGGGGCGAATCGCCCCCCACAGGCAAAGAGCTGGGGGCGTCCCAGCTCGCCCCAGGCGATTCGCCCGGGGCAGGGGGCAAATCGCCCCACTCAGCTCCAGGGAGCTAAACGACCCCAGCTCCCCTGTTTCGACACCCGAAGCTGATTTCATCGATCCCAAGCCACTTCCAACTGTTACTACTGAGGTTCCTGAGTACGAGGAAGTGAAACTACTCCTCCGAGGTGGAAAGGTAACTAAAATTCCTAATTTTGTACGTCCTAAACATATTAAATCTACTGTGACTAACGATGCAGGAACAAGCACTGAACAAGAAGTTGGTCAAAGTTCGGAAGAACCTCGAGTGCAGGACGATACACCTCAAACACCCGAAGGAGACGTTGTCGATGATAAGGTTACGGGGGATACGCCTAATTATACGAAGGTGCTTCATAAGTCCTCCAATCCATATGTGCCCCCAAAACCTCATGTACCATTCCCTAGTAGAATCAAACCGGTCAAAAAGGATATAATGGAGTCATCGCTGTACCAACGCCTCTCTAAGGTCGAAGTTAATGTACCTCTCTTGGAATTAACTCAGAATATTCCCGCCTACACGAAGTTCTTTCGGGAGGTGAAGAGTAACAAAAAATCGAGACGGTGAATTCTATTGCGGAACTTCCAACGAAGCAACGTGATCCAGGAAGCTTCATAATTAACATTACTATGGGCAATGGGCGGTCCACTAAGGCTATGCTCGACTTAGGAGCTAGCATCAATCTCATGCCATACTCAGTCTATAAAGCTCTAGATCTTGGAGAAGTGAAGCCAACCGAGATGGTTGTACAAATGGCAGACCATAGCGTGAAGCGTCCTGTGGGAATAGTTGAAGATATCCTTGTAAAAGTTGATAAACTAATAATTCCTACAGATTTTGTGATCATGAAGTCGGTTGATGAAGGGAGAGCCATGTTCGTGAGCACATGATGTTGCCTGGAAGACCATTCATGGCCACTACAAATACATGCCTTGAACTCAAAGGCAAGAAAATCTCCATGGAGGTAATGGGTGAGAAAATTGAATTGGTAGGATGTAGCATAGGAGATAAGGAAGTCGTAGAAGAATTAAATTTTGTCGATTGCTATGATTCTGTGATTTCTGATTTTCATCATTGCTGTGATAATCGTGAACCTCTTGAGGAGGCACTAACCATGCAGGTTGCGACTTGCCACTTATCCGAAGAAGCAAGGGAGATAGTTGAGATGATGGATAGTACGCCTGAAATTCCCGTAGGAGAAGAAGTGCTTGAACCTTTAGATGAAGAAGAGGTAGAGAGCAAATGTCCAGAAGAGCCTAGCTTAGAATTAAAGCCCCTTCCTACACACCTCAAGTATGTCTACTTAGGGGAAAATAAGAAAAAACATGTGATAGTCTCTTCACACCTCTCTAGCGATGAAGAAGGTAAGCTAATTGAGGTCTTAAGAAAACATTCTGCATCCATAGGATGGGGGATTAGTGATATAAAGGGAACTAGCCCAACACGGTGTGTGCACAATATCACTCTAGAGCAAGATGCCAAACCCGTTAGGCAACCGCAGCGTAGGATAAATCCTGCGATGCAAGAAGTAGTGAAGAAAGAGGTGATTAAGTTGCTAGACGCCGATATGATCTATCCCATTCCTGATAGTCGATGGGTGAGCCCCGTCCATATAGTTCCTAAGAAATCTGGGATTACGGTAGAAGAGAATGAGAAGGGAGAGTTAGTACATGTTAGGAAAATCACGGGGTGGCGAATGTGCATTGATTATAGGAGGTTGAATGCCGCCACCAAGAAAGACCACTTCCCTTTGCCATTTATTGATGACATGCTAAACCGCCTTGCGGGGCGGCAATTTTATTGTTTTGTTGATGGCTTGTCAGGTTTCTACTAGATTCCGATTGCACCGGAGGATCAGGAGAAGACGATATTCACTTGCCCATTCGGGACGTTTGTTTATAGGAGGATGCCATTCGGGCTATGTAACGCCCCCGCCACTTTTCAAAGGTGCATGCTTTCTGTTTTCTCTGATATGGTGACCAAATTTGTTGAAATTTTTATGGATGATTTTTCTCTCTTTGGTGATTCTTTTGATGAGTGTTTGCATAGACTAGATCTTGTTTTGAAAAGATGCATCAAATGCAATTGAACTTTGAGCTGGGAGAAAAGTCATTATATGGTTAGAGAAGGCATTGTTCTAGGAAATGTGGTTTCTAAAAGGGGGATTGAGGTTGATAAGGCTAAGATCGAAATAATTGAGAAACTCCCCCCACCCACTTGTGTGAAAGAATTGCAATCTTTTCTTGGTCATGTCGGTTTTCATAGGAGGTTTATTAAAGACTTTTCGAAAATTGCTAAACCTCTAAGTAACTTACTAGCAAAAGATGTGGTTTACCATTTTTCTGATGAATGCTTGGTTGCTTTTAATACCCTTACAGAAAAGCTTGTTACTGCTCCTATTGTTGTGCCACCTGATTGGAAACTTCCTTTTGAGATAATGTGTGATGCTTCGAATTTTTCTATGGGTGCTGTTCTATGCCAAAAAGTTGATAAGCAGTATCGTGTGATTTATTATGTTAGTAAGACTTTAGACTCAGCTCAAGTTAATTATAAAACTACTGAAAAGGAATTTTTAGCTGTTGTTTTTGCTTTACAAACTTTAGGTCTTACTTGATTGGTCATCCTGTGAATGTCCATACTGATCATGCTGCTTTACGACATTTAATTGCCAAACAAGATTCTAAGCCAAGGTTAATCCGTTGGGTCTTATTGTTACAAGATTTTGATTTGACCATAGTTGATAGAGCTGGTAGGGAGTATTTGGTTGCTGATCACTTGTCTAGAATTCCTAATATTCCCATGGATTCGATTCTTATTAATGATGATCTTCCTGATGAGCACTTAATGAAAGTCACTGAAGAACCATGGTATGCTGATATTGTGAACTATTTGGCTATGGGTATTTGCCCAACTAATTTTTCAGCCTCCGATAGGAGAGCTCTTGCCAAGCGTTGCAGGTATTACATATGGGATGATCCGAATCTTTTTAAAGAAGGAGCTGATGGAATTCTGAGAAGGTGCATTCCGCAAGAAGAACAAAAAAGTGTGCTAAGTCATTGCCATGAGCTTCATTGCGGCGGACACTATAGTGGCATTAAAACGGCTCGCAAGGTGCTACAAGCGGGATTTTTCTGGCCAAGTTTGCACCAAGATGCTCGAAGTTTTGTGAAAAATTGTGACCCATGTCAACGAGGGGGTAATATTGGCAAGAAGGAGGAAATGCTCCTTCAAGGGAATCTAGTGGTCGAGCCTTTCGACGTGTGGGGCATTGATTTCATGGGACCGTTTCCATCAAGTGGAGGCTACGAATACATTCTCGTCGCGGTGGATTATGTGACAAAGTGGGTAGAGGCGATTCCCACAAGAAAGAATGATGCCTCGGTTGTTACGAAGTTCTTAAAGGATGTGATCTTTTCTAAATTTGGATGTCCTAGGACGATCATCAGTGATGGAGGTTCGCACTTCGTCAACAGAACCTTTGCTTATCTTCTTAAGAAGTACGATGTCACCCATAGTGTTGCTACGCCATATCATCCACAGACTTCGGGACAAGTTGAAGTTAGAAACCGTCAGATTAAGAAGATTCTCGAGCGAGTGGTGAAGCCTAGTAGGAAAGATTGGTCTGGAAAATTGAATGATGCGCTTTGGGCGTATAGAACTAGCTACAAGACGGTGATTGGGACCACTCCGTATAGACTTGTGTATGAGAAAGCATGCCATCTTCCTGTGGAATTGGAACATAAGGCGTATTGGGCTATTAAAGAGCTAAATCTTGATTTGGGAAAAGCTCGCGAAGAAAGGTTGTTACAACTTGATGAGCTTGATGAATTACGCCTCGGTGCCTATGAGAACGCCAAGATTTACAAGGAGCGTACCAAGAAGTATCATGATCGTGGTATAGTACGTAAGGAACTGATTCCTGGTCAAAAAGCTTTGGTGTTTAATTCTCGTCTTCGTCTATTTCCTGGAAAGCTCCGTACTCGTTGGGATGGACCATACGAGATCGTCCAAGTTGCTCCCCATGGAGCTGTAGAACTCTTGGATCCAAAGACGGACAATACTTTCAAAGTGAATGGGCAACGAGTGAAACCATACTTCGAGCTTCCTAGTGATCAAGTAGAGGTTGATCATCTCGAACTAACCTTTCCCACCTCTACTTCAGGATAGGTATGATGTATTTTGTTGTTTTAAGCATGACATTGTGTTTTTCGTATGTTTTTGGTGATAAAATAGGTTTTAAGATGATAATTTTGTGTTTTGGGAGGAAAAAGGCGTCTCCAGGAGTCTGGGGATGCCAGGCGAACCGCCCCCCACGTGGGGCGATACGCCTGGCAAGTCCAGGCCGCCTGGGACGTTCTGGACGCCCCCGGCGAATCGCCCCCCACCTGGGGCGGTTCGCCCCGGGTGTCCAGAAACCCGGAGGTCCGGATTTTCGTTCGGAACCCCATTTTACTCCTATTATGCTAAATTATTGATCTTTTTACTTCTTTTATCGCCCATTTTGGTTTCTCACGAGTTTCCTTGAGTCCTATAGGTTACAGGTACAAGTTGGCTCTCACCTTAAATTCACCTTCGACGTTCGGGACGAGCGACGACGTTCAGGTTTGGGGGGGTTATCGCTGGCTATCTCTATACTTGTTTTGCTTATGTTAAACTCGTGAAACCTTTTGTTTGCATTTGCACGTTTACCGCTTTCGTAGTATTTAGTTGCATACATGATGAACGTGTATTTTACACCTTCATTCGAGTGTTTTTTCACCTATTTTGCTATCCTCTATGTTAATTTGGCTTTATTTTAGTGCATTTTATTAGAATAGTGTCACGTTTCCCTTTAGTTTGCATTTTACAGGTTTTAGGTGAAAAACGTGGTTTTCCGGGCAATTATATTGAAGAGAACAAAGAATCGGTGTTCCGAGGACATTTTTGGAGTATCTAGAAGATTCCGGATAGGATTTAAAGTCTAGGGGTCGAGTCTGAAGGCTAAAAGGTCACTAGAAGGCAGAAACCGAGTCCGAAAAGGAAAAGAAATCCAAAAACGCGTCTCTCGCCGACTGGAACTCCCGGGCGATTCGCCCGGGATGTGGGGCGATTGGCGATTCGCCCCATACCAGGCGATTCGCCTGGTGTGTGGGGCGACTCGCCCCACGTCTGCCGAACTCCTATATATAGTTGTTGTTTCTCTACGTTTTTTCATACTTTCTCAGACCTTTTTTCATACCTTTCTCATAAGTTTTAGGTAGGAATTCTCCAGAGCCTGTTCTGGGAATTCTTAGCATAGGAGACAATTTTTCTTATCAATTTGGAGCTTGTGAGATCGCGATTCTTCGGAGATTGACAACCTTCGGTAACATTGTATCTTAGATTTGTCTATTTATATTTATATATCTTTCAACATGTTTTCATTCAATCTTGCTATGATATCTATTGATTGCATGACATCTATGAGTAGCTAAATCTATCGTTGGTGATAGTATGTGATTTCCTAGCGAAGGGTTATTAATTATGCATGATGGCGGTTATGCGAATCAGACTTTGAGTTATTGCTTTAGTTCTTTCATCTATCTAAGCCCTCTATCTTCGTAGTGTTGAATAAAACGGAACACATTGGACAATTCATGATCAAAGATCTCTATGCAAAACGATCGGGTACTTCATGCATGATTATTAACCTGCTATGCTTTGAATGATCATACTATCACTAACTTCCATTATCTTGATAAGATAAACCTGTGCTAAGTCGTTTGTTGAGTTTATAGTTTAAGTTAAATTAGATAAAACTAGTTATAGTCCTTAGAGATCGACACTCGAGGTTATTTTACTGCTACACTACGGTTTTCGTTGTAGTTGTGAATTGCCTTTGGCTAAAAAACAAATTTATTTGATTAATTTGAATCTGACAAATTCCGGTTCATCAAATTGGCGCCGCTGCCGGGACTATACTCCTTTTTTTTGTTTAGCTTTTATATATTTTCAACATTCAATTCCTAGTTTTAGTAGTTTTTATTTTTTCTATTTGATCTCTCTGATACTCCTTTCTTAGCTTGTTATAGATAGTGTATGCGAAGTACACGATCTAGGGGAACACCGCTTGCTGATCCAATCGCTGAAATCGACAGAGTCTACCACCAAAGAAGGCGACTACTTCAACGACGTGAACTAGAGGAAATAGAGGATACCGATTTCTCTGAATCTCTACACAGTCTTTTTAAGAAAATCATCTTAATGGCAGAAGCTAGACCACTGAAAGCATGGGTTCAACCCTCCAAGGATCGTATGTGGGGACCGGCGATTGTTCTTTCGTCTGCAACTCGAGATCTAGACATAAAAAACCACGCGTTCCAATAACTTCCGAGGTTCTATGGCTTAGCAAGGGAAGATGTGATGGGGTACTTGCACGATATCGATGATTTCTTCAACCAACTCCCACGACCCGGAGCTGAAATAACAACGGATGAGTTGAGGATGAAGGTTTTTGCTATGGGGCTTGGCGACAGGGCCAAGTCATGGTTGAGTTCTCTACCGGCGGGTTCACTGGACACTTGGGAGAAGGATTTTTCAGCATTCATGGAGAAATACTTCCCTCACACCTTGACTACCACGTTTAAGGCGCAAATCACTGGGTTCAAACAAGACTATGATGAGACCATCTACACCGCGTTTGAGAGGTTCCAAGACCTCATGAACAAGTGCCCTCACCATGGTTTTGAGATTTCGGATCTTGTCCAAAACTTCTACAATGGACTGACCTTTGAGAACCAACAAGTGGTGGATTTCCAATGCCGTGGCAATATTTGGGAGGAAACCACGGAAGCCGTCTGGGCGGTTTTCAAAAGGCTTGCTAAGGGTTCTCAATTCAAGAATCCAAGAGCAATGGTTAGGAGACGTGGAACTAAAGCTCCACCTACTCAGGAGGCTCCTATGTATGGGGGGAATGGGGATCGATTCGAGTGCTTTACCAACGAGTTGAAACAAGTCCTCAACAACTCCGCAGGAACAGCTATGTCAAACGAAGTTTGCCGAATATGCAAGAACTATGGGCATGGAGCTCATATTTGTAGATCAGAGCTTGCCTATGATGATGGCAATTGGGTTCAAGGAGGAGAAGAGGAAGCTTTTGCTACGGAGTTTGGTACTCAAGAAGCTAGCTACGGACAAGATGGTAGGAACCCTCGAGGTAGATTTTGGAGAAGAGGGTTCCGAAACAATCAAGGATACGCACCGGCTAGCCAAACTTATGGCCCTAACCAAGACCGTAGTAGGCTTAACTATGGTAATGATCACTGTGAAAATCCCGCTCCCAAAGAGCAACCGAAGTCGAAGACAGCTCTACTGATGGAGAACTTGCAGAAAATGGTTGATCACACCCAAGTTTTATTAAGCGTTATGAAGAAGATTCCGAGAAGACTAGGGCGAGGCTTGATCGTTTGGAAGAGAGCACTAGGCTTGCCCATCAAAAGATGCAAGAGTTGATTGACCGTGGAGCAAGTAGGGAGCAAGGGAAGTTGCCTAGCAACACTGAGAAGTCGATGTCCATAACCATGGTGGGTGATCTTCCTGTTGAAATCACCATCAAGAAGGTTGATAAATGTGAGCTTTGCAAGGATGAAGAGCCCCCACTAGCCAAGGAAGAAGAGAAGGACCTTGGTTCTGATGAGAGTGAAGAGGAGCAAGAGGATCCCGAGCCAATCCCTCAGAGTTTCGATGTTAAGGTCGGGATTGGTGAACTTGAAGATGTTCGTGCTACACTAGATACGGGATCTTACCCTAATGTGCTCCCAATGAATGTGTTTGAGAATAGTAGCCTTGGAAAACTATCTGAGCATAAGGCTATTGTGCAATTGGCGGATGGATCTTTTGTGAGACCCGAAGGCGTTGTGAAGAACGTATTGGTTAAGATTGGTGAAGCTTCTGTGTACACCAACTTTGTAGTTATGCCGGCGTCTACACCTGGGATGGGGGATGTTGTTCTCTTGGGGCGAACGTTCTTGAATAAGCTACGCTCCGTGATAGACATCTACCGAAGAACTTGCACCATTGAGGTGGATGGCAAGCGACATGTGTTGCGAGCCATATCTGATCCAAATATTCACTTCAATGCTTCTCACATAATTAACTACTTTGGTCTTGCTGTCTATGTTCACTCTCATTCACAGGTTCGTGGCATGAGGAGGAGATCCATGAAGGGAAAGTCTAGTACCCTCAAGAAGAAGATCTAGAGCAAGAAGAAGTCGAGTCAAAGACTATAAACAATGGCGCTATCCGGGAGGCAACCCGGAGTTTTTATCGCTTTATTGCATGCATTCATACATTGAACAATATGCTTTTCTTAGGCGAATTTGTTCGATTTTGTGTCGTTTTGTGCTTATGCCTATGTTTGAGTGAACTTTTTCGAGTGTTTTTCGTAAGGAGAATGGTTTTCGGGGATTAAAAACTGAGTTTTTTGAAAAATTTCGTCTCCCCACCTCTGGAGGTGGGGGGCGAATCGTCCCCCATGGGAGGCGAGTCGCCCCACGTGTCCAGAGAGCTTCGCGCTCTCTGGACGTGGGGGGCGATTCGCCCCACATGTGGAGCGATTCGCCCCGCACGGGGCGAGTCGCCCCACACACGGGGCGGTTCTCCCCACACCATCTGAAGGTAGAAAAACGGGAGATAACTCTTATTTCCTCATTTCTCCATCTTCTTCACTCTCTTACTCCTAAAATTCCCAAAAAATCAAAATTTCTTCAATCTTTCATAAAACCTTCAATCTTCCACCAAATTTTGTGTTCTTTAGCTTCATTCGAAGCCCTTTAAGTGCTCCTTCTTTTCATCCGAACAAATTGCTTCCTAGTTCATTCATTAGTCGGATCTGAGGTAATTTCATATGAACCCTAATTTTCAAATTTGGGGTTTTTTTGATCTATGCTTCAATTAAGCTTGTATGATGTATGGGTTGATGATTTGTGTGATTAGAAACGTTATTCACTATCAATTGCATGTTCAATTATGCTTGGTTTGTTGGTTTGAGAAATTCGCCTACTAGATGTCTATGTCTTAAGGTGCAATGCTTCTTTTCCTTCCATTCCATGTTTAAGGTTGTGTTTGTTGATGTGATAATGATGGGCATAATGGTAGAATGCACGACTGATGAAGTTTGAGGATTTATGATGATAGATTTTTGCTACTAAGGTATGAATTGAGCCTTATGATTTAAGGCTATTGCTTGTCTAGCACGAGCATAATGTACATGTCGAAGTTGTTTTGGTGTGTTGCATGTTGGTAGCTAGACTAGACATGGAGGATTTGAGGAGTTCGATTGTTGACGTTATCACTCGTGTGTTTCACTCTTGCATTTGCATATGCATAAGTCTGTTTTGTGTCATACAAGGTACTAATTGTTGTTTGTAGGAACCATGCCACAAAGGGAGAGGAGCACTTCCGTTTGGCTACAATGAGATATTGGAGGGGGTTCGATTCCAATCATGTCAAAAGGGTTGACAAGGACGTTCTCCATGAGTTCTATGTTGGGTCTACAAGTCTTCAAAAGAAGGAGAGTGATCTCGTTAGAGGTGCGTTCGAGCCATGTACTTTTGCAACAACTTCGTGGTTTATCCATAAGGAGGAACGAGAATCCACCAGGAGTGAGCACTCTTATGTCTATTCACGTACCACTGAAGGGATTGAAACCAATATTACGGCAAAAATCTGTCACAAGGACTGCAAGGTCCGAGTGAATAGGAAGGAGCCGGGGCGGCCTCATCACAACAGATTTAGTCTTGAGTCGACAGTGGTGATGAAGTTCCGGATCGCTAACTTGATTCCAAAACATAATGACATGGACACCCAGCCCCTCTTTGGGGTGCCCCTCGACTTCTTATTGAGGGAGCACCATATAGACATCGGGAGCATCAACCGTAGAGAATGTGGGTAACATTGTGCAAAGAAGAAGAAAACCTCCGAGTTTCCGAGTTTCATCGCAGCTTACTGAAAGTTCTATGGGGTAGAGAACGTTGGTGAGGGAGACTGTAAGACCACTGCTCTTTCCCCTTCAACAGTTCACAGTCTATTAGAGAGATACCAGATGGAAATCCCCATAACTGCAGAGGCTAATCTTGAGGATTCTCTTCGACAATGCAATTCTACTAGTGATGATGGTGGTGACAATGAAGACAATAGGGACAATGAGGATGCCATGAATACTGACGGAGGAGTTGGTCCTATTCGATCTATTAATGGAATTACCACCACCACCACGAGCTCCGATGATCACCAATAAGGGCCCTCGAGCAATCTCAATACCTTACATCTAGCGTACTCAGCCGACCGAGGCCAAACCACGCGGTAACATCTAGTATCACATCTTATTTCCTCATTTTCTTATTGCTAGGGACTAGCTTTAAATTCATGAGGAGGGATGGGATTTAAGTGAACTAGTGTTGTTAGTTTGGAGCTTGGAATTGATGGTTTAGAGCATGGCATTGGTAGGATGAGTACAGTACCTTGCATGTTTTATCCGTTTGCATTTGCATTTGCACGTTTACCGCTTTCGTAGTATTTAGTTGCATACACTACATTCATCCTAGTATAGCCTTGCATGTTTTGTGTGGAGTTTATTGCCAAAATTTTTTGAACTTTTTTATTGGGTAGATTAACTAATTATGACATTAATCATATGCTTCATCGCTTGGCTTGTCACATTTATGTTTGCACTTAGTTAAGCTTGGTAGCCTCGACATCACTTAGTGGTGTTTTCTCTACTGCGGTTCACGAAGGCCTTTATAATAGGATGATGCATGTTAGGATCTTATGGTTGTTTTCTCGAGTAATTATGTACCTAAGAGGCAACAAGTCTTCACCTTGCTTTGAGATTGCTAAATGCCTAGGAAGGAGGTAGTGTGAGATTGTGTGATCCTTTGTTTGCAACCTATTCTTTCGAATAGGTTTGGGGAAGGGATTACGCTACCGTTAGACTTGTTTTTCGCTTTTTAGTGTGTGTTGTGAGTTTATTTTCTTTTTTCGTAAAGTTTGTACTCCAACCTATTCTTTCGAATAGGTTTGGGGAGGTCGTTTGTGTGTCATTTTAATTTCTTTTTCGTTATGCTACTGCTGGCTAAAAAAATTCGAAAAAAAAGAGAAACAATTCCAGAAAAAAAAGAAAAAAATCTGGAAAAGAAAGAAAAAAAAAGAAAAAAAAAGAGAAAATACCCCAAAAAAGCAAGGAAGGGTCCAAAAAAAAGAGCCAAAAAGCAGTTTAGCAAAGTGTTTGTCTCATTTTTCGGTTCTTGTAATGTTCGTAATCGAGTTGTAATTTTTTGCCTTTTGTTTGTTTGAGTGTCATCTGTTCTAGACCACCCTCGTCCTGCCATTCAGGAAGTGGTGAATAGGTTAAGGCTTTGCTTGAGAGATGGGTAGAATAGGGGAGTGTTATCTTTTTTAGGGAACCCTCCTTCGTTTGATGAGAGCCAGTATTGGTTCGACCTCTTTGAGGAAAAGTCTTAACTTGGTGAACAGCAGTAAGTCCTCACTTTCATAGGCACGGGACAACCATTCATATTTTAACATGTTTCATTACGTCGTCACTGACTAGGTCCAGGTAGAGAATGTTACGAGAGACTATCTTGTTTGACATAAGTGCTTATGTGAATGTGTATGAGTCAATCGAGGCATTCTTCAACCTATATCCATGTTATGATTTGTATGGTTTTTGTTCATAAGTTTTTTGATAGATTCAATAGATTAGTTCATTTCATTTGGCATGAGACTCCATTTTTTGTGTTGCATTGTTTTTGCATTAGAGTCTAGCTTAGTTGCTTGAGGACAAGCAAAGGTTCGGTTTGGGGAGTTTGATGAACGTGTATTTTACACCTTCATTCGAGTCTTTTTTCACCTATTTTGCTATCCTCTATGTTAATTGGTTATATTTTAGTGCATTTTATTAGAATAGTGTCACGTTTCCCTTTAGTTTGCATTTTACAGTTTTTAGGTGAAAAACGTGGTTTTCTGGGCAATTATATTGAAGAGAACAAAGAATCGGTGTTCCGAGGACATTTTTGGAGTATCTAGAAGATTCCGAATAGGATTTGAAGTCTAGGGGTCGAGTCTGAAGGCTAAAAGGTCACTAGAAGGCAAAAACCGAGTCCGAAAAGGAAAATAAATCCAAAAACGCGTCTCTCGCCGACTGGAACTCCCGGGCGATTCGCCCGGGATGTGGGGCGATTCTCCCCACACCAGGCGATTCGCCCGGTGTGTGGGGAGACTCGCCCCACGCCTGCCGAACTCCTATATATAGTTGTTGTTTCTCTACGTTTTTCATACTTTCTCAGACCTTTTTTCGTACCTTTCTCATTAGTTTTAGGTAGGAATTCTCCAGAGCCTGTTCTGGGAATTCTTAGCATAGGAGACAATTTTTCTTATCAATTTAGAGCTTGTGAGATCGCGATTCTTCGGAGATTGACAACCTTCGGTAACATTGTATCTCAGATTTTTCTATTTATATTTATATATCTTTCAACATGTTTTCATTCAATCTTGATATGATTTCTGTTGATTGCATGACATCTATGAGTAGCTAAATCTATCGTTGGTGATAGTATGTGATTTCTTAGCAAAGGGTTATTAATTATGCATGATGGCGGTAATGCGAATCAGACTTTGAGTTATTGCTTTATTTCTTTGATCTATCTAAGTCCTCTATCTTCGTAGTGTTGAATAAAACGGAACACATTGGACAATTCATGATCAAAGATCTCTATGCAAAATGATCGGGTACTTCATGCATGATTATTAACCTGCTATGCTTTGAATGATCATACTATCACTAACTTCCATTATCTTGATAAGAAAAACCTATGCTAAGTCGTTTGTTGAGTTTATAGTTTAAGTTAAATTAGATAAAGCTAGTTATAGTCCTTAGATATCGACACTCGAGGTTATTTTACTGGTAAACTACGGTTTTCGTTGTAGTTGTGAATTGCCTTTGGCTAAAAAACAAATTTATTTGATTAATTTGAATTTGACAAATTCCGGTTCATCAATTCATTATTCATCCTAGTATAGTTTTGCATGTTTTTGTGTGGAGTTTATTGCCAAATTTTTTTGAAGTTTTTTATTGGGTGGATTAACTAGTTATGACCTTTGACCATGCGTTTCATCTCTATGAATTTGTTTGAGGTTTTTCTCGCTTGGCTTGTCACATTTATATTTGCACTTAGTTAAGCTTGATAGTCTCGACATCACTTAGTGGTGTTTTCTCTACTGCGGTTCACGAAGGCCTTTATAATAAGATGATGCATGTTAGAGTCTTGTGGTTGTTTTCCCGTGTAATTATGTACCTAAGAGGCAACAAGTCTTCACCTTGCTTTGAGATTGCTAAATACCTAGGAAGGAGGTAGTGTGAGATTGTGTGATCCTTTGTTTAAAACCTATTCTGACGAATAGGTTTGGGGAGAGGGTTATGCTATCGTTATGGCTTGTTTTTCAATTTTGAGTGTTGTGAGTTTGTTTTCCTTTTTCGTAGTTTGTACTCCAACCTATTCGATATTCTTTCGAATAGGTTTGGGGAGGTCGTTTGTGAGTCATTGTAGTTTCTTTTTCGTTGTGCTACTGCTGGCTATATACAAAAAAAAAAAAAGAAAGGAAAAAATCGAAAAAAAGAAAAAAAAGAAAAAATTCCAGGAAAAAGAAAAATCTAGAAAAGAGAAAAAAAAAAAGAAAAGACCCCAAAAAAGCAAAGAAGGGTCCAAAGCCAAAAAATCAGTTTAGCAAAGTGTTTGTCTCGTTTTTCAATTCATGTAATGTTCGTAATCGAGTTGTAAAGTTCGTCTTTTGTTTGTTTGAAGAGTCATCTGTTTTAGACCACCCTCGTCCTGCTATTCAGGAAGTGGTGATTAGTTTATGACTTTGCTTGAGAGATGGGTAGAATAGGGGAGTGTGAACTTTTAGGGAACCCTCATTCGTTTCATGAGAGCCAGTATTGGTTCGACCTCTTTGAGGGAAAGTCTTAACTTGGTGAACAGCAGTAAGTCCTCAGTTTCATACGCACGGGACAACTATTCGTATTTTAACATGTTTCATTACGTCGTCACTGACTAGGTCCAGGTAGAGAATGTTACGAGAGACTATCTTGTTTAATATAGTACATATGTGAATGTGTATGAGTCAATCGAGGCATTCTTCAACCAATATCCATGTTATGATTTGTATGGTCATTGTTCATAAGTTTTTGATAGACTCAATAGATTAGTTCATTTTATTTGGCATGAGACTCCATTTTGTGTGTTGCATTGGTTTTTTGCATTAGAGTCTAGCTTAGTTGCTTGAGGACAAGCAAATGTTCGGTTTGGGGAGTTTGATGAACGTGTATTTTACACTTTCATTCGAATCTTTTTTACCAATTTAGCTATCCTCTAGGTTAATTTAGCTTATGTTTTAGTGCATTTTACTAGAATAGTGTCACATTTCCCTTTTCTTTGCATTTTTCAGGTTTTAGGTAAAAAAACGTATATTTATGGGCAATATTGATGAAGAGGACGAAGTTTTGGTGTTTCGAGGACATTCGTGGTGTATCTAGAAGGTTCCGGATGAGATTTGAGGCCTAGGGACGAGTTTCAAGGCTTAAAGGTCACTAGAAAGCAAAATCCGAGTCCGAAAAGATAAAGAAGACAAAAAACGCGTCTCCACCGACTTGGAGCTCCCAGGCGGTTCGCCCGCATGCCAGGCGGTTCGCCAGGGACCCCAGTCGATTCGCCCCCCAGTTTCCGACATCTATATATATGTCTGCCCATTCTCTATGTTTTTCAGACCTTTTCACATTATTTGAGAGACAAATTCTCCAGAGCCTGTTCTGGGAATTATTAGCATAGAAGACTCTTTTTCTTATTGATTTGGAAGTTTTAGCATAGAGATTGGACATCTTTGATCTTCGATTCTTGCTTGTGAGTTAGCAATTCATCGGAGGTTGACAACCTTCGTTGGTAAGTTTTATCTCACGGTTTTCCTGCTTTTATTTATTTCATTCAACATGTTTTCATTCAATCTTGCTTTGATTCTTGTTGATTGCGATATGAGTAGCTAAATCTATCGTTGGTGATAGCATGTGATTTCTTAGATAGGGTTCTTGATTATGCATGAGTGGCTTCGCGCGTTTAAGACTTGATTTATTGTTTTATTTCTTTGATCTATCTAAGCCATCTATCTTCGTAGTGTTGAATTGAAAGGAACACGTAAGACAATTCATGATCATAGATCTCTATACAAACTTCAAGTACTTCATGCATGATTATTACCCGTTGCTTTGAATGACCATACTATCACTGACTTCCATCATATTGATAAGAAAAATCTGTGATTTGCTTGATTTCTGATTTATAGTTTAAGTTAAATTTGATAAAGCTAGTTATAGTCCTTAGAGATCGACACTCGAGGTTATTTTACTTCTACACTACGTGCCTTGGATTTCGTTGTAGTTGTGAATTGCCTTTGGCTAAAAACAAATTTATTTGATTAATTGAGTCTGACAATCTCGTTCATCAGATTGCGATACAGTGGAGGCGCTACTCGCTATATCCACTGTGTAAACCGCCATTTGTTTAGCATGTCAGATCTTTTTATGGCTGTGTCCAAGACGAGATGTTCCAGGACCTCTACCAAAGAGGTTCTGGTATCATGAACACGGGAGAGAATATCCTCAAGGGCTGGTTACCATCGAAGACGAGCCTGATCTTGAAGATATGTGGGTGAATGTCCTACTGCATGGTGCAGGAGCTGCGGTGATACTTATGCAAGACGTGGAACGTGAGTTGGTTGATGGTACAGATGAAGTTTCATATACTCTGCCAGCCCAGGTTCCAACTGTTCAAGAGGACTATGAGATAGCTGGCCACTACCGGCTTGCAAAACTGAGCCTGGCCAATGAGGAGATTCAGGATCCTTACACTTTGTGGAGGGAACGAAATACAGGGGTTGACTGGTACGTGTCCGGTGATGCTGTCCCTCGAGTTATGGGGGTGTGATGGAGTATTTTGAGTGATATTGCCCCGTGGCTTGTGCTTAACCGTAGAATTATTTGGCGCCTGTAGGCAGGTACTTTTGTAACTTGAATTTGTAAAATGTACGTGTTGCTGCTCTTGAAATTTTGATGTTTCAATACTCTGTAGTTCTGTTAGGTTGATTTCTGATGTTAGTTCCCTGTAGTAACTTACGTTTGATACAATTATATATGTGGTCATTTTTCTATTTTTTTCCCTGATTTTCCTCTCAATTTTATATATTTTCTGATTTTGCAACTTGTTATCACCCAAACTTCATGAACATAAGCTTACAAAGCAAATTGTAGGTCATTTTCGGGATTTATCCAATTGTATCTCTCATTTTTTCCTATTTATGATTTTGCTACTTTTTATCAATCACAAACATCATGCACATAAGTCTATAATGCATAAAGGAACTTGGGGAAATGGCCAAATCGGCTAGCTAAGGAAGGAGGAAACAAGACTTTTGGACCTGCTAATGCCCTTACTTTTGTTCAAACAAACTTGCATATATGGGATGTTTGCCCTCGTTGGATTTTTCGATGTAATCAAGCTAGACGAGTAGTTTCTTGTAAACATGTAAAATCGCGTATTATCTAATGAACTTTGAATGTGTCGAAACAAAAAAAAAAACAATCATTTATCTGCACCATATGATCTCTACTTAATTAATGGACCATAAAACATAAATACTTAGCTTAAATTATTAGCAAATTGAAAATGCAGCACTGAATCCATAACAACTAAAGCAGATTCAAGGTTATAACTAAACATGCGCTTCACGTACACTTAGGCGGTAAAGTTCACGCCTATACTGCAGCTCCTGCCTCATAAACAGTCCCATGCTATACTCATCCGCTTCCTTTTCTGCAACACCAACATCAATCTCAGCATCTGTGAACTCCGCATCCCCCCCCCCATTGGAAATATCGCCAGGCAGCATGTAGAAGTCCCCATCTCTCACCAAGCAGTCAGTATCCTGGAAGTAAATCTCCATCCAAGACTTGTTGTTCATAGAAGCATGATAAAACATCTCCTCCAGGTCCGTGGTAGTCTTCAACGGAACTAGTCGTCTGGCCAGTGATTTGCGGCGTACATCCCTTGGCATACTAGGGGAGACATACCAAGCCCTCTTGGGTGTACCATTGAGAAGATCCATTTTATTGCCAACATGGAACAAGTCCATTAGGGTGAACCGAGTGCAGTCGGCATTGGTGACCTCTGCAATCTTCACCTGTCCGCCACGATAAGCAACCCTTCCATTGCTTCCCTTCGAGAAGCGGCCACCTCCATAGATGAACATGTTGTGCATGTACTGTTCCATAGCTGAAAAAATAAAAGGTCTCCGAACAATTGAGAGCGAGAAATCAGAGAGGTAGGTGAAAAGGCAACAAGAAAGAATGAATGTGAGAAGGCTAGAAGTCACTTTTTATAAGTACAGTAGCAGTAAATTTCGCCTTGGTGAATGGCAGTTGAGGGGTAATTCGTGGATATTTTGGGTGATCAAAATCAAATATGATGCTTCTTTCTTTATTTAAAAAAAAACAATCAAATATTTGGGTGTAGTAGTATTATTAATCTAGGAAGCACCGAAATATTTTGGGTAATCAAAATCAAATGTGATGCTTCTTTATTAATGCGCCTTTGATAAGTTTGGAAAATTGATAGTCGTCAGAATTGCTTAGATAATTGTTTTGTTAAATGTCCATCTCAACCAAATATTATGTACTTCGATCTCGTGTTCATCAATATCGAAGTACATCCTTTAGGATTTTTCAATTTAATTAGACTCCATAACATCATACGAGTAGTAGTATATATGTGGTTGAGACTAATCAGATACTTATTCCCGCCACGGTATGGTCATGACAATAGATGAAATTTTCAAAGCTAAACTTTTATTGGACGTCCACAATTCTTGATCTAAAACCCTCAAAATTGACTCGCTAAATTGTTTTTTTTTTTTGAAGTGGTCAATCTAACCTACTCTACTTATAGTCCTAACGTAACCACCCGAAAGTCAAGTCGCTAATGACTGTGTTGGGGTCGAGAACCACCCAGGATACCTCCTTTAGAATGTATACAAGCACTTGAAATACAAACTCGGTTGGACTACTAGTCTAGTATGATATGGGAGGACAAGCTTTTAGAATGTAAGAGAAGAGGAAGCATAATTCTTGATTTCTAGGATAAATCCCGTTTTTTGGGTATATTTAAATCCAGAACATTAGGTTATTAGTATATTTTGAAAGGTTGTTATTAAAGAGGTGCAACTCTTGAGAATGTAACTTCTCTCTCCATAATCTATCTATTCAAGTTGCAACACACCCTTTCAACAAAAGATGCAATGGTCCAGTGGAAAAGATCAAACTCTCAACCAAGAGGTCTTCGTTTCGACAATTCCATGTGTCAACTTTATCCAATTATTATTTTTATATGTCAACATAAATTAATAATAATAATAATAATAAAAATAATAAATGTTTTCTTTTATATTCCAATTGCTCATTTTCAATTTCACTGTCCAGTTTTTGCCGTTGGCATTTTGGTCCTCTAACAAATTATACGAGACGAGATATGGCATTATCGACTACGATGAATTCTGTGTGAAAAGAGGATTAAGTTCGTAAAATGCACCGTAAATTAGACAATAATCGCATAATACCAAGACATAGGGACCACAATTGCAATTTTTTCCAATAACTGCACGCCCAAGTTTTAATTAAAAATTAACAACAACGCAACACTTTGGAGAACTTGTGTCTGTTCATTAGCAACTTTACCTTCACCGGCCTGCCTATATAAGTAGTACTCTTTATGGCGTATGATACATCTAGTTTCCCTTACAGACGCCCCAATGCATGGATTACATAAATACTGGCTTCCTTCCGACAAGGAAAAGGAAGAAGACCGATGATTCCATTACTAAGAATCTACCGGATGATTTTATATGCACAGAAATCTTCTCCAGACTCCCAACAAAGTCTGTAGGCAGGTGTAGGTGCTTATCCAAATCATGGAGAATTCTTCTTTCCTCCTCCCAGTTCATAAATCTGCACCTCATTCGCAAACCCCACCAAGAACACATCATTACTATTCTAGACTACTCAATCGACATCATCACATGCTCGACAAGTACTCAAGCATCTTCGCGTCAGAAGATTGATCAGTTGTCCATTACATGGCAAAAAACAGTGATTGGCAGTTGTAATGGTTTGGTTTTGTTAGGGCTTGTGGATAGTTTTATTTTGCTAAGTCCTATCACTGTGCAACAGCTCGAGGTACAATCTCCTACTCTTACTAGTAAGGAATTCAATTATCGTGATGCTGGATTTGGTTATGATAGCTCAACTGATGATTATAAGATTGTGGTGGCCACGTATGTGGTCCATTTAGCCCTGATATTTCAATCGAAATATACTCTTTAAAGAAAAATGCATGGAAGACATTGAAGGCTGATGATCTCAACCATAATTACCCACATGTTTTTGTTGAGTATCGGTGTATTCTTAATGGGGCTATGCACTGGAGCGCTATGACTGCTCTACCTGGCCGTGGTGTTATTGTTGCTTTAGATTTGGCGACCGAAGACATTCGAGAGATTACAATTCCAGCTGATTTTTATGGTGTTGACGATCTTGTGACTATTACAGGTTGTTTGTGTACCTTGGTGGAGGCAGAAGTATAGCTGGACTTTGAGATATGGATGATGAGAGAGTATGGTGTGGTAGATTCTTGGACCAAATTGATTACTGTCTCGTACTCGATCCGCTACGTGATTCCCTCGGTTCTCAGTTGGGAGGATGAGTTTGTGATAGGAATCGAGAATGAAGGATTGATTTTGTACAACATTAGAGAAAGAACAACAAAAAATATAATTCTTGATGGATTTGTTTATTGGCAAGTGAAGCAGGTGTGGTCGTTTGTGGATAGCCTTATCTTGCCTAATCAGTTTGTCGGTGCAAGTTATCAGTAGAAGAATGATATCGAAAGGCTAGAATATGCGATAAAAAAGTCAAGTACAGATTTGTTTGTTGACTGTTTGTTGATTGTTATGTATTTGATAAAAATCATATAATCCAAGTCATGCCTGTTGATTGTTATTGATTGTTATGTTTTTCATAAAAATCATATAATCCAACTCATGCTTTCCAGTCCGGGATTGGAATATATTTAAATGAAGAAACAAAATAATTTCAATGAAGAAACTAAAGTGTTATCAAACTAATAAAAGTGCAAGTCTAGACGGGCTTCCAGGAAAATCCCGAGTCTCAATTGTCACCAAGAACTTAGTAAATGAATGTTAGACTATTATTAGTAAATTAATAATTATAATTACTACGTAAGATAAATGAGTAGTAAACGATTCTGTTAGTATATAAATGAGTACTTATTGCGTAAGAAGTAGTAGTAGTTATTGTTGTGTATCTATTTATAGGGTTGTATTTGTGACATCCGGTAATTAAGGGGAAGAATAAAAAGTCAGTTTGTATTTCAAGTATATTTATGAAATTGTACCTGTTACGTCTTCATCTTCATAAATCAAATTTAATTTCACAAGACCACATATTCTAAATATAGTATATAAATTAATTATTAATGCATTAAAAAAGGTTTTAGGCATGTAAACACCCTATTGTTTTAGATGGTTCATACAAGTTTTATGTAATCGGATTAGTTAATCGTTTAACAAATATTTTGATTTTTTGCCAATATTTAATCAGAAAATACATTTTAGAGAATCCGTAAAACTAAAATCCATCGTAGTAATGAACTAATGATAAACAACCACCAAAACTGTGGATGCTAATGAGTGGATTACGAAGTTTTCATTTATGTTACAGTCCTATGGTATTTATGTGTGTGGCTTTGTTAATCTGTTGATTGTGATTCGAATAATTCTTTTAAATGCACACATGTTCGTTTAAGAACTAGTTTGAATTTTGGAATTAGAAAGTAGTTTTAAGTACTACACCTAATGCAAGTGGTACTGCTCTAATCTCCCTTTTGTACACAACTTATTTCGCTGAATGTACAATCTAATGTAGCACACTCTCGTTTGCCTTTTTGAGTTGATTTTCATCATTCGAATGAATTCGGATGTTGTTGATTGTCATACACATTTAATTCTATACTCGCTGAAAACTAACTACATTTATGAACAAGATTCAAACATCAGAATCATCATGTACACAAACCTGCCAGAACGAGACTGAGAAAATAGAATCTAGGACAGAAACCCAAATTTTGCACATACCCATTCATATATATTATTCCGCACAAATAAGTAAGTTCATAAACATTCCATATACTGGTATAGAAGCATTGATGAGGCTTGGGCGTGTATGGAATGGAATGGAGGAGAATAGGACTAACCAAACGGGTAGTATATATTTTCTATATTTAGATTCAATCATCAGTGAATTGGCGTTACTGATTCAGCTGTGCATGGACATTTTTCAAAGACACTAAATTGAAGACTTACCAAAACAACTTATAGAAAATTGTTAAGAAAAGAAATTTTAAATCAAATACCTATAATTGATGTTGTCAACAATGAATGATTGAAAAGTTGTGGCCGAGTGGAATGTGGTGATGCTCATGATATATGCCACCCGGGTTCAATTCCCTCTGGCCATAGCTTTTTTTTTTTTTGTTTTTTATATGATTTATTCGATTAATCACTGATTTAATAATTAATATTCTAGAGTAATTTCTACGCAAAAAAAAAACTTAATTGTTAATAAATAAAATTAAAAGCATAAAATATTAAATCAAAGACCAATACTTGATGTTCTCAATAATTAATGAATAAAAAGCTGTGGCCGACTGGAATGTGGGGATGGTAGTGATATGTGCCACCCGGGTTCAAATCCCTCTGGCAACAACTTTTATTTTTAATTAAATGATTTATTCGACTAATCACTGATTTAATAATTAATAATCTAGACTAATTATTACCGAAAAAATTAATTGTTAATAAATAAAATTAAAAATCTTCAATATTAAATCAAACACCAATACTTTTTTTTGGAAAATTGTTTACTTTATGCCAAAACAATCCAATACAGATCGTCGATCCGAAGATCCAGATGGGCTACATCAAAGCCATTTACATCACAAGCCGACTTCATCTAGACAAGTAACTAAATTTTGACAATTCACAAACTATAACAGTAAGCTAGTAACTTGTCATTGCCACGACAACAAATCTTGACAACATGCTTAACTTGTCATTGTCAAACACCAATACTTGATGCTGTCAATAATAAAAGATTAAAAAGTTGTGGCCGGGTGGAATATGGTGATGTTCATGGTATATGCCACCCGGGTTCAATTCCTTCTGGCAACAACTTTTGCGATTTATTTATAGATTTTTTTCTTACTTCAATTAAAAACAAATATTATTCAAAAATAAAACACAAATAAATTAATCATCAGGTAATTGCATTATGGATATAAGTATTTGTAGAACCGGAGAAGATAAAATATTTGAAACAACTTTATTAATATTGATATTACATCATATATATAACCATATAAATCAAAGAAGAACATTGAGAATTATTGGGGTCGAGGCTTATGATCATGATTCAGTCTGTATGATCATAAGTGAATCGAAAGCCAGACACCTCAACGGAGTTTCCTGTGCCATTTAGTGCACCACGTGATGTAGCGACGCAAAAGCCACCAGGTTCATTCCCAATGTTGTTATGAAAATGGACTCTACCACCAATTGCCTCAATGTATTTTTTCATAAATCCAGGATCATATCCAGAACCAGTTGAGGATAGGATGTACACGTTGGGATTATTCTCCATGATCTTCTCTTTCATGTAGAATTGGAAATCAATAGATGACTCATCAATTGGTTGTGCAGCATTTATCCACATCATTCTTGTCTCTTCCTCTTGATCGAGATGGATGTTCTTCTGTTTCATCGAACATGTTATTGTCCCGTCTTCCTTGTATACAAACTTGATCTTCATATTCATTTGACTCTTGATGTTTATAATTTTGCAGCATGCCAGACCTCTGTGGTGACTAATTTCATTGTTGCCAACGATGAGAATGGTTTCTGCCTGAACTTGCGCCATCTTTCGATTCTTTTGGTTAGTAGTTCCTTCTGCTCTGATTTTATTTCAGAATTTAGTGTTCTTCTATGGTGAAAAACGTTATTGTGTAGTATATTATTTATAGATAGAGGAAAGATACCAAATTTGAAGAGGCACCTTCTTCAATAGTTGTGACTTTTCATTTGCAAACATTAACTTGAAGAGATGCACTCCTTCACAGATTTAATCCAAGTGTTGTGTCTCTTGAATATTAAAAGACCTGACTTTTCATCTTTAATCGAACAGTTCTAAATAATAATAATTCGATTCATTAGATAATTTCTAATAACTCAATTATTACGAAACTCAAAGCAAAATAATAATAATATAATAATAATAATAATAATAATAATAATAATAATAATAATAATAATAATAATAATAATAATAATAATAATAATAATAATAATAATAATAATAATAATGTAATCTGATTTGATAAATAAAATAAAAATAAAAGATTCAAGGTTACATAGATCATTACTTCATAACTAAAGGCCTTCAATAGAAGACTGAAAATAGAAATAACGATTGAATGTTCGAGTCTCAATGTCAGCAAGGCATTCGTAGCATGTAGTATCATTATAGTGACCACAATTTGTCCACTCTTTACTACAAAACAAAGGAATATCAAAATTGTTCTCGAATACTCCATCATGTATCTTGTAAATTTGAGTGCATAGCGACTATCGCCACATCTTGATACTCGTCAATCCTCCACGACTGCTCGCTACTTCTTTGAAGGCAGTGAAGCCTTGTTGCTTCACTGAACTATTCGAATCGACCATTCTACAAATACACGAAGCATATGCAGCCATTTTGTGAGAGTGCTTCTCAAGCATCTCAAGCAAATAAGGCACCCTGCAAAAATCTTGTACTCGAACACATCAACCTGTAGAATATAGTTAAGAAGTTGAATATAAAATTTGTTCAAATATACACGTAGTAATAAGTAATCAACCAAATACATACTATGAGCATGCTATAGTAAGTGTCCAACGATGCCAATGGATGAATTGGGACTGAAGAGACGTCAAGATCCTCATAAATCGATCAATACCAAACATGATCTTGAACGCTTTCATGCTGCAGTTAACAGAAATACAAACATCCATCAAGATCCAATAATAAGAAATTCGCATAATTTAAAAATAAAAAACGCATAAATATATGGCTGGATGTTTTTATAAGAAAGAAGGAAGAAGAATTAAAATTACCAAAATTAGATGAATGAAAACTTACCAAAACAAATGAAATTGAATCTTTTCCATGAGCTCAAAATTTTTGCCACATAGTGTGAAAGCTCTAGAGAATGAAATTGGGCTCTCCTGGACCCCTAGCTTTCATGTATAGTTTATAGTTTATTACTAGATTTGTAATGGTTCGATTTAAAAAAAAAGTATTTATCAACCAAATTAACGCCAAACACAATTTCATCTCGATCCTTTAAATGAGTTCACTATTCATCCGTTCTCACCTTTTTCTTAACATGAACTTAGCTCCAAACACTCTCTTAGTTGGAGTCTTTTCTACTCTATTTTTTTTTTTTTTTCCCCATCAAAATGCTCCCCAAAATGCATACTACAGTACCAAATTACATCATATCTTTCCACTAGGCACGTTCCAATAGAAGTTCCTCTTGTTTGTTTTTTGTTTTGCGATTTATTTTTCTTTTGTTTCGTTATATATATACTTAGTGGAACGTCACATTACTTAACTACCTCCTTAATATTAGGACCTAAACTGACATTCTAAAAACGTATCCATTATCATGTTTCTTTATTAACCTCTATTGATACTTAAATAACTTAATGATGTAGTATCTGATGTTTAGATGCAACGGTTAATATTTAATAATAACAGTTGTGACTTTTCATGCATTATATATCCAGATTTTGTTTATGTAAAAATCAAATAACACATTTCTTATCAGGCTTCTTAGTTTACAATACAGTATAACCTCTATAAATTAATAACCTTGGGACCATGAAAATTTGTTATCTTATCCAAATATTAATTTAGGTATAAATTAATATTTTATTAATTTACATAGTAGTCAATCCGTAAACGTGTAAACTTCATTTCGATCGTTCACCTAACACTACATCTAAGATCCAACCATGTGATGTTGGGATCATTCGATTTCAAGATAAAACATCCAAACGATTTTATCGAATTCTATTGGAAAGTTATGAAATTGATATTCCCAATCCAGAGAACATAAACATCTTGTAAGCGATCAATCTTGTAATTTCAGCTTGGACAACTGATGTTAAGAATAATGCAATTGCTAATTATTTCCGTCATTGTAAGATTCAGACCATGGATATTGAAAATTTAGAAATTCCTCCACTGAACGAGGGAGGCATTCATGAGCTCCAAGTCTAAATTAAGGAGTTGAACTATCGTAACAAAATGGATGTTGATGACCTTTTAAACTACCCTAGAGAAAATAATGTGACCGAGCTGATTACCGATGAGCAACTCATTGAAGACATCATGGGACATGAAAAAAATGACAAAGTTGAAGATGATATTGTTGCATTGGAACCTGTTAGTCTAAAAGAAGCAATACATGCGACACTCACATTGAATAGTTTTCTAGTTTCTACTATAGCATGAACATTGTACACCGGAGTTTCTAACTGCACTTAGAAAACTTAAAGATCATGTCTTGGGAGACATAAATTTCAATAAGAACCAAGTAACTATGGAGTTATTTTTCAAGAAAGTTGTGTAATTTAGTTACATATACTGTATATATTTTTTTAATAAAATTTGTGAACTATTAATTTATGTATCGGATGTGACCTATTTGGTTCTAGGAAAAATTATTATCTTATAATATTAGTCAGTTTATTAATTTAGCACATTGGTCCCAAATCGGGACCGGAGAAAATTATTATTTAATACAGGTTATTATTTTATCCAGGATTAATTTATGCAGGATCAACTGTACATTTCATGTTGGTCCCTTTAAACAACAAGAAAAGACTAGAGGGGGGGGGGGTGAAAGTCTTTTCAAACTTTCGTCGTTTAAAACTTTCTCAGCAAGTGCTTATTACTTTTCAGTAATGAGTTTGCTGATACTTAACTTTCTCAGCAAGCGTAAGTTACTTTTCAGTAGCTAGGTTTGCTGATACTTAAAATCAGAGAGCGGAAGTCTTTGATACAATAAGTGCTCTTTCAGTAAGTAAAGGTTTCAGCAAGTGATGTGAGTGACGGTGTACAGACAGATATGATTTGCTGAAAACTAAGTACAGTAAGTAAATCACACAAACACTTTTATAGTGGTATCTGAGAGTGGCGTAATCTCTCAACTAATCCACTTTGTCCTTTCTAGGACTGAATCCACTAAGATATGATTGAGGTTCCTTACAATCTCCTATCTAGAGCGATTCAAACAGAAACCAAAGCACACTTGCTTCGTCTCCAACCTAATCTAGAGAACGCAACCTTGTTCTCCACCAAACTTGGTACTTTTAATCAGCAAAACTATGCTCGATTAAGTTCCCCCTGAATATCACGCCTGAAAGGGTGTATTTTCAGTTAGAGAGTTTTGGGGTGAGATAACTTAATTATAACTTATTCAGTTACAACAAGTAATCTAAGAAACACAACTTTGAATACTTTGCAGTAAACAAGTTTGATTGTTTCTGGTGTCAAGACTTGTTCTTGTTCGAAAGAAAGAACACTTAACTAATTTCTTAGCCGTGTAAGTTCTACTTCTTCACAAGTAGCTTTTTCAAGCTTTAAGTCTTGGAACGGATCAATGGCAGTATAGAGAGTTTGAAGGTATGTGAGTTTAAGCACAAGTGAGAGTCTGATCACGTTGTTGACACACTTCAACTCTTCGCCGAATGACCTCTATTTATAGTGCAAGTAAGGAGCCGTTTGAATTTCAAATCCTAAGGCTTTTGTTCCTTAACATGTCACTATCTTGCTTTTGTACTTTCAGCAGCGTCCTTGTTTGTCTTCTAGTCTTCATGTCCTTCGCGTGCATGCTTTGCATTTAATGCATATTTGAATAGAATTCAAACAGTAACATTGGAGCGCAAATACAAGTACTTTCAGCAAGAGGTCACATATGTTCATCAGCAAGTGGTCAGTCTCAGTTTCAGCAAGCACAACCATATCTGTCTTTCAGATTCTTCACTTATGCAATGCAGTTGCTGAAGTTTCCACTTTCTGAGCACACGTGCCTTGTAATACCAGTATTCAGAAATTTCTTGTCTTCAGATCTTGAATCTTCAAGTCTTCAGATCTTCTATATCTTCAAGTTTTCAGCCTTTGATAATCTTCAAGTTTGAGCGGTTCGAAATGCTTCAATATGTTGTAAAAAACAAAGTACATCATCAGCAATGCTTCAATAGGTTATTTTCTTTTCAGAAATAAGATACATCATAAGCGGTAAAAACACCCTATCTAGCACCTAATCTAAGTCATCAGCAAACGTTCCTCTTTTACAATGTCCTTAAAATTCTAAATTCCTATGGACCTTAAGAGTACTAGTTACTGGACTTTTCTTAATTTAGCATGGTTAATTGCTCATCAAAATTACAAGTTTCCTAACAAATTTCCCCCTTTTTGATGTTAGCAATCCATGGCTAAATTAATTGTTACCCTTTTAGAGGTTTCTGATGTTGAATAAATCAGTTGATTAATGCAAGCATACTTGAATAATAAACAGTAAGCATAATAAATTGCATAATCAAAAACAATAAGAGTCAAAAGCTTCATTGCTGATAGTTATCTTTCAAAAGTTTACAAGAAATAGCAGAGATAACTTAAAGAATCAGCAAACAAAAACTTTAACAAAAAACTATTACAGAGAGTTAAGCTCTTCCAGAGATTTTCTCAAAATCTCTCTTACACTCTTCTCAGCATTGCAGTAAATTCAACACAGTCCTTTCGTAGTTTTCCAGAAGCCTACGGACTTGTAGTTGAAGAATTCTTGCTTTTTGCAGGCGGTATGATGATGCTTTTCAGCATTCATTTCCATGTAATTAGTTACCCACAAATGCATGCCCCAATTGCTGGCATGGAGAAGCTTGTGTATCTGAAATGCTTTTTGGATGAATCTTTCTTAGCCAGAGAAGATCTTCTTCTTGATCCTTAGCAGTGAGATAGAATACTCATAAGGAATCAATCCAAGTCTCTTCTTTGTTCTTTGTTACTGGGTCAGAGTAGTAGTAAGCAATGCCAGGTGGTTTGATCAGATTTGGTTCTTGTTTATAGTCTTACCAATGGCGATTCTCTTACTGAGACCTCAAGATTCAACCATCTCCCAGCAATATTTCTTGGGAGGGATTCTTCCCTTTGATTTCTTTGGACCTTGAGTTCAATCCATTGAACATTTGATTCAAATGGCTGTAGGAAAGAACTCATTCACCAGCAAGTCTTCCAGCTTTAGATCCAGCAAACATGAATGTTCTGATTCATTCTGAGTGGTTTCTCATTGCTGGTCTTTGTGTATTCAATGCCGGAGCCAATAGCAATGCTGGCCAGCCTCTTTTCTTCCTGTCTTTGCCTTCTTCTTCTTTGCTTAGCATTGTCTTGATCTCTTGCTGAAGAGTCAGACGAGAAAAATGCTTGAGTGGCCAGACGGAGTCAAGGTGTTAAGGGTCTAGCTCTTATGGCTTGAGCTATTGTTTGATTGTCATCCTCTTCATCATCTTCATTCAGATTGTGATGACTTTCAGTATGGCAAAAATCTTGAGTTTCAGCAGCGGTTTTCTCTTTTGGTACTTGCTGAATTCACTCAGATTCTGCTTGCCTTTTAGAACTTGCTCTTTTTCAGCAAGCGTTCTATGGGCAGTGGCACATCAACAGCAGGAGGGGTTTGGTTTCTTTTTCTGGTACTCTTCTTTTCCCCCTTAGACATGGATGCAATGCAACATAGAGTGATGTGCAGAGAATAGAACTCATGCACATTTCAGCAAGAGTGCTTAAACTGTTAT
>CM051458.1:34315479-34346918 GCA_028274465.1 Plantago ovata
AATCGAAGTAGGAAAAGTAATTTGAACCAGATTTCCTTTTCCATGTTTGGTTGTCCATAACAGCCCCTGATTATAGCGCAAAGTTTGTCCATATTATTATGAACAACATTACATTGTCTACAAGTCTAAACTTATTTTAATCCTATATAGATTTTCGTAGGCGAATCCACGTAGCGATATCAACCCCTGTACGCCTACTTACTTGAAAAAATTCTGATTATGTGAGAACCAAGATTTACAGACTGATAGATGGTTAAGAAAAATACCAATAAAAGCAAGGCATAGCAATGGTTATTCGATCTAACAAACTGGGGAAATGAACAACAGAACACCAAATCTTCAAACATGAACAAAATGAACAACATTAAACACAGAATTCCAAATTGACAGAAATGTTTACCACATGAAAACCAGAAATAGATTAACAAAACAAAGCAAGTTTACGATTGCTAGGACCCCGTAAGATCACTAGCATGCCCACACAAAACAAAGCTTAAACCCAAATGTTGCAGTAGTTAAAAGTCTAAAAGTCTTAGGAACAATAGATTACAATAACTTGTTCATGGAACTTCATATTCACCAACCAGCATTCACCTTGAACGGGAGATCATCTTCAGCTCTTTTAGTCCCAGGAAGGCAACGGAGTGTGATGCGGTTTTCCTCCATGTTAGCAGAGACATACCAGTTCCTATCGACCGGATTCTTGGAAAGCTCCTCCTTTTCCTTGCTAAGAATCAATCTGGATAGCTCAAACCAGTTGTGGCGCTTGATGAACGTGTATTTTACACCTTCATTCGAGTCTTTTTTCACCTATTTTTGCTATCCTCTATGTTAATTTAGCTATATTGTAGAGCATTTTATTAGAATAGTGTCACGTTTCCCTTTAGTTTGCATTTTACAGGTTTTAGGTGAAAAACGTGGTTTTCCGGGCAATTATATTGAAGAGAACGAAGAATCGGTGTTCCGAGGACATTTTTGGAGTATCTAGAAGATTCCGGATAGGATTTGAAGACTAGGGGTCGAGTCTGAAAGCTAAAAGGTCACTAGAAGGCAAAAACCGAGTCCGAAAAGGAAAAGAAATCCAAAAACGCGTCCTTGGCCGACTGGAACTCCCGAGCGATTCGCCCGGGACGTGGGGCGGTTCGCCCCACACCAGGCGGTTCGCCCGGTGTGTGGGGCGACTCGCCCCACACGTTCCGAACTCCTATATATAGTTGCTCAGTTTTCTCCGTTTTTTCATCCTTTCTCAAACCTTTTTTCATACCTTTCTCATTAGTTTTAGGTAGGAATTCTCCAGAGCCTGTTATGGGAATTCTTAGCATAGGAGATACTTTTTCTTATCGATTTGGAGCTTGTGAGATCGCGATTCTTCAGAGATTGACAACCTTCGGTAACATTGTATCTCAGATTTTTCTATTTATATTTATATCTTTCAACATGTTTTCATTCAATCTTGCTATGATTTCTGTTGATTGCATGACATCTATGAGTAGCTAAATCTATCGTTGGTGATAGTATGTGATTTCTTAGCGAAGGGTTAATAATTATGTTGATGGCGGTAAAGCGAATCAGACTTTGAGTTATTGCTTTATTTCTTTGATCTATCTAAGCCCTCTATCTTCGTAGTGTTGAATAAAACGGAACACATTGGACAATTCATGATCAAAGATCTCTATGCAAAACGATCGGGTACTTCATGCATGATTATTAACCCGCTATGCTTTGAATGATCATACTATCACTAAGTTCCATTATCTTGATAAAAAAACCTGTGCTAAGTCGTTTGTTGATTTTATACTTTAAGTTAGATTAGATAAAGCTAGTTATAATCCTTAGAGATCGACACTCGAGGTTATTTTACTGCTACACTACGGTTTTCGTTGTAGTTGTGAATTGCCTTTGGCTAAAAACAAATTTATTTGATTAATTTGAATCTGACAAATTTCGGTTCATCAAATTGGCGCCGTTGCCGGGGACTATACTCCTTTTTTTTGTTTAGCTTTATATATATATTTTCAGCATTCAATTCCTAGTCTTAGTAGTATTAGTCTTTTTCGATTTTTATAGGTGATTTCCAGAAGAAAAAAAAATTTCTTGATCTTCGAGATTTCTAACGAGACTAATTTTCAGTTTTGAGTTACTCCTGTTCTAGATTTCCAGGTATGACGACCTTAAAAGCTCGCTTGTACACCTACATTCTCGCAAGTCAAGAAAGGGTCAGCTATATACTTGGAAGAAGAGTTATCGGGGTATGAGGTAACAAGTTCTGTAGTAAGATGGATACCAAGGTTCGAAGATGGAGTGGGGATGAATCCGTTAAGCTTCATCAGATCCTATGAGGAAGAAATAGCAAAATTTCCAGCAAAAGGGTTCACCGAGGACCAATTATGCAGGAAATTATTTTCTTTTGCTCTGGGATATGAACCGAGAATTTGGATGGCAAGGTTAGCACCAGGATCACTGAGGACCTGGGGCCAAGTAGTAGAGGAGTTCTTGGCACGTTTTATGCCTTACCATGAGACGATTGCCCAGCGGAATCGGATCAAACACTTCAAGCAAGGAGAGTACGAGCGGTTCTGTGACACCTATGAACGTTCTGAGCTGTATAAACGTGAGTGCCCCCATCACTGTTTCGACGAAGGGGAGCTGATTTGGTATTTTGTTGGTGGTCTACGTGATGATGTTAGGCTTCAAGTGGATGGGATGTGTGGAGGATTAGAAGAATGTACAGTTGAAGAGGCAGAGAAGGTCTTTCAAAAGTACGCAAATGGATCTGCACAATCTGAGAGGATAATGTCGAGTCAAGTCACCAATGTGAATTCAAATTGGGGCGAAACTGAAGGCTTATACGAAGGATATTCTGAAGACGAAGATATCAGTGAAGAGGATGAACTTGCATTTTACGCAGGGATTAAGGCCATTGAGAGTGTTTTTGAGATAGCACACGCAGGGCAAGCTGAAAACAATCTTCGCATCGAAAAGGCTTTTGAAGTAGTCGAAGTAACTGAGCAACTTATCAAGGAACTTAGCTTGTTGAAGTGTGAAAAGGCAGAAGAGGTTCATCAAACTGAAGGAGAGAAGGTTTTAGACGAAGACGCCCCCCTGGAAGTGGGGCCCGTACCGCCCGGCGTGGGGGGCGAATCGCCCCCCATAGGCAGAGAGTTGGGGTCGATTCGGCTCGCCCCAGGCGAATCGCCCGGGGTAGGGGGCGAATCACCTCCCAGCTCCAGGGAGCTGGACGACCCCAACTCCCCTGTTTCGACATCTGAAGCTGATTTCATTGATCCCAAGCCACTTCCAACTGTTACTACTAAGGAACCTGAGTACGAAGAAGTGAATCTACTACTCCGTGGAGGAAAGATGACCAAAATTCCTAACTTCGTGCGTCCTAAATGTATTAAAACTACTGGGACCGAGAATGGAGGACCAAACACAGAACAAGAGGTTAGTGAAAGTTCCAAAGAACCTCAAGAGAAGGATGATGAACCTAGACCATCTGAAGAAGACATGGTTGATGATGAAGTCGAAGGGGGCACTCCTACGCCAGTGGTACTTCACAAATCTTCTAATCCATATGTGTCCCCGAAACCACATGTACCTTTCCCAAGTCGGATCAAGCCAGCCAAGAAGGATATTCAAGAGTCACCTCTATTTCAACGCCTATCAAAAGTGGAAGTCAATGTGCCTCTCTTGAAGTTAATCCAAAACATTCCGGCTTATACGAAATTCTTTCGTGAGATGAAGAACAAAAGGGTTACTTCAAGAAAGGAAGTTAATAGGGGTTGAGACGGTAAATTCAATTGCCGGGTGACCTGTGAAGAAGAAAGATCCTGGAAGTTTCATCATCAACATCGCTTTGGGGAATGGTCGAACCACGAAGGCAATGCTTGACTTGGGGGCCAGTATTAACTTAATGCCCTATTCGGTATACAAGGCCCTGGATCTCGGTGAATTGACACCAACTGATATGGTTGTCCAAATGGCGGACCAAAGTGTCAAGAGGCCAGTAGGGATAATAAAGGATATCCTTGTGAAAGTGGACAAATTGATAATTCCAGCTGATTTTGTGGTAATGAAGTCTGCAGACGAGGGAAAGAGCCATATTCGCGAACACGTGGTACTACTTGGGAGACCATTCATGGCAACTACCTTGAACTCAAAGGCAAGAAAATAACCATGGAAGTAATGGGTGAGAAGGTTGAATTGGTAGGATGTAGCATCGGAGATAAGGAAGTCGTGGAAGAATTAAATTTTGTCGATTGCTATGAATCTGTGATTTTCGAATTTCATCATTGCTATGATAATCGTGAACCTCTTGAGGAGGCACTAACCATGCAGGCCGAGACATGCTACATGACCGAAGAAGCAAGGGAACTAGTTGAAATAATGAATAGCTGATGAATGTGTATTTTACACTTTCATTTGAGTCTTTTTCACCTATTTTAGCTATCCTCTATGTTAATTTAGCTATATTTTAGTGCATTTTATTAGAATAGTGTCACGTTTCCCTTTAGTTTGTATTTTACAGGTTTTGAGGGAAAAACGAGGTTTTCCGGGCAATTATATTAAAGTAGACAAGGAATTGGTGTTCCGAAGGCCTAATTGGAGTATCCAGAAGATTTCGGATAGGATTTGAAGTCTAGAGGTCGAATCTGGAGGCTAAAAGGTCACTAGAAGGCAAAAACCGAGTCCGAAAAGGAGAAGATATCCAAAAACGCGTCGAAAACGCGTATCTGGCCGAAAAAATCTCCCGGGCGAGTCGCCCGGGACGTGGGGCGAATCGCCTGGTGTGTGGGGCCCTTCGCCCCACACCTCCCGAATACCTATATATAGTTGCTCAGTTTTCTCCGTTTTTCATACTTTCTCAGACCTTTTCTCTCACCTTTCTCAGTAGTTTTAGGTAGGAATTCTCCAGAGCCTGTTCTGGGGGTTCTTAGCTTAGGAGATACTTTTTCTTAGCGTTTTGGAGCTTGTAAGATTGCGATTCTTCGGAGATTGATAACCTTCGGTAACATTGTATCTTACAGTTTTTCTATTTATATTTATATATCTTTCATCATGTTTTCATTCATTCGTGGTATGATTTCTGTTGATTGCATGACATCTATGAGTAGCTAAACTTCTCGTTGGTGATAGTACGTGATTTCTTAGCGAAGGGTTAATAATTATGCTAATGGCTATATCGCGCATTATACCTAGAGTTATTGCTTTATTTCTTTGATCTATCTAAATCTCTATCTTCGTAGTGTTGAATAATTACGGAACACAATTGGACAATTCATTGATCAAAGATCTCTATGCAAAACCGGGGAATTTATGCATGATTATTAACCTGCTATGCTTTGAATGACCATACTATCACCAATCTCCATTATCTGCTAAGAAAAACCTTTGCTAAGTCGTCTGTTGATTTATATTCTTAAGTTAGATTAGATCAAGCTAGTTATAGTCCTTAGAGATCGACACTCGAGGTTATTCTACTGCTACACTACGGTTTTCGTTGTAGTTGTGAATTGCCTTTGGCTTATTACAAATTTATTTGATTAATTGAGTCTGACAAAACCAGTTCATCAAATTGGCGCCGCTGCCGGGGACTATACTCCTTTTTTCTGTTTAGCTTTTTTATATTTTCAGCATTCAATTCCTAGTTCTAGTAGTTTTTATTTTCCTATTTAATCTCTCTCTGATACTCCTTTCCTAGTTTGTTACAGATAGTGTATGCCACATACACGATCTAGAGGAACACCGCTTGCTGATTCAATTGCTGAGATCGACAGAGTCTACCACCAAAGAAGGCGACTACTTCGAAGGCGTGAACTAGAGGAAATAGAGGATACCGATTTCTCTGAATCTCTACACAGTCTTTTCAAGGAAATCGACGGAATGGCAGAAGCTAGAACACTGAAAGCATGGGTTCAACCCTCCAAGGATCGTATGAGGGGACCGGCGATTGTTCTTTCGTCTGCAACTCGAGATCTGGAAATCAAGAACCACGCATTCCAACAACTTCCGAGGTTCTATGGCTTAGCAAGGGAAGATGTGATGGGGTACTTGCACGATATCGATGATTTCGTCAACCAACTCCCACGACCCGGAGCTGAAATAACAACGGATGAGTTGAGGATGAAGGTTTTTTCTATGGGGCTTGGCGACAGAGCCAAGTCGTGGCGACAGAACCAAGGCGGGCTCACTGGACACTTGGGAGAAGGTTTTTTCAGCTTTCATGGAAAAATACTTCCCTCACACCTTGACTACCGCGCTTAAGGCGCAAATCACAGGATTCAAACAAGACTATGATGAGACCATCTACACCGCGTTTGAGAGGTTCCAAGACCTCATGAACAAGTGCCCTCACCATGGTTTTGAGCTTTCTGATCTAGTCCAACACTTCTACAATGGACTAACCTTCGAGAACCAACAAGTGGTGGACTTCCAATGCCGTGGCAATATTTGGGAGGAAACCGCAGAAGCCGTCTGGGCAGTTTTCGAAAGGCTTGCTAAGGGTTCGCAGTTCAAGACCCAAGAGCAATGGTTAGGAGACGTGGACCTGAAGCTCCACCTACTCAAGAAGCCCCGATGTATAGGGGGAATGGGGATCAATTCGAGTGCTTTACAAACGAATTGAAACAAGTCTTCAAGAGCGCCACTGGAACAGCTATGTCAAACGAGGTTTGCCGAATATGCAAGAACTATGGGCATGGAGCTCATATGTGTAGATCGGAGCTCGCATATGATGATGGCAACTGGGTTAAGGAGGCGAAGAGGAAGCCTTTGCTACGGAATTCGGTACTCAAGAAGCTAGCTACGGTCAAGATGGTAGGAATCCTCGAGGTGGATTTTGGAGAAGAGGGTTCCGAAACAATCAAGGATATGCACCGGCTAGCCAAACTTATGGCCCAAACCAAGACCGTAGTAGGCTTAACTATGGTAATGATCACTACGAAAATCCCGCTCCAAAAGAGCAATCGAAGTCGAAGACAGCTCTACTGACGGAGAACTTGCAAAAGATGGTTGATCACACCCAAAGTTTTCTAAAACGTTATGAAGAAGATTCTGAGAAGACTAGGGCAAGGCTTGATCGGTTGGAAGAGAGCACTAGGCTTGCCCATCAAAAGATGCAAGAGTTGATCGACCGAGGAGCGAGTAGGGAGCAAGGCAAGCTGTCTAGCAACACTGAGAAGTCGATGTCCATTACCTTGGTGGGTGATCTACCTGTTGAACTCACCATCAAGAAGGTTGCTAAGTGCGAGTGTTGCAAGGGGGAAGAACCCCCACTAGCCAAGGAAGAAGAGAAGGACCTTGGTTCTGACGAGAGTGAAGAGGAGCAAGAGGATCCCGAGCCACTCCCTCAAAGTTTCGATGTTAAGGTCGGGATTGGTGAACTTGAAGAAGTCCGTGCCACACTAGACACGGGATCCTACTCTAATGTGCTCCCAATGAATGTGTTTAAGAAGAGTAGCCTTGGAAAACTATATGAGCATAAGGCTATTGTGCAACTGGCGGATGGATCCTTTATAAGACCCGGAGGCGTTGTGAAGAATGTATTGGTCAAGATTGGTGAAGCTTCTGTATACACCAATTTTGTAGTTATGCCGGCGTCTACACGTGGGATGGGGGATGTCGTTCTCCTAGGGCAAACGTTCTTGACTAAACTACGCTCCGTGATAGACATCTACCGAAGGACTTGCACCATTGAGGTGGATGGCAAGCGACATGTGTTGCGAGTCATATCTGATCCACCTGATACTTCTCACACTATTAACTACTGTGCTCTTGCTGTCTATGTTCATTCTTATTCACAGGTTCGTGGCATGAGGAGAAGATCCATGAAGGGGAAGTCTAGTACCCTCAAGAAGAAGAGCTAGGCGCAAGAAGGAGTCGAGTCAAAGACTATAAACAATGGCGCTATCCGGGAGGCAACCCGGAGTTTTTATCGTTTTTTTCCCAATTTATTGCATGCATTCATACTTGAACAATTTGCTTTTCATATGTGAATTTGTTCGTCTCTGTGTCGTATGTGCTTATGTTTATGTTTGAGTGACCTTTTTCGAGTGGTTTTATGAGTAAAATGGTTTCGGGGATTAAAAACCGCGTTTTCTTTCGAAAGTTTCGTCTCCCCACCTCGGGAGGTGGGGGGCGAATCGCCCCACGAGTCCAGAGAGCTCCGCGCTCTCTGGACGCGCGGGGCGATTCGCCTCACATGCGGGGCGACTCTCCCCGCACGGGGTGACTCGCCGCACACCCGGGGCGACTCGCCCCGCGTGTTCTGCTGGGAGAGAAACGGGAGTCTCCCCCCATTTTTCTCATTTCTTCATCCTTTCACCCTCCTTACTCCAAAAATTCCCAAATTTTCAAAATATCTTCAATCCCTCATAAAATCTTCATTACTCCATCAATTTGTGTGTTCTTTAGCTTCAATCGAAGCTCGTTACGTGCTCTTTCTTTTCATCCGAACAAATTTCTTCCTAGTTCATTCAATCTTCAGATTTGAGGTAATCTCACATGAACCCTAATTTTTCAAATTTGGGGTTTTTTTGATTTATGCTTCAATTAAGCTTGTATGATGTATGGGTTGATGATTTGTGTGATTAGAAACGTTATTCACTATCGATTGCATGTTCAATTAGGCTTGGTTTGTTGGTTTGAGATTTTTGCTATTAGATGACTATATCTTGTTAGGCAATGTATCTTTTACTTTCATTCCATGTTTAAACTTGTGTTTGTTGATATGGTAATGATGGATGTAGTGGTAGAATGCATGATTGATGAAGTTGAGGATTTATGATGCTAGATTTTTTGTTACTATGGTATGAATTGAGCCTTATGATTAAAGGCATTTGTTGTCTAGCAAGAGCATAATGTGATATGTGCATGTAGTAGTTACATTGATATGTTGCATGTTGAAGTAGCTAGACTAGACATGGAGGTTTTTGAGGAGTTTTATTGTTGTAAATATTGCTCGTATGTTCGCTCTTGCATTTGCATATGCATAAGTTTGTTTTGTGTCATACAAGATACTAATTGTTGTTTGTAGGAATCATGGCTCCACAAGGATCGAAGAAAGCTGGCTCAAGCAAGAAGGGGAAGGGGGTAGCATCAAGCTCCCAACCTTCTCACGACATTGTTCTAGGACATGTAGTTTCTGAAAGAGGTATTGAGGTAGACAAGGCTAAGATCGAAATCATTGAAAAACTTCCCCCACCTACTTGTGTGAAAGAATTGCAGTCTTTTCTTGGTCATGTAGGGTTTCATAGGAGGTTTATTAAGGATTTTTCGAAAATTGCTAAACCTTTAAGTAGCTTGCTTGCAAAAGATGTGGTTTTCCATTTTTCTAATGAGTGCTTAGTTGCTTTTAATACCCTTAAGGAAAAGCTTGTTTCTGCTCCCATTGTTGTGCCACCTGACTGGAATCTTCCTTTTGAGATTATGTGTGATGCTTCGAATTTTGCTATGGGTGTTGTTTTATGCCAAAAAGTTGATAAGCAGTATCGTGTGATTTATTATGTTAGTAAGACTCTAGACTCCGTACAAGTTAATTATACAACTACTGAAAAGGAATTTTTAGGTGTTGTTTTTGCTTTACAAAAGTTTAGGTCTTATTTAATTGGTCATCCAGTGAATGTCCATACTGATCATGCTGCTTTGAGACATTTAATAGCTAAGCAAGATTCTAAGCCTAGATTAATCCGTTGGGTCCTTTTGCTACAAGATTTTGATTTGACCATAGTGGATAGAGCTGGTAGGGAGAATTTGGTAGCTGATCATTTGTCTAGAATACCAAATATATCCCTGTTGATTCGATACCTATTAATGAGGATCTCCTCGATGAGCACTTAATGAAGGCTAATGAAGAGCCATGGTATGCTGATATTGTGAACTATTTGGCTACGAGTATTTGCCCAACTAACTTTTCAGCCTCCGACAAGAGAGCTCTTGCCAAGCGTTGCAGGTCTTTCATATGGGATGATCCGCATCTTTTCAAAGAAGGAGCTGATGGAATTTTGAGAAGATGCGTGCCACAAGAGGAGCAACAAAGTGTGTTGAGTCATTGCCATGAGCTTCATTGTGAGGACACTATAGTGGCTTGAAAACCACTCGCAAAGTACTGCAAGCAGGATTTTACTGGCCCACATTACACCGAGATGCTCGAACTTTTGTGAAGAATTGCGACCCATGTCAACGGGGTGGTAATATTAGCAAGAAAGACGAAATCCCCTTCAAGGGAATCTAGTGGTCGAACCTTTTGACGTGTGGGGCATTGATTTCATGGGACCATTTCCATCAAGTGGAGGTTATGGATACATTCTTGTTGCGGTGGATTATGTGACCAAATGGGTGGAGGCAATTCCCACAAAAACGAATGACGGCGCGGTTGTTATGAAGTTCTTAAAGGAAGTGATATTTTCTCGATTTGGGTGTCCTAGGACAATCATCAGTGACGGAGGATCACACTTCGTCAATAGAACCTTTGCCTCTCTTCTTAAGAGATACGGTGTCCACCATAGTGTTGCTACGCCATATCATCCACAGACATCGGGCCAAGTCGAAGTTAGTAACCGTCAAATTAAGAAAATCCTGGAGCGAGTGGTAAAGCTTAGCAGGAAAGATTGGGCAGGAAAATTGAATGATGCACTTTGGGCATACAGGACTAGCTACAAGACGATGATTGGAACCACTCCGTACAGACTTGTGTATGGGAAAGTGTGCCATCTTCCCGTAGAATTGGAACACAAGGCGTATTGGGCTATCAAAGCACTCAATCTTGATATGGGAAAAGCTGGCGAAGAACGGTTGTTGCAACTAGATGAGCTTGATGAATTACGCCTAGGTGCTTATGAAAATGTCAAGATCTACAAAGAACGTACTAAGAAGTATCATGATCATGGTATAGTACGTAAGGAACTGATTCCTGGGCAAAAAGCTTTGGTGTTTAATTCTCGCCTTCGACTATTTCCTGGAAAGCTCCGTACTCGTTGGGATGGACCATACGAAATTATCAAAGTTGCTCCCCATGGAGCTGTAGAACTCTTTGATCCAAAGACGGGCAATACTTTTAAGGTGAATGGTCAACGAGTGAAGCCATACTTCGAGATATCTAGTGATCAAAGGGAGGTTGATCATCTTGAGCTTACCCTTACCGCCTCTACTGAAGGTTAGTGCGTTTTGTTGTTTTGAGCATATCATTGTGTTGTTTTTTATATTTTCGTATGTTTTTGGTGATAAAATTGGTCTCTAGATGATAATTTAGCATTTTAGGAGGAAACCCGACTTTCTCCTATTATGCTAAATTATCGATCTTTTTACCTCGTTTATCACCCGTTTTGTTTTCTCACGAGTTTGATTGAGTAATATAGGTCACTTATACAAGTATTAGCTCTCACCTTAAATCCACTTTCAACGTTCGGGACGAGCGACGACGTTCATGTTTGTGGGGGGGGGGTTATCGCTGGCTATCTCTATACTTGTCTTGCTTATGATAAACTCGTGAAATCTTTTGTTTGCATTTGCATTTGCACGTTTACCGCTTTCTTAGTATTTAGTTGCATACACTACATTCATCCTAGGATAGTCTTGCATGTTTTATGTGGAGTTTATTGCCAAATTTTTTGAACTTTTTTATTGGGTAGATTAACTAATTATGACAATAATCATATGCTTCATCTCTATGAATTTGTTTGAGGTTTTTCTCGCTTGGCTTGTCACATTTATGATTGCACTTAGTCCAGCTTGGTAGTCTCGACATCACTTAGTGGTGTTTTCTCTATTGCGGGTCACGAAGGCCTTTATAATAGGATGATGCATGTTAGGATCTTTTGGTTGTTTTCCCGAGTAATTATGTACCTAAGAGGCAACAAGTCTTCACCTTGCTTTGAGATTGCTAAATGCCTAGGAAGGAGGTAGTGTGAGATTGTGTGATCCTTTGTGTGCAACCTATTCTTTCGAATAGGTTTGGGGAGGGGGTTACGCTATCTTTACACTTGTTTTTCGATTTTTAGTGTGTGTTGTGAGTTTATTTTCCTTTTTCGTAAAGTTTGTACTCCAACCTATTCTTTCGAATAGGTTTGGGGAGGTCATTTGTGTGTCATTTTAATTTCTTTTTCGTTGTGCTACTGCTGGCTAAAAAAGAAAAAAAAAGAAAAAGAAACATTCCAGAAAAAAGAAAAAAAAACTGGAAAAGAAAAAAAAAGAAAAAAAAAAGAAAAGACCCCAAAAAAAGCAAGGAAGGGTCCAAAAGAAAAAAGAAGCCAAAAAGCAGTTTAGCAAAGTGTTGTGTCTCGTTTTTCAATTCATGTAATGTTCGTAATCGAGTTGTAATTTTTGTCTTTTGTTTGTTTGAGTGTCATCTGTTCTAGACCACCCTCGTCCTGCCATTCAGGAAGTGGTGAATAGCTTAAGGCTTTGCTTGAGAGATGGGTAGAATAGGGGAGTGTTATCTTTTTAGGGAACCCTCCTTCGTTTGATGAGAGCCAGTATTGGTTCGACCTCTTTGAGGAAAAGTCTTAACTTGGTGAACAGCAGTAAGTCCTCAGTTTCATAGGCACGGGACAACCATTCGTATTTTAACATGTTTCATTACGTCGTCACTGACTAGGTCCAGGTAGAGAATGTTACGAGAGACTATCTTGTTTGACATAAGTGCATATGTGAATATGTATGAGTCAATCGAGGCATTCTTCAACCAATATCCATGTTATGATTTGTATGGTTTTTGCTCATATGTTTTTTGATAGATTCAATAGATTAGCTCATTTCATTTGGCATGAGACTCCATTTTTTGTGTTGCATTGTTTTTTGCATTAGAGTCTAGCTTAGTTGCTTGAGGACAAGCAAAGGTTCGGTTTGGGGAGTTTGATGAACGTGTATTTTACACCTTCATTCGAGTCTTTTTTCACCTATTTTTGCTATCCTCTATGTTAATTTAGCTATATTGTAGAGCATGTTATTAGAATAGTGTCACGTTTCCCTTTAGTTTGCATTTTACAGGTTTTAGGTGAAAAACGTGGTTTTCCGGGCAATTATATTGAAGAGAACGAAGAATCATTGTTCCGAGGACATTTTTGGAGTATCTAGAAGATTCCGGATAGGATTTGAAGTCTAGGGGTCGAGTCTGGAGGCTAAAAGGTCACTAGAAGGCAAAAACCGAGTCCGAAAAGGAAAAGAAATCCAAAAACGCGTCCAAAATGCGTCCTTGGCTGACTGGAACTCCCGGGCGATTCGCCCGGGATGTGGGGCGGTTCGCCCCACACCAGGCGGTTCGCCCGGTGTGTGGGGCGACTCGCCCCACACAACGAACTCCTATATATAGTTGCTCAGTTTTCTCCGTTTTTTCATACCTTTCTCATTAGTTTTAGGTAGGAAATCTCCAGAGCCTGTTCTGGGAATTCTTAGCATAGGAGATAGTTTTTCTTATCAATTTGGAGCTTGTGAGATCGCGATTCTTCGGAGATTGACAACCTTCGGTAACATTGTATCTCAGATTTTTCTATTTATATTTATATCTTTCAACATGTTTTCATTCAATCTTGCTATGATTTCTGTTGATTGCATGACATCTATGAGTAGCTAAATCTATCGTTGGTGATAGTATGTGATTTCTTAGCGAAGGGTTAGTAATTATGCTGATGGCGGTAAAGCGAATCAGACTTTGAGTTATTGCTTTATTTCTTTGATCTATCTAAGCCCTCTATCTTCGTAGTGTTGAATAAAACGGAACACATTGGACAATTCATGATCAAAGATCTCTATGCAAAACGATCGGGTACTTCATGCATGATTATTAACCCACTATGCTTTGAATGATCATACTATCACTCCATTATCTTGATAAGAAAAACCTGTGCTAAGTCGTTTGTTGATTTTATACTTTAAGTTAGATTAGATAAAGCTAGTTATAGTCCTTAGAGATCGACACTCGAGGTTATTTTACTGCTACACTACGGTTTTCGTTGTAGTTGTGAATTGCCTTTAGCTAAAAACAAATTTATTTAATTAATTTGAATCTGACAAATTCCGGTTCATCAGCGCTTAGTACTGTCCATCCTTGGAATAGCATCAGGGAGCTCATAAAGGACTTTTCCTACATTCTTAGTTGAGTAGGCCCTCTCCGATTCCTGCACGTAGATCTCAGAGCTCTCTTCCTTAGCCAAGCGGGCAGCTACGTACATGAGCTTGATGTCGTCCATGTTCTCAAGCGGGATGAGACCACTTGGAATGCGACAACCGTTTGAGCGAAACCAAAAGCAACCAAGGGGCAGCGATCCTGTCACTCTCCCCATAACCGCATGCATTAGCTCACCATAACCAAACTGAAGCCGATCTTTCACATGGATCAAAACCACTGATCCACCACAGTAGACCTCCGGGTCCTTGTCATACTTGAGCCACACTCCTCCATAATTGACCTTAATTAGCCAAGGGTTGTGTGCCTTAACTGGCCCTGATTTTACAACTACCGAAATGTTAGTTACAATACGATGATTCGCAACAAATCAAGGGGGCAGAAGTCCAAGAAAATGCAAACAATCAAAATAATCCACAATAGTAGTACTGGTTAAATTTGGACTGGAATTATGAGACCACAAACGTGCCAACTACAGACCCTGAGTATTGTTCAATCCAAACCTCTAAGTCTCAAACATGGGTTATATGAGTAATTTCTCCTTATTAATTTGAGTAGAGCATCCTAAATCAAAGTTATTCAATAAGCAGTGTAGTACTTCTTCACATGATAAATTACACCAAGCTCCGTGTTGATATAGTAAATTTCACAAACAAATTGGATAGCATTAACACATTTTTTTCCCTGCAAATATAGAAATCCGTTAAATCCTCGTGTTCTTAACTTAACATGTTATCTTCCAAGATGCTTGTTCATGGTTGCAGAAGTAATATGTGTAATTGTGCTCAGATTTAAACATGAAGATGGTTAAAAATCATAAACCTAAACTGCTGGAAAACTACTTAAATGCTATTAATAAAGATCGTGGGGAAAATGAAAGAACTATAACTTTATGAAAGTTCCAGATTTATAAGGAGACGTTTGAAGCTTACCTGAGTTTTTCCTAGGTCGTCCGCTTCCCCTCTTCACACTGCTCTCACATTCTTCCTCCTTTGCAGCAGGTTTTCTGAGTGGTCCGAAAGCTTCCGCCATTTTTTCTTTTACAAGGTTTTTCGGATGTGGTGTTTTGAAGAATGACAGAGGAAAAAAGTGGTGCTTCTGTGACTTAGGAGATGACTATGTCTCTTCAAATCACTAACCCTATTTAGGCGTGTTAGAGTAGTAAAGAATATTGGCAGCGGATTGTTTGAGGAGTTATGGCATTCGTTGGAATATGAAAAAGCATGTAATGATGGTAAAAATTCTGCTGCACGTAATTATGATGTGAAGAGATGTTTATCCGTTTTTCTTTTGGCTGGTAAGTAGCTAATGTTTACAATTAATGAAATTACAGATTTTATTCTTTTTAATTCTTGTACAAATAAAACCATATAATAAGAAAGTCTGTCTAATTAAAATGAAGTTCAATGTAGAATGTATCTCAAGCAGAACCTACAATATTTTAATTCTACCATAATGTTTACAAATTATGTTATCTCCATAGCTGGGTTAACATGGGGATTAATGTTTGATGTGTTAAGTATAGTTTTGTTGCTTCGGATCCATTAGGCGATTAGGTTGTCGAGAGTTTAAACTCCGGTTGCGGATATAGAAGTGAACTACTACGATTCGAGATAAGATCATGTGTCACGTATTTTTGTTAATAAGAAATATCGTTCTACACAAAACTTATAAAAGTTCAGTACCATTTTATGTTACAAATTGCATGTGTATGATTTACAGTCTTGCTTAGTATACAGTGTCATAATTTCGTGGACATTTGATCATGTAAACCATACCAAACAATTTTATTTTGTGACTTAGCTAGCATTTTAAACTTGATTGACATGAGAATAGAATACGTAAAGTCTTGTGACTACATTAGGCTAACTTAATCTTTTTAATTTAAATAGTTCTACTTTATTGGGTCTTTGTATCTTGTTGACAAAATTAATTTATTATTACAAGGCACCTTTAATGTAGGAATAGGCTATTAATAGATTTTCTTACGGTTCTTGGATTCTCTATCACATTAAGCTTCTTTTTTGTTTTTTAGTATCCGTTTTTATTTATTTAGGTTCTAGACTAGGCTAACTTAATCTCTTTAATTTAAATAGTTCTACTTTATTGGGTCTTTGTATCTTGTTGACAAAATTAATATATTATTACAAGGCACGTTTACTATAGGAATAGGCTATTAGTAGATTTTCTTAATTTATGTGAAAATGCTAAAACGTCAATTACAACATATGGGTAGGAAGGAGGATGACTCTTAGTCTTTCTATTTTTCTATACTTCCTCCAATTTTTTTTTTTTTAAATTGAATTTTCAACCTATTACACATAATTAAGGAAGTATCATTGTATCTATATGTGTAAGCTTTTAATGAATATATAAATAGAATAAGATAAATGTACTTCCTCCATTACTTTTCTTAATTAATGTGCATTAGTCTAAAATTTCAATTAATTAAATATGGAAGAAGTAGCAACTAAAATGGTGCATTGGAAATCTCAACTATGACTAATTTTAATTAAATAGGCTCAAATTAGCCAAAACTTTAAATAATATGAAGATACTCATAATAGCTAAAAAACTCAAGTAAAATACTAAAGTGGATCTGACAATAACGTATGGTGATTGATGTGATGATGTATATGAATCTCTGTATATTCATGGCCTAATGCATGGTTTGTTTGGAAGTAATAGGGGTCGTGTACACTCAAAACTAGTGACATGAATTATACTTTTTAGTTTTTTAACAAGGTGATTTAAGAGTTTTCATTAGTAGCATATGTTATAGTTGCTGGCCTGTGCGGTGAATAAAGATATGTGGGATTGGTTAATTAGTTAGAGTTGTCTTCAATTACCAGTGTCTATTTAGGCTTCTCTTTCCTGTTTTGTTTGGCCTCTTGTTCAAGATCAGCAATTCGGTATGTTGTACAGTGTATAATCTTGAGTATATCTTATACTCGTTATGGAATTAAAAAAATTAGCCGTTTCAAAAAAAAAATTTAAGAGTTGTAGTTTGACTCCAATCCTTGTTATATATTACTACCAAGTAAAATACTCCCACATCCGCAATTCCATACTCAAATACAAATAGACACCAACCAATTCCGTTCTCTAAATGTTTAGCAGGGATATGGCCATATGGGCCTGATAACATGTAGAGATAGAGATGTAAAATCAATTAATTTAATTTGATGGCAGGATAACATATAATAAAATATTAATTTTAAATAATATATTTCGATAAATACACAAATTTGTAGTAATAAATTTTAAAAATAGCTTTAAACAATTTGTAGTAATATTCCGATGGATAATTTTATGAACAATGTATTAGATATCGACTTTTAGACGGATTAAAATTCAATTATACTTTATCACGCGGTTACCGCGTGTCAATTTAGTAGTAGCTTATTAAATTTTGGACTAAATAAATAAGATTATTAAACTTTAAAAAATATATTAATAAGCATATTATTCGTCTGAAGTATATGTTATGTACGTGTTTGGCATTTTTAGTAATATTTTAAAACATATAAAAATATATTAAAGGTTTGTATTAATGTTATATTAAAAGTCTTAATTTAGAAAGTTTTATAAATGAAACTAGTTGAATGACACGCGGTACCCACGTGAAAATAAAAATGATTAGGATGCACATTATTGACAAAGTCAATTTAAATAGAAAAAAACTCTAATTTTAGTATATATGTGAACAACCGTTTATAAATGAGTTGAGGGAGAGATTTGTGGTAACTGCTAATTTGGGACTAATAACTGTAACTAAGAATTAAGATATTTTGTACCTAATTATTTACACTGAGCACCCTATTTTTTCTTCACATGTAAAGATCATCTATTCAAGCTAGTCCCATGTGAAAGTGGTCTTGTGAAATTAAATTTCGTTTATGAAGAAAAGACGTAACAGGTACAATTTCATAAATATATAAAGTCACTTGATTAACAGTTACAATGAATGATCATAGAAGGAGAAATTTTTGGAGATGGCTAGTAGTAGTAGTGGTGATTTCGAACTGATTTACTTCCTAAAAATTTAAAGTGATAAAAAAATCTACTTAAAATCTCAATGTTAATTATTTCTCTCACCTCCAATCGAGCTTGAGGAGCTTGGTGATTATTTAATTGAGAACACAATTGATGATCAAATGGATGAAGCTTATAGGCAGGCAAGGAGAACTTATCAGAACAAAAAGGCTTTGGGCAGGGATGTTATGTAAAAAATACGGAGTATTTAGAAGTATTAATATAGGAGCTTATATTCATTGTAATTGAGTTACATTATTTTGTAAAAACAATACTAAAAAATAGAAGCAAAGAAATGAATACAAACTTAGACAAATAAATGAAGAAGTTGTTACATTATGTTTAATCTTCCCATTTGACTTAGGTCAATTAACATAAGATATCAATATTTTCATAACAAATCATGATAGATGGAAGTGAAAGAGGAGTAATTAGAGGGTATATTTTGTGTGTGAGTTCCAATAAAATCGATTTGACATGCACAGATACATGATTACATGCTAGACCGATAAGCCTGACTCTCTCCTTTCAGCTTTTTTCTTTCTTTCTTTCTTTCTTTTATTTATTTATTTTTTAATATTTTTGTTACTTGTAGTTGTATCTCTAGTAGTATCTCATAATTGTATTAGAGTGTAGGATATGTCATTTTTGCAAGATAAATTTTCTCTTGTTAAAATTCCATCATCAGGGATGGACGAGTATTAAGGGTTCAATCTCTTGTTCATCCTGTTATCGAATAACATGTCCTTTAGGATTATAATCAATTTAATTAACATCTACAATATTTAAGACGAAGTAGTAGATAAATATGTTTAAGATCTCGTATCGGAGGCCATCTCGGACGACCTCCTAAGAAGGGTCAACTCGGGTCATCTCGGACATTTGTCTCAGAATAGATAAAGAATATGTAAAATCATACGAAGTATATAATAAATACTATACATATTTAATTATTTATCAACAAATGACATTGAAAATTGAAACATAAATGTCATATTAACTCATTGAAACCATAATAAAGTCATAGACTCATAGTAGTAGTACATCACTAGAACATTAGAATGATCTAATTTAAACAAACAAGCTAGTTCAAACTTCAAATATTACAATGATCCAAACAAACAAGTTCAAGGTTCAATCAAGTTCTTTTTTTTTTTAGTTCAAAATCCCGAGTCCGATATTTTCCCGATTTTTTGGGATTTCGTCCCGCAAAGGGCACCGAGTACCAGTTAAACCGGGTCAAACGGATTTTTTGGTAATGAATACAGATTGATAAAATCGATATCCATGATGACATCTCTAACAATTCTTAATGGAATTGTCTTATCTAAACCTACCTCCAATCTATACACAATCAATGTGAGTAGAGTAACTTGTATACCATTTAAGTGCAAGGCTTTTCAGTCCCTTTATTTTAACTCAACCAGCAGTTTCCTCATCCTACCAAACTCTGTTTGGAAATAACTCTTCTTTCCCGGAATAGGTGGCTATGGATACTGGAAAGCAGCTGCTACACGGTTGTGGTGGTGGCATTGGGAAGGAGAAGGTTGGCAGATCAGTCAAGCCAAGGACCATAAGAGGTGAGTAATTTCTTATCTTCTTCCAACTACCAGCCTTCAATTCATTGATATACTGCATGCTACTGTTTATTTTCCTCTTTGATGATAGTGTTTGAATAACCTTTACTTTAATAGGGCTCTGGATTATAACTTTTTGTACACTTTTAGGAAAACTGGATGGCATTGGTTGATATCCTCAGAATATCTTGATTGTTCTGATTTCTGTTTTGATATGAACATTGAAGTTTGCCTAACAAGAATGGACCCTTGTCAGATTGTTGATTATGATAGTCCTGCTTATGAAAGAGTGTATACTTGTCTGTTTATTAAATAAATTTATGGAAAGGTAATTGTTCATGATGGTCCAATTTAGCAAAGCCTTTTCATGGTTATTGCCTAATATTATATCTGTGTGACATGATTATATCTGCAAAGCACAAATACAAACAGAAATAACTAATTTCAGAGTAGACTCTGGTTAAAATTACATGTGGATGTTGATTTTAATTTTAACTCCAAAACAGTTTTTGCTAGATCTCTTAGTAACACTCTCCAGTATTATAATCTACATTACCTTGTAACATATACCAGTAGAATTCTAGCACACGATCTTTCAGGCCTGCTATATGCTAATGAATTATTAAGAGTCACTTTCATGGGTTTGTTGGCAACATCTTAGTTTTTAATAAATACTATACATATTTAATTATTTATCAACAAATGACATTGAAAATTCAAACCTAAATGTCATATTAACTCATTGAAACCATAATAAAGTCATAGACTCATAGTAGTAGTACATCACTAGAACATTACAATGATCCAATTTAAACAAACAAGCTAGTTCAAACTTCAAATATTACAATGATCCAAACAAACAAGTTCAAGGTTCAATCAAGTTCCTTTTTTTTTTTTTTAGTTCAAAATCCGAGTCCAATATTTTCTCGATTTTTTGTGGTTTCGTCCCGCAAAGGGCACCGAGTACCGGTTAAACTGGGTGAGCTCGTGTTGACACGGCCAAATCAGGCCAAAAACTTGGAAAGGTCCCGGGTTCCGCCCGAGTTTTTGTGGTTTCGGCCCGCAGAGGGCACCGAATACTGATTAAACCGGGTCAGCTCGTGTTGACCCGACCAAAAGGGAAAGTTTCTATTCCTGTCAACAATTTTTTACTTCCTCCATTTCATTAATACTCCAACTTCCTAGGTTTTTATTTTAGGCGCTCTCAAACAAATTTCCTAATCCAAATATAGAAAGTTTTTCAACCCACTTATCAATTTTTTATTATTTCTCTCTCCTGCTTTATAACCTTTTTTTCACTCTCTATCATACTTTATCACCTTTTCACAATTAAATACTCATACAAATCAATGAAATAATTTTGCTCCGTACAGGAAGTAACTAAAGAAATGGAGGAAGTACGGAGTATTATATTTCTCTCTCCTTCCTTATCACCACATTATCATTCTCTCTTATATTTTACCCCTACTTACAATTTACTGTTCTTAAACCCTAAACTCTAAGAAGCACAAAAACGTCTATGGGCTACATTAGGCTAACATAATCTTTTTAATTTAAATAGTTCTACTTTATTGGGTCTTTGTATCTTGTTGAAAAAATTAATTTATTATTACAAGGCACCTTTACTGTAGGAATAGGCTATTAATAGATTTTCTTAGTGTTCTTGGATTCTTGCTCACATTAAGCTTCTTTTTTGTTTTTTTAGTATCCGTTTTTATTTATTTAGGTTCTAGACTAGGCTAACTTAATCTTTTTAATTTAAATAATTGTACTTTATTGGGTCTTTGTATCTTGTTGACAAAATTAATTTATTATTACAAGGCATCTTTACTGTAGGAATAGGCTATTAATAGATTTTCTTAATTTATGTGAAAATGCTAAGACGTCAATTAAAACATATGGGTAGGATGGAGGGATGACTCTTAGTCTTTCTATTTTTCTATACTTCCTCTATTTTTTTTTAAATTGAATTTTCACCAATTCTCTCACCTCCAATCGAGCTTGAGGACCTTGGTGATTATTTAATTGAGAACACAATTGATGATCAAATGGATGAAGCTTATAGGTAAGCAAGGAGAACTTATCAGAACAAAAGGCTTTGGGAAGGGATGTTATGTAAACAATATGGAGTATTTAGAAGTATTAATATGGGAGCTTATATTCATTGTAATTGAGTTACATTATTTTGTAAAAACAATACTGAAAAATAGAAGCAAAGAAATGAATATAAACTTAGCCAAATAAATGAAGAAGTTGTTACATTATGTTTAATCTTCCCATTTGACTTAGGCAATTAAGATAAGATATCAATATTTTAATAACAAATCATGATAGATGGAAGTGAGAGAGTGTTCAAATAGCATGTAAAATATCACGTGCGGATGTCTCATAATGGAAATGAGAACATTAATATAAAGAGGACAAATTAAAATTGAATAAAAAGCAATTGTTAGTAGATTTCATGCATGCACAAGATGTTAAAGTCATATATCATGTTTGGTTTTTTTTTTTTTTTTTTTTTTTTTTTTCTTTCTCTTTTTTGAACCATCAAAATAATTTTATTGATACGAAAAACAATAGTGCAAAGTTACAACTGAGGGTGCATAAGGAATGCTCATCATATCGTTACCTCGCCCCATAACCTAGCAGAGTATGTATAAAAGCATTGACAACCTCAAACTCGTTATGATGATATCAAAACTAGACCACCCCCCCTCGTCTAGTATGTCAATCTTACTATCAAGATGCCAAGATTAAGGGGGTGACGAGTTGATACTCCAACTCTAGTCTAGTCCTCCGGAACATTTCGTTGATAAATAAATAAATATAAAAATTCCGACGTTGATTAGATGATACTTGGCCTAGACCCATTTGCTTTTTGTACTATATTTCATTGGTTCTTAACTGGAATATCTTGAAACGTGTTAGATACGGTGGTTGATGTAACTCTTGGTCTTGGAGATGATATCTTGTGTGTTTAAAATTTGACTTTACAATGTGTAAACTTTACAAGCTTATGAGCTACTAGTAGCTTTCATGCATGCACAAGATTTGGAAGCCATATCATGTTTGTTATTTAAGTGAGGAATCTAAGTACCTTGACTTAGATGATATTTTCACGCTTCTTCCTCCATATTTTAATAAGTGAAATTTTAGCAAAGTTCGATTTTTTACAATATAATTTAAGTTTAGCCCTATACCCTACTATGATATACGTGGGACCTATCTACTCTTATTTTTTCAATATTCAATTTATATGGTTTCATCTTCTTTTTATTTTTATTTTTAATTGAAAATGTAGGGTAATCATTACTTTTCTTAATTAATGTGCATTAGCCTAAAATTTCAATTAATTAAATATGCAAGTCAAATTCTATTTTGTCTACTTCACTCCATGAAGTCTCTCCACACACGTACTTCACTTGTCACTTATGACAAAGCTTATCAGGGAAGAGTGGAACAGAAAAAGACAATAAAAGAAGCATGTGATGAAAATGTGTTTTTTTTTTCTTTTTCTCTCTTTTTTTTTTTTTTATAATAATGAGATATATTGGATAAATTGGGTTAACCGATTTTTAGGTTAGTTACATCAATGAATACTTTTTTAGAGCACGAATGAATTCATCAGGCCCTTCATCTCTTGAAGGACGTTCATTTATTGGCAAAGGCGCTACTGCTTTCAAACAATCCGTAAAATCCTTTATGTGTGCATCGGTGCACGGTATGGAGCATGATTTGCTTGGTACTCCTGCAAGCTTTCCTTCAATGTTCGATTCATTTTATTTTATTTTTTATTGTTTTTTCATGTAATGAAATGTTAGGAAACTTGTAATTTTGATGAGCAATTAACCATGCTAAATTAAGAAAAGTCCAGTAACTAGTACTCTTAAGGTCCATAGGAAGTTAGAAATTTTAAGGACATTGTAAAAGAGGAACGTTTGCTGATGACTTAGATTAGGTGCTAGATAGGTTGGTTTTTACCGCTTATGATGTATCTTATTTTCTGAAAAGAAAATAACCTATTGAAGCATTTGCTGACGATGTACTTTGTTTTTACAAACAAACTATTGAAGCATTTAGAAACCGCTCAGAAACTTGAAGATTATCGAAGATCTGAAAACTTGAAGATTATAGAAGATCTGAAGACATGAAGAATTCAAAGATCTGAAGACAAGAAGATTTCTGAATACTGGTATCTACAAAGGCACGTGTTGCTCAGAAAGTGGAAACTTCAGCAACAGCATTGCATAAGTGAAAATCTGAAAGACAGAGTAGGTTGTGCTTGCTGAAACTGAGACTGACCACTTGCTGATGAACATATGAGACCTCTTGCTGAAAGTACTTGTATGCGCTCCAATGTTACTGTTTGAATTCTATTCAAATATGCATTAAATGCAAAGCATGCACGCGAAGGACATGAAGACTAGAAGACAAACAAGGACGCTGCTGAAAGTACAAGAGCAAGATAGTGACATGTTAAGGAACAAAAGCCTTAGGATTTGAAATTCAAACGGCTCCTTACTTGCACTATAAATAGAGGTCATCCGGCGAAGAGTTGAAGTGTGTCAACAACGTGATCAAACTCTCACTTGTGCTTAAACTCACATACCTTCAAACTCTCTATACTGCCATTGATCCGTTCCAAGACTTAAAGCTTGAAAAAGCTACTTGTGAAGAAGTAGAACTTACACGGCTAAGAAATTAGTTAAGTGTTCTTTCTTTCGAACAAGAACAAGTCTTGACACCAGAAACAATCAAACTTGTTTACTGCAAAGTATTCAAAGTTGTGTTTCTTAGATTACTTGTTGTAACTGAATAAGTTATAATTAAGTTATCTCACCCCAAAACTCTCTAACTGAAAATACACCCTTTCAGGCGTGATATTCAGGGGGAACTTAATCGAGCATAGTTTTGCTGATTAAAAGTACCAAGTTTGGTGGAGAACAAGGTTGCGTTCTCTAGATTAGGTTGGAGACGAAGCAAGTGTGCTTTGGTTTCTGTTTGAATCGCTCTAGATAGGAGATTGTAAGGAACCTCAATCATATCTTAGTGGATTCAGTCCTAGAAAGGACAAAGTGGATTAGTTGAGAGATTACGCCACTCTCAGATACCACTATAAAAGTGTTTGTGTGATTTACTTACTGTACTTAGTTTTCAGCAAATCATATCTGTCTGTACACAGTCACTCACATCACTTGCTGAAACCTTTACTTACTGAAAGAGCACTTATTGTATCAAAGACTTCCGCTCTCTGATTTTAAGTATCAGCAAACCTAGCTACTGAAAAGTAACTTACGCTTGCTGAGAAAGTTAAGTATCAGCAAACTCATTACTGAAAAGTAATAAGCACTTGCTGAGAAAGTTTTAAACGACGAAAGTTTGAAAAGACTTTCACACCCCCCCCCCCTCTAGTCTTTTCTTGTTGTTTAAAGGGACCAACATGAAATGTACAGTTGATCCTGCATAAATTAATCCTGGATAAAATAATAACCTGTATTAAATAATAATTTTCTCCGGTCCCGATTTGGGACCAACGTGCTAAATTAATAAACTGACTAATATTATAAGATAATAATTTTTCCTAGAACCAAATAGGTCACATCCGATACATAAATTAATAATTCACAAATTTTATTAAAAAAATATATACAGTATATGTAACTAAATTACACAACTTTCTTGAAAAATAACTCCATAGTTACTTGGTTCTTATTGAAATTTATGTCTCCCAAGACATGATCTTTAAGTTTTCTAAGTGCAGTTAGAAACTCCGGCGTACAATGTTCATGCTATAGTAGAAACTAGAAAACTATTCAATGTGAGTGTCGCATGTATTGCTTCTTTTAGACTAACAGGTTCCAATGCAACAATATCATCTTCAACTTTGTCATTTTTTTCATGTCCCATGATGTCTTCAATGAGTTGCTCATCGGTAATCAGCTCGGTCACATTATTTTCTCTAGGGTAGTTTAAAAGGTCATCAACATCCATTTTGTTACGATAGTTCAACTCCTTAATTTAGACTTGGAGCTCATGAATGCCTCCCTCGTTCAGTGGAGGAATTTCTAAATTTTCAATATCCATGGTCTGAATCTTACAATGACGGAAATAATTAGCAATTGCATTATTCTTAACATCAGTTGTCCAAGCTGAAATTACAAGATTGATCGCTTACAAGATGTTTATGTTCTCTGGATTGGGAATATCAATTTCATAACTTTCCAATAGAATTCGATAAAATCGTTTGGATGTTTTATCTTGAAATCGAATGATCCCAACATCACATGGTTGGATCTTAGATGTAGTGTTAGGTGAACGATCGAAATGAAGTTTACACGTTACGGATTGACTACTATGTAAATTAATAAAATATTAATTTATACCTAAATTAATATTTGGATAAGATAACAAATTTTCATGGTCCCAAGGTTATTAATTTATAGAGGTTATACTGTATTGTAAACTAAGAAGCCTGATAGAGGTTATACTGTATTGTAAACGAAGTGGATTAGTTGAGAGATTACGCCACTCTCAGATACCACTATAAAAGTGTTTGTGTGATTTACTTACTGTACTTAGTTTTCAGCAAATCATATCTGTCTGTACACAGTCACTCACATCACTTGCTGAAACCTTTACTTACTGAAAGAGCACTTATTGTATCAAAGACTTCCGCTCTCTGATTTTAAGTATCAGCAAACCTAGCTACTGAAAAGTAACTTACGCTTGCTAAGAAAGTTAAGTATCAGCAAACTCATTACTGAAAAGTAATAAGCACTTGCTGAGAAAGTTTTAAACGACGAAAGTTTGAAAAGACTATTCACCCCCCCCCCCTCTAGTCTTTTCTTGTTGTTTAAAGGGACCAACAAGTGGTATCAGAGCTGGAGGTTCTTTAACCTTCAGCACTGAACCTAGATCCCCTTAGGTGCTTTCCGTAAATCACTCTCACTTGATCAGTTTGGTAGTGCTTTGCTGACAGGATGTCTTTAGGAGATGCTCCCTTGCTGAAGCTGGAAAATTACGAGAAATGGCGAAACAACATGATGCTACATCTTGAGGCCATTAGTGATGAGATGGTCACATTCATTAATGATGGACCTATCAAGATCACTAAGGTTGAAAGGACTTTCCCTCACAAGACCACTGAAGCTGGAAAGGAAACTATCCTAGGCGAACCATCAGATACGGTTGTGCCAAAACCAAGAGAGGAATGGACTTCTGACGAAGCTAAGAGATTCCGTCTTGATGGCTAAGCAAGAAATATCATCATTCGATCAACTCCCGATACCATACAGTGCAAACTGTGGGGTGCTAAAACTGCAAAGGAAGCTTGGAAAATGGTTCAAGATCTTTGTGCTGGATCTGACAAAACCAAGGAAAACAAACTTGAAGTACTTAAATTAAAGTTTCAAAACTTTAAACAAGGTACAAACGAGTCACTGGAAGACTTGGATTTCAGATTCACAACTCTTGTTAGTGAAATGGCAGCCTTGGGTGTTGGAAACCTTTACTCAGATTCTGAGGAAGTGAAAGAGAAAATGTCAATTATGAGACAAAGCAAAGAGAAAATGTATTTGCTGAAAAATCGGAAAACATTGCTCTTGCTGCAAAGCCATCATCTTCTGAAAAGAAGAATGAAAAAGAACCTACTGATGAAAACTCTTTGGTTGTCAAAAACATGAAGAAATTCATCAGCAAGGAACTTGAAAGGCGAAAAGCAAAAGAGAAGCTGAAAAAGCATCTTGGTAACAACTACCATAAGTACAAGAATGAGACTAGCTCGCTGAACAAGCAAGCTCAGCAAGCAACTTCATCAGAAGAACCTGCAGTTGGAAATGATCTATGCTTTTACTGCAAAAAGCCTGGACACTTCAAAGCTAATTGCCCTTTGCTGAAAGGCAAATCTGCTGAAAAGAAGAAGAAGTTCAAAAGAGCTTTTATTGCTGAAGAAAAGAAGAAGCTTCAAGCAAAAATCGATGCTTTGTGTATTGATACTAGCTTCGAAGACAGTGAGGATGAAAGTTCAGACACCGACGATGAAGAAGCCACTCTAGACGTAGAGATTGGCAAAGAAGTTTGTGGAATAGTATGGAAGCTTATCCAGGTGTGTCAAACTACGAATTCTGCCTCATGGCCGGTCAGGTAAACAACCCTACCTCTGACTCAGACTCAGAAAGTGAAGACGAGATTGACTTTGACAAGATTCAAGGAGAAATCGAAAGATTTGAGAAAACTCTGAGCAGACAGCAAGAGAAACTACAAATTGCTGAAACTCTGACCAAGCAGACTACTGAAAAGTACGTCTTGCTGAAGGAAGAGACAGAAGAAAAGGATGCTGAAATAAGGCGTCTTAAGAAGTTGATTGCTGAAGCTACAGAGAAGAATTCTCAAATGTCATTAGAATGTGAAGTATATCAGTCCTCAATTCTAAAGGTACTTGCTGAAATTCAAGAGATGAAAAAGATGAAAATCAATTTCAAATCTTATGTGGACGCAAGTAATACGCTGACTGAACTAAACTCTTATTTGAGAGATCCATCTCAAAAAGAAGGTTTAGGCGCAATGTATGAAGGTGATGACGTAGAAATCTTGAGTAAAGATAAATCACCTATCTCCTTTGTACGTGCTACTGATAGTGGTCTACTAGAAATCTATCAGTTTGGTCAATCTAAGGTTGCTGAAACAAGCAATCAAGTACCTATGACCATAAAGCCCGATGTTGCTACTCAAAGTAACAAGACTTTAAAAGGAAAACAGGTTGCTGAGAAGCAAACTGAAAAGAAAAAGGATGTTGTGAAGCATCCCGCCAAACAAGTTGCTGAAAAGCAAGTTGTTAAGACTAAAGGCAAGATTACTATAAGTAATCAGAAGTCCCTTGCTGACAAACCTGAATCAAGTAAGGTTGCTGACACAAAAGCTCAGCATTCTCCGAAAAGTGGACTCGGTTTCCAAACCAAGCAAAGTCAACTCTTTCATGAGTATAAGCAAAGTCAGCAAAGATACTTCAAAGAGATGAAGAAAATCAAGCCTAAGAGTTCTGAAAAGACTCTTAATGCTAGGGCTATAAGGAACCTTGCTAGAAAAGAACTTACTGAAAAGTATGTTCAGCAAAAAGGTCAACCGAGCAAGACACCACATCAGAAAGTGGATTTGACCAGCACGAGTCAAAAGTCTTTCAGCTCAAAACCTCCTAGTTCCTCAGCAAGTAGAAAACAAGTCAAAGTTGAAAAACTTAAGACTTGGGTTTCCACTGGACGCATTCTTGAACATGTTAGTGGACATCCATTATTGGATAATTAACTTGTTTGCTCTTGATTGTGCAGACTTCAGCCACGGAGACAAACGATGCAATCTGGCACTTTGATAGTGGTTGTGGAAAGCACATGACGGGCAACAAGAATAACCTTATGAACTATAGACGGTGGTCTAAAGGTCCAACAATAAGGTTTGCTGGTGGAGGCTCCGGTTCTACAAAAGGCTATGGTGACGTGAAGTTAGGATGCATAACCATTACTGGAGTTCTTTATGTCAAAAATCTTAAGTTCAACCTTTTCAGCATGAGTCAGTTTGCTGACAAAGGATACTTCATCAAAATCAAAAGTGATGAATGTAAACTTATAGATTTCGAGACTAAAAAGGTAATAATGATTGCAAGAAGATCAGGAGGCTTGTACACCGTTGATTGGTCGTCAGCAATTGTTGAAAAATGCCTTGCTGAAAAATGCCTTGTCTCAGATCATGATTGCCTTGCTGAAAAAGCATGGTTATGGCATAAACGAACAAGTCATCTAAAACTTCAAGACGCTGAATAAGCTGTCTAAAAAGCACTTGTAATTGGATTACCTAGGGTTACTTGTAAGAAGGATGGTGTTTGCAATGCATGTCAGCAAGGAAAGCAAACCAAATCTTCTTTCAAGAACAAGGCAGTACCGTCAACTACAAAACCTTTACAACTCTTGCACATGGACTTGTTTGAATCTTCTTCAACAAGCTATGTTGGTAAGAAGTATGGTCTAGTCGTGGTAGATGACTATTCAAGATTTACTTGGGTAGTATTCATCAAGCACAAATCTGAAACCAAGACTGAAATACCTAACTTGCTGAATAAGCTTGAAGTCATGAAAAATGACAAGGTAAAAGTCATAAGTACAGACCATGGTACTGAGTTTGTAAACCAGTACATAACTGAATATTGTACCTCAAAAGGTATACAACATCAGTTATCCTCAGTCAGAACACCACAGCAAAACAGTGTTGCTGAAAGGAAGAATCGTACCCTGAAAGAAGCCGCAAGAACAATGCTTGCTGACACTGAAATAAGTGAGGCTTATTGGGTTGAAGCGATTAATACCGCCTGTTATACTCAAAACAGATGTTTGATTACTACGGAATACAACAAAACTCCTTATGAATTGTTTGTTGGAAGACCTCCTAACATCACTCATCTAAGAGTATTTGGTTGCAAGTGCTTCGTTCTTAACAATGGTAGAGAATACCTTAGAACATTTCAACCAAAAGCAGACGAAGCGATATTTCTCGGCTAGTCCTGCATAGTAAAGCTTATAGAGTTTACAACAAAAAGGTACAAAAGATTGAAGAATCACTGCATGTTGTATTCTACGAAAAGTCACAAGGAGTGCCTGCTGAAGAAGAAATATCAGAATGTATGAAAAAGCTAATCATACATGAGCAAAGAACTGAATCTGATGCTAGGCAAATCAAGTCAATTGAACTAAATGATGATTCTGACAATGACTCTCCTCCCCCTAGTCATGACAAGATAAATATAGTTCACGACAAAGAATTTCCAGCAAAAGACGCGGTTGCTCCGGAAGTTGCTGAAATTACGCAATCTCCAGTGCCTGCTGATGAACTACCTCAATCGAGCAATGCTGAACAAGCAGTTGCTGATGAACAAATCTCAGCAGAGACACAAATTCCCAGTAGTACTGAAATAGTACATACTGAAGAGTCACATGCTGATGAGCAAACATATCCTGATCCAACAAACAGAAAACCTGTTAATAAATGGATTAGTGATCATCCCTCTACGGATATGATTGGCGATATTAATAAACGCCAAGTGACTAGATCCAAAGCTACTCATGGACCTGCTGAAGAAGCAATTGTCGTAGAAGTAGAATCATTGTTCTCTTGCTTTGTTTCAGAAATTGAACCTAAAACCATAGAAGAAGCTTTAAAGCATTCTGAATGGATAAAGGCAATGCAAGAAGAACTGGATCAATTTGAAAGAAACAAAGTCTGGAAACTTGTGCCACTTGCTGAAGACAAGAAAGCTATTGGTACAAAGTGGGTGTTCATAAACAAGCTGAGCGAGTCTGGTGAAGTAACAAGAAATAAAGCAAGTTTAGTTGCTCAAGTTTACTGTCAGACTGAAGGATTGGACTATGATGAGTCTTATGCACCAGTTGCAAGATTGGATGCAATTAGACTTTTCTTGGCCTTTGCTGCTCACAATGACTTCATCGTTTACCAAATGGATGTTAAAAGTGCATTCTTGAATGGTGAACTTGCTGAAGAAGTCTACCTAGAACAACCACCTGGCTTTGAACTTCCCTCAGAAATCAAGATGGTATATAAGCTTTAGAAAGCTGTATATGGTCTAAAGCAAGCACCAAGAGCATGGTATGATACCTTGGCTAAGTTCTTGCTGGAAAATGGTTTCAAGAAAGGTGAAGTTGACAAAA
>CM051458.1:34347018-34374881 GCA_028274465.1 Plantago ovata
AAGTGATAGTTTGCTTTTTGACCGGAGGTACAGTAGATTCAGGCTAAAATTTGCAGAGAAAGGAAATGTGAGTTAAAGAATTTTGTCATTTCTCTAACTCCTTCTTCATATAGTGTCTCTGATGTGTGAGAAACTCAATCGATTTGAGCTCTCAGCAAGGGTAAAACAGAGAAACACAGGCGTTAGTGGAGCCTTTGCATTAAATGCGTGGTGTCCCACTAACTTGAAACCGTCAGAGCACTCTCTCTCTTTGTTTTATTAACCGTTAGATTAGTAACTCCTTTTAATCAATGGACACGATTGAATTTCGTGTCATGATTATTACGAGTTTATCTGTGCCCGATTAACGTCACAAATTGATTTTACCGAGTCTTAAGGGATTAGATTGCTTGCTGAAATAGACAAGAATCTTTTCAGCGAGTTTGTATTATCATCCTAGATACTTGCTGAAAGTTCCCCCTTACTCAGATATCTCATATTTTCTTAAGTTTAAAAGATATTTCTGATTTCCCGTATCAGTAAATTCTTTTGTACTTGAGATATCCTTTGGTAAAATCTGAGAAATGAGTTTTGCTCTTTTTCTGAGTTCCCGTCTCAGAATATTCCCTTGATACTTGAATACCTGTTTCAGTATCTTTGATTGTCTGAATGCCTGTTTCAGCAATCCTTAAAGTTTTTCTCTTACTGAGTGCCTGTCTCAGCAAGTGATCAAGTTTCCTAACAAATACCCGTTTTGAAGGAATTACTTGCTGAATGCCCGTTTCAGCAATCATGTAGTGACTTATTATTTCTTAGAAGAAATTAGTAGATGGAGCTTTAAATAAGAATACTTTGGCTTGCTGAATACCTGTTTCAGCATTCTGCCAAATGTATCCTTTATTGAGGTAGTTCAATCAATCCAAGGTTATACCTTAGCATTGCGAACCTATTATCTGGTAGGGGCTTTGTAAAGATGTCAGCAAGCTGATCATCAGTGCCTACTTTCACAACCTCAATATCTCCTTTTTCTACATGATCTCTAATGAAATGATGTCTAATATCAATGTGCTTAGTCCTTGAGTGAAACTTAGGATTTTGCGTGATAGCAATAGTACTTGTATTATCACAAAAGATTGGTGTTTTCTTTGCAGAAATACCATAATCTCTTAATTGTTGTTGAATCCATAGGATTTGAGTTGTGCAACAACCAGCTGCAATGTATTCAGATTCAGTGGATGAATTGGCAACACAGGTTTGCTTCTTGCTGAACCATGATATTAATCTAGTACCCAAAAACTGACAAGTTCCAGAGGTACTTTTTCTATCAAGAGTTGATCCTCCATGATCAGCATCAGAATAACCAACCAATTCAAGTCCAGAATCTTTAGGATACCATAATCCGACATTGACTATACCTTTGACATATTTCAGTATCTTGATTGCCTTTTTGTAGTGTAATTCTCTTGGATCAGATTGGAATCTTGCACACACACAAACAACATACTGAATGTCAGGTCTACTTGCTGTTAAATACAACAAGGAACCAATGAGCTTCCTATACTTGTGTTCTTCAACACTTTTATCTTCCTTAGTATAGCCCAATTTGGTACCAACACTCATAGGGATCTTTTCAGGTTTCTCATCCTCTTTGATCCTAAACTTTATGAGCATTTCTTTCGCATACTTTGCTTGATTTATGAATATTCCATCTTTGAGTTGCTTGACTTGCAATCCTAGGAAATAATTCAATTTACCCACGTCATGAGTTTGGCAAAATCATCACAAAGTTGCTTGTCCTTAGATCCAAAAATTATGTCATCCACATAAATTTGAACTAAGAGTATTTTACCATCATGGTTCATGGTAAATAAGGTTTTGTCAACTTCACCTTTCTTAAAACCATTTTTCCAGCAAGAACTTAGCCAAGGTATCATACCATGCTCTTGGTGCTTGCTTTAGACCATATACAGCTTTCTGAAGCTTATATACCATCTTGATTTCTGAGGGAAGTTCAAAGCCAGGGGGTTGTTCTAGGTAGACTTCTTCAGCAAGTTCACCATTCAAGAATGCACTTTTAACATCCATTTGGTAACCAATAAAGTTATTGTGAGCAGCAAAGGCCAAGAAAAGCCTAATTGCATCCAATCTTGCAACTGGTGCATAAGACTCATCATAGTCCAATCCTTCAGTCTGACAGTAACCTTGAGCAACTAAACGTGCTTTATTTCTTGTTACTTCACCAGACTCACTCAGCTTGTTTCTGAACACCCACTTTGTACCAATAGCTTTCTTGCCTTCAGCAAGTGGTACAAGTTTCCAGACTTTGTTTCTTTCAAATTGATCCAGTTCTTCTTGCATTGCCTTTATCCATTCAGAATGGTTTAAAGCTTCTTCTATGGTTTTAGGTTCAATTTCTGAAACAAAGCAAGAGAACAATGATTCTACTTCTACGACAGTTGCTTCTTCAGCAAGTCCATGAGTTGCTTTGGATCTAGTCACTTGGCGTTTATTAATATCGCCAATCATATCCGTAGAGGGATGATCTCTAATCCATTTATTAACAGGTTTTCTGCTTGTTGGATCAGGATATGTTTGCTCATCAGCATGTGACTCTTCAGTATGTACTTGTTCAGTACTACTGGGAATTTGTGTCTCTGCTGAGATTTGTTCATCAGCAACTGCTTGTTCAGCATTGCTTGATTGAGGTAGCTCATCAGCAGGCACTGGAGATTGCGTAATTTCAGCAACTTCCAGAGCAACCACATCTTTTGCTGGAAATTCTTTGTCGTGAACTATATTTATCTTGTCATGACTAGGGGGAGGAGAGTCATTGTATGAATCATCATTTAGTTCAATTGACTTGATTTGCCTAGCATTAGATTCAGTTCTTTGCTCATGTATGATTAACTTTTTCATACATTCTGATATTTCTTCTTCAGCAGGCACTCCTTGTGACTTTTCGTAGAATACAACATGCACTGATTCTTCAATCTTTTGTGACTTTTTGTTGTAAACTCTATAAGTTTTACTATGCAAGGAGTAGCCGAGAAATATCGCTTCGTCTGCCTTTGGTCGAAATGTTCTTAGGTATTCTCTACCATTGTTAAGAACGAAACACTTGCAACCAAATACTCTTAGATGAGTGATGTTAGGAGATCTTCCAACAAACAATTCATAAGGAGTTTTGTTGTATTCCTTAGTAATCAAACATTTGTTTTGAGTATAACAGGCGGCTTCAACCCAGTAAGCCTCACTTATTTCAGTGTCAGCAAGCATTGTTCTTGCGACTTCTTTCAGCGTACGATTCTTCCGTTCAGCAACACCGTTTTGCTCTGGTGTTCTTACTGAGGATAACTGATGTTGTATACCTTTTGAGGTACAATATTCAGTTATATACTGGTTTACAAACTCAGTACCATGGTCTGTCCTTATGATATTTACCTTGTCATTTTTCATGACTTCAAGTTTATTCAGCAAGTTAGGTATTTCAGTCTTGGTTTCAGATTTGTGCTTGATGAATACTACCCAAGTGAATCTTGAATAGTCATCCACCACTACCAGACCATATTTCTTACCAGCATAGCTTGTTGAAGAAGATTCAAACAAGTCCATGTGCAAGAGTTGTAAAGGTTTTGTAGTTGACGGTACTGCCTTGTTCTTGAAAGAAGATTTGGTTTGTTTCCCTTGCTGACATGCATTGCAAACACCATCCTTCTTAAAAGTAACCTTAGGTAATCCAACTACAAGTGCCTTTTTAGACAGCTTATTCAGCGTCTTGAAGTTTAGATGACTTGTTCGTTTATGCCATAACCATGCTTTTTCAGCAAGGCAATCATGATCTGAGACAAGGCATTTTTCAATGATTGCTGAAGACCAATCAACGGTGTACAAGCCTCCTGATCTTCTTGCAATCATAATTACCTTTTTAGTCTCGAAATCTATAAGTTTACATTCATCACTTTTGATTTTGATGAAGTATCCTTTGTCAGCAAACTGACTCATGCTGAAAAGGTTAAACTTAAGATTTTTTGACATAAAGAACTCCAGTAATTGTTGGACCTTTAGACCACCGTCTATAGTTTATAAGGTTATTCTTGTTGCCCGTCATGTGCTTTCCACAACCACTATCAAAGTGCCAGATCGCATCGTTTGTCTCCGTAGCTGAAGTCTGCACAATCAAGAGCAAACAAGTTAATTATCCAATAATGGATGTCCATTAACATGTTCAAGAATGCGTCCAGTGGAAACCCAAGTCTTAAGTTTTTCAACTTTGACTTGTTTTCTACTTGCTGAGGAACTAGGAGGTTTTGAGCTGAAAGACTTTTGATTCGTGCTGATCAAATCCACTTTCTGATGTGGGGTCTTGCTCGGTTGACCTTTTTGCTGAACATACTTTTCAGTAAGTTCCTTTCTAGCAAGGTTCCTTCTAGCCCTAGCATTAAGAGTCTTTTCAGAACTCTTAGGCTTGATTTTCTTCATCTCTTTGAAGTATCTTTGCTGACTTTGCTTATACTCGTGAAAAAGTTGACTTTGCTTGGTTTTGAAACCGAGTCCACTTTTCGGAGAATGCTGAGCTTTAGTGTCAGCAATCTTACTTGATTCAGGTTTGTCAGCAAAGGTCTTCTGATTACTTTTAGTAATCTTGCCTTTTGACTTAACAACTTGCTTTTCAGCAACTTGTTTGGCGGAATGTTTCACAACATCCTTCTTCTTTCCAATTTGCTTCTCAGCAACCTGTTTTTATTTTAAAGTCTTGTTACTTTGAGTAGCAACAGCGGACTTTATGGTCATAGGTACTTGATTGCATGTTTCAGCAACCTTAGATTGACCAAACTGATAGAGTTCTGGTAGACCACTATCAGTAGCACGTACAAAGGAGATCGGTGATTTATCTTTACTCCAGATTTCTATGTCATCACCTTCATACGTTGCACCTAAACCTTCTTTCCGAGATGGATCTCTCAAGTAAGAGTTTAGTTCAGTCAGCATATTACTTGCGTCCACATAAGATTTGAAATTGATTTTCATCTTTTTCATCTCTTGGATTTCAGCAAGTAACTTTAGAATTGAGGACTGATATTCTTCCAACTCTAATGCCATTTGAGAATTCTTCTCTGTAGCTTCAGCAATTAACTTCTTAAGACGCCTTATTTCAGCATCCTTTTCTTCTGTCTCTTCCTTCAGCAAGACATACTTTTCAGTAGTCTGCTTGGTCAGAGTTTCAGCAATCTGTAGTTTCTCTTGCTGTCTGCTCAGAGTTTTCTCAAATCTTTCGATTTCTCCTTGAATCTTGTCAAGGTCAATCTCGTCTTCACTTTCTGAGTCTGTGTCAGAGGTAGGGTTGTTTACCTGACCGGCCATGAGGCAGAACTCGTAATTTGACACATCTGGGTAAGCTTCCATAGCTATTCCACAAACTTCTTTGCCAATCTCCACGTCTAGAGTGGCTTCTTCATCGTCAGTGTCTGAACTTTCATCCTCACTATCTTCAGAGCTAGTATCAATGCACAATGCATCGATTTTTGCTTGAAGCTTCTTCTTTTCTTCAGCAATAAAAGCTCTTTTGAACTTCTTCTTCTTTTCAGCAGATTTGCCTTTCAGCAAAGGGCAATTAGCTTTGAAGTGTCCAGGCTTTTTGCAGTAAAAGCATAGATCATTTCCAACTGCAGGTTCTTCTGATGAAGTTGCTTGCTGAGCTTGCTTGTTCAGCGAGCTAGTCTCATTCTTGTACTTATGGTAGTTGTTACCAAGATGCTTTTTCAGCTTCTCTTTTGCCTTTCGCCTTTCAAGTTCCTTGCTGATGAATTTCTTCATGTTTTTGACAACCAAAGATTTTTCATCAGTAGGCTCTTTATCATTCTTCTTTTCAGAACATGACGTCTTTGCAGCAAGGCAATGTTTTGCGATTTTTCAGCAAACACATTTTCTCTTTGCTTTGTCTCATAATTGACAGTAGCAAGATGAGAGAACAACTCTGTTGGTGTAATATCTGGCATTCCTTGATTGTAATAGAAATTCTGAGTGTGGATCCATTCTTGATTCAGACTTCTGATGATAGTTTTCACTTTCTCAGAATCTGAGTAAAGGTTTCCAACACCCAAGGCTGCCATTTCACTAACAAGAGTTGTGAATCTGAAATCCAAGTCTTCCAGTGACTCGTTTATACCTTGCTTAAAGGTTTGAAACTTTAATTTAAGTACTTCAAGTTTGTTTTCCTTGGTTTTGTCAGATCCAGCACAAAGATCTTGAACCATTTTCCAAGCTTCCATTGCAGTCTTAGCACCCCACAGTTTGCACTGTATGGTATCCGGAGTTGATCGAATGATGATGTTTCTTACTTGGCCATCAAGACGGAATCTCTTAGCTTCGTCAGAAGTCCATTCCTCTCTTGGTTTTGGCACAACCGTATCCGATGGTTCGCCTAAGATAGTTTCCTTTCCAGCTTCAGTGGTCTTGTGAGGGAAACTTCTTTCAACCTTAGTGATCTTCATAGGTCCATCATTAATGACAGTGACCATCTCATCACTAATGGCCTCAAGATGCAGCATCATGTTGTTTCGCCATTTTTCGTAATTTTCCAGCTTCAACAAGGGAGCATCTCTGATGAACCGTGAGTTGTCGGGTCCCGATTAATCAAATAAATTTGTTATTTAGCCAAAGGCAATTCACGACTACAACGAAAACCGCAGTGTAGCAGTAGAATGACCTCGAGTGTCGTTCTCTAAGGACTATAACTAGGTTTTTCTAACAGATAATGGAGATTGGTGATAGTATGGTCCTTCAAAGCATAACGGGTTAATAATCATGCGTAAATTCCTCGGTCTTGCATGGAGATCTTTGATCAATCAATTGTCCTGTTGTAATTATCAAACACTACGAAGATATAGATACTGACAAGTCAAACACTATTGTCCAATTGTGTTCCGTAATTATTCAACACTACAAAGATATAGATATGCATAGGTCGACTAGGGTCCAATTGTGCATAATAATTAATCAACATACGAAGGTATAGGTTGCGCCTGATCAACGAAATAAAGCAATAACACGGAGTATAATGCGCGATATAGCCATTAGCATGATTATCAACCCTTCGCTAAGAATTCACATACTACCACCAACGATAAGTTTAGCTACTCATAGTTGTCATGCAATCAACAGAAATCATAGAAGAAAACATGTTGAAAGATATATAAAAATAAGTAGAATAAACCGTAAAATACAATGTTACCGAAGGTTGTCAGTCTCCGAAGAATCGCGATCTTACAAGCTCCAAACTGCTATGAAAAAGTATCTCCTAAGCTACGAATCCCCAGAACAGGCTCTGGGAAGTTCCTACCTAAAACTACATAGAAAGGTGAGAGAATAGGTCTGGAAAAGTATGAATTTCGGAGAAAAACTGAGCAACTATATATAGGCTTCGAATTTGTATGGGGCGAAGGGCCCCACACACCGGGCGATTCGCCTGGTGTGGGGCGATTCGCCCCACGTCCCGGGCGATTTGCCCGGGAGTAAAATTCGCGGAATTCCGCGTTTTCGACGCGTTTTTGGATTTCTTCCCCTTTTCGGACTCGGTTTCTGACTTCTAGTGGCCTTCTAACCTCCAGATTCGACCCCTAGACTCCAAATCCTATCCGGAAACCTTCAGATACTCCAAATAGGCTTCTGGAACACCAATTCCTTGTCAACTTCAATATAATTGCCCGGAAATCCTCGTTTTTCAACCAAAACCTGTAAACTAAAAACTAAAGGGAAACGTGACACTATTCTAATAAAATGCACTAAAATATAGCTAAATTATCATAGAGGATAGCTAAAATAGGTGAAAAAGACTCGAATGAAAGTGTAAAATACACATTCATCAAACTCCCCAAACCGAACCTTTGCTTGTCCTCAAGCAACCTAGCTAGACTCTAATGCAAAAAACAATGCAACACATAAAATGGAGTCTCATGCCAAATAATATGAACTAATCTATTGAATCTATCAAATAACATATGAACAAAAACCATATAAATCAAAACATGAATATAGGTTGAAGAATACCTCGATTGACTCATACACATCCACATAAGCACTTATGTCAAGACAAGATAGTCTCTCGTAACATTCTCTACCTGGACCTAGTCAGTGACGACGTAATGAAGCATGTTAAGATACGAATGGCTGTCCCGTGCCTATGAAACTGAGGACTTACTGTTGTTCACCAAGTTTAAGACTTTCCCTCAAAGAGGTCGAACCAGTACTGGCTCTCATCAAACGAAGGAGGGTTCCCTATAAAAGATAACACTCCCCTATTCTATCCATCTCTCAAGCAAAGTCTTCAGCTATTCACCACTTCCTGAATGGCAGGACGAGGGTGGTCTAGAACAGATGACACTAAAAAACAAAAGACAAAAAATAGAAAATTACAACACGATTACGAACATTACAAGAATTGGAAAATGAGACACAACACTTTGCTAAACTGCTATTTGGCTTTCTTTTTGGACCCTTTCTTTGCTTTTTTGGGGTCTTTTCTCTTTTTTTCTCTTTTTTCTCTTTCCAGTTTCCTTTTTTTTTTTTCTTTTTTTTTCCTTTTTCCTGGAATTTTTTTTTTTTTTAGCCAGCAGTAGCATAACAAAAAGAGAAACAAAAATGACTCACACGACTTCCCCAAACCTATTCGAAAGAATAGGTTGGAGTACAAAATTTACGAGAAAGGAAAAATAAACTCACAATACGGAAATTAAAAACAAAAAACAAGTCTACGATGGTGTAACCCCCTCCCCAAACCTATTCGGAAGAATAGGTTATAAACAAAGGATCACACAACCTCACACTACCTCCTTCCTAGGCATTTAGCAATCTCAAAGCATGGTGAAGACTTGTTGCCTCTTAGGTACATAATTACTCGGGAAAACAACCATAAGACCCTAACATGCATCATCCTATTATAAAGGCCTTCGTGAACCGCAGTAGAGAAAACACCACTAAGTGATGTCGAGACTACCAAGCTTAACTAAGTGCAATACATAAATGTGACAAGTCAAGCGAGAAAAACCTCAAACAAATTCATAGAGATGAAGCATATGATTAAAGGCATAGTTAGTTGATCTACCCAATAAAAAAGTTCAAACAATTCGGCAATAAACTCCATATAAAACATGCAAGACTATCCTAGGATGAATGCAGTGAATGCAACCTAAAAAATCTAAGAAAGCAGTAAACGTGCAAATGCAAATGCAGACGGATATGCAAGGTACTATACTCATCCTACCAATACCAAGCTCAAAACTAACAACATTAGATCACTTAAATCCCATCCCCCGCTCATGAAATTAACGCTAGTCCCTAGCAGTAAGAAAATGAGGAAATAAGATGTGATACTAGATGTTACCCCATGGTTTGGCCTCGGTCGGCTGAGTATGCTGCTTGTGAGTTATTGGGACTGCTCTGGGAGCCTTATATATGATCATCGGGGCTTGTGGTAGTGGCGGTAGTTCCATTAATAGATCGGATAGGACCAATTCAACCATATGTATCATCATTGTCCCTATTGTCTTCATTGTCACTACTGTCACGCACATTCTCACTAGTAGAGTTGCAGTGTCGAAGAGAATCTTCAAGATTGGCCGCCTCTGTTATGGAATCTTCCACCCGGTATCTCTCCAATAGGTTGTGAACTATTGAAGGGGAAAGGGCAGTGGTATCAGAGCCTCCCTCTCCAATGTTTTACACCCCGTGGAGGTTACAGTAAGCTGCTCGGATATTCAGAGGTTGTCTTCCATTTTTTCCTATGTCGACCACATTCTCTACAGTTGATGCTCCCGATGTCTATATGATGCTCCCTTTAGAGGCAGTCAAGGGGCACCCCTAAGAGGGGCCGGGGGCACCCATGTCATTATGTTTTGGAACCAAGCTAGCGCTTCGGAACCTTCTAGCAACTGCGAACTCAAGATTGAATCCGTCGCGGCAAGATTGTCCCGGTGCCTTCCAGTTCACTCGAACTTTGCAGTCCTTGTGATGGATTGCTGACGTAATAATTGTTTCTGTCCCTTCGGTGGTGCATGAATAGGAATAGGAGTCCTTACTCCAGGTGTACTCTAGCTCCTCTTCTTGGATAATCCGCGACGTTGTTGCAAGATCCCGCGGCTGGAACGCACATCTAGTGAGGTCACTCTTCTTGACATGGTTGTAATCGATCCCCCTCCAATACTTCATAGTAATCATACGGGAATGCTCCTCTCCCTTGGCATGGTTCCTACAAACAACAGTTAGTACCTCGCATGACACAAAACTGACTCATGCATATGCTAGTGTAAGAACGAAACACACAAGTGATAAAATCAACAATCGAGCTCCCCAAACCTTATATGTCTAGCCTAGCTTCTTCAACATGCAACATACCAATGTAACTACTACATACAATACATCACATTATGCTCTTGCTAGACAACCAATAACCTAGATAACAAGGCTCAATTCATACCATAGTAGCGAAAAATTCTAGCATCATAAATCCTCATACTCAACAATTAAGCATTCTATCATCAAATCCATCATCATTACATCAATAAACACAATCATATGCATGAAATCAAAGATAAAGATATATTGCATAACAAGATATATCATCTAGTAGAAAAATTCCCAAATCAACAATCCAAGCATAATTGAGCATGCAATTGATAGTAAATAATGCTTCTAATCACACAAACAACCTACCCCTGCATCATATAAGCATAATTTAAGCTCAAATTAGAAAACCCCCAAATTTGAAAAATTAGGGTTCATAAGAAGATACCTCAGATCTGAAAAACTAATGCTCTAGGGTGAAATCTGTTCGGATGAAAAGATAGATCATGTAATAGGCTTCGATTGAAGCTAAAGAACACTAAATTTGGTGGAGAAATGAAGAAGTTATGAAGATTTGAAGGCAATTTCGCGAAATTCGGTTCTTTGAAGAGAAAGAGGTGAAAATAATGAAGAAAATGAGCTAAAGAAGGGAAATCCGCGTTTTAAGTCATCAGAAGTCGTGGGCCGAGTCGCCCCTGGTGTGGGGCGAGTCGCCCCATACGGGGCGATTCGCCCCCCATGGGGGGCGAATGGGGGGCGAATCGCCCCCCACTTCCTAATGCGGGGAGACGAAATCTTCGACAGAAAACGCGGTTTTTTAATCCCCGAAACCAATTTTCTCATAAAACCACTCGAAAAATCTCACTCAAACATAAGCATATACGACACAGACATGAACAAATTCACATATGAAAAGCAAATTGTTCGAGAATGAATGCATGCAATAAAGCGGTAAAGAAAGCGATAAAAACTCCGGGTTGCCTCCCGGATAGCGCCATTGTTTAAAGTCTTTGACTCGACTCCTGTCTGTGCCTAGCTCTTCTTTCTGCGAGTACTAGACTTCCCCTTCATTGATCTCCTCTTCATGCCACGAACCTGTGAATAAGAAAGAACATAGGCTGCAAGACCACAGTAGTGAGTAGTGTAAGATATATCAGGCGGATCAGGTGGATCAGATATGGCTTGCAACACGTGTTGCTTGCCATCCACTTCAATAGTGCAAGTTCTTTGGTAGATGTCCATCACGGAGCGTAGCTTAGTCAAGAACGTTCGCCCTAAGAGTATTACATCCCCCGTCCCAGGTGCAGACGCCGGCATAACTACAAAATTGGTGTATACAGAAGGTTCACCAATCTTGACCAACACATTTTTCACAACGCCTTCGGGTCTCACAAAGGATCCATCCGCCAGTTGCACAATAGCCCTATGCTCAGATAGTTGTCCAAGGCTACTCTTCTCAAACACATTCAAAGGGAGCACGTTAGAGTAAGATCCTCTGTCTAGTGTGGCACGGACATCTTCAAGCTCACCAATCCCAACCTTAACATCGAAACTTTTAGGGAGTGGCTCGGGATCCTCTTGCTCCTCTTCACTCTCATCAGAACCAAGGTCCTTCTCTTCTTCCTTAGCCTGTGGTAGTACTTCCTTATTGCAACACTCGCACTTAGCAACCTTCTTGATGGTGATTTTGTCAGGTAGATCACCAGCCAATGTAATGGAATTCGACTTCTCAGTGTTGCTAGGCAGCTTGCCTTGCTCCCTACTTGCTCCTCGGTCGATCAACTCTTGCATCTTTTGGTGGGAAAGCCTAGTGCTCTCTTCCAACCTATCAAGTCTCGCTCTAGTCTTCTCAGAATCTTCTTCATAACATTTGAGAAAACTTTGGGTGTGATCAACCATCTTTTGCAAGTTCTCCATCAGTTGAGCCGACTTCGACTTCGGTGGCTCTTTCGGAGCGGGGTTTTCGCAGTGATCATTACCATAGTTTAGCCTACTACGGTCTTGGTTAGGGCCATAAGTTTGGTTAGCTGGTGCGTATCCTTGATTGTTTCGGAATCCTCTTCTCCAAAATCCACCTCGAGGATTCCTACTATCTTGTCCGTAGCTAGCTTCTTGAGTACCAAACTCCGTAGAAAAGGCTTCCTCTTCGCCTCTTCGAGCCTAGTTGCCATCATCATATGCAAGCTCCGATCTACACATATGAGCCCCATGCCCATAGTTCTTGCATATTCGGCATACTTCGTTCGAAACAGTTGTTCCAGTGGCGCTCTTGAGGACTTGCTTCAATTCTTTGGTAAAGCACTCGAATTGATCCCCATTCCCCCTATACATAGGGGCTTCTTGAGTTGGTGGAGCTTCAGGTCCACGTCTCCTAACCATTGCCCTTGGGTCCTTGAACTGCGAACCCTTAGCAAGCCTTTCGAAAACTGCCCAGACGGCTTCTGCGGTTTCTTCCCAAATATTTCCTCGGCATTGGAAATCCACCACTTGTTGGTTCTCAAAGGTTAGTCCATTGTGGAAGTGTTGGACTAGGTCAGAAAGCTCAAAACCATGGTGAGGGCACTTGTTCGTGAGATCTTGGAATCTCTCAAACGCGGTGTAGATGGTCTCATCATAGTCCTGCTTGAATCCAGTGATTTGCGCCTTTAGCGCTGTAGTCAAGGTGTGAGGGAAGTATTTCTCCATGAAAGCTGAAAAAACCTTCTCCCAAGTGTCCAGCGAGCCTGCTGGTAGAGAACTCAACCATGACTTGGCTCTGTCACCAAGCCCCATAGAAAAAACCTTCATCCACAACTCATCCGTCGTTATTTCAGCTCCGGGTCGTGGGAGTTGGTTGACGAAATCATCGATATCGTGCAAGTACCCCATCACATCTTCCCTTGCTAAGCCATAGAACCTCGGAAGTTGTTGGAATGCGTGGTTCTTGATTTCCAGATCTCGGGTTGCAGACGAAAGAACAATCGCCGGTCCCCTCATACGATCCTTGGTGGGTTGAACCCATGCTTTCAGTGGTCTAGCTTCTGCCATTCCGTCGATTTCCTTGAAAAGACTGTGTAGAGATTCAGAGAAATCGGTATCCTCTATTTCCTCTAGTTCACGCCTTTGAAGTAGTCGCCTTCTTTGGTGGTAGACTCTGTCGATCTCAGCAATTGAATCAGCAAGCGGTGTTCCCCTAGATCGTGTATGTGGCATACACTATCTGTAACAGACTAGGAAAGCAGTATCAGAGAGAGATTAAAAAGGAAAACTAAAACTAATAGAATTAGGAATTGAATGCTGAAAATATACACAAATTAAACAGAAAAAAGGAGTATAGTCCCCGGCAGCGGCGCCAATTTGATGAACCGTGAGTTGTCGGGTCCCGATTAATCAAATAAATTTGTTATTTAGCCAAAGGCAATTCACGACTACAACGAAAACCGTAGTGTGGCAGTAGAATGACCTCGAGTGTCGTTCTCTAAGGACTATAACTAGCTTTATCAAATCTAATTTAGAATATAAAAACAGCAGACGGAATAGCAAAGGTTTTTCTAATAGATAATGGAGATTGGTGATAGTATGGTCCTTCAAAGCATAACGGGTTAATAATCATGCGTAAATTCCTCGGTCTTCCATGGAGATCTTTGATCAATCAATTGTCCTGTTGTAATTATCAAACACTACGAAGATATAGATACTGACAAGTCAAACACTATTGTCCAATGGTGTTCCGTAATTATTCAACACTACGAAGATATAGATATGCATAGGTCGACTAGGGTCCAATTGTGCATAATAATTAATCAACATACGAAGATATAGGTTGCGCCTGATCAACGAAATAAAGCAATAACACGGAGTATAATGCGCGATATAGCCATTAGCATGATTATCAACCCTTCGCTAAGAATTCACATACTACCACCAACGATAAGTTTAGCTACTCATAGTTGTCATGCAATCAACAGAAATCATAGAAGAAAACATGTTGAAAGATATATAAAAATAAGTAGAATAAACCGTAAGATACAATTTTACCGAAGGTTGTCAGTCTCCGAAGAATCGCGATCTTACAAGCTCCAAACTGCTATGAAAAAGTATCTCCTAAGCTACGAACCCCCAGAACAGGCTCTGGGAAGTTCCTACCTAAAACTACAAAGAAAGGTGAGAGAATAGGTCTGGAAAAGTATGAATTTCGGAGAAAAACTGAGCAACTATATATAGGCTTCGAATTTGTGTGGGGCGAAGGGCCCCACACACCGGGCGATTCGCCTGGTGTGGGGCGATTCGCCCCACTCCCCGGACGATTCGCCCGAGAGTAAAATTTGCGGAATTCCGTGTTTTCGACGCATTTTTGGATTTCTTCCCCTTTTCGAACTTAGTTTCTGACTTCTAGTGGCCTTCTAACCTTCAGATTCGACCCCTAGACTCCAAATAGGCTTCTGGAACACCAATTCCTTGTCAACTTCAATATAATTGCCCGGAAATCCTCGTTTTTGAACCAAAACCTGTAAAATAAAAACTAAAGGGAAACGTGACACTATTCTAATAAAATGCACTAAAATATAGCTAAATTATCATAGAGGATAGCTAAAATAGGTGAAAAAGACTCGAATGAAAGTGTAAAATACACATTCATCAATCTCCTAAAGACATCATGTCTGCAAATCACTACCAAACTGATCAAGTGAGAGTGATTTACGGAAAACACCTAAGGGGATCTAGGTTCAGTGCTGAAGGTTAAAGAACCTCCAGCTCTGATACCACTTGTTGGTCCCTTTAAACAACAAGAAAAGACTAGAGGGGGGGGTGAATAGTCTTTTCAAACTTTCATCGTTTAAAACTTTCTCAGCAAGTGCTTATTACTTTTCAGTGATGAGTTTGCTGATACTTAACTTTCTCAGCAAGCGCAAGTTACTTTGCAGTAACTGGGTTTGCTGATACTTAAAATCAGAGAGCAGAAGTCTTTGATACAATAAGTGCTCTTTCAGTAAATGAAGGTTTCAGCAAGTGATGTGAGTGACTGTGTACAGATAGATATGATTTGCTGAAAACCAAATACAGTAAGTAAATCACACAAACACTTTTATAGTGGTATATGAGAGTGGCGTAATCTCTCAACTAATCCACTTTGTCCTTTCTAGGACTGAATCCACTAAGATAAGATTGAGGTTCCTTACAACACCTATCTAGAGCGATTCAAACAGAAACCAAAGCACACTTGCTTCGTCTCCAACCTAATCTAGAGAACGCAACCTTGTTCTCCACCAAACTTGGTACTTTTAATCAGCAAAACTATGCTTGATTAAGTTCCCCCTGAATATCACGCCTGAAAGGGTGTATTTTCAATTAGAGATGTTTGGGATGAGATAACTTAATTATAACTTATTCAGTTACAACAAGTAATCTAAGAAACAAAACTTTGAATACTTTGCAGTAAACAAGTTTGATTGTTTCTGGTGTCAAGACTTGTTCTTGTTCGAAAGAAAGAAAGAACACTTAACTAATTTCTTAGCCGTGTAAGTTCTACTTCTTCACAAGTAGCTTTTTTCAAGCTTTAAGTCTTGGAACGGATCAATGGCAGTATAGAGTATTGAAGGGATTGTGAGTTTAAGCACAAGTGAGAGTTTGATGACGTTGTTGACACACTTCAACTCTTTGCCGGATGACCTCTATTTATAGTGAGAATAAGGAGCCGTTTGAATTTTAAATTCCCAGGCTTTTGATCCTTAAGATGTCACTATCTTGCTTTTGTACTTTCAGCAGCGTCCTTGTTTGTCTTCTAGTCTTCATGTCCTTCGCATGCGAGCTTTGCATTTAATGCTTATTTGAATAGAATTCAAACAGTAACATTGGAGCGCAAATACAAGTACTTTGAGCAAGAGGTCACATATGTTTCATCAGCAAGTGGTCAGTCTCAGTTTCAGCAAGCACAACCTACTTTGTCTTTCAGATTTTCACTTATGCAATGCTGTTGCTGAAGTTTCCACTTTCTGAGCAACATGTGCCTTCGTAGATACCAGTCTTCAGAAATCTTCTAGTCTTCAGATTTTCGAAATCTTCAAGTCTTCAGATCTTCAAAATTCTTCAAGATTCTGAGCGGTTCTAAATGCTTCAATAGTTTGTTTGTAAAAACAAAGTACATCATCAGCAAATGCTTCAATAGGTTATTTTCTTTTCAGAAAACAAGATACATCATAAGCTTTAAAAACCAACCTATCTAGCACCTAATCTAAGTCTTCAGCAAATGTTCCTCTTTTACAATGTCCTTAAAATTATAAATTCCTATGGTCCTTAAGAGTACTAGTTACTGGACTTTCCTTAATTTAGCATGGTTAATTGCTCATCAAAAATTACAAGTTTCCTAACAGTTGCTATACGGAGCGATCCGTCGCTATATACCATTAGCGACGGACGGCCCGTCGCTAAATAGGATGTCGCGAAAAGTGGCGTCGCTAATCCAAAAAGCGACGGATGAGCTGTTCCGTCTCTAAATTTAGAGACGGATAATCTTATCCGTCACAAATTTAGCGTTGACCGGGCAGTCCATGGTTTCTTCACTTTAGCGACGGATAAACTTATCCGTCTCTAAATTTAGAGACGGATAAACTCATCCATCTCTAAATCTGATTTTTTATATAAAAAAAATTTTCTGTTTCTTTTAATTTAGTTAATTCACCTACAATATAATAAAATATAAAAATATACTTTTTTAAATGCAATAGGGGTGCTGCGAGAATCGAACTCGAGACCTCTCGCATTTCGCGAGAATCATACCACTAGACCAAACACCCATAGTAATGGATGTTCGCTGATCTTCTATCCCACTTATTTGTATCCCATTTAATGTCTCACTTTTATTTAACTACAATGATATTTTATTTAACTATATATACATATATACATGAATTAAATTATGGTAATAGTATTTATCAACAAAAAAGCATAACTCTTTCTCCAAATAATTAGGAAAACTATTACTTCATTAATTTTACGTTTAAATTTTACTTCATTATTTGCTAACTATGTACTAATTGAGTATTTTCTAAACCAACTCACTCCTAATAAATAATTAGGAAATTGTTTACTCAATTATTTCTCCACGTTTTGATTCACACTTTTTTTCAAAATTTACATTCTCTAATCTCCATCATCAAGTTGGCAAAGAGAATCGATTGCACTAAATATTGAATCAATTATACATATTTTTTTTGTTTTGTTTTTTGAATCGGTTAGATTTCATTTAAAAAGAAAGTTCATAAAAAATGTTCGATTACTAGAAAGAAAAAAAAATTGTTACATAACAGAGCGCAACCAGGAGTAGGTAGTACTTGGTCCGTCTCTGCTAAAATTTTCAATTTCATTTTGTTGATTTTTTTAGTCTATATTTGACTCCACATTAATCCTAAAACGTACCGCGGAAAATCAATATTTGAAATTATATTATCAAACAACAAAGAAAAACCAAAAGCAAATATGTATGTGTGTCTATATATATATATATATATATATATATATATATATATATATATATATATATATATATATATATATATATATATATATATATATATATATATATATATCCATAAGTTAAAGTACAAACTTTAAATTAAATCGAACCTTTTTATTGATGGAATTTGAGATACAACTTCAATGAGGGAATTTGGGAGTACAAGTACCGATGATCGGATTTTTTCTAGCTAAGAACAAAGATTACAAGGCTATTACTACTAGTAGGCTTAAGAGAGTAGGGAAAAAAGAAGTATAAAGGAGAAGGGATAAGGTATGAGGGAGAGAGTGATTGAGAGTGATAGAGAGTGATGAGTGTGTGTCCTAAAGATGGAAGGGTGCCTTCCATTTATAGGAGTGGGAGTGATGGTTTTTCAAAAAGTAAATAGTAACTAATAATGATTTTTTGATTTTCTTGTTTTTTTTTTTTTTTTTTTTAATTAAAATCCGCAGGTGAACAGTACCCTGTCGGTGAACAGTAACTTTTTTTTTTTTTTAATAATAATACTTGTACAAATACACATTGCAAGAATTTAGAATCCACTATTTCCGAACAAAGGTTCGGAATCTTCTTCAGCGTCTTCTGATTTCGAGGAGGCTCTTCTTTCATTGGATGTTGACGTCGTTGCCTCTGGGATGAATTTTAACATAATTGCTTGTATTTCTTCAGGGGTATTTGCTGTAGTAAGTAGTGCTGTCATCTTCGATCTTTGTGGTAAAAACTCCGTTCTTTCTGGAATTCTTCCTTGAACTGCTCCTGTGGCATTTGCATTTTGTATCCAGGTTTGTATACTTGATGGGAGAATGCTCTGAGGTATTTTGAAATTATCCCACCATTTCACTCTGTATCTTCTACGAATCAATGGAAAATTTGGATGAGGAGAGCTTGGTTGTGCAATTTCAATTGTCCAATTAATGACCCAAGGTAAATAGAATTTTGTGCAAAATTGGCTTAATGGTTCAAAACGTCTTTCCGGTGGTGATGGTTTGTATTGTGTTCGGAAAAGTGTATAGGAATTTTGGACTGGAGGCTTTAGTATTTCTGGAGTAGAACCAAAATGTTCCCACCAAAGTGCGAACCAATTGGGAAATTTGCTAGGATCACAAGTTTTGTATTCAAAATAGAAAAGCCAGGTATGCCCTTTGTTTGGCCTTTGGATAAAGAAACCACTATACCAGGCCTGCATATAATCCCAATAGTTATAAGTGGTTCTGTTGGAACTCTTGTCCTTGGGGTCAGTGTTTAAGGATAATGGTTGATTTAGTGGATAGGCCCAGTTACTTGGCGAGATAAATTTGAGAATTTTGCAGGTAGAGTAGGCTATGTAACCTTCAGAGAAGTGGTGTTTAATAGTAGCTGAACTGGTATTTTCGAGTATAGCTTGGTAAAAATCAGGTGTTTTCTCAGTATCCCAGGGTTTGTAGTACCAATTTTTTCCAAACATTTCTTCTAGTATCCTCCATGGATCATGAATAGTAGGGTGGCCTTCTATAGTTATTATATTTTGCCATGGTGCTTTCATGAAGTATTCTGACTTTTGGTGGAAAGGAATGGTTGCTAAGGAATTTGTGTTTATTTCTGGAGCTTTTTGGTAGGAATTTACAGACGAGGATTGGCTTGGTAATTTTTCTGGTTGTTTTGTTTGTAGAGCTTTTCTAACTTCTGGTGATTCTAAAAGGCTTTCTAGAAGCATAAGTCTTTCTTCAAGGTTGGTTTCTTGCTTCGGTATTTTGAGGTTTGGATCTGAAGTATTTTCTTGGTTTTTCTCTTCATCACTAACTACGGCGTCATACCATGATCTGGGTTTCTCACGGTTTGTAATACCTTTTCCTTTATCTTTCGGCGGCATTTGCTCTGTTTTGAAGGAATTCACGGGTAAGAAAATCTGGTATGGAATTTGTATCTCCTTTAATAAATTCAATCTCAAAATCAAATATACTTAGTATAGCCTGCCATCGTGCAAAAATCTGTTTTGATGCAAGATTTTGAACATCCTTTTGTAAAACTTCTTTTGCACTTTTACAATCTATTCTAAGTAAAAATCGTTTATTCAATAAGTCACTTTGAAATTTTTGAATGCATAAAACAATACTTAATATTTCTTTTTTAATAGTAGAGTAATTTTTTTGTGTATCATTCCAATGTGCAGAGGTGAATTGTACAATATATTCTCATCTATCTTGTTGTTGCTTTAGTATCCCACCATAACCTATATCTGAGGCATCAGTTTCTACAACTTTTGGCAAGTTAGGATCAGCTATATGTAGACAAGGAATTTCAAGCACTTGTTTTTTATTTTCTTTAATTAAAGCTGTATGTTTATCAGACCATGGTACTGGGTTCTTTTTAAGTCGGTCATGCAACGGTTTTGCCATCCTGTTTATATTAGGGCAAAAATCTAAAACATAATTTAAACTTCCTAAAAATCTTTGTAACTGCGTTTTATCAAGAATTTTGTCAGGGAATTTATTTGCAAATTGTAAAGACCTTTCTATAGGGGTTATAGTTCCTTGGGTTATGTAATGACCTAAAAACCGAACCTTAGTTTGGAAAATACTCATTTTAGATTTTGAAACAACAAGACCATTTTGCTTAGTAATATAAAAGAATGTTTTTAGGTGTTTAAAGTGTTCATCTATCGTTTTGGAAAATATGAGAACATCATCTATGTAAACTAGACAAAATTTAGAGTAATCATTAAATATATCATTCATGATTCTCTGAAATTCAGAAGGTGCATTTTTAAGGCCGAATGGCATCACGTTCCACTCATACTGTCCGAAAGGGACAGTAAAAGCTGTCTTATATCTATCTTTTTCAGAAATTTGTATCTGCCAAAATCCTGACTTCATATCAAATTTTGAGAATACAAAAGAGGAATGAAGTTTTTGTAATAAATGTTTCTTATTAGGGATTGGATATCTTATCCATTGTAAAGCAGTATTAAGAGGCTTGTAATTAATAACTAATCGTGGTGTTCCTCTTTCTATTTCTGAAGCTTTATTAACATAAAAGGCTGCACAACTCCAAGGAGACCTAGACCTTGAAATTAATTTTTTATCCATTAAATCCTTAATTTCTCTTCTACAGTGTTCTTCTAATTCATGATTCATTTGAATAGGATGAGCTTTAGTAGGAATTTGTTTCTCAGTAAAATTTTCTTCATATGGTAAATCAACTATATGTTTTTTTCTATTCCAAAATGCATTTGGTAGTTCTGCACAAACTTGTTTTTCGAAAAGATCTTGCCATTTTGCTATTTTTGATTTTATTTCAGGGTTTTCTAATTGTGCTTCAATCTTTTTTACCGAAATACTTTTCCTAATATTTTCTAAATGAAAATGGTTTTCTTGTATGAGATTATTTATACTATTTTCGTGAATTGAATAAGCTTTATTAAATTAAGGTTTCTAGTTTTAGGTTTTTCCAAAAAATCGAATTTTAATGTCTTATTATTTGTTTTGAAAACAATAGAGTTATTTCCTACCATATATGGAGTTATTAAATTTATAAATGGTGTCCCTATTATAACTGCATGATGTATGTCATGAACCAAAACAAAAGATGTTTTTAATAAGGTTCCTTGATTTAGTATAGAAGCATCAGTTTTAGAGTTTACTTTTAATTTTGAATTGTTAGCTGCTGAGAGCTTCTCATTAGTCTTTTCTTGAAATTTTTCAGGTACAATACCCGATTTTATACAGTTTAGATCAGCCCCTGTATCAAATAGTGCAATTGTATTTATAGTAAAGTTTTCAGAAAATTTTAATGTTATTTCTATTATATATTTTCTTGAAGTTATTTCTCTAAGAATAAACAAGAAATTTTCTGGCACTTTTATATTTTCAACCCTTCGAACATTTTCGTTTTCATCTTTATCTATGTCTTCATTACCTTCTTTAGTTTCATTTATATCTTTCATTTGATCAATAATATATTTAATGGCTTCAGTGTCCTGTTTTTGCCTTTCTTTTAGTTCTTTTAATTCTAATTTTACTTCTTTCATTTCTTTATGCAATTCTTGAATTGTTATGGGTTTCTTTTTATCATATTTTCCTTTACCTAAGATGTTTGTTAAATCATAAGTATTTTTCGAAGTACTAGGTGTTGATATATCTTTTTCTTTCTTATCAAAAGTACTTAAAACTTTATCAAGGTAATCTTTCTGTAATTCAGCATTTTGTATATTTTTTAATATTTCTATATGAAATTGTTGTTCTTTGGTAAGTACACTAACATGATTTTCAGTTTCGGATCCTGAGCTATGGCTGGAGGTAACTAGTTCATCTAATTGAAGGCTTTTATCATTTTCTGAAGAAAAATTAGATTCATAGTCAGAGTTGGAGCGATAATTACTACAATTTTCATCTTCAGTGGAATCTATGAGAAGATTGACTATCTTATTTCTTATCTCATCTTCTAATTGTAATTCTTGTAATTTCTTATTAAATCTACAATACCTAGCCGTATGTCCTATCGCCTTACATTTATGACACTGGGCTGTTTTATACCAGTCTTTTGAATTTTGATTATTCCTTGGCTTTGTACTGTTAGATTTTTTATAATAGTCTTCTCTTGGTTTGTACTTCCTATTATTATTAAACCTTCTATTAGAATTATAGTTCTTTTTTCGTGACTGAAACTGTTTTTTATGGGTTTTCTCATATGACTTTCTACATTTTCCTGAACACTCCATATTGGGGTTATTAGGGTCAATGTCAAACTGTTGGCAGAAAGTTCCTAATTCTAACTTAGTTTTCTTAAGTTCCCACTTTAAATGTTTTTGTAATTTTAAATCTTGGCAAATTTTTAGTCCTTCTTGTTGAGTTAAGCTAACTAGTTGACCGTATGTGAATTCATCATAATCTATTATTTGTTTTCCAGTATTTTCTCTAATTTTATTTCTAACTTTTTCTCCTAAAAGGTTTGGTAATCCTGCTAGAAATATTTCTTTCCAAAATGGTTGGTTTGAGTCTTCTCTAAGCATAACTCTAGTTAAGAAAATATTTTTATAACTTTGGAAATCACTAAGTTTTCTACATCGGAGGTTTGAAAGAAGCTCGGCATTTTTATCTTTTAAATGAGAAGGGTCACCTATGAAATGTAAAGAAATTGTAAGGATTAGCCTAGAAACAGCATCTTGTTTTAAATTTCCATCATCATCTATTATTGGAATGTTTTCTTCATCTATCTGCACTGCATTTAGAATTTCTTCTTGTTCTTGGGATGTGAGATAATAATCCCACCATCCTTTTAACTGACCAGAGAATCCTGCTATAAGGATTTCTGCTATAGTTCTATCTTCTGTTCCTATTTGAGTTTTATAAGCATTAGCAGACATAGTCATTTGTTGAAGTACACCAAGAATTTCATACTCCGATTTCCCATCTATATTCCAATCATAAACAGAAGTAGCATTAAAACGTGATTGGGCTAAAGGTTTAGCTAAGCTTAAATCATTTGCAGGAGTTATTTCAAGTGGTTGTTTCCAATAAAGTTTATTAATATGTTTTGTTGGCTCTTGGAAGTTTTCTAAGGCCTTACTGATTTCAGAATCACGACTTAGTGTTTGGATACGCGAAGATTGCGGAGTCTGTGGAGTATCCGGGACCACTACATTGTCTTTATTAATAGACACAGACCTTAGTTGTTCTTGGACTGTTCTTATGAACTCAGTTTTATTATCATGTACATCTTTAATACTAGCTTTAGACACTTGATATGGTTTAAAAAGTGGAAGACAATGCTTATCTTTAGATTTTTGTATGCTTTTCTCTATTTCGTCAACTAACATTGGTTGTTTTTGAATACTTTTTTCTATCCTGTCTAACTGTTTACCTATAGTATTTAGATTTGTATTTGTAAAGTTATTTTGAACCATTATACTTTTCACATTTTTACTAGTATCATCACTAGGTGTCTTAATAGGAATAGCTTCTATCTCTTGATCTAGAATGGTTAGTCTTATTCCTTGAAAAGGAGGGTGATTAGATTGTTTTTTTACTGAACCAACTAATGTTTCCCACTCAGGAGTTTTATTCCTAGTCGTAATAGGATTAATAGTTTTGGAAAAAGGGTAGCCTATAGAATTTTCAGTTGCATAGATTTCAAACCAATCAAAAAATAATATATGTATTTTATTTTTATTAATAAAATCATAATACTTTTCTTGAATCAAACTCCTATTTTTAAGAAAATGTTGAAAAAACCAAATTTTCTTTTCATTATTATAATCTGCATAAAAATCATCATGAAGGAATTTCTTATTAATTTGAAACTCTTTTTCTATAACATTTAATTCTCTAATCATATCATTTTCTATATTTTCAGTTAATACAGAACCGGTTGGACTACTCGGACCTATATCATAAGTTCCATCTTCATGCCTATTTTTAGTAGGACTCTCATAGACTGCTTTAGGAATATTTGTAGTATAATCTACGTTTCGAAATCTAGAATCATGACTATAACTTTGCCTATGCTTAGTTGGAATATTAATTACCGATGGTAATTGAGAAACTCTTCCTAGATCAAAAGTTTCTGCTATAGAAGATCTTTCATAAGACCGGCTACTATTAGATCTCTCAAAAGAGAGAGAAACCCTTCCTTCTTGTGTTTGTTTGACCGATTTTAGATGAGTATTTGGCTTTACTACCTCAAGTGGTTCTGGGTCAACTATACCTTCTAATACCCATTCATCGGGAAGGACTATATCCTTCCATTGAATAGACTTTGGGACAACTGTATTTGACCTAGTAAGGTCTGTCTGGAGTAAGAGGGTTTCACCTTTCTTGCTATGAAATCGAACCTTTGTAGCAAAAGCAGACATCATGGCTTTGTAATGGACTCTAAATATTATTGCTACAGGTATAGATCCTTCTAGCATTTTATAATTATGAGTTTTAACTTGTAACACTAAAGATTTTAGAATATTTTTATCATTTAAGGAGACTGTTAAATTAGGATAACAATCAAAAGAAATTGGACCAGTACAAAGACTTGACTCTACTGAACTTAATAGAGAATCTTCAAAATCTTTAAACCTAGCATCTCTGAGAACTACCAAAATGGAGGTATTTAAGCCTTCTTTAGTAAGTGGTTTTATCCCTACTTGAACTAATCCAATATTAATATACTTATAATTTTTCTTAACATGTTTTTGGAGGGAATCTTCAGAAAGTAGATTAATTGACTCAAAAGGTTTAGATACCTGAATATCTCGTTCTTCAGTTTTAATTGTAAAATCACTTTTAAAATAGAATAGACGAGAGGATTCATAAATCTGATCTTTATTAATTTTAGGAATTTTCCAGTTATCGATCGAACTATCAAAATCTTCTATTATTATTTCTTCACTATTTATAATCTTTTTTACTGAATCACGGGAAGATGAGGCAACAGAAGTTGAAGAAGTAGATCTACAGAAAAAAGAATCCATAACTAGACTTTTGAATAAAAGATTTAAATTCTTACTACAATCCTAAGGTAAGACGATAGCCTCTCTCGTGAGGACTTACTATCAAGGTCACCTTTGGCAAAAAACACTCGTAAGAAAATAATTCTTTTACTTAAGAGTTTAGTTTAGAATTGTCTTTTCTATAACACCTACCCCCCCTGGCTCTGAATCACAGGAAGATGAGGCAACAGAAGTTGAAGATATATATATATATATATATATATATATATATATATATATATATATATATATATATATATATATATATATATATATATGTTGAATTTTATGTTTAAATTAATCCATGTGTAGTTAAGTAAGTAATTAATTTAGATAAGTAAAATTAAAATGCCACATGTCACATGTAGGAGAGTGGGACATGAAATGGGAGACGAAAAAGTGGGATAGAAGATCCGCACCGGTAATGGATACTCATTAACACTGGAAATGGAATGGAAGTAAATACTTCACATAACATAACACCAAAAAGTATTACGCAAACACGAAGGATTTTTAGAGACAAGAGGCCATAGACTTTTTTTTTTTTTTTTTGATAGTTAGAAAGTTTAAGTTGTGTATATTCAAAAGCTCATTAGAAACATTTACAATTCCAACCATAACATAAAAACATACAATCCCACAACACATTTCAAAGTTTAAGTTGCAACTTCATCCCTAGTGCCCAACAAGTTTCACTACCATAATGCTCAAAATCTAATAGGGATAATTAAGGACTCAGGGGCAGGGGCATATACAATTCATGTTTTATTGCCATCTTTCCTGGTTTATACCGTACACTATGTACTATGCTAAATTAGTTTAAGACAACATATGGCAGAATGAAGAGAATTCAGGTTAAATTAGAATAGAAAATTACTTGTTGTGTCGATCATGTCATCCACCATCACCGCAACTTTTCCTTTAACGTCACCAATCAGACTCATTACCTACATTTGATAAAATTAATAAACCAGCAAAATCAGATACTAATTAAACTCAGAAAGAGTCCATGTTTATATATGCTACATACAATCGTTCACCTTGTCTTTACTTTAATCAAACTCAAGAAACTTGAACCATAGCTGCCCCCAAAAAACCGCATATATGATACCCGAGCAATAATCAAGACCACTACAAGTCAAGAAACTGAAAGCATTGCCTCATTCACACATCACAAGCTAAAGGAAACACAATCAACAACAATCAACTAACAATAGCCCGCGAGAAATTCAAAATTCAATCTAGTTCTACAAACATAAATCATATTAACACAAAACCCAATCTTTGATGAATCCGGTTTTAACATCATCACACCATAATTAATTAAATTAACAAAATAACATAATTAAAATAATTAACATAATAATAACATGAATATGAACAGAACTAACTTGAGCAAATTTAACATGAATATTAAGCATGAATATCAAAATTCTATTTAACATGAATATTAACCAAATTACACTTAAAAATTAGGGTTAATTTACGGAAAATCAAATCGAAACTTCGGTTTAGGTTTAGGCAAAAAGTCCCAAAAATTAGGGTTAGGGTTCTAACCTTTTGTGGCAGAGATCGAATCGGAGAATCAGAGAGGAGAAGAGGAGGATCGCGGAGGTGGCTCGTCACTATGGCACGGTGGTGGCTAATTGTACCAATTTCAACCAAAAAGGAGGAATTAGGAAATGAAATTGAAAAACTAGAGAAGCAAAAGAAAAGAATGAGAGGAATGAAACTTACCGATTGGATTAAAGAATGGTGGTGGTGGAAGGTGGTGCGTCTTCGATGATGACGGTGGACGGTGGTGGGTGGTCGACGGTGGACGGTCGGTGGTTAGGGTTTACGGGATGATTTGGGGGAGAAGAGAATGAGTAGAGAATGAAGAAGAGAAGAAGACGTCGTCTTCTTTATACGCAGATCGCGATTTCCTTTAGCGACGGATAAGTCCATCCGTCTCCAAATTTAGCGACGGATAAACCGATCCGTCGCTATATTTTATTTAATGAATTTTCTTTTCTATTAATTAAACAATGGTCAACTCATATAGCGACGGATAAGTCCATCCGTCTCTAAATTTATCGACGGATAAACCAATCCGTCTCAAATTTCGCGACGGATGGAATTATCCGTCGCTAATTACCAGTCTGATTTGTATCCGTCGCTAAAATCACCGATCCGTCGCTATTTTGCGATGGATCGCATCCCGTCGCTATTAATCCGTCTCTATTTGGTTGTTTTCTTGTAGTGAAATTTAAGAATATACATGATCGATTGATTACTTTTGATATAATGTGGAACAATTCGATGAACTATTAATAAAACAAGTCAACGTAAATTACAATTTAGTTAATAATAAAAAAGCAAAAAAAAAAAGTCAATGGGCCAAAGCCCATTACCATCTGATATAGAGCTCATTAGCTCAATGTAACATCGAGTAGTATTAGTAAATTGAAAGTATAATTTTAAAAGTCGATGTCTAATACATTGTTCATAAATTAATTAATGGTTCCATTGTACATTTAAATGTACTAATATTTATTTATATGAATCTCTATTCTCGTGGAAAATCGAAGACATCGATCATGTATTTTTTCGGTGCCG
>CM051458.1:34374981-34458004 GCA_028274465.1 Plantago ovata
CATGTTTGATGACCGAGATTGTCAGACTCAATTAATCAAATAAATTTGTTTTTAGCCCAAGGCAACTCACAACTACAACGAAAACCTAGGCACATAGTGTAGAAGTAAAATAACCTCGAGTGTCGATCTCTAAGGACTATAACAAGCTTTATCTAATTTAACTTAAACTATAAATCAGGAATCAAGCAAAGCACAGATTTTTCTTATCAATATGATGGAAGTTAGTGATAGTATGATCATTCAAAGCAACGGGTAATAATCATGCATGAAGTACTTGAAGTTTGTATAGAAATCTATGATCATGAATTGTCCTATGTGTTCCTTTCAATTCAACACTACGAAGATAGATGGCTTAGATAGATCAAAGAAATAAAACAATAAATCAAGTCTTAAACGCGCGAAGCCACTCATGCATAATCAAGAACCCTAGCTAAGAAATTACAGACTATCACCAACGATAGATTTAGTTACTCATAGATAAATTGCAACCAACAAGAATAAAAGCAAGATTGAATGAAAACATGTTGAATGAAATAAATAAAAGCCGAAAAATCGTGAGATACAAGTTACCAAAGAAGGTTGTCAATCTTCGATGAATTGCTAACTCACAAGCAAGAATCGAGAATCAAAGATGTCCAATTTATATGCTTAAGCTTCCAAATCAATAAGAAAAACAGTCTTCTATGTAATAATTCCCAGAACAGGCTCTGGAGAATTTGTCTCTCAAAATAAGGTGAAAAAGTATGAAAAACGTAGAAAATAGGCAAACATATATATAGAGTGCGGAAACTCCCGGGCGAACCGCCCCCGGTGCCAGGCGGTTCGACTGGTGTGGGGCGATTCGCCCCACGTCCCAGGCCGTTCGCTTGGGACATCCAGGTCGGTGGGAGCGAGATTTTGGTCTTCTTTTCCTTTTCGGACTCGGATTTTGCCTTCTAGTGACCTTTACGCCTTGAAACTCGTCCCCTAGGCCTCAAAACTCGTCCGGATACTTCTAGATTGTTAGAAAACTTGTAATTTTGATGAGCAATTTACCATGCTAAATTAAGGAAAGTCCAGTAACTAGTACTCTTAAGGTCCATAGGAATTTAGAATTTTAAGTACATTGTAAAAGAGGAACGTTTGCTGATGACTTAGTTAGGTGCTAGATAAGTTATTTCTTTAGCGTATGATGTATTTTATTTTCTGAAAAGAAAATAACTTATTGATGCTTAGCTTATGATGTATCTTATTTTCTGAGAAGAAAATAACCTATTGAAACATTTGCTGAAGATATATTTTGTTTATTATAAACAATTTATTGAAGCAAATAGAAACCGCTCAGAATCTTGAAGACTTTTGAAGATCTGAAGGCTTGAAGATTTGAAGATCTGAAGACTAGGAAGATTGCTGAAGACTGGTATCTACAAAGGCACGTGTTGTTCAGAAAGTGGAATGTTCAGCAACAGCTTTGCATAAGTGAAAATCTGAAAGACAGAGTAGGTTGTGCTTGCTGAAACTGAGACTGACCACTTGCTGATAAACATATGTGACCTCTTGCTGAATGTACATGAATTTGCGCTCCAATGTTACTGTTTGAATTCTATTCAAATGTGCATTTAATGCAAAGCTTACACACGAAGGACATGAAGACTAGAAGACAAACAAAGTCGCTGCTGAAAGTACAAAAGCAAGATAGTGACATGTTAAGGAACAAAAGCCTTAGGATTTGAAATTCAAACGGCTCCTTACTTGCACTATAAATAGAGGTCATCCGGCAAAGAGTTGAAGTGTGTCAACAACGTGATCAAACCCTCACTTGTGCTTAAAAACTCACAAACCTTCAAACACTCTTACTGCCATTGATCCGTTCCAAGACTTAAAGCTTGAAAAAGCTACTTGTGAAGAAGTAGAACAAACTTAGCTAAGAAATTAGTTAAGTGTTCTTTCTTTCGAACAAGAACGAGTCTTGACACCAGAAACAATCAAACTTGTTTACTGCAAAGTATTCCAAGTTGTGTTTCTTAGATTACTTGTTGTAACTGAATAAGTTATAATTAAGTCATCTCACTCCAAAACTCTCTAACTGAAAATACACCCTTTCAGGCGTGATATTCAGGGGGAACTTAATCGAGCATAGTTTTGCTGATTAAAAGTACCAAGTTTGGTGTAGAACAAGGTTGAGTTCTCTAGTTTAGGTTGGAGACAAAGCAAGTGTGCTTTGGTTTCTGTTGAATCGCTTTAGATAGGAGATTGTAAGGAACCTCAATCATATCTTAGTGGATTCAGTCCTAGAAAGGACGAAGTGGATTAGTTGAGAGATTACGCCACTCTCAGATACCACTATAAAAGTGTTTGTGTGATTTACTTACTGTATTTAGCTTTCAGCAAAATTATATCTGTCTGTACACAGTCACTCACCTCACTTGCTGAAACCTTTACTTGCTGAAAAAGTACTTATTGTTTCAAAGACTTCTGCTCTCTGATTTTAAGTATCAGCAAACCAAACTACTGTAAAGTAACTTACGCTTGCTGAGAAAGTTAAGTATCAGCAAACTCATTACTGAAAAGTAATAAGTACTTGCTGAGAAAGTTTTAAACAACGAAAGTTTGAAAAGACTATTCACCCCCCCCCCCTCTAGTCTTTTCTTGTTGTTTAAAGGGACCAACAAGTGGTATCAGAGCAGGAGGTTCTTTAGCCTTCTGCACTGAACCTAGATCCCCTTAAGTGCTTTCCGTAAATCACTCTCACTTGATCAGTTTGGTAGTGCTTTGCTGACAGGATGTCTTTAGGAGATGCTCCCTTGCTGAAGCTGGAAAATTATGAGAAATGGCGAAACAACATGATGCTACATCTTGAGGCCATTAGTGATGAGATGGTCACCGTCATTAATGATGGACCTATCAAGATCACTAAGATTGAAAGGAGTTTCCCTCACAAGACCACTGAAGCTGGGAAGGAAACCATCCTTGGCGAACCATCAGATACTGTTGTGCCAAAACCAAGAGAGGAATGGACTTCTGACGAAGCTAAGAGATTCCGTCTTGATGGCCAAGCAAGAAATATCATCATCAGATCAACTCCGGATACCATACAGTACAAACTGTGGGGTGCTAAGACTGCAAAGGAGGCTTGGAAAATGGTTCAAGATCTTTGTGCTGGATCTGACAAGACCAAGGAAAACAAACTTGAAGTACTTAAGCTAAAGTTTCAAAACTTTAAGCAAGGTGCAAACGAGTCACTGGAAGACTTGGACTTCAGATTCACAACTCTTGTTAGTGAAATGGCAGCATTGGGTGTTGGAAACCTCTACTCAGATTCTGAGAAAGTAAAAACTATCATCAGAAGTCTGAATCAAGAATGGATCCACACTCAGAATTTCTATTATAATCAAGGAATGCCAGACATTACACCAACAGAGTTGTTCTCTCATCTTGCTACTGTCAACTATGAGACAAAGCAAAGAGAAAATGTGTTTGCTGAAAAATCGCAAAACATTGCTCTTGCTGCAAAGCCGTCATCTTCTGAAAAGAAGAATGATAAAGAGCCTGCTGATGAAAATGCTTTAGTTGTTAAAAACATGAAGAAATTCATCAGTAAGGAACTTGAAAGGCGAAAAGCAAAAGAGAAGCTGAAAAAGCATCTTGGTAACAACTACCATAAGTACAAGAATGATACTAGCTTGCTGAACAAGCAAGCTCAGCAAGCTACTTCATCAGAAGAGCCAGCAGTTGGAAATGATCTATGTTTTTACTGCAAAAAGCCTGGACACTTCAAAGCTAATTGCCCTTTGCTGAAAGGCAAATCTGCTGAAAAGAAGAAGAAGTTCAAAAGAGCTTTTATTGCTGAAGAAAAGAAGAAGCTTCAAGCAAAAATCGTTGCATTGTGCATTGATACTAGCTCCGAAGACAGTGAGGATGAAAGTTCAGACACCGACGATGAAGAAGCCACTCTAGACGTGGAGATTGGCAAGGAAGTTTGTGGAATAGCTATGGAAGCTTATCCAGATGTGTCTAACTACGAATTCTGCCTCATGGCCGGTCAGGTAAACAACTCTACCTTTGACTCAGAATCAGAAAGTGAAGACGAGATTGACCTTGACAAGATTCAAGGAGAAATCGAAAGATTTGAGAATACTCTCAGCAAACAGCAAGAGAGACTACAACTTGCTGAAACTCTGACCAAGCAGACTACTGAAAAGTACGTTTTGCTGAAGGAAGAGACAGAAGAAAAAGATGCTGAAATAAGGCGTCTTAAGAAGTTGATTGCTGACGCTGCAGAGAAAAATTCTCAAATGGCATTAGAATTGGAAGAGTATCAGTCCTCAATTCTAAAGTTACTTGCTGAAATCCAAGAAATGAAAAAGATGAAAGTCAATTTCAAATCTTATGTGGATGCAAGTAATACACTGACTGAACTAAACTCTTATTTGAGAGATCCATCTCAGAAAGAAGGTTTAGGAGCAACGTGCGAAGGTGATAACGTAGAAATCTTGAGAAAAGATAAATCACCTATCTCCTTTGTACGTGCTACTGATAGTAGTCCACCAGTAATCTATCAGTTTGGTCAAACTAAGGTTGCTGAAACATGCAATCAAGTACCTATGACCATAAAGCCCGCTGTTGCTACTCAAAGTAACAAGACTTTAAAAGGAAAACAGGTTGCTGAAAAGCAAACTGGAAAGAAGAAGAATGCTGTGAAGCATTCCGCCAAACAAGTTGCTGGAAAGCAAGTTGTTAAGACTAAAGGCAAGATTACTAAAAGTAATCAGAAGTACCTTTGCTGACAAACCTGAATCAAGTAAGGTTGCTGAAGCTAAAGCTCAGCATTCTCCAAAGAGTGGACTCGGTTTCAAAACCAAGCAAAGTCAACTCTTTCATGAGTATAAGCAAAGTCAGCAAAGATACTTCAAAGAGATGAAGAAAACCAAGCCTAAGAGTTCTGAAAAGACTCCCAATGCTAGGACTAGAAGGAACCTTGCTAGAAAAGAACTTACTAAAAAGTATGTTCAGCAAAAAGGTCAACAGAGCAAGACACCACATCAGAAAGTGGATTTGACCAGCACGAGTCAAAAGTCTTTCAGCTCAAAACCTCCTAGTTCCTCAGCAAGTAGAAAACAAGTCAAAGTTGAAAAACTTCAGACTTGGGTTTCCACTGGACGCATTCTTGAACATGTTAATGGACATCCATCATTGGATAATTAACTTGTTTGCTCTTGATTGTGCAGACTGCAGCCACGGAGACAAACGATGCAATCTGGCACTTTGATAGTGGTTGTGGAAAGCACATGACGGGCAACAAGAATAACCTTATAAACTATAGACGGTGGTCTAAAGGTCCAACAATAAGGTTTGCTGGTGGAGGCTCCGGATCTACAAAAGGCTATGGTGATGTGAAGTTACGATGCATAACCATTTCTGGAGTTCTTTATGTCAAAAATCTTAAGTTTAACCTTTTCAGCATGAGTCAATTTGCTGACAAAGGATACTTCATCGAAATTAAAAGTGATGAATGTAAACTTGTAGATTTTGAGACTAAAAAGGTTATAATGATTGCTAGAAGATCAGGAGGCTTGTACACCGTTGATTGGTCTTCAGCAAACGTTGAAAAATGCCTTGTCTCAGATCATGATTGCCTTGCTGAAAAAGCATGGTTATGGCATAAACGAACAAGTCATCTAAACTTCAAGACGCTGAATAAGCTGTCTAAAAAGGCACTTGTAGTTGGATTACCTAGGGTTACTTTTAAGAAGGATGGTGTTTGCAATGCATGTCAGCAAGGAAAGCAAACCAAATCTTCTTTCAAGAACAAGGCAGTACCGTCAACTACAAAATCTTTACAACTCTTGCACATGGACTTGTTTGAATCTTCTTCAACAAGCTATGCTGGTAAGAAGTATGGTCTAGTCGTGGTAGATGACTATTCAAGATTCACTTGGGTAGTATTCATCAAGCACAAATCTGAAACCAAGACTGAAATACCTAACTTGCTGAATAAGCTTGAAGTCATGAAAAATGACAAGGTAAAAGTCATAAGGACAGACCATGGTACTGAGTTTGTAAACCAGTACATAACTGAATATTGTACCTTCAAAGGTATTCAACATCAGTTATCCTCAGTAAGAACACCACAGCAAAATGGTGTTGCTGAACGGAAGAATCGTACCCTGAAATAAGCCGCAAGAACAATGCTTGCTGACACTGAAATAAGTGAGGCTTATTGGGTTGAAGCGATTAATACCGCCTGCTATACTCAAAATAGATGTCTGATTACTAAGGAATACAACAAAACTCCTTATGAATTGTTTGTTGGAAGACCTCCTAACATCACTCATCTAAGAGTATTTGGTTGTAAGTGTTTCGTTCTTAACAATGGTAGAGAATACCTTAGAACATTTCAACCAAAGGCAGACGAAGTGATATTTCTTGGCTACTCCTTGCATAGCAAAGCTTATAGAGTTTACAACAAAAAGGCACAAAAGATTGAAGAATCTGTGCATGTTGTATTCTACGAAAAGTCACAAGGTGTGCCTGCTGAAGAAGAAATATCAGAATGTATGAAAAAGCTAATCATACACGAGCAAAGAACTGAATCTGATGCTAGGAAAATCAAGTCAGTTGAACTAAATGATGATTCTGACAATGACTCTCCTCCCCCAAGTCATGACAAGATAAAAATAGTTCACGACAAAGAATTTCCAGCAAAAGATGCGGTTGCTCCGAAAGTTGCTGAAATTACGCAATCCCCAGTGCCTGCTGATGAAATACCTCAATCCAGCAATGCTGAACAAGCAGTTGCTGACGAACAAATCTCAGCAGAGACACAAATTCCCAGTAGTACTGAACAAGTACATACTGAAGAGTCACATGCTGATGAGCAAACATATCCTGATCCAACAAACAGGAAACCTGTTAATAAATGGATTAGAGATCATCCCTCTACGGATATGATTGGCGATATTAATAAACGCCAAGTGACTAGATCCAAATCTACTCAAGGATTTTCTGAAGAAGCAACTGTCGTAGAAGTAGAATCTTTATTCTCTTGCTTTGTTTCAGAAATTGAACCTAAAACCATAGAAGAAGCTTTGAAGCATTCTGAATGGATAAAGGCAATGCAAGAAGAATTGGATCAATTTGAAAGGAACAAAGTCTGGAAACTTGTGCCACTTGCTGAAGATAAGAAAGCTATTGGTACAAAGTGGGTGTTCAGAAACAAGCTGAGCGAGTCTGGTGAAGTAACAAGAAATAAAGCACGCTTAGTTGCTCAAGGTTACTGTCAGACTGAAGGATTGGACTATGATGAGTCTTACGCTCTAGTTGCAAGATTGGATGCAATTAGGCTTTTCTTGGCCTTTGCTGCTCACAATGACTTCATTGTTTACCAAATGGATGTTAAAAGTGCATTCTTAAATGGTGAACTTGCTGAAGAAGTCTACCTAGAACAACCCCCTGGCTTTGAACTTCCCTCAGAAACCAAGATGGTATATAAGCTTCAGAAAGCTGTATATGGTCTAAAGCAAGCACCAAGAGCATGGTATGATACATTGGATAAGTTCTTGCTGGAAAATGGTTTCAAGAAAGGTGAAGTTGACAAAACATTATTTACCATGAACCATGATGGTAAAATAATCTTAGTTCAAATTTATGTGGATGACATAATTTTTGGATCTAAGGACAAGCAACTTTGTGATGATTTTGCCAAACTCATGACAAATAAGTTTGAAATGAGTATGATGGGAAAATTGAATTATTTCCTAGGATTGCAAGTCAAGCAACTCAAAGATGGAATATCCATAAATCAAGCAAAGTATGCGAAAGAAATGCTCATAAAGTTTAGGATCAAAGAGGATGAAAAACCTGAAAAGATCCCTATGAGTGTTGGTACCAAATTGGGCTATACTACAGAGGACAAAAGTGTTGAAGAACACAAGTATAGGAAGCTCATTGGTTCCTTGTTGTATCTAACAGCAAGTAGACCTGACATTCAGTATGCTGTTTGTGTGTGTGCAAGATTCCAATCTGATCCAAGAGAATCACACTACAAAAAGGCAATCAAGATACTGAAATATGTTAAAGGTACAGTCAATGTTGGATTATGGTATCCTAAAGATTCTGGACTTGAATTGGTTGGCTATTCTGATGCTGATCATGGTGGATCAACTCTTGATAGAAAAAGTACCTCTGGAACTTGTCAGTTTTTGGGTACTAGATTAATATCATGGTTCAGCAAGAAGCAAACTTGTGTCGCCAATTCATCTACTGAATCTGAATACATTGCAGCTGGTTGTTGCACAACTCAAATCCTATGGATTCAGCAACAATTAAGAGATTATGGTATTTCTGCAAAGAAAACACCAATCTTTTGTGATAATACAAGTGCTATTGCAATTACGCAAAATCCTAAGTTTCACTCTAGGACCAAGCACATTGATATTAGACATCATTTCATTATAGATCATGTGGAAAAAGGTGATATTGAGGTTGTGAAAGTAGGCACTGAAGATCAGCTTGCTAACATCTTTACCAAGCCCCTACCGGATAATAGGTTCGCAATGCTAAGGTATAACCTTGGATTGATTGAACTACCTCAATAAAGGATACACTTGGCAGAATGCTGAAACAGGTATTCAGCAAGCCAAAGTATTCATGTCCAATGTTTGCGGAAGTAATTACTGAAGCATATGTCAGCAATGTTGAAGTGTTTGAGGAAGCCTTCAACAATCAACTTAATGTTGATAACTCTACTGAGAATAGACCACAAGGCAGTGGAAATGAAATTCCTGCCCAAGTCCCAGATATCTACATTGTAGATATTCCAAATGATCCAACTATGAAACCAGCAAGTGACATTGCTGATGATCTGCAAAGAGCGACACTTGCTGATGCTGCTGAAAAGATGGTTGCTGAACAAGCAATTCATCAAGTTGCTGAGACCCAGCTTGCTGACGAACCAGTTGCTGAAATAGCAATGGTTCCAGTTCCTGAAGTTGCTGAAACTCAAGAAGCATTATTCAACGACGCATCTCGTGATGCTGAGAATACTGGCCCAAGTTCACCCAAGACATCAATTCACAAAGTCCAGCTTGTTCTGGAAGATTTAAGCAAACAAATGGAGTTGGAGATTGAAGAATCATCCAACAAGTCAATTGATCTCTTCATGACAAGCAGTGAGCTTAAAGGTCAAGATGCTTCTGCTCAACTTGTCATTTCAGAGACAAGGGAGATTGCTGAAACCGCACAGCTTTCTCAGTTAGAGCAAAACCAGAAGTCTGCTGAAGAAACAGTCCAAGAAGCTGAAGAAACTGTTAATGCTGAAAGGACTGAGCCACAACCTGTCCTTCCTCAGCAGGTAGTTAATTCAACCATCAGTAAAACTTCAAATTCTGAAAATTGTTCTTTTGCTAAAATTATTCTCTCTCTACAGACTTCTCAAGATGCAAGTCAGATGGTTGCTAAAGCCTCTGCACTAGAACCAACACTCCCTGCTCGGCAGGTAGTTAATAATTTTGGTATAAAAACTAAGTTTGACAACTTAGTACTTGTGTCTAATTTTAATTTATTTCAGGATGAACAAATGGAGGATGCTACTCCAGCTCCTCATGGAATGGAAATTGTACTACATGAGCTTGTTGACTCTCAGCAGGTAAATCATGTTTCAGATATAAACTCTAAAAAAATTCTCCAAACCAATCCTGATCTAAATAAAATTCTTTTTCAGGCTCAAAAGGAGACCACTGAAGTGGTACTCATCACTGAAGATCAGCAAGTTAGTTCTGAAGAACTTTACTTGAACTTCAAAAGGACAACTTTGTCAAGAGTTGCTAAGTCTGTCAGCAACTGGCAAAGGTACAGAAGAATGGATTTCTCAGATCTTCACCTTCATCTCTCAAACGAGAAAAAGAGAACCTCTCTGTTAAAGCTCGAAACATTTGTCCACTCCATCCTTCCTGAAGAAATGACATATTCTCAGCAAATGAGCTCCAATCTGATTGCTCAAATCAGAGACAATATGAAGGCCAAATTTAAGAGTGCCTCTCTAGCTGAACAAGCTGTGATGCTCAAAGGTCTTTTTGTTCCTGTGGTGGCTGATCCCCACAAATTAACTGAGGAAGAGGAAGTGACAAGTGTTGCTTTGTATAAGCACGTGAGCTAGTCATTCTAATAGATGATGAAGAAGAAGAGGAAGATGAGAACATTCCTACTGATCCCAGTGATGATGAAGGGAAAGATTCTAAGGACAAGAAAGATGACGATGATGACAATCAAGGTCCAAGTCCTGGTGCTGGTGGATTGAAGTTAACAGTTGCTGAAAATACTCCATCTGACAATCAGCAAGCTGAACAACAACAATCTCAGCAAGAATCTCAACCTCCTCCTGCTGATGCTGAAAATCAAGCACCTGTGCAAGGTGCTGATACTGAAGAAGAATACGCCAGAAAAAGGGCTGCCTTGAAAAATGGCAAAAGTCCAGTTTCTGATGCCAAGGTTACTGAAGAAAACCTTGAAGATGAGGATGAAGAAGATGAAGATTACCAACGAGCTCTACAAAACAGTCTCGTGATCCATGCAAGGCATACGCAGGATCTAGAAATTGGTGAATCTTCAAGACCAAAATCAAAGGAAGCTCCATCCCTTCCACTTACTACTGGCGAAACTCCAGTTATGAGTCTCAAACGTTGCCTTCAGCAACTACTCAATTAAAACTAACTACTGGCGAAACTCCAGTAATTGAGCCACAAACTCAATTGAAACAACTATCTACTGGTGAAACTCCAGTCGTTGAGTCTGAAGCGTTGCCATCAGCAACCACTCAACAAAAAGGAAGTGAAGCTACTGACAAAGGCTCAAAAGTTGCTCAACTTGATGAATCTGAGGATGATGACGACTTGTCAGAACATGACGATGAACAATCAAAGCAAGACCCAAAAGTCGTTCAGATTCCTCCTCCTAATTACCTCACTTATGAAGGAGATTCTTTAAGAGCCGAGCTGCTTTTACAAGATGATCAGTTTGCTACTGAACTTAAGGCTCACTCCTTGACCCCTCATTTAGTGCCGTTCCCAAGAGTTGAGGAGTTTACTCCCAAAATTCTAGCACTAAAGCAAGTCCATGATGCCTGCAAAGTTGAGGATGAGGCATTGCTTGCTGAGAGCCCACTTGACATTGGAAAAATATTGGCTACAGTGCTGAGACGCACTACAACTTTGACAATAGCTCAGCAAGACATCAGTCTTTATCACAAGAGCTATGAAGAAGATGTAAGTCAAGCGCTCAAGCTTGCAAAGAATGCTCTCGTCAAGGCTCAGCATATTATGGATGAGAAGGCCGCAACAGAGAAAAGACATGAAGAGAACATGATGAATATTCAAAAAGAGTTGTCAACAATGAACTCTGACCAACAGGCAATCATCATGAAGTATAACAGTCTCAACACTCTTGCTGAAAATTGCAATGAGTTTTACTCTCTGCACATCACTCCGATGTTGCAATCCATGTCTAAGGGGGAAAAGAAGAATACTAGAAAAAGCAATCAAACCCCTCCTCCTCCCGTTGCTGATGTGCCTTTGCCCATAGAACCGCTTGCTGAAAAAGAGCAAAGTTCTAAAAGGCAAGCAGAATCTGAGTTAAATTCAGCAAGTACCAAAAAGAGAAAAACTACTGCTGAAACTCAAGATTTCTGTCACACTGAAAGTCATCACAATCTGAATGAAGATGATGATGAAGATGAAGACAATCAAACAATAGCTCAAGCCATAAGAGCTAGACCCTTAACAGCCGTGACTCCGTCTGGCCATTCAAAGCATTTTTCGTCTGACTCTTCAGCAAGAGATCAAGACAATGCTAAAACAAGAAGAAGAAGGCAAAGACAGGAAGAGAAAAGGCTGGCCAGCATTGCTATTGGCTCCGGCATTGAATATACAAAGACCAGCAATGAGGAAACCACTCAGAATGTAATCAGAAACATTCATGGTTGCTGGATCTTAAAGCTGGAAGACTTGCTGGTAAATGAGTTCTTTCCTACAGCCATATTGAATCAAATGTTCAAATGGATTGAACTCAAGGTCCAAAGAAATCAAAGGGAAGAATCCCTCCCAAGAAATGTTGCTGGGAAATGGTTGAATCTAGAGGTCTATGTAAGAAGAGTTGCCATTGGTAAGACATACAAACAGGAACCAAATCTGATCAAACCACCTGGCATTGCTTACTACTCAGACCCGGTAACAAAGAAACCTAAGAAGAAACTTGGATTGATTCCTTATGAGTACTTCTATCTCACTGCTAAGGATCAAGAAGAAGATCTTCTCTGGCTAAGAAAGATTCATCCGAAAAGCATTTCAGATACACAGCTTCTCCATGCCAGCAATTGGGGCATGCATTTGTGGGTAATTAATTACATGGAAATGAATGCTGAAAAGCATCATCATACTGCCTGCATAAACACAAGAATTCTTCAACTACAAGTCCGTAGGCTTCTGGAAAACTACGAAAAGGATTGTGTTGAATTCACTGCACTTGCTGAGAAGAGTGTAAGAGAGATTTTGAGAAAATCCTCTGAAAGAGCTTAAGTCCCTGCAATAGTTTTTGTTAAAGTTTTTGTTTGCTGACTCTGTTTATGTTATCTACGCTTTTTCATGTAAACATCTGAATGATAACTATCAGCAATGAATTCTTTTGACTCTTATTGGTTTTTGATTATGCAATCTATTTATGCTTACTGTTTAATTATTCAAGTATGCTTGCATTAATCAACTGATTTATTCAACATCAGAAACCTCTAAAAGGGTAACAATTAATTTAGCCATGGATTGCTAACATCAAAAAGGGGGAAATTTGTTAGGAAACTTGTAATTTTGATGAGCAATTTACCATGCTAAATTAAGGAAAGTCCAGTAACTAGTACTCTTAAGGTCCATAGGAATTTAGAATTTTAAGGACATTGTAAAAGAGGAACGTTTGTTGATGACTTAGTTAGGTGCTAGATAAGTTATTTCTTTAGCGTATGATGTATTTTATTTTCTGAAAAGAAAATAACTTATTGATGCTTAGCTTATGATGTATCTTATTTTCTGAGAAGAAAATAACCTATTGAAGCATTTGCTGAAGATATATTTTGTTTATTATAAACAATTTATGGAAGCAAATAGAAACCGCTCAGAATCTTGAAGACTTTTGAAGATCTGAAGACTTGAAGATTTGAAGATCTGAAGACTAGAAGATTGCTGAAGACTGGTATCTACAAAGGCACGTGTTGTTCAGAAAGTGGAATGTTCAGCAACAGCTTTGCATAAGTGAAAATCTGAAAGACAGAGTAGGTTGTGCTTGCTGAAACTGAGACTGACCACTTGCTGATAAACATATGTGACCTCTTGCTGAATGTACGTGAATTTGCGCTCCAATGTTACTGTTTGAATTCTATTCAAATGTGCATTTAATGCAAAGCTTACACACGAAGGACATGAAGACTAGAAGACAAACAAAGTCGCTGCTGAAAGTACAAAAGCAAGATAGTGACATGTTAAGGAACAAAAGCCTTAGGATTTGAAATTCAAACGGCTCCTTACTTGCACTATAAATAGAGGTCATCTGGCAAAGAGTTGAAGTGTGTCAACAACGTGATCAAACTCTCACTTGTGCTTAAAAACTCACAAACCTTCAAACACTCTTACTGCCATTGATCCGTTCCAAGACTTAAAGCTTGAAAAAGCTACTTGTGAAGAAGTAGAACAAACTCAGCTAAGAAATTAGTTAAGTGTTCTTTCTTTCGAACAAGAACGAGTCTTGACACCAGAAACAATCAAACTTGTTTACTGCAAAGTATTCCAAGTTGTGTTTCTTAGATTACTTGTTGTAACTGAATAAGTTATAATTAAGTCATCTCACCCCAAAACTCTCTAACTGAAAATACACCCTTTCAGGCGTGATATTCAGGGGGAACTTAATCGAGCATAGTTTTGTTGATTAAAATTACCAAGTTTGGTGGAGAACAAGGTTGAGTTCTCTAGTTTAGGTTGGATACAGAGCAGGTGTGCTTTGGTTTCTGTTGAATCGCTTTAGATAGGAGATTGTAAGGAACCTCAATCATATCTTAGTGGATTCAATCCTAGAAAGGACGAAGTGGATTAGTTGAGAGATTACGCCACTCTCAGATACCACTATAAAAGTGTTTGTGTGATTTACTTACTGTATTTAGCTTTCAGCAAATTATATCTGTCTGTACACAGTCACTCACCTCACTTGCTGAAACCTTTACTTGCTGAAAAAGTACTTATTGTTTCAAAGACTCCCGCTCTCTGATTTTAAGTATCAGCAAACCAAGCTACTGTAAAGTAACTTACACTTGCTGAGAAAGTTAAGTATCAGCAAACTCATTACTGAAAAGTAATAAGTACTTGCTGAGAAAGTTTTAAACGACGAAAGTTTGAAAAGACTATTCACCCCCCGCCCCTCTAGTCTTTTCTTGTTGTTTAAAGGGACCAACATAGATACACCACGGATGACCACGAAGCACCAAAACTTCATTCTCTTTACCATAATTGCCCATCAAAAGTACGTTTTTCACCTAAAACCTGAAATATGCAAAGAAAAGGGAAACGTGACACTATTCTAATAAAATGCACTAAAATATAAGCTAAATTAACCTAGAGGATAGCTAAATTGGTGAAAAAGACTCGAATGAAAGTGTAAAATACACGTTCATCAAACTCCCCAAACCGAACCTTTGCTTGTCCTCAAGCAACTAAGCTAGACTCTAATGCAAAAGCCAATGCAACACACAAAATGGAGTCTCATGCCAAATGTAATGAACTAATCTATTGAGTCTATAAAAAACTTATGAACAATGGCCATACAAATCATAACATGGATATTGGTTGAAGAATGCCTCGATTGACTCATACACATTCACATATGCACTATGTTAAACAAGATAGACTCTCGTAACATTCTCTACTCTGACCTAGTCAGTGACGACGTAATGAAACATGTTAAAATACGAATGGTTGTCCCGTTCCTATGAAACTGAGGACTTACTGTTGTTCACCAAGTTAAGACTTTCCCTCAAAGAGGTCGAACCAATACTGGCTCTCATCAAACGAAGGAGGGTTCCCTAAAGGATCACACTCCCCTATTCTACCCATCTCTCAAGCAAAGTCATAAACTATCACCACTTCCTGAATGGCAGGACGAGGGTGGTCTAGAACAGATGACACTCAAACAAACAAAAGACACACTTTACAACTCGATTACGAACATTACAAGGATTGAAAAACGAGACAAACACTTTGCTAAACTGCTTTTTGGCTTTCTTTGGACCCTTCTTTGCTTTTTTGGGGTCTTTTCTTTTTTTTCCTTTTCCAGTTTTTTTTCTTTTTCCTGGAATTTTTTCTTTTTCCTTTTTTTTTTGTATATAGCCAGCAGTAGCACAACGAAAAATAAATTACAATGACTCACAAACGACCTCCCCAAACCTATTCGAAAGAATAGGTTGGAGCACAAACTTTACGAAAAAGAAAAACAAACTCACAACACTCAAAATTGAAAACAAGTCATAATGATAGCATAACCCCCTCCCCAAACCTATTCGTTAGAATAGATTTTAAACAAAGGATCACACAATCTCACACTACCTCCTTCCTAGGCATTTAGCAATCTCAAAGCAAGGTGAAGACTTGTTGCCTCTTAGGTACATAATTACACGGGAAAACATCCACAAGACTCTAACATGCATCATCTTATTATAAAGGCCTTCGTGAACCGCAGTAGAGAAAACACCACTAAGTGATGTCGAGACTACCAAGCTTAACTAAGTGCATATATAAATGTGACAAGCCAAGCGAGAAAATCCTCAAACAAATTCATAGAGATGAAACGCATGGTCAAAGGTCATAACTAGTTAATCTACCCAATAAAAAAGTTCAAAAAATTTGGCAATAATCTCCACATAAAAACATGCAAAACTATACTAGGATGAATGGATGAATGTAGTGTATGCAACTAAATACTAAGAAAGCGATAAACGTGCAAATGCAAATGCAAACAAAACACAAGATACCATACTCAACATGCAAAAAGCCAAACAATACTAACATCATGGTTCACATCCCACCCCCCTCATGAAACTCAAGCTAGTCCCTAGCAAAAGAGAATGAGGAAATAAAAAGTGATACTAGATGTTACCGAATGTTTGACCTCTGTCGGCTGAGTACCAGAACAGACATGTGTAAAGCTTCAAGCTGGCGATTCAAGAGTATCTCCCCATGGTGGGCGCCATTCTCTTGGTCTGGTGTAGCAAAGAGACCTAGGGAGCTTCATAGATCTTACCATCAGAAATGAACGGTTTTGCTTCGCAGGAATATCCGCTAAAGTTTTCACCAATAGTGGAACATTAACCTCGAACTCAGCGAGGTGCTTGTATAGTGGCAACTCCTTTGTATCCTGCTTGGCCAGCTTGATCCTACCATGGAATGACATATGAAGTTTCGGGGGCACATAAGGGTTGGAGGACTTATGAAGTACCTCCGTAATGTTGGGCGTGTCCCCCTTTTCCTCATTATTGACGATGCCTCCTTCAGGTGTTTGAGGTGTATCGTCCTGCACTTGAGATTCTTTCGAACTTTGACCAACTTCTTGTTCAGTGCTTATTCCTGCATCACAGTAGATTTACTATGTTTAGGACGTACAAAATTAGGAATTGTAGTTACCTTTCCACCTCGGAGGAGTAGTTTCACTTCCTCGTACTCAGGAACTTCAGTAGTAACTGTCGGAAGTGGCTTGGGATCGACGAAATCAACTTCGAGTGTCGAAACAGGAAAGCTGAGATCGTCCAGCTCCCTGGAGTTGGGGGGCGGTTCGCCTCCTGCCCCGGGCGAATCGCCTGGGGCGAGCTGGGACGCCCCCAGCTCTCTGTCTGTGGGGGGCGATTCACCCCCTATGCTAGGTGGTTCGCCCCCACCTCCAGGGGGCGTCTTCGTCAAATATCTTCTCATATTCGAGTTTATGAACCTCCTCTACTTTTTCACACTTTAACAAGCTTAATTTCTCCCGTAGTTGCTCAGTTACTTCGACCCCTTCAAAAACTTTCGCTGAACGGAGATTATCTTCAACTTGCCCAGCGTGTGCAATTTCATAGACACTCTCAATGGCCTTAATTTCTGCATAACATGCAATTTCATTCTCCTCACTGATATCTTCTTCTTCAGAATATGCCTCAAACAGGCTGTCTGTTTCACCTCGGTCTAGTTCCTCACCGGTGATGTGAATTGGTATGACTTCCTCAGATTGTGCAGAACCCCTGGCGTACTTACGGAAGACCTCTTCTGCCTCGTCAACCATACATTCTTCCAGTCCACCGCACAACCCATCCACTCTAAGTCGTTCCTCATCACGTAGTCCACCAACGAAGTACCAAATCAACTCCCCATCCTCGAAACGATGATGGGGACACTCACGTTTATACATCTCGAAACGTTCGTAGGTGTCACAAAAACGCTCATACTCTCCTTTCTTGAAGTGTTCAATCCTATCTCGTAAGGCAATCGTCACATGGTAAGGCATAAATCGCGCCAAGAACTCCTCTACTACTTGGCCACAAGTTTTCAACGATCATGGTGCTAACCTTGCCATCCAACGCCTTGGCTCATATCCAAGGGCAAAAGAAAATAATTTCCTGCACAATTGGTCCTTAGTAAACCCCTTTGCCGGAAATTTTTCTATTTCCTCCTCATAGAATCTGATGAAACTCAACGGATTCATCCCCACTCCATCTTCAAACCTCGGTATGTCTCTCACCACTGAACTTGTCGCTTCATACCCCTTCAACTCTTCCTCCAGTATATAGCTGAACCTCTCCTAACTTGCGAGAATTGGGGCATCATGTGAGCTTTCATGGACGTCATACCTGAATAGCTATAACAGGAGTAACTCAAAACTGAAAATTAGTCCTGTTAGAAGTCGCAAGATTCTGGAAACAAATTAACTACTAACTCTGAGAATTGATTGCTGAAAATATAAATAAGCTAAAGAGAAAAAAGGAGTATAGTCCCCGGCAACGGCGCCAATTTGATGAACGAGATTGTCAGACTCAATTAATCAAATAAATTTGTTTTTAGCCAAAGGCAACTCACAACTACAACGAAAACCTAGGCACTCACAACTACAACGAAAACCTAGGCACGTAGTGTAGAAGTAAAATAACCTCGAGTGTCGATCTCTAAGGACTATAACTAGCTTTATCTAATTTAACTTAAACTATAAATCAGGAATCAAGCAAAGCACATATTTTTCTTATCAATATGATGGAAGTTAGCGATAGTATGATCATTCAAAGCAACGGGTAATAATCATGCATGAAGTACTTGAAGTTTGTATAGAAATCTATGATCATGAATTGTCCTATGTGTTCCTTTCAATTCAACACTACGAAGATAGATGGCTTAGATAGATCAAAAAAATAAAACAATAAATCAAGTCTTAAACGCGCGAAGCCACTCATGCATAATCAAGAACCCTAGCTAAGAAATCACATACTATCACCAACGATAGATTTAGCTACTCATAGATAAATTGCAATCAACAAGAATCAAAGCAAGATTGAATGAAAACATGTTGAATGAAATAAATAAAAGCAGAAAAATCGTGAGATACAAGTTACCAAAGAAGGTTGTCAATCTCCGATGAATTGCTAACTCACAAGTAAGAATCGAGAATCAAAAATGTCCAATTTCTATGCTTAAGCTTCGAAATCAATAAGAAAAAGAGTCTTCTATGCTAATAATTCCCATAACAGGCTCTGGAGAATTTGTATCTCAAAATAAGGTGAAAAAGTATGAAAAACGTAGAAAATAGGCAAACATATATATAGAGTGCGGAAACTCCCGGGCGGACCGCCCCCGGTGCCAGGCGGTTCGCCTGGTGTGGGGCGGTTCGCCCCACGTCCCAGGCGGTTCGCCTGGGACATCCAGGTCGGTGGGAGCGAGAGTTTGGTCTTCTTTTCCTTTTCGGACTCGGATTTTGCCTTCTAGTGACCTTTAAGCCTTGAAACTCGTCCCCTAGGCCTCAAAACTCGTCCGGATACTTCTAGATACACCACGGATGACCACGAAGCACCAAAACTTCATTCTCTTTACCATAATTGCCCATCAAAAGTACGTTTTTCACCTAAAACCTGAAATATGCAAAGAAAAGGGAAACGTGACACTATTCTACTAAAATGCACTAAAATATAAGCTAAATTAACCTAGAGGATAGCTAAATTGGTGAAAAAGACTCGAATGAAAGTGTAAAATACACGTTCATCAATGTTCTGGATAACTAAATTTACCGTAACGTTGCCATGATAGGAGCTCATCTACACCTCTCTTCCATCGAATTGTGGGGCAGGGCAGTCTAAATCGAAACAGACATTTCTCATCAGGCTTCTCAGTTTAAATTAGGATCCTTAGTTTACATTAGACTCCATTACATACAAAAAAAAAAAAAAAAGAGAGAGAAGAAGAAAATGTGTAGAAGAACATTACAAGAATGCTTGCTGGAGTACCAAGAAAATCACCCTGCATACGAAGAACGCATAAAATTATTTTACGGATGCTTTGAAAGGAGTAGAGTCTTTTCCATTCAATGAACGTCCATCAAAAGATCAATGGCCTGATGACTTCATTCAAGCTCTGAAAAAATACTTGTAGAAGCCATCTTTAGCAAGACATTACGACTATGAATGTCTTTGTTACTGGGTAAGGTTTCTTTTAATATTATGATGCATACTCCTTTTGTTTGTACAAAAAACACATATTCTGTTTAATTTTTTTTTTCTGATAATTTTTTTTTATTTGTGTTTTGCTAGATATTCAATGAAATGGGAGAAAAAAACTACACAACTGATGATGCTTTCAGGCTAGTTGTTATAACTGGGTACTACAACGAACATGAAAATTTAGACTTGTTAAGGTCTAGATTTTCACCATATGAAGATGGAGAGTTGTTGGATGACATTCATCAGTTGTCTCAATTTGGGGACTTGAATTATAGTAGGAGAGTTAATTTAACTCATCTATTATCAGTTGCTATTGATCCTGATAACTCAGAAGAAATTGATGATGCATTGAGTGTGAAAATGATGGAGGATGAGCGAATCAAAGTGTGGATTCATATTGCTGACCCAACTAGTCTTATAAGGTTTGGTAGCAGGATAGATTGTGCTGCAAGGGAAAGAGGCCAAATAATCTATTTGCCTACATGTACATCTTACATGTATCCAATAAGAGTTGCAATGGATATGATATCTTTCAAGGAGAATGAAGAATGCAAATCTGTTTCTATGTCAGTAACCATAAACAAAGATGGATCATTCAACATTGAAGATTGTTTTATTGAGTTGTCAACCATCAAGCCGTTGTTAATATCATATGATCATGCTGATTCATTGTTATCATCATCAGTTGCTGAGGAATCTATTAATAGGGTAATGCATCTTCTATCAGTTGCTAGTGGTTGGCGAAGGACATATCGAACTTCTGTAATGCAGCAAAGAAAAGGCAACAGCGGTGAAAGAAAAAAGATGAAATATACTCTATTGTCGAATGAAGAGTTTGACCAAATTGCAATCAAGGTGAGTATCTAACTTGTCTGAATAATTGATGTCTTTTATTATTTCTTATTTTTTATTTTTATCATTTTACATTTTTTATAATATAGTATTACATATAAAGAAAATGTTAATTTATGTTTTCTGTTAAACACTTTGATTTTTCTCAGTAATGTCCTTTTTGTTTTTTGTTTTTCGAACAGCTTAGTAAAATCGATGATGAAGAGCCAATAATAAAAGTTGAACAACGTACTGATGAGAGGACTAGATCTCAAAACTTAGAAGAAGAAATGATGTTGTTGTGCGAAGATGTTATGGCAAGATATGCGCATCAACACAGTATACCTGTGATTTACAGATGGGGCCGGAGCTCCTATTCTACTCGTTTTCTGGAGCGTTTGGATTTAGGCTTAGACAAAGGATATGTTCAATTTACATCTCCGATACGAAGGTACACAGATGTTCTTGTACACTATCAAGTGGTAGCTTCTATAACGGGTGGGAGTACTCTAGGAAAAGCTGAAGTTGAAGAAGTACTTGTTGAGGAAAATTCTGAAACTCGTGGAAAAACTTTGATTAATGAAACCAAAAGATATTGGATTATTGAACTTTTCAGAAGAGCCCGCATTGAGGGGAAAAGATTTAGAGTCATCGTTTTGGATATAAGAACATGTTACTCTGGCAATCTTGAGTATCATGTTCTCGATATAGATCTTGAGTATGAAGGTGTGAAGATACATCCAAAGGACGTTTCAATCAAAGATGACCAATTGTGGCGGTTACAGCCATTAATAGGTAAAGCTGTTGTTGTTGAAGTCACAGAAGCTGATCCTCATCATAAAGTTCTCGATTTTCGAGTCTCTGCCAATCAAGAATTGTAGATGAACATGTAGGATGCTGTAACCACTTCTTTCGTATTAATTTGGTTATTTTGAAGGAGATGTGAAGTATGTCCACAATTGCTAATTCGAGCTGTTTGATGTGTTTGAGTTGCTTGCTGCAGCAATGGAATGCAATTTCAAACCTGGCCTTGCTACCATCGCTCTTTATGTTCGGCCTGATACCCTCGAGTCACAAATGCCAACTTTTGCTTATTTGTTGTTTTCAGTTAAAGTTGTATTTTGCTGGAGAATTATTGAATTAGTGTAGTTGTATCTTATTGACGTTTTTTATTTTATTTTCTTCAATTTTATTTTGATTTTAAAGATCCCTTACCGCTTAATTAATCACTGCCATTACACCAAAGCCTTGTGTTAACAGAACTAAATGGGGGTGAATATGTATTTTTGGGTGGCTACAACAGGTCAGATTTTAGAAAGACCAGTCAACGGCCTAGGCGCATGATCATGTGAATTAGCGAACCAAGGTTGAAGGATCAAATGAAAGCGACAAAAGACGCCCAGATTCGCATGGTTCACCTGCACCTGCCGCACCAGATTTAAGATCAATACCAAATAAATTAGAAGGGTTAATAATTTGTTTCGAAATCTCGACCAATCAAGTTAAATCAATTTATAAGTTTAGTTTTAATCATATTAAAGAAAAGGTTAAATCAATTTAAGACAATCAATTTAATTTGAACTTTGAAGAATTTTTATGTAGCGAATTTACCTCTTAAATTAACAAAATGTTTAATACCTTAAATTTAGTTAGTGGTCGTGGTATATCTTCGCCGTATTCTTAGGGATATTTCCCAATATACACACACGATAAAGTAGTGTAAGATTTGGAAAACTGAACTCAATCTCACGTACATATCTTCTCGAGAATCCTCCTATAAAACCTGCATCAGCTTGTAGAAACCATCAATCGATACACTTCCGATGGAGAGTCTATATTGGTCGAGAGACATACTTGTTAATATATTGGGGTTTCTTGCTGCCGAGAAACAATGGTTAAATTTATTTATCATATATATTGATTAATGTTTTCCACGATTCAAGTTTTATGAATACTTTTTGCTCTATAGTTGTAGAGATCTGAATATCCTTGGAGAGGAAAGTGAAGTCTGAAACTTATTAAACATGATGGAAGTTTGAACCTGCCAATTTCAGTCTTGGAGAAGCTTTTGGATGCAAATAACCCGGAAGCTTTACTACGAAAGGCATTGGTAAATTATTTTTATATTTCATTCAATGCTTGTGCTCTTTTTTAATAAAATTTACCCGTTTCCAAAAATAAATAAATAAATAAAATCGTTCCATTTTGTTAAATATAATTATAATTCAACGCCTAATACTAACTGTTTCGATGTGCAGGAGGAATTTTTCACCAATGCGAACGAATTGGCTTCATATGAGATTTTCGGGAAGGCCATAGATTTGGGTCACGTACCATCTATTTATGCTTATTCTATCGTGAGACTGTTTAGCACTGATCTTGTAGTCAGGGAGAACGGCGCATATGATCTTTCAGCATGGAACTGAATCGTGTTTATCACTGGAACTGAATCGTGACTTCAAAAGGCGCATGGGTCGAATAACAATCAGGTCGAACAAAATTCACTATAAGCCTTTCCTGTCTAACAATGATTTTCGCCACGGTCATATGGTGATTACTCCATTTTGCCACGTTAGACCTCACTTGCTCCAGGCTGATATGGTGGTTGATGTAACTTTTGGAGATGAAATCGTGTGGGCCTAACTTAGTTCAAATGTTTGATAAGTCGAGCATTTCATATCGTTGTTTTATGCTTTGTGACCACGATTGTTATTTGGTACTTTTGTTTCTTTATTGAATTTGATACATTTTGTTTCTTCATCGAAATTGTTTTGTTTCTTAAAAGTTTTGTTTCTTTATTGAATAGCTTAAAAATTTATACTATAGTTTAAGAGTAATAGAAAATTGATTATAAGCGCTCACTGTGAATGCATGTTTCAAAAAGGACCCTTTTGTGTTATCAATAACATTTTAGTCCAAACTCAATTACATTTTAGTCCATTTGAGTTGACCACCAGTCCACCACCACTTTAAACACCTTACAAGTTCCAACCAATCATGACTTAAGAAAAAATAAATATTTTCAATCAAAAAATTAATGTAAAAATTTAAAAAATCCATATAGAATAATAAAGTAAAATAAGAGATGTAATGGTCGAGTGGAAAAGTATCGATTGCAAAAGCAACACAACTTTTCAACAAGAGATGTAATGGTCGAGTGGAAAAGTATCCAGCTCTTAATTGAGATGTCTTCAGTTCGAAACCCACTGGTGGCTAGTGTTTCCATTTCTTAATTTTAGCTACTTCCAACTTTTAGTCTTTCATTACCAGCACACTAACCAACACACTTTGAACATTCACAAATGAACTTTAGTAACAAATGCTCACAAACCGATCCCTGATGTTATATCAATCTCGTATTTTCTAATGATTTTGTTTGGTTTGGTGAAAAAGGAAATGGAAAACTACCCCAATAAATATGCATTTTATGTGAAAGGAAATTTCCAAATTGCAACAAAACTCTTATTCCTTAATTGATGCTACACAAGAATAATAAATATATTATAAAATATATATGTAAATATTATAACATATTGGGATAACGCCCACTACTGAGAAATCAGTTCCGCACTCATATACTATTAGCGCTTTCAGGGTTTTGGTGATCAACCGTCTCTGTTTTACTTTTTATTTTTAATTTAACTCTCCGTCGTTATACTTTTGATCAATTTGTATTTCCAATTGTCGATTCAAATTGTGAGTACACATTAGGTTAGTGATGTTGGATTGTTGATCGATATGCTTGAATCGAAGTTTGTTTATGTAATTGTTCCCCATCATGCTTCTTAGAACGTGTGATTGTGTGCGCGCGTGTCCAGATTGTTTGATTAACAGTGTTTTCATACTTAGAATCGGTGCATTCTATTCATGTTACTCGAATCGGTTAACAATTTGTTTTGTTTTTTTGTATATGTTCAGTTCATTCATTGATGCTTCTTATTTGAAATAGGTTACACGAAGTTTACAGACCTAATAGTCCAAAGTATTCTCTCAATACCAAAGTTAGTGACGTAAGTATTTTGATTGTCAACTTGTTTTGCATGGTTATTGTATTGTTTCTGTTACACTCTAATCAAATTCTCATTTTTTCATGTGTTAATTTTGTACGGAGAGCAGTCATAATAATGTGTATCCAACGAAACCCAATGATACACACCTTCCCAAACGGGCCAGGCAGGTAACGGATGTACACCCGACAACCCCGGCAAAACCTACATCATAGCCCCCTAAGGCTCGGATAATGTAATAACCCGTATTTTCGTAATTTATTTTAATTATTTGCTGTTACTTAATTAATTAATTTTAATTAACTTTCTGAGTATTAATTAATTTTATTACTTTTGATCTTTTTCTACAACTTTAGTTACGTATTAGAAAGAAGTTCGTAAAACATTTTGGACCTTTAAAATCTGATTGGGATTCTCATTGTGGACCCAATCCATCCAATTTCAGCTACAAGCACAGTTCTTCAAGCCCATGGTCCATTTCTAAACCCTAAATAGATCCATATAAAAACCCCAATTCACAACCCTACCTCATTTTTTCCCAACTCTCACACTTTCTCATAATCCCAGCCGCCACCTCCTTTCCCACTCCTCCGTACTGCCCAACCGGTACCACCACTTACCACCGTGCCTCGTCCACCGGACCACCACTACTCCGCCGCCATTTCAATCCAAATCACCACCATCAACAACATCATCATTAACCGAACATCCTCACCACCGATTTCTCCTTTTTTCTCTTTGAATATGAGATTCATTCATCATCTTCCAACAACATTATCCTCATCATCGATCTCACCAACATCTCCATTATCTCCATCATCATTTTTTTCATCATCTCACCCTCTCATCATCATCCACGAGTCACCACCAGATCTCGCCACCATCCTCATCAGGGTTTATTACCATCATCATCGTCTTCCCGAACTACGCCACGTTCCAGTTCGATCCCGCTTCCCTTTAAATTCGGTAAGCTATAGTTCGGCTCGTCTCCTCCCTTTTCCCCTTCTTTTAATCGCCTTCATTCCTCTTGATTCAATTCTAACTCGTTTATGGGATTAAATCCCATGTTTGTGGTGTGTTTCTTTCGTTTATTGATAGCAGATTCGATCCCGTTCTGTTATCCAGAAGGTAAATCTCGTGTGCTTTGTTCTTGTTCTTCTTCTTCTTCGTTTTATTTATTTATGTATTTTCTGTTTGGACTATTTTTCTCTTGACAATCCTGCCCCTTGACCTGATCTGAACGCTCTGAACTTGTGAATTTCTGGACTTTACCATTTTACCCCTGGCCGTTTGTCAATTGACTATTTTGCCCTTGCGTAAATCTGGACCTTTGTTGACTTGACAGAAGGATTGACCGACTTGAAATTAGAATGACGATCTTATCCTTCCTATTGAACTAGGATATGGACCGTTAGTATGCTTTTTTGTTCGACTTGGATGTGAATTGACCGTTTTACACTTTCGTATTTTTGGACTATGTAGACTGGTTCACGTTGTTGACTGGTTAACCGTTGATCTAGCTTTCTCAAAATTATAGTTTGGCCCTTGAGTTACTGCTTTACTTTTAAAACCCTAGCTAACTTTGGTAAAATTACAGTAATGCCCCTGTACATGTAAAATGACGTTTATACCCATAAATAGAGTCTGGACCGTAAATAATTAGTTGGACTGGCGACTGAAGTTGACTTTTGACCTTCCTATCTTGGGTTGTGAAACTGTGATAAGATTTTCGTATTTCAAACTAAATGACCTTCAAGTCCTTTTTCTTTAAACCTTTGGTACAACATGGGGGCTTGCATAGTTGGTTTAGTGCAAACTAGTTCAACCTTAAGGTCTTGAGTTCGAGCCCCACCTCTGACGTCTTTTCTTCGATTTAATAACTTTTACCGTTTCGACTTCTAGTTAGTAACTAGTCGTTTTCTATATAGGTGATCCGTCTGTTATCCTGTGATTTGTTGTTCTTACCGTGGTTCTCGCTTGCACTGTTTAAGGTGAGTGTTACAGTCTGTTTTCTAAAACTACAAGGAAGTTATGTGTTAATTGCTTACTATATTATTGTACTTATTGTCTGTTCCTGCTTCATATGTATACCTACATGTATGTTACTTTCATAAGTATAATTGCACGTTTGAAATACTATGCATGATGGTCTTAATTCACCGAACTTACTGAATTGATTATTGCGCTGTACTATTACATGATATTGTCTGTTGTCTTACTGACTCTTCAACTGACCATTGCCTTCGTAACTGACCGTTGTTTTCAAATACCTTCTCGGTTTTCGAGCATTGTTTTAATGTTAACTATTGACCGGTCGATTAGGTTGATGAGTAGGTAGGCTTGGGTATTGTTGACTAATCGGGTTTATTTATGAGTCACCTAGTCTAATCCCTTAAGACGCGAGGCAGAAGAAGCTGAGGTCTATTTGGGTCGTAGGATTTTCCTGAACGTACGTAGGACACTGTACTGGCTAGAATTGAATTCCTTCTAGACGGGGTGATAAGGGCTATTGGGAGTAGGAGCAATAAGGCGGGCTGCACCAACTGTTACTGAACTGTTTCCAAAACAACTGACTTACTGTTTCTGACTTCTGAACCGATTGATTTGCTTGTTTACTGAATTGATCGTTGTCTAAATTTACCGCATGTAATTTGCCTCTATGTCTTTAAACTGAAATCTTTTCTACAAAAATGCATGAAATCAACTTTGCATGATGTTAGGAAACTTGTAATTTTGATGAGCAATTTACCATGCTAAATTAAGGAAAGTCCAGTAACTAGTACTCTTAAGGTCCATAGGATTTTAGAATTTTAAAGGAAATTGTAAAAGAGGAACGTTTGCTGATGACTTAGTTAGGTGTTAGATAAGTTATTTCTTTTACGTATGATGTATTTTATTTTCTGAAAAGAAAATATCTTATTGATGCTTAGCTTTAATGTATCTTATTTTCTGAAAAGAAAATAACCTATTGAAGCATTTGCTAAAGATATATTTTGTTTATTACAAACAAATTATTGAAGCAAATAAGAAACCGGTCAGAATCTTGAAGACTTTTGAAGAATCTGAAGACTTGAAGAAATCGAAGACTTGAAGACTTGAAGATTGCTGAAGACTGGTAAGGCACGTGTTGCTCAGAAAGTGGAATTTTCAGCAACAGCATTGCATAAGTGAAAATCTGAAAGACAGAGTAGGTTGTGCTTGCTGAAACTGAGACTGACCACTTGCTGATGGAACATATGTGACCTCTTGCTGAATGTACGTGAATTTGCGCTCCAATGTTACTGTTTGAATTCTATTCAAATGTGCATTTAATGCAAAGCTTACACACGAAGGACATGAAGACTAGAAGACAAACAGAGTCGCTGCTGAAAAGTACAAAAAGCAAGATAGTGACATGTTAAGGAACAAAAGCCTTAGGATTTGAAATTCAAACGGCTCCTTACTTGCACTATAAATAGAGGTCATCCGGCAAAGAGTTGAAGTGTGTCAACAACGTGATCAAACTCTCACTTGTGCTTAAAAACTCACAAACCTTCAAACACTCTTACTGCCATTGATCCGTTCCAAGACTTAAAGCTTGAAAAAGCTACTTGTGAAGAAGTAGAACAAACTCGGCTAAGAAATTAGTTAAGTGTTCTTTCTTTCAAACAAGAACGAGTCTTGACACCAGAAACAATCAAACTTGTTTACTGCAAAGTATTCCAAGTTGTGTTTCTTAGATTACTTGTTGTAACTGAATAAGTTATAATTAAGTCATCTCACCCCAAAACTCTCTAACTGAAAATACACCCTTTCAGGCGTGATATTCAGGGGGTACTTAATCGAGCATAAGTTTGCTGATTAAAAGTACCAAGTTTGGTGGAGAACAAGGTTGAGTTCTCTAGTTTAGGTTGGATACGAAGCAAGTGTGCTTTGGTGTCTGTTGAATCGCTTTAGAGAGGAGATTGTAAGGAACCTCAATCATATCTTAGTGGATTCAGTCCTAGAAAGGACAAAGTGGATTAGTTGAGAGATTACGCCACTCTCAGATACCACTATAAAAGTGTTGGTGTGATTTACTTACTGTATTTAGCTTTTAGCAAATTATATCTGTCTGTACACAGTCACTCACCTCACTTGCTGAAACCTTTACTTGCTGAAAAAGTACTTATTGTTTCAAAGACTTCCGCTCTCTGATTTTATGTATCAGCAAACCAAGCTACTGTAAAGTAACTTACGCTTGCTGACAAAGTTAAGTATCAGCAAACTCATTACTGAAAAGTAATAAGTACTTGCTGAGAAAGTTTTAAACGACAAAATTTTGAAAAGACTATTCACCCCCCCCCCTCTAGTCTTTTCTTGTTGTTTAAAGGGACCAACACATGAGCACCACTGAGATCCTTTATCTCACCACTCTTTTCAAAACACTTCCTTGTAGGTTCGACTATGCATGAAATCAACTTTGCATGAGCACCACTGAGATCCTTTATCTCACCACTCTTTTCAAAACACTTCCTTGTAGGTTCGACTATGCATGAAATCAACTTTGCATGAGCACCACTGAGATCCTTTATCTCACCACTCTTTTCAAAACACTTCCTTGTAGGTTCGACTACCGATGAGCTCTAGTAGGTGTCTGGCGACTCGAGAGTGTGGGGGATTTTGGTTTGGGGTTATTTTCAAATAAGAAGAAACTTGTCTTCACTTGTTATTTTCCATTGAACTTCATTATCTTGTAGCTTCCGTATTTATTTCTCTTGAATTGTAAGCTCGTTTGAGAGCCAAAACCTTTACTTACCGTTATTTTTAAAAGACCGTTCGATGTTCCGATTTAAATATTATTTTCAAAATTACCGTACCGTTACAGATGGTATCAGAGCTTGAGTGCAAACTCAAGCTTGCTAGGATAGGATCTTTTGGCCTCTGGGGTGTGTGTGTGAGGGTCCGAGTTGCTACATAGGTTGAGTGGTTTTTGTCCTGTCTCTTTTACTGTCTAGTTCTCCGTACTAACTCTGAACTGTTCTACTGTCCTGTTTTTCTAGAATGTCGTACTGTTGTTAAAGTTGACCATTGACTAAGTTCTTGACCGACTTACTCTGTTTTGTCCTAAAGTTTTCAAATGACTTATCTGTCTGCTTAGTTGGAATTTTCGTACTTTTGCATGATACTACTGTTGACCCTGTTTGCTTTTATTGAGACTATCCAATTGATTATGTTGCCTTAAATGCATGTTGTTTATGTGTTCTATTTAAAAGTATGTCACTCTTTACGTTATTGATCGCATGCTTTAAAGTTCTCATTTATGCAATAGTTTGGCCTTAAGATTGTAACGCCTTAGGATAGTCACACTCGAGGACGTTAATTACGTTACTTACCTTAGACTAATTGCGATAGGATGGCTCAAAGGATCAACACTCGCAATGGCAACAACAACACCAACAACGGCAGCCCCAGCAGTGACAACAACAACAATGATGGCACTTCGGACCAAGTTGAGCGGATCATTGCCGCCTTGGGAAACTTCAACGAGACTATGCGCCATTTTAGGCCACCCCCTACTCAGCCTGTTGCACCGCCACCGACTCAAACCATCGACCAGGCTGCCGAGTGCTTCACCCGTTTCCATCCCGAGCAGTTCGATGGGGCGCCTGACGTCCGCAAGGCTGAGCTCTGGCTAGAGAGCATGGAGAACTTGTTCTCAATTCTGCACTACCCGGACGAGAGAAAGATTGAGCTTGCAGCGTTCCAGTTCGTGGGAGCAGCGAGAAATTGGTGGAGGACCGTCGATGCAAGGTGGAGACAAGAGGAAGTTGACCGCACTTGGAAGAACTTCGAGAAGGAGTTTATGGACAAGTTCGTACCCCATTTGGTCCGTGAGAACAGGAGGGACGAATTCCAAAACCTGGTGCAAGGACGGATGAACGTCGCGAACTATGACTCAGAGTTCACTCGGCTGTTGAAGTATGTGCCGCACTTTCAGAATGACGAGAGGGAGAAGGTACGTCACTTTGTGAAGGGTTTGAAGTCAGAAATCCAATACAGCCTGTTTGGGATCGAGTTGTCAACCTACGCGAAAGCCGTGGAAATAGCGAGTGAAGTGGAGAGTGGTTTAGGTGAACTTGAGAGCTGTGAACCCCAGCGATCTCGAAAAAGGAGTTCTAATCACAGGAGTAGCAATGATAACAAGGATCGTCGATCCCCTTCCAAGTATCCTCGCAACCGACATGAAAGTCGACCTCGCCAAGTTGCTGATAATACTGGACATTCACCTAGGAGGAACTGCAACTTTTGTGGAGGAACGAATCATGAGGAAAGCAACTGCTGGAAGAAGAAGGGTTGGTGTTTGACTTGTGGCAGCAGGGATCATAAAGTTGGTGATTGTCCGAGACGTTACTCTCTAGCTGAAGATGGAAGATCTGGGGGCTCGAGTTCTAAGAGCCAAGGAAGTGGTACTAAAGCCAAGGCGAGAGTCTACAATATGTTCGCACGTGAGCCTTCCTCGGCAAATGTAGCAAAAGGTACGCTTCATTAAGTCAATTTTCGTCTAAGTTTTTGGTTGTTGCTTTGCTACTTTACGTTTATTATGTTAGATACACTTAAAGTTTATGTTATCGACGTTTTTCTGAGGACTCGTTAAATGGAATCGTTTGGTTGAAGAAATAGACTCTGTTTCCTTTAGGCTAGTTTCGACTTATCTTAACTTTTAGCTTGTCAGATCGTTCTTTCATCCGGCGTTTGAAGTTGAAGGCTTTTGTTTCTCCGTTCCCCGTTCGATGGATTTACGCCAGATAAGTTTCGAGGACGAAACTTCCTTTAAGGGGGTGGAGTGTAATAACCCGTATTTTCGTAATTTATTTTAATTATTTGCTGTTACTTAATTAATTAATTTTAATTAACTTTCTTAGTATTAATTAATTTTATTACTTTCGATCTTTTTCTACAACTTTAGTTACGTATTAGAAAGCAGTTCGTAAAACATTTTGGACCTTTAAAATCTGATTGGGATTCTCATTGTGGACCCAATCCATCCAATTTCAGCTACAAGCCCAGTTCTTCAAGCCCATGGTCCATTTCTAAATCCTAAATAGATCCATATAAAAACCCCAATTCACAACCCTACCTCATTTTTTCCCAACTCTCACACTTTCTCATAATCCCAGCCGCCACCTCCTTTCCCACTCCTCCGTACTTCCCAACCGATACCACCACTTACCACCGTGCCTCCTCCACCGAACCACCACTACTCCGCCGCCATTTCAATCCAAATCACCACCATCAACAACATCATCATTAACCGAACATCCTCACCACCGATTTCTCCTTTTTTCTCTTTGAATATGAGATTCATTCATCATCTTCCAACAACATTATCCTCATCATCGATCTCACCAACATCTCCATTATCTCCATCATCATTTTTTTTCATCATCTCACCCTCTCATCATCATCCACGAGCCACCACCAGATCTCGCCACCATCCTCATCGGGGTTTATTACCATCATCATCCTCTTCCCGAACTACGCCACGTTCCAGTTCGATCCCGCTTCCCTTTAAATTCGGTAAGCTACAGTGCGGCTCGTCTCCTCCCTTTTCCCCTTCTTTTAATCGACTTCATTCCCATTGATTCAATTCTAACTCGTTTATGGGATTAAATCCCGTGTTTGTGGTGTGTTTCTTTCGTTTATTGATAGCAGATTCGATCCCGTTCTGTGATCCCGAAGGTAAATCTCTTGTGCTTTTTTCTTGTTCTTCTTCTTCTTCGTTTTATTTATTTATGTATTTTCTGTTTGGACTATTTTGCTCTTGACGATCCTGCCCCTTGACCTGATTTGAACGCTCTGAACTTGTGAATTTCTGGACTTTACCATTTTACCCCTGGCCGTTTGTCAATTGACTATTTTTCCCTTGTGTAAATCTGGACCTTTGTTGACTTGACAGAAGGATTGACCGACTTGAGATTTAGAATGACGATCTTATCTTTCATATTGAAGTAGGATGTGGACCGTTAGTATGTTTTTGGTTCGACTTGGATGTGAATTGACCGTTTTACCCTTTCGTATTTTTGGACTATGTAGACTGGTTCACCTTGTTGACTGGTTGACCGTTGATCTAGCTTTCTCAAAATTACAGTTTGGCCCTTGAGTTACTGCTTTACTTTTAAAACCCGAGCTAACTTTGGTAAAATTACAGTAATGCCCCTGTACATGTAAAATGACGTTTATACCCTTGAACAGAGTCTGGACCGTAAATAATTAGTTGGACTGGCGACTGAAGTTGACTTTTGACCTTCCTATCTTGGGTTGTGAAACTGTGCTAAGATTTTCGTATTTCAAACTAAATGACCTTCAAGTCCTTTTTCTTTAAACCTTTGTTACAACATGGGGGCTAGCATAGTTGGTTTAGTGCAAACTAATTCAACCTTAAGGTCTTGAGTTCGAGCCCCACCTCTGACGTCTTTTCTTCGATTTAATAACTTTTACCGTTTAGACTTCTCTTTCGACTTCTAGTTAGTAACTAGTCGTTTTCTATATAGGTGATCCGTCCTTTATCCTGTAATTCGTAGTTCTTACCGTGGTTCTCGCTTGCACTATTTAAGGTGAGTGTTACTGTCTGTTTTCTAAAACTACAAGGAAGTTATGTGTTAATTGCTTACTATATTATTGTACTTATTGTTTGTTCCTGCTTCATATGTATACCTACATGTATGTTACTTTCATAAATATAATTGCACGTTTGAAATACTATGCATGATGGTCTTAATTCACCGAACTTACTGAATTGATTATTGCGCTGTACTATTACATGATATTGTCTGTTGTCTTACTAACTCTTCAACTGACCATTGCCTTCGTAACTGACCGTTGTTTTCTAATACCTTCTCGGTTTTCGAGCATTGTTTTAATGTTAACTATTGACCGGTCGATTAGGTTGATGAGTAGGTAGGTTTGGGTAGTGTTGACTAATCGGGTTTATTTATGAGTCACCTAGTCTAATCCCTTAAGACGCGAGACAGAAGAAGCTGAGGTCTATTTGGGTCGTAGGATTTTCCTGAACGTACGCAGGACACTGTACTGGCTAGAATTGAATTCCTTCTAGACGAGGTGATAAGGGCTATTGGGAGTAGGAGCAATAAGGCGGGCTGCACCAACTATTACTGAACTGTTTCCAAAACAACTGACTTACTGTTTCTAACTTCTGAACCGATTGATTTGCTTGTTTACTGAATTGATCGTTGTCTGAATTTACCGCATGTAATTTGCCTCTATGTCTTTAAACTGAAATCTTTTCTACAAAAATGCATGAAATCAACTTTGCATGAGCACCACTGAGATCGTTTATCTCACCACTCTTTTCAAAACACTTCCTTGTAGGTTCGACTACCGATGAGCTCTAGTAGGTGTCTGGCGACTCGAGAGTGTGGGGTATTTTGGTTTGGGGTTATTTTCAAATAAGAAGAAACTTGTCTTCACTTGTTATTTTCCATTGAACTTCATTATCTTTTAGCTTCCGCATTTATTTCTCTTGAATTGTAAGCTCGTTTGAGAGCCAAAACTTTACTTACCGTTATTTTTAAAAGACCGTTCGATGTTCCGATTTAAATATTATTTTCAAAATTACCGTACCGTTACAGATAATTAGGAAGAGTCGCAAATCCAACTCGTCTTCGTCATCAGGCAAGGTGGCAGGTCATGTTTTTATTTCGAAAGCAATTAGTACCGTGAATCTTACATGTTCTCATTTGTTACAATCACGATGAATAGGTAACGTATTCTACACGGTTGAGTATTACGCAACTGTCAACGCTGAACACCAAAGTTAAAGATAGACTAGCAGAGGTCTTTAAGGGGAGTTGTTTTGAAGGTATAACCAAGATTAACTTTGAAAAACACCACAGGGACTGGTGCATTGGTTAATTCGAAATTATAATCCAGTTGCAAGTGTCTTGAGAGTCAATGACCTGACGTTTCATGTCACCGATGCATTGGTTGGAAGCGCCCTAGGGGTTCCATCAACAGAGCAGGAAATCATCATAGATGAAACTGACAAAACTGGTTATGAAAATTTCAATAGTCATTTCAGTTTTGTAACATCCCGTTTTTTTTTCTACCTTTTTCTTTTTCTTTTATTTAATTAATTATCTAAGTAAATTATTTTATTTGGTAATTTAATTAATTTCCTCCCACGCTATCGAATCCGGAAGCATATGCAATTGGTTAATGGACCGAGGTTACGAATCATCTAGTTAGCTAGCTAAATCAGATTTGATCTTGGGCCAATAACTAAAGCCCATGTGAAAGCCCAAGTCTTCCAAACCCTAAACCTACCTCAACCCATCTTTCCTCCCTTCATTCACTCATCTCCACGCCTCCTTACTGAACAAAGAAAGAAAGAAAGAAAGAAAACAAAAAAAAAACAAACTCTCTACCTCTCTCTCTTACGGTCATCTTCACCATCTCCACCTTCTTCCATCTTTTCCTCCATCACCAAAACTCTTTTCATCTTCTCCATTCGCTCATCACCATTGTTCATCATCACCATCACTCATCATCGTTCCCTAATCATCATCAAACCGCATCCATCAACATCAAATCATCTCGACCACCATCATCACAGATTCAACCGTAGCTTTGTTCCTGCCGCCGAATCGTTTCTCCAGTCCCGAATCCGTTCTCGGTAAGTGTTGGGTTTGTGGTTTGTTTGTTTGGATCCAAAACCTCGATCGATTTTCGTCTTAATCTCTCGATTTTATATTGTTTCCCAGCTACCTATCCGTTCCGGTCCTATTGCTCGGTCACGAATCGAGTTTCAATCTCGTTCCGTCACTTTCCGGTAAGATAATTTCGGCTCTGTTTCGTTTGTTAAATCGATTTCCGTCGAGATCCCGTTTTGACATTTATGTGCTTCATTAATTCGCAGTTCGTAATTCGTCTTTGGTCTCTTCTCCGTTTGCTCTTTTCCGGTTCGTGCCAAGGTAGTACTCTGTTCCTTTCTCCCTTTTCGTTTTTCTTTCTTTTCTGTTTGACCGTTATACCTGCTGATTTTTGGACTCGTATTCGATTGGAGAACCAGGACTTCGGTAATTTGAATCTTGTTGTTGACTGACCTTGACCATTTGTTTGTTGACCGAATCTGGACAGTTGACCTCGTCTATTGACTTACTTGGACTTTGGCATAATTATTTAATAAACTTGATGACTGTTTTGTAAAAGACTAAAACTTGAAGGACCTTTTTGCAAATACTAGTTAAGGGTAAATTAGTAACTTCACAACCTCTTGAGGGTATCCTGGTAATTTTGTAATCTGAATTTAAATTGTTTTCTAAAAGCTAGTAAGTTATTAATTCCTATTTTGGTGAATTGAGTAATGAATTACCTTCTAGCTTGGTTGGTTAATGGTTGTGTGAGTAACTTAGAGGTCCTGAGTTTAAGCTCCTCCTTTGCCACTTCCTTACTGACATTTTTACTTTTGTTCGACTTCTAGTTCGTAACTAGATACTTCCTGTTTAGGTTCTCCGACCGGTAGCTCTTAACTCGCTGTGCTTTTGAGGATCTTTGCTTGCAAGTTTAAGGTGAGTGTTCGCCCCAAAGTTTGTGTGTTTTTAAAATCTGGAAGGCTATGTGCTATGCATGTTTTGGTTGTATTCTGTTTGGTACTGACTCTTCTGCAGGAACATTTCTCGATATCTCGAGTACTATCTGTTACTGTTTGTATATTCTGTTTGTTTGTATCTGTTCTATCTGTTTCTGTATGACCGGTCGATTAGGTTATAATTAGGTAGACTTGGGTAGTGTGGACTATCGAGTTTATTTGATTATTTCCTAGTCTATTCCCTTTTAGACGCGAGGCAGAAGTCGCTGAGGTCTATTAGGGTCGTAGGTTCTGTTTCCCCAAAGTACACGGGGCTCTGTTTTGTCTAGAGTTGTTAACCCTCTGGAGGGAGTTACAAGGGCATTCTGGGAGTAGGAGTAACAAGGCGGGCTTGCACCAACGGACTTCACTTATCTGTTTCTGTCTGTCTCTCTGTTCTGTTATCTGTCCTCTGTTACTGTCTTACTTGCTACAACTGTTTTTGTTTGTTTTCAAAACTGTTCACTGTTATCTTTTTAAAATAGAACCTCGCTGAGATCCTTTATCTCACACTCTTTCTGTTTTCAAAATCCCTTCCTTGTAGATTCTACTGAAGGAGACCGAGTCTAGACGTCCAGCGACTGAGAGTGGGAACTGGGGCTTTCGTTGGGATTTTGTTTTAAAATAAGAAGAAAAACTATTTTTATTTCTTCACTATCTGTTACATTCTTTTGACATTTTTATAGTTACCGTTGGATATTTTGAGTCTGTTTGCGCATTGGCGCCAAGTTCTATTATTGCATTTATTGCGGACCGTTGTGCTTTGGATCATTTCAAATGTTTCTTTTTCGACAAGAAAATATTTTATTTTAAAATCCGATACCGTTACAGTTGGTATCAGAGCTCGAGTTCAAACTCAAGCTTGCTAGGATAGGATCTTCTGGCCTATGGGGTGTGTGTGAGGGTCCGAGTCGCTGGATATAGGTCGAGTGGTTATTGTTCTGTCTCTTACACTGTTTAATCTTCCGCACTAACTCTGAATCGCTTGTTTGTACGATGTTTGTCCTACTGTTCTATTTTCCAAAACTGTCTTGCTGCATATTCTGTTAAACCTCCATAACAGGCTTACGATTGGCAATTTTGTTAGATTTCTTTACGGCTATTTGGTGGTTTATTTTAAATGCATGAGTATTTTGTTGAAAGTATGTGTATTTGGTAGGATGTTATTGATTGCATGCTTTAGACACTTAATTATGCAATAGTGTTACTTAGTATGGTTGGTATATGATCTTGCTTGGTTCTGTCATACAGTAATCCATTGTTTAACCGAAGTCGGCATAAATCATTGGCAGGCGGCCGACTGTTTAAGTGATTCGTGTTAACCGAGGTCAAATGACTGATCACTTTATGAGAGAACGCTTTTATTGCATGCTTTATGTTCATGAATCTTTTCTACAACATATGAATTGCTACTTATGCTTTATCATTGCTTCATCAATTTATGCCTTCCGTGCATGCTAGGTTAGACACACTCGAGGATTTACGTGATTAGTTGCTTTCTTCCTTTTGACCCCTAGTTAGAATTAGGCCTTAGTAATTTTGGTTATCTTTTACGCGTCTCTTGCTCATTCACTAGGTTGACTTAAGATAGTGCCTTAGATTACGTTTACGCCTGAAGATAGACTCACTCAAGATGGTTAATTACGTTACTGACCTTAGACTAATTGCGATAGGATGGCTCCAAGGAACAACACCCGCAACGGCAATGGCAATGGCAACACCAATGACAACGACAACAACAACAACAATGGCAACAACAACAATGCTGACAATCAGGACCAAGTGGAGCGGATCATTGCAGCTTTGGACAACTTTAGTGAGAGCATTCGCCACGTTAGGGTACCACCTGTTCAGCCAGCTCCGCCGCCACCGCCACCGACTCAAACGATCGATCAAGCTGCTGAACGATTTGCTCGTTTCCATCCCGACAGGTTCGATGGGGCACCCAATGCCCGCAAAGCTGAGCTTTGGATGGAGAGCATAGAGAATCTGTTTTCGATCTTGCACTACCCTGATGAAAGAAGGATTGAGCTCGCGGCTTTCCAGTTTGAAGGAGCAGCAAGAAATTGGTGGAGGACCGTAGATGCAAGGTGGAGACAAGCAGCAGTTGCCCGCACTTGGGAGAACTTCGAGAAGGAGTTCATGGATAAGTTCGTGCCTCGCCTATTTCGCGAGAACAGGAGAGATGAGTTCCAAGACTTAGTGCAAGAAAATATGAATATCGCCGAATATGACTCCGAGTTCACTCGACTGCTGAAGTACGTGCCGCACTTTCAAAACGACGAGAGGGAGAAGGTGCGCCATTTTGTGAAGGGTCTGAACTCAGAGATCCGTTACAGCCTGTTCGGGATTGACATGCCCACCTACATTAAAGCAGTGGAGTTAGCTGCTGAGGTAGAGAGTGGTCTGGGAGAACTCGAGAACTATAAACCCCGGCGATCTCGAAAGAGAAGTTCTGATCACAGAAGTAGCAAGGATCATCATTCTCCATCCAAGTATTCTCGCACCGAGCAGAAAAGTCGATCTCGTCATGTGGCTGAAAGTGCTGAACAACCATCTCGAAGAAATTGCAATTTCTGCGGAGGCACAACTCATGAGGAGAAGAACTGTTGGAGGAAGCAAGGTGTATGCCTGGCATGTGGAAGCAAGGAGCATAAGATCAATGTTTGTCCGCGACGCAACTCCCTGATGGAAGAAGGAAGATCTGGAGGCACCGCTTCAAGGAATCAAGGAAGTAGTGCGAAGGCCAAGCCAAGAGTCTATAGCATGGTTGGACGTGAGACTCCCTCGACAAGTGTGGCTAAAAGTACGCTCACGTGGACAAACTTCTTCTAAGTCGTTTTTTTCCTGTTACCGTGCTGTTTTTCTTTCGCTAGGATAGATTCACTTGAAGCTTATTTATCGACGTTTTGTTGAGGAGTATTAGTTGGATGATCTGGTTGAAGAGGCAAGCTTTAACTTCCTTAGGTTAGTTACGAATTCTTTTAACCTTTGGCTTGCGAACGTGTTCGTTTGACCCGGCGTTTGAAATTTGAAGACATTCGATTCTTCGTTCCACGTTCGTTAGTTCTACGCTAGTTAAGTTTCGAGGACGAAACTTCTTTTAAGGGGGGTGGAGTGTAACATCCCGTTTTTTTTCTACCTTTTTTCTTTTTCTTTTATTTAATTAATTACCTAAGTAAATTATTTTATTTGGTAATTTAATTAAATTTCCTCCCACGCTATCGAATCCGAAAGCATATGCGATTGGTTAATGGACCGAGATTACGAATCATCTAGTTAGCTAGCTAAATCAGATTTGATCTTGGCCCAATAACTAAAGCCCATGTGAAAGCCCAAGTCTTCCAAACCCTAAACCTACCTCAACCCATCTTCCTCCCTTCATTCACTCATCTCCACGCCTCCTTACTGAACAAAGAAAGAAAGAAAAAAAAAAAAAAAACAAACTCTCTACCTCTCTCTCTTACGGTCATCTTCACCATCTCCACCTTCTTTCATCTTTTCCTCCATCACCAAAACTCTTTTCATCTTCTCCATTCGCTCATCACCATTGTTCATCATCACCATCACTCATCATCAAACCGCATCCATCAACATCAAATCATCTCGACCACCATCATCACAGATTCAACCGTAGCTCTGTTCCTGCCGCCGAATCGTTTCTCCAGTCCCGAATCCGTTCTCGGTAAGTGTTGGGTTTGTGGTTTGTTTGTTTGGATCCAAAACCTCGATCGATTTTCGTCTTAATCTCTCGATTTTATATTGTTTCCCAGCTACCTATCCGTTCCGGTCCTATTGCTCGGTCACGAATCGAGTTTCAATCTCGTTCCGTCACTTTCCGGTAAGATAATTTCGGCTTTGTTTCGTTTGTTAAAATCGATTTCCGTCGAGATCCCGTTTTGACATTTATGTGCTTCATTAATTCGCAGTTCGTAATTCGTCTTTGGTCTCTTCTCCGTTTGCTCTTTTCCGGTTCGTGCCAAGGTAGTACTCTGTTCCTTTCTCCCTTTTCGTTTTTGTTTGTTTTCTGTTTGACCGTTACACCTGCTGATTTTTGGACTCGTATTCGATTGGAGAACCAGGACTTGGGTAATTTGAATCTTGTTGTTGACTGACCTTGACCATTTGTTTGTTGACCGAATCTGGACAGTTGACCTCGTCTATTGACTTACTTGGACTTTGGCATAATTATTTAAGAAACTTGATGATTGTTTTGTAAAAGACTAAAACTTGAAGGACCTTTTTGCAAATACTAGTTAAGGGTAAATTAGTAACTTCACAACCTCTTGAGGGTATCCTGGTAATTTTGTAATCTGAATTTAAATTGTTTTCTAAAAGCTAGTAAGTTATTAATTCCTATTTTGGTGAATTGATTAATGAATTACCTTCTAGTTTGGTTGGTTAATGGTTGTGTGAGTAACTTAGAGGTCCTAAGTTCAAGCTCCTCCTTTGCCACTTTCTTATTGGCATTTTTACTTTTGTTCGACTTCTAGTTCGTAACTAGATACTTCCTGTTTAGGTTCTCCGACCGGTAGCTCTTAACTCGCTGTGCTTTTGAGGATCTTTGCTTGCAAGTTTAAGGTGAGTGTTCGCCCCAAAGTTTGTGTGTTCTTAAAATCTGGAAGGCTATGTGCTATGCATGTTTTGGTTGTAATCTGTTTGGTACTGACTCTTCTGCAGGAACATTTCTCGATATCTCGAGTACTATCTGTTACTGTTTGTATATTCTGTTTGTTTGTATCTATTCTGTCTGTTTCTGTATAACCGGTCGATTAGGTTATAATTAGGAAGACTTGGGTAGTGTGGACTATCGAGTTTATTTGATTATTTCCTAGTCTATTCCCTTTTAGACGCGAGATAGAAGTCGCTGAGGTCTATTAGGGTCGTAGGTTCTGTTTCCCCAAAGTACACGGGGCTCTGTTCTGTCTAGAGTTGTTAACCCTCTGGAGGGAGTTACAAGGGCATTCTGGGAGTAGGAGTAACAAGGCGGGCTGCACCAACGGACTTCACTTATCTGTTTCTGTCTGTCTCTCTGTTCTGTTATCTGTCTCTGTTACTGTCTTACTTGCTACAACTATTTTTGTTTGTTTTCAAAACTGTTCACTGTTATCTTTTTAAAATAGAACCTCGCTGAGATCCTTTATCTCACACTCTTTCTGTTTTCAAAATCCCTTCCTTGTAGATTCTGCTGAAGGAGACCGAGTCTAGACGTCCAGCGACTGAGAGTGGGAACTGGGGCTTTCGTTGGGATTTTGTTTTAAAATAAGAAGAAAAACTATTTTTATTTCTTCAATATCTGTTACATTCTTTTGACATTTTTATAGTTACCGTTGGATATTTTGAGTCTGTTTGCGCATTGGCGCCAAGTTCTGTTATTGCATTTATTGCGGACCGTTGTCCTTTGGATCATTTCAAATGTTTCTTTTTCGACAAAAAAATATTTTATTTTAAAATTCGATACCGTTACAAGTTTTAACCGATACGATAGGGTAGTTATGAGCGATTTACGCAGAGTTTTGAAGCAAGGTGGTCAAAATGATCAAGTGTTCGAGTTGCAGTACCTTGTATATGCTTTTGGAGTGTTACTATTTCCGGAGATGTCCCTTAATTTACATTGCAAATTTTTAAACCTCCAGGTTGATATGGAGAACTTACATAAAAAGAATTGGGCAAAGTTGATAAAAGAGACAACGAATGAAGCCGTGGCCGCATATCAAAAAATACCAACCTATATGACTGCATGCCCATTTCTGTTGGAGGTACAATCAAATTTCTTTGACACCTGCCATTTGTCTGATTATTTAGCATGATGGGATCGTGAATTATGCTTTATTGAATTGTTGTCAGGTCCTCTTCTTTTCACTGGTGTCTCCATCTAAATCGAGAGGGCATAAGGTATGCCTCTCGCCCTCTCGAGTGACATGCCGTACGTTGAACAGCTCACTAGGAAATTAGTCTGTGGCATCATGCATGACTTTAAGCAATCTTCCGAACAATTGTACAAGGATCCAAAGGTCATAACCTTTCTTACTGTAGTAGTAATTTCATATACAGTGATTTTCTCATGTTTCTGTTTTTAATTGTTTAACTACAAGAGCTCAACATTTTTTCTAAGACTCTTTTAAATGTTTCAGGCTTGCGTGGTGAACGAGGCAACCACTAACTCTGTAATCAGGGATCAGTCTGACCCAGAGGTAGAGGGAGAAGGCATATTGATTTCCGACGTACGTTGCGCGGAAGACGGAGAGTCTGATGAAGACCAAGCTACGTCTGACAGATACGAAGATTCGGATAACAAGTCTAAGAGGTCCAGGAATGATACGCACTTTGTCCCCCCCTGCAATGGGCACGTGAGATCCGCAACAGACTCTGGATGAGCTTGCAGATATCATATGGCCAAATTCTATTAAAGGCTTGTAGTTGGGAGATAAGATCGTTAAAAGTTTGGACGACATGAATGGGAAACTAGAGAAATTGAAAATAGATATTGTGGTTGTCGTAACGTCTGCTGTCGAGAAGCAATTGACTGGTGTTTTACGAACATATTCAATAAGAATAAGCCAGAGTACCCCTCACCCACAGGAGAAGAGTCAGAAATAAAAGATGGAAATAACAATAATCCAAAGTACTGGGAAACCCAAGAGGAAACGGAAAACAAATCAGAGTACCGGGAAGATAGAGAAGAGGAGAAGTGGGAATCTCATCATAAAGATTTGGATGACGAGGCAGAGATAAAAGAATTACTTTCGTCGCAGATGTTCTCAAATGAAAATGAATTGATTGAAACGGTCCTTGGTTTTGTTATGCCCCAAAGGTATGCAGTTTACGTTGGATTTAAGCCCTGTTCCAAATATATGTTGTTTCGCATAATGAGGATACCAATGAACATTTTTTATGTTTGATGCAGTACGGTTGTTGTACAGATTGGACACTGCACCCTAATTATAGTGGCCTTACAGGATTTGTTAATGAGGAATTTCGTGCATAAAAGTGTAAGATATTTTGTTTGAATTGTGAGTTCTAGACTTGTTGATATATTGCTCACGTAATGATATATGTGTTGTGATTGCAGGTGATTGATTGTGTTGCTTTATTGTGCACATCTGTTGCACTGAAAGATGGGAAGAGTGTGTGGTTCATGCCCACCGATATGGAAAGTTTGCAGTGCGAAGGGTTTTTAAAAGCAGGAGAAGAAGGCACTAAATCTGTGCCAGACAAACCAATCAATGTTTTTGTTCCTGTCATGGTTGCCGATGAGCATTGTATCCTGGTAATTTTTAAAGTCAAAAGTTGCACTCTAGAGGTGTATGACACTGCTCCATCAACTGATATGCCTAGAAACCCCCACGCTGCCCTTGTTAAAAAGAAGGTATGACCATTAATACTTGTTGCCGCTGTCATGCGAATAATTACTCATGACTATTTTGTTGTTAAATTGCAATATGGTTTGCCGCAGACCACTCAAGTTGAAAGGTTAATCTTAAGATGGTGCGGTGGTAAGAAACTTAGATCTGATGACGATGAATTTGATTTTGATTATAAGAAGAGTATCCCGACACACAGTAATAGGTAATACCTTCGTTATAATTAATAACCATTAAATATGAAATTTTCAGCTAGATATTTTAAATGGACTCACTTGTGTGCAGGGTGGACGCTGCTTGTTTATGTTTGTATGGAGATGATGGTGAAGGCAAGGGTAATAGAGCAATCATCCCTCTAGACAGAGGTAACAGTAACACCCAGTTTCATCTCATGTCACGTTGATCACAAGGGAAAATTGCATTGTTGTTCCTATTTTATTATTATTATTATTATTATTATTTTTTTTTGTTTTTTGAAACTTAGTTTTCGGAAAATAAGACTTGATATATACTCTCACCTGGACCCAATTTGCAAGGGGAAATTGTTTTGGGACCATATTTTGTAATGTTTCTTTTATCATCATGTATACAGATCTACTTTACTTTACGGTTAACTACTTCCAATTGTCTGTTGGTATGTATGAGGATTTCCAGAGAGCATGCAAAAACATCGTCTTGTCATTGTACCGGCACCAGCACATGTATGAGAACACTATGTTAGTGCCGTCAAACCTAATTTGGTTCTTTTGTTTATAATGAATATTCTATGCACTATAGTTGATTTCCATAACTGACCTTTCAGGAACACATACAATACGAAAGAATCAAGTGTGCCTTCAACATCATACATGAATATGGAAACAGATAAGCCCCATGGTAATCATGTGGCTCCACAGCGTGGCTCTATGCAGTCCAAAAACAGGGCAAAGCAAGTAAGTGTTGCTCATTCTAGTTCGCGTGAGGCCCTGAATTCCAAAAGGATCACGGATATGTTGACGTCACCACGTGATTCCCAAAAAGTAAAAAAAAAAGTCAGAGTCTCCTGTAAGTGACAGTAACCAACCCAAAAACAATGGAAAGAAAGTTAATTTTAGTCCACTTGGGGCCATTAATTCAGAAAGGACCAAGCCACCAAGTGATTCTTTAAGTCAAAGAAAGATAAAATCAGTGCTTCCCACTCAGTCCAAAAACAATGCAAGCCAAGAAAGTGCGGTTCATTTAAGTCCACATGGGGCCATTAAATCAAAAAGGACCAACGAGATTGTGATGCCGCCAAGTAATTCCCAATTCAGAAAACCAAAAAAGCCAGAGCCTCGCACTCCTCAGTCCAAAATCAATTCAAATGAAGAGCGTCCTGTTTTTTTAAGTCCACCTGGGGCTGTTAATCCCAAAAGGATCACGATGACAGCGTCGAGAAGTCCATTTGGTCAGCCTAATAACCCGGGAATACCTGACCTTTATGAAACCATTTGTACGACTATGCCATCTAGTGAGCATGAATTGGTCAACTATCTATTATGGGAACATGGACATGGAAGGTGAAGTTACAACAACTCTTTTGTCTCTCTCCCTCGCTCTCTTTTGTTTATTTTTTTCTTTATTCATGATCTAAGTATTCACGATAACTTAACTGTTCCTGGACAAGCAGTGAAAGTTTGGTTTGTTTTGATGACCTCGCAATCTATCTCCGTAGATCTGATATGTTGACCCTGAATCCTCACACGTGGTTTAATGACCAAGTAAGGTCCTTCCATAATTATTTTCATTACATATACTTGATACATATGTATTGTGTTAATGATTTGACAGGAACACACTATGACATATACAGGTCATTAGTGGTGTTGCTGCCATGACTTGGCTGGACATGAAATTTCGAGGTGTTGACACCAATCACTGGGTTTTGCCTATGATGTTCTGTGTAAGGCCTAACTTAAATAACTGAATTGAGAAAACAATGACGTATCTCCCGACATACAACAGTTTCATTATTTTTTCCTATATTTTTCATAATATCAGACTGTGTGCAACATCATCAGCGGATCGCTGAAAGACAAGAAAAGCAGGTTTCATGACCCCTTACAAAGTGAGAAATCGTTGAAGGGATCAATAAAATTCTTTTTGAAAGGAATTTCTTCGCCAGAGTGCTCCACAATATCCATACCAATAATCCATGAACACCATTTCACCGTGTGCCGGGTGAATTTGGACAACAGAACACTCGAATTTGTGACACCTTGCTCTACGATAGAGCAAGTAAAAGCTATTTGGAATTGGCAATGAATTTGGTAAGAGTGTTACTTCAATACTTAGTCAGAGGGATGTAATCATATGTATTAATATGTAATATGTCTGCTATCAGCATCTTTGCGATTTCGGTGGTGTAAACAGAGATATAGTAGTATATTACAAGTTGGATATGCATTAAAAGGCTAACCAGGCCAGTTTGTGCAGGTCTCTACACTTGAGGAAACAACAACGACATTGGGCTTAGAAGATTTTAAACAGAAGCAATGGAACAAATTCAAAGTTGTTTATCCGCCAACTGTGCCAAATCAAGGCAAAAGGTAAGCAAGTAACATATTTACCAGAACTGAGTGATGTATAAATAAATATGTTCTTATACATGTTGAATCTGACAAATGAAGTCTCGGTTGCGGCGTATACGCATCTCTCTTCTTGATGTTTCGGGAAGCCGTCAACAAAACACTGAATGAAGTAAGACTCTCGATATAGATGTGATCTTTTCAGCCATGCTCTACAGTTATGGTTGGCAACGTTTATTAATTAAACTCTTGTGATTGGATTACGCAGGAAGAAATAATTGCTACTCGCAAGAAGTTGGCAGAGTCACTATATACCTCCCGGGAGAACAGTATTTACCATAGGTGAATGAAAATGATAATTTTTTGTATCTGTGTTTATATTTGACAGTTGAGTCATAAAATAGGTCGACTTTAGTTAACTAATAATTACTTCTATATTAAAATGGAAATATATCTTATGATGCTTTGCAGCAAAACAATCTCAGTACGTGCTCACATCAAAGATAGGGATGGAACCTATTTTTATAGGCATGTGCACACCATTGAGGGTTCAGAACAGACTGGGGGAATTAAAGAAATCATTAGCCGATTTGTGACAGCATTTTCCTTCCCCCACAGAGGAGGCGATCGTTTTGTTGTATCAACTGACGGTCATTGTGATTTTAAGTTTATAAATTCGGATCATGATTTATTGAAGCATATCAAGGCATGTGAGGCTGCTGGATACCGATCTGTACATCTTTTCATACGTGTGTCTGACCCGAAAGAAGGAAAATACATACATATAAGGGATATATATCATGAGCGGGATTTGGAGACTTGTTTGACGACATGTTACAGAAATCAGCAATAGGTTTGGAGCCAGAGTGTTGATTCACCCATGTACCATGTGTTTAATTTTCTGGTACAATATATGTTTGGGGCCATTACTGGATTTGTGCTTGTCATCCTTGCGCGGGGCATGGTAATCTTTCCTGAATGTATCATTCTAGTTTTACCGAAAGGACTAAATTTAGGGAAATTTATAGTATGTTGTGTTACAGTTTTACATTGAAGTAGTAAAAAACGCAAGAAAATAAATTTAAGAAATCCCCAAATTAACACCTGGCGTTTGAGAAATTGATCTGATGAACCCTAACCCCACCAAATTGATTTGTTGAAATCCCCGAATACATCCTTAATTTTTATAAAATCCCAAATGGATTAGAAACACCCGAACCCTAGACATTTAGGGCACTAAATTCCCAAATCGATTTCGTGAGCTCCCCAAATTAACACTAGAATTTGGATTTGATGAAACACCCAAATACGCCCTTAATTGTTTATAAATCCCAAATTGATTTGATGGACCCTAACCCCAGAAATTTGATTTGGTAAAATCCCCAAATACGACCTTAGTTTTTTTGAGGAATCCCAAATTGATTTGTAAAACCCTAACCCTAGAAAATTGGGGCATTATAGACCACATCGATTTCATCCCCAAATTAACATTAGGCGTTTGAAAATCCCAAATCTAATGTGATAAACCCTAAACCCAGAAAATCAATTTGCTGAAATCCCAAAAAACGCCCTTCATTTTCGGGATAATTTCCAAATTGATTTGACAAAACCCTCGAAAATCTAGAAATATTATTATGGATTTGGGCCAAAAGTGGTTAATAGGCCGGAATGTCTGTTGACAGATCAATCAAATTGTTATTTGGCTTCCTTCATCTCCAACCCATTACATATTTTATGATTTTTGTTGGGCTTTCCTCTTGCTAAAGTCCAAAGTCTATGTTAAGGCCCATTAATTGTATATGATTTTTTTGGAATTGGGGTGTTAAATTCCAAAATCAATTTTAGAAATCCCAAATTGATTTGATGAACCCTAACCCTAGAAACGTGATTTGGTGAAATCCCCAAATACGACCATAATTTTTAAGAAATCCCTAATTGATTTGAATAACGCTAACCCTAGAAAACCCGGTTATTTTATTATCGATTTTGGGCTAAATGCGGTAATGGGCTGAATGGATGTTGGACTTTTCTTTAGGCCAATTACGTATGTATATAATTTTTGTTGGACTTTTATCCAGTCCAGGCCCAAATCCTTAATTTTTCGAACATGACATACATTATCACTGGCATTATATAATCAAATAATGATGGATTTATTCAAACAAATAGAACATAGTCAGTACGTGAATCAAAGAAATACTATATAATACAATTTGAACATAACATGCAGAGATAAGCCCAGTGCATATTAGGCCATAAATAGCACGCCTGCCATCCATCGCAACTGCCTCTGGAAAAAATCCACCAAGTATATTCCTCTTGGACCTTCGTAGCACCTTCGATCATGAATCCGAGCATAACATTACTGACCAATTCCAATTTCATAAACTGAAAATGATATCTACCATATATATATCCACACTAACACAAACCAACGATCTAACAGTTTCTGCATTCTTATGAACGATACCAAACTGTCAATGGTATGAGAATAAGAGGTCCTGCACACTTATGCAAATACTAAAAATTTCATCATACTTATGTCCTCTTGCTACAACTTATCAAAAGTTCCTGTCCATATTGTGCATAGCATCCAGAGAAACCAAAATTGGAATTTCCATTTTACAGTACATGTAAAATTCACCGTTGATTGCTCATGGGTGGTGCCTATTCAGCCTTGCAGTATCATGTAGTGCATGTTTACCAGTCACTAGCAACAAAAAAACTTGACAATCCTTTTCAGCAACAGTAATTTACATGTTATCACACATGACATCACATGGCACAACAACAGTAATTTACATGTTATAACACATTATATTTGTTTCCAGAGAATGTTACAAAAATCAGAAAACTACATGCTAATAGTCCATTTTTTAATTTTTCAGCAATTTCAATGGATCAAAGCATCTTTTTTGCATGGTAAATACTGCAGATGGTATATTTGAAAAGCCATAGCATAGGATAGCCGGATTCATTGGCCAATAGCAAGGGGTCAGGATTCATCATAACTCATATTCAAGAAATTTTCATATACAAAAAGAAAGAAAAAATAAATTTAAAATGGCCTCCTCTGCCTCTGTTTCTTATCCTGCCAAGTTCAACTACGAGCCTAAGGTCACCTGGACCATTGGTGACAGTATGAGACTCAACATTCAAGATGTATCATGCAGTTCAAGGCTCATGCTAGGGAACTGCAATAGGAGAGGTCCATTTTGGCAAGCTACTGACCTGGCATCAAGGCTATCTATTGTGGGGTTTGAGCATATTGAGGTGAGCTAGCAGGCAACTGACATCAAGGTTGCTCTCATGGAGATCAGTGTGGTATCTCATCCTGAGATCATGAACAATGTGTACCAGGATCTCAGGGACCATTGCTCAGGTGAAGAGTGGCACGGTCTAGGCCATTCTTTTATTTTCAGATTTGGTTATATTTTTAAGTATTTTGGAATCAATGTACTGGTTTCTGCTGTGCTTACATGATTTCAATGAAAAGGCTATGTCTATTTATTTGCTCTTATTTGTTTTCTTCCCTTTTATTTTTTTAATAGATCATTTTCACAAAGTATTACTACAGACAATACAATAAAAAAAAATAGTAAATGATAATAAAAAGGCACAACTTTGATTCAACCAAAAGTAAATTTTATACATAGCCTTGATAACAGTTAATTAGATCAACAAATAGCACAAAACTGTGACCATAGGACGCAAAAGAAACATGAATAGAATATTACTTCATCTCATTCTCCCTAAAACATAGCACATTACTTGAACGAGTATTTCATAACCCTCAGACTCACCAATCCAAACAGCAAAACCAAAAAAAAATGATCTTATTCATAAATGATGCTTCTTCCTAGAACAGAACAAACAACATACCAAATAATTTTTGTTTCTGGAAAAGACCCATGTTGAAACGGATATATGATCTTATTCATAAAAGAACTTTTTCCTGTTAACCAGAATTTTGGAAGTGTGCCACTGTGCCTAGTTTGTGAGTTGGATGCGAAAGAATTTTTAAGAACTTCACAACAAGAAACAGAATCAGTAATCCATGTTACAGATCCATGTACTAAATTCAAATGCAACAAAAAGTTGCTTAGAGTTTACTTAAAATTCACATTTGAAATCCACATAAGGCCAATTAAAATGCAGAACATAATATTCAACATTCAACACATCTTTATTCATTCACTGAAAAACAGATTACAATGTTGATATCACATTCGCATAATAAATGTTACAAAGATCTTTATCTAAGTCGAACATAACAACAGAAAGTATGTTTCTATCTCCGTTTCATTCACTGAAAAACAGATTACAATGTTGATATCACATTCGTATAATAAATGTTACAAAGATCTTTATCTAAGTCGAACATAATAACAGAAAGTATGTTTCTATCCCCGTTCTCCCAGGAAGGAAGCATTCACCCACGTCCCTGAGAAACGAGCTCATTGACTACTTTAGGGTATGGGGGGCCTGTGGAAGACGATCTTTGATGCACCGCCTTGGACACAATCTAACTACTTCATCCCCGTTATGAAGGAGGGAGAGTAGAAACGAAAAACATGGAGAAGCAGAACAGCTAGGAGGCATTACGCCTTGCTAGCATATTCTGTAGAATCATTACGCCATGCTACCATATTCTTAGACAATCTTCTCTCCCTTTTTATGAAAAAAGAAAATTTCCGAGGAAAGCCAATGATTCACTCTTCTGGGTTTAGGTCGACCTCTAGGTTTTGGCAAAAAATAGATTTTGGAACTGGATGAACCGTGAGTTTGGGAATGATACTTAGCAAACGACAAAGTATCATTCTATCCAAGCCACTGCCATCTGAAGGTGAAATGTGAGCACCAGTATTGTAGTAGGTCATACTTTCTGGTGGAAGAAGGCACAAGCAAGGGAAGAAGGTTGTAGAGAGGTTAATGGAATAAACTTTTTTGCACACACAAAAAGCACATAACTAGTAGTGATATATATAGACACATATCTACCCACTAAACAGTCTCAATGCAGTATATGCAAGCATTCATAGCCTTTCATTTAAAGCATTACAGTTTCCAATGGTCAAACTGACATCTCCACTTCCCCAAGGATAGAGATAAGATCAGCTGAGTCAACAAAGGAAAATAATAGTTCAAATTTTGAAAGGTCCAGTAAAAAAAAACAGTTTAAAGAAGTAGTTCAAATGTTGTGCATAATGTTCTTTGACCTTTCAACAGAATTAGTTAAATTCTCAGTTATACCAATCCCCCAAACTTGCTGTAAAATATAAACAAATTTATGAACAAGTTGCCCAAATTGTTTGAGGCAAAGAGAGGATATAAATGATCTTATTCATAAAAGACCTTATACTGTTAACCAGAATTTTGGAAGTGTGCCATGGCGCCTAGTTTGTGAATTGGATGAGAAAGAACTTTTAATAATTTCACAACAAGAAAAAGAATCAGTAATCCATGTTACAGAATCAGTAATCCATGTACTAAATTGAAATGCACTCAAAAGTTCCTTAGAGTTTGCTTAAAAGTCTCATTTGAATGAATCTCATGATTACTTTTTGTTGTATTTCATCATTATTAACAACCTTTTTTTTAATTGTTTTTGTCTACATCAACACTCAACCACAACAAGACAATATGCTTAATGGTATAACCACTTAATGCACAACAAATGATAAGTAAAGAAACCCTGATATATTCAAAATAAATGTTTGCATTCATGAAATAAAGTCATACATGAGTTGATCACAGTTTTCAAATTAATACTTAATACACATTTTTTTAAATTGAAAAAATATATATATGATCACTTACTTGTAGAATAAAGATCTGAAAATTGCAATTCCAATCGGCGAAAAAGACATACGGCCGAGACGGGGTAGAAGACATAGGGCCGAAACTGCAATTCCAATCGATCTTTCGATCCGGAGACGAGACGAAATCTAGGTTGAAAATATTTTATCGGGGCGAAGAATATATATGGAAGAAATTTTTAAATCTATGTGGAGCTGCGTCACTGGGAAGAAGACAATCGGTGTGCTTTTGCGTCACAAGGGTTCGGCCGGGTACGAAATCTGGGAAGAATTTTATTTTTGAAAACATTTGTCAATGGGAGGAATCGATGAACAAGCTGCAATATTTTTGAATTAGTCTGTCTTAATAAACGGCTAGGGTTATGAGCGAATGATTTCTTTGATTTTGATTAAGAAATTTAAAATTGTGAATTGGATGAGAAATTTTATGCTTAAGTAGTATTGATTTTGATATTGTGCATACATCAAAACGTGGCTGAGTGGTAATGTTGGAATCTTTTACTCCAGCGACCAAAGTTCAATCCCCACCATCGTTATTTTTTTTTAATAAGAACGGAATTTATCATTTACAACCAAGATAACTCAGTTGTAAACGGAAAATCCCATTTACAACCAAGATAATCAAGTTGTAAATGATAGATGATGGTTGTAAATGATTTCCAACCGTCCAGATCATGATTACAAGTGTTTACAACTGTTTACAAGTGTAAAGTCGTAACATTATGACTTTACAACAGTTCGTTAGCATAGACTCACCGTTTTGGATGTTTATTTGTAATTGTGTAGAAAGAATTTTTCATGCCTGAAAAAGTTGATGTGGGATCTCTGGTGGACCTTCAACTCTCATGGTAGTGCCATTTACAAGAACACGATTCATAATCTGAAGGAGAAGTGGCAGAAGAAGCAGCCAAAACCCGACTGGGTGGAGATGGCATTTGGAGGGCGTGGACGTTATACTGGTCTGACCCGAAAGTCCAGACGCAGGCTGATCAGGACAGTGAGAACAGGAGGGCGCAACCGACTGATGGGACCAGGACCCTGGTGACACACCGTTTTGGATCTGAGTCGATCGCTACAGAACATATGAGACAGAAGGTAAGTGTATTAACTTTTTCATTTTATCATCATTCTTATACTTGTAATTTACTTCGAACTTTGAAACTAAGTATACGATGTTGTCATGTGTCATTCAGTTGAAGGAGAAAGAAAGTCTCCTTTTCACCTTGTTCTCGAGATCTCAGAAGGGCAAGGACGGAGGTTGGTTGTGTGATGAAGCCAGAACAGTTGCGGTGAGTTCAACAATACATGTGTTTATTAAATATTGATGATTTTGTAACTAATTAACAACATAACTAACACCTTGCACTCTTGATTTTTCATTTCAGACGTCCTATGAGCGGAGGATTCGTGTTCAGGATCTCACTGTTGAGGAAATGAATGCCATTTTCCTCGAGGTGAATCCTCCAAACGAGAAGGGTCGTCGCTTGGGACTGGGGAGTGCAGCATCCCTCCCTGATGTGGGCTCGAGGCCGGCTCGTGCCCGTGGTAGCTCTTCATCACATACCACGTCATCTTCATCAGCTGCCGCTAGAGATCATGCCTTCCAACTTCAGTTGTAGGTGAAGGATGAGGAGATAAGGAGGCTACTCGAGGTGCAGGCTCAACAACAAGCTATGCTCGCTGACTTGTATGCGAGGCTGGGGGCGGTACCGCCACAGCCACCAGCACCACCACCACCCTCTCCATGATCCCATAGCATTTTCATTAGCTCCCATAGCATTTTCATTAGCTCTATTACTATTTTCTGCATGAATACTGTGTACGATATGATATTAATTTGGATTAGTATTGTACGTATGATTATTATTATTATATGTATGGAGGATTTCGTTACATTTTTATGATTTTTTTAATTATTTTCGGTACCTTTGGTCTATAATAATTTGTGTAGCAGGTTGGTTAATTGAACAGGTTTGAATTTGATTTTGGTATTCATTATTATAATAAGTTTTTTTTTAATTTATTGACGGATGGTCTATTACATTTAGCGATGGATGGTTCATCCATCGCAGTGCGACGGATGACGATCGTCGCCAAATCTCCGATCGGACCACCACGTGGCAATGGACGTAGCCGCTAAAAAGTCAACATTTCATCCGTCGCTAGTTGCGTCGCTAGTCCGTCGCTAATTCGCGACGGATGAACGATTCGTGGCTAATTCTATAGCGACGGAACGCTCATCCGTCGCTAAATCGGCCGATCCGTCGCTAGTGTTTTATAGCGACGGATCGGCATTATCCAACGACGGATGGATCCGTCGCTGGATCTGTGCATCCTTGTAGTGCCATGGATTCGATGGCTCAGCTCTTCATAGCATCCCAACAGCATTATTAGGTCCACAATTGTGCCTTGGTCATCATCCTCTCCATACACCCCTAATTCCATCTCTTCTTTTCCACATAGTTCATCCTCATCTATTCTTGTGTGCATATTATCTTCTCCATCTGTATTTTCCTCTTTATCGCTTAAGAAATGGAGGTGCACCTTAATAGTTCAGCCATCAGAGGGAACATTCAGGGGTGATATTTGGGTTACTCCGCGAGGCAGCTCCGATTAGACATTCAGGGGATATGGAATGAAGTCAACTGGGACAAAGGTGGGGTTTCTTAAATCTAGTCCCTTTGATTAGACAATTGTGGGCTGTGAGTAGGTAGTGGGTAGTTGGGTCCAGAATACTTAATTAGTATGTGGGGTTCTCTCTAACTCAAGTTTCCTTTCCAGATTCTCCTCAAGTAAGTCATCAAAGAGCCCCATATCATCCATCCCGTCTGAAGGGCGGAGGGGGCACCAAATTTCAGTTTTTCTCTTTTCCTTTGGTCTGTGGCACAGTAAACCTTCACTTAACCTATAGTGCTTAGGCAATGATTACCATGACTTGCAACCTAATTCTAACTAATCCTAACAGAACTTCGTTCACAAGAACAAGGACAGATAGAACAATGCTAGCAGTACAAAAAAACTGGGTTTTAGCCACGGATCTATCAGTGGCTAAAACGCCCGATCCGTCGCTAAAAACCTTTAGCCACAGATAGATCCGTTACTAATAAGGCTGTGCTCATTTTTTGCGTAGCAGTTGTTTAGCCACGGATAGTATCCGTGGCTAAATATAGCGACGGTTCGGTGATTTTTTATGACATATAAAGATTGATCGGGTTGGATCCGGACTTCGGGCTTAGCCACAAATGGATTCTATCCGTGGCTAAGCTTAGCCACGGATAAAATCTATCCGTGGCTAAATTAGCCACGGATAGATTTTATCCGTGGCTAAAATTCATTTAAAAAAATATATTTCTATTTCTTTTAAGTTGTTTAATTCACCTACAGTATAATAAAATATCATTTGATTGAATATTTTTTTCAATACAATAAAGGGTGCTACGAGTATCGAACTCGTGACCTCTCGCATTTAGCGAGAATCGTACCACTAGACCAAACACCCATTTTTTCTTTATATTACACAAAAATAATCAAGAAACAAACTAACTAATAGCAAAACATACAATAATACAATAAATTAAACACCAAAATCATTCATGCATTAGTAATAAAACTTAAAGATAACTGCAACGAGAGGAAATAAAAATAATACATCCATGAGTCACAAAACTTACATAGAAACCATTAAGTATATTACTCTTGAAGAGTTTATTTTACTATTTACTTTATTCACAAGTACATTACACACGCAAAGCCATATGATAATCTTTGAGTGGAACGGTAATCAGGAACAGTGGATACCTGCGGTTAAGATGAAGAATGTCCATGGTAGGCGAAGGCCCCGAAATGCGGAACAGAACCCATCCCTTGATTAGCAGCAGCAACACTAGTACTATTAGGGGTGGTTTTGAGGGAATCTGTGGTGGATGTGAGAACTTATCTCGGTGTTACTTATCTCGATTTTAGCCACGGATAATTTTATCCGTGGCTAAATAATTCTAATCGTGGCTAATTAGCCACGAATAGAAATATCCGTGGCTAAAATTATTTTTTCCTTTTCTTTAATTCCGTTTTTTTTTTTAAAAAAAAAGGTCAATAGGTTTAGCCAAGAATAATTTATCCGTGGCACAATCCCGCGAACTCGGGCCTGAACATGCACGAATTGAGTGTCCAGACTCAGTTCGTGCATATCCTTGACTAATACACCGATTCGTGGCTAATTTAGCCACGGATAGTATCCGTCGCTACGAGTGGTGGCTATTTTCAGAATTTCTTGTAGTGTAGAATACAACCTAACTCGCTCAGAAGATACTCAGATATATAATATGAATTCTACGAATTATAGGCTCAGTCTTCGTGTCTTCAAAGCTGGTATTCTCCTCTATTTATAGTGGAAATTTCGTGCATAGGTCAGTAGAGAAGAGTCCCAACATGTTCCAAGTCTGTTTGTGTGCCCGGTTCAAATCTTCAATGCTAATCCACAATCATTATGACTTGTTCTTCGTGTTAGCCATACAGATCGGTGCGTGGTAACGTTTTTAAATTTTCGCACTAGATCATCGATCTAAGAAGATCTTAACCATCAAATATCGTCATACGAGTTACCAAGCTTTATGATTATTAACCATTAACTATCTATAACATATATAAACAGGGATTATAAACATATAAACAATTTAAAACCCTCTATTCCATGATAACATAATTACTAACAAGCAAGTTTTCAATTCAACTAGAATAGCAAAACTTCAAGTTCATATAATTAGCATTGTTGGAGAATTTAATATATATTACTAGATTCCATTCCTCCCCAACAGCTTAAACTTTTGGGAGAGTTGGAATTCTATCATGGTATCAGAGCCATCTGGCTCACGCCCACCTGGGTTCAAATCTCCTCGGAGACAAACTCCGCCCCATATTAAATTTCCACTCGATTGGCCTCCTAATGAGGTTGAAATCGGCCACGAGTGCGAGGGAGTGTTGAAGAATTTAATATAAATGACTAGATTTCGTTCCTCCCCAATAGCTTAAGCTTTTGGGAGAGTTGGAATTCTATCAATCATATACTTATGAATCACCATAAATCCATATAATGTGAATTCATAAATCATGCAGCGGAATAACAATCACATATACATCATACAATATATGCAAACACATTAAGTTCCTAGTTCATGCAATTCTAAGATCATGAACATTACCAATCGAAGATGTGCACATTGTTAGTTGTTCGTTTGTGTACTACAAGCTTCCAAACAACAAATCAACAACACAGGAACTCAACAAATCACTTCTTGAATCCTTCTACAAGCTTACGAACTAAATTCGAACACCACCTTATGATGATGATGATGTCGACGGCAGAAGTATATATTTATATATATTTTTTTGTTGAATCGATATCACGATCTTGTTCTTACATGCTCCAGACAAGGAATATAGTGAGAGAGGACTCAAGACAACTAAAGATTGAACAACGAAGAAAAAATCTCAAAGCTATGGAGATCTTAGAGAAATCTATGGTGGGTGGTTATGGAGGTAGGGTTTATTTTCTAAGTGTTATGAAGAGAGAAAAGACTTTAGAATTTTATAGTAGCTAGCAACTGAAAAACGAAGTCTATTGCTCTCTATTTATAACAAGAGAAATCAACATCTAGGGGGGCCAATAGCTGATCGATCAGCTGCTATTTCCTTCGGGAAAAGTTCAGATTTTAATTTGACTTTATCAGGAAAAGGATATCTGAAAGAATATGTTTTTCTGATCGAGTCAAGATATTGTTATCTCAACTAGAAACCTACTATGAGTTTGTTTATAATTAATTACAAACTTACTTTTCCTTCGGAAAAAGTTCATATTTTAATTTGACTTTATCAGAAAAAGGATATTTGAAAGAATATGTTTTTCTGATCCAGTCAAGATATTGTTATCTCAACTAGAAACCTACTATGAGTTTGTTTCTAATTAATTACAATTACATAAAATCTGAAAAATGTTATTTTAATAATAATTTTCTTGCAACACTATTTACCTAAAAGTGAAAACTGCAAAACAACCCTGGAACTTATGTAAGCTGCGTAAAACAGCTACAATGATTTATAAAATAAACCATTCACTATTTTACCAAGGTACCTTAACAAAAGTTGTTCCAAATAATATATCGAACAATATTATCAAGGAAAATAAATCGTAATGAAATTTTTTCCATATTTGCAAACTGGTCCTTCAACTTTCCTGATATGTTTCAACGCAACTCTTTTGATTCACGAAGTGAACCAAACAACTTCATAAAACATATGAAACATATATAAGTTCATAATTATTATTCCCACGTGAATAACAATTACCTAAGTCACCGAAATTGCAATTACCGAAAAACTGCAATTTGGTCCCTGCACTTTAATTGTTTTCCGAAACGTTTCCAAACGCTTCCCACAATTACATACACATATTCTAATGAGTATGTGAACTAATCAAACATAGTTCAAAGTGTCATAAGTGTAATTTGGTAAAATACACTTTTACCCCTGTACTTCAATTGGCTTACAGAAACATATCCGATGTATCAAGCAATTTCATACATGAACCAATTGTCATTATGTGAAATAATCGAACATAGTTCAAAGTACCTAATGTAATTATGGTAAATTACTAATTTTTCCCTTGTACTTCAATTGACTTATAGAAGCATATTCAATGTCACAAGCAATTGCATATATAACTAGAAGTTATTATGTGAGCTATCCAAGTATAACTGAAAGTACTATTTGTTCATTCGCACATAACAGATGTCAAGTTCATCTTTGTACGCACTTATAAAAGTAAACACACATATGACGTTGTCGTCTTATGCTATTCGTATAAGTCTGTAGAGCCGCAAGAGTAGGACGATGGACCTATTCTCAAAAGGCTACCCACTAAGTCCACCACAAGTCGTTCAAGACCTAGAACATTGTGACCCTATTAGTAGACATGATTAGTTCCACTATGTAAGCACGTCTGAACTCCCGATATGAGAATAGTACTAATTCACACGATTCATTCGCATGGTCCATTAATATAATCATTACCCTGTGACGTAGCCAAGCTTGTATAACCACTACGTACAGAGTCTTCACAGATGACTCGTAGATTGAATATAGGCAAAGGCCATTAACCTTGTTTCATCTACCTCTTATGCAAGAATACCACTGAGTTCAAACGGAGAAATCCAGCTTCTACAAAAGGAAACTTGAGCTCAAGACTTAACAACCTTAACAAGGGAGTAGATCTTATGTCCTCTGTTAGAAAACTTGTAATTTTGATGAGAAATTAACCATGCTAAATTAAGGAAAGTCCAGTAACTAGTACTCTTAAGGTCCATAGGAATTTAGAATTTTAAGGACATTGTAAAATATGAACGTTTGCTGAAAGACTTAGTGTAGGTACTAGTTAGGTTCTTTCGTTTGCTGATGATGTACTTTGTTTTCACAAACAAACTATTGAAGACCTAGAACCGCTCAAAAATTGGAAAATTCGAAGACTGAAGACTTAGAAGAATTCTGAGAAAGGTATCTACAAAGGCACATGTTGCTTCAGAAAGTGAGAATTTCAGCAGCAGCTTGCATAAGTGAAAATCTATATGACAGAGTAGGTTGTGCTTGCTGAAACTGAGATCGACCACTTGCTGACAACATATGTGACCTCCTTGCTGAATATTACTTGCATTTTGGCTCCAACGTTCACATTTGAATTTGATTCAAATGAACATTAAATGCAAAGTAGGCACGCGAAGAACATGAAGACAAATGAAGGACGCTGCTGAAAGTACAAAAGCAAGATAGTGACATCTTAAGGTACAAAGCCTTAGAATTTGAAATTCAAACGGCTCCCTTGAGACACTATAAATAGAGGTCATCAGGCAAGAGTAGAAAGTGTGTCAACAATGTGATCAAACTCTCACTTGTGCTTTAAACACTCAAATCCTTCTATACTCTTTACTGCCTATTGATCCGTTCCAAGACTTAAACTTGAAACAAAAGCTACTTGTGAAGAAGTAGAACATTCAGGGAAAAGAAATTAGTTAAGTGTTCTTTCTTTCGAACAAGACAAGTCCTGACACCAGAAACAATCAAACTTGCTTACGGCAAAGTATTACAAGTTGTGTTTCTTTAGATAACTTGTTATAGGTGAAAAGTTATATTCAAGTCATCTCTTCCCAAACTCTTTAACTGATAAACACACTTTTCAGGTGTGAAATTCAGGGGGAATTAATCAAGCATAGTGTTGCTGATTATAAGTCCCAAGTTTGGTGGAGAACAAGGTTACAGTTCTCTAGTTTAGGTTGGAAACGAAGCAAGTGTGCTTTGGTTTCTGAGATTCATTAGTAATAGGATTTGTAAGGAACCTCACATCTTATCATAGTGGATTCAGTCCTAGAAAGGACAAAGTGGATTAGTTGAGAGATTACGCCACTCTCAGATACCACTATAAAAGTGTTTGTGTGATTTACTTTACTGCACTTAGTTTTCAGCAAGTTACATTTCTCGTACACTGTCACTTTGCTCACTTGCTGAAACTAGCTCTCTGAAAAGCACTTATTGTAACAGACTTCTGCACTTTGTTTTTAAGTACCAGCAAACTCATTACTGAAAAGTATTAAGTATTTGCTATAAATAGAGGTCATCCGGCAAAGAGTTGAAATGTGTCAACAACGTGATCAAACTCTCACTTGTGCTTAAAACTCACATACCCTTCAAACACTCTTTACTGCCATTGATCCGTTCCAAGACTTAAAGCTTGAAAAAGCTACTTGTGGAGAAGTAGAACATACACGGCTAAGAAATTAGTTAAGTGTTCTTTCTTTCGAACAAGAACAAGTCTTGACACCAGAAATAATCAAACTTGTTTACTGCAAAGTATTCAAAGTTTTGTTTCGTAGATTACTTGTTGTAGCTGAATAAGTTATAATCAAGTTATCTCATCCCAAACCTCTCTAACTGAAAATACACCCTTTCAGGCGTGAAATTCTGGGGGAAACTTAATCAAGCATAGTGTTGCTGATTAAAAGTCCCAAGTTTGGTGGAGAACAAGGTTTCGTTCTCTAGTTAGGTTGGAAACAAAGCAAGTGTGCTTCGGTTTCTGTTTGAATCGCTCTAGATAGGTGTTGTAAGGAACCTCAAACTTGTCTTAGTGGATTCAGTCCTAGAAAGGACAAAGTGGATTAGTTGAGAGATTACGCCACTCTCTGATACCACTATAAAAGTGTTTGTGTGATTTACTTACTGCATTTAGTTTTCAGCAAAGCATATCTATCTGTACACAGTCACACTGTTCACTTGCTGAAACTATCACTTACTGACAAAGCACTTATTGTATCAAAGACTTCCGCTCTCTGATTTTAAGTATCGGCAAAACTCGTTACTGAAAAGTAACTTGCGCTTGCTGAGAAAGTTAAGTATCAGCAAACTCTTTACTGAAAAGTAATAAGTCCTTGCTGAGAAAGTTTTTAAACGACGAAAGTTTGAAAATACTATTCACCCCCCCCCCCCTCTAGTCTTTTCTTGTTGTTTAAAGGGACCAACAAGTGGTATCAGAGCTGGAGGTTCTTTAACCTTCAGCACTGAACCTAGATCCCCTTAGGTGCTTTCCGTAAATCACTCTCACTTGATCAGTTTGGTAGTCTTTTGCTGACAGGATGTCTTTAGGAGACGCTCCCTTGCTGAAGCTGGAAAACTACGAAAAATAGCGAAACAACATGATGCTACATCTTGAGGTCATTAGTGATGAGATGGTTACTGTCATTAATGATGGACCTATCAAAATCACTAAGGTTGAAAGAAGCTTTCCTCATTCAACCTCGGATTCGACTGGTAAGCAAACTATCTTAGGAGACCCGGTTGACACCGTCGTTCCAAAACCAAGAGAGGAATGGACTTCCGAAGAAGCCAAGAGATTCCGTCTTGATGGCCAAGCAAGAAACATCATCATTCGATCAACTCCGGATACTATACAGTGCAAACTGTGGGGTGCCAAAACTGCTAAGGAAGCTTGGAATTGGTTCAAGATCTTTGCGCTGGATCTGACAAAACCAAGGAAAACAAACTCGAAGTGCTGAAGTTAAAGTTCCAGAACTTTAAACAAAGTACAAATGAGTCACTGGAAGACTTGGACTTCAGATTCACAACTCTAGTTAGTGAGATGGCAGCCTTGGGTGTTGGAAATCTTTACTCAGATTCTGAGAAGGTGAAAACCATCATCAGAAGTCTGAACCAAGAATAGATCCACACTCAGAACTTCTACTACAATCAAGGAATGCCAAACATCACACCAACAGAGTTGTTCTCTCATCTTGCTACTGTCAACTACGAGAAAAAGCAAAGAGAAAATGTGTTTGCTGAAAAATCGCAAAACATTGCTCTTGCTGCAAAGCCGTCATCTTCTGAAAAGAAGAATGATAAAGAGCCTGCTGATGAAAATGCTTTTAGTTGTTAAAAACATGAAGAAATTCATCAGTAAGGAACTTGAAAGGCGAAAAGCAAAAGAGAAGCTGAAAAAGCATCTTGGTAACAACTACCATAATTACAAGAATGAGACTAGCTCGCTGAACAAGCAAGCTCAGCAAGAAAACTCATCAGAAGAACCAGCAGTTGGAAATGATCTCTGTTTTTACTGCAAAAAGCCTGGACACTTCAAAGCAAATCGTCCTTTGCTGAAAGGCAAATCTGCTGAAAAGAAGAAAAAGTTCAAAAGAGCTTTTATTGCTGAAGAAAAGAAGAAGCTTCAAGCAAAAATCGATGCATTGTGCATTGATACTAGCTCCGAAGACAGTGAGGAAGAAAGCTCAGACACTGACGATGAAGAAGCCACACTTGACGTAGAGACTGGCAAGGAAGTTTGTGGAATAGCCATGGAAGCCACACTTGACGAGTTCAGCCTCATGGCCGGTCAGGTAAACAGTCCTACCCCTGACTCTTACTCAAAAAGTGAAGACGAGATTGACCTTGACAAGATTCAAGGAGAAATCGAAAGATTTAAAAAAACTCTGAGCAAACAGCAAGAGAAACTACAGAATGCTGAGACTCTGACCATGCAGACTACTGAAAAGTATGTCTTGCTGAAGGAAGAGACAGATAAGAAGGATGCTGAAATAGTGCATCTCAAGAAGTTGATTGCTGAAGCTACAGAGAAGAATTCTAAGATCGCAATAGAATTGGAAGAGTATCAGTCCTCAATTCTAAAGTTACTTGCTGAAATCCAAGAAATGGAAAAGATGAAAATCAATTTCAAATCTTATGCTGATGCAAGTAATACGCTGACTGAACTAAACTCTTATTTGAGAGATCCATCTCAGAAAGAATGTTTAGGTGCAACGTATGAAGGTGATGACGTAATAATCTTGAGTAAAGATAAATCACCGATTTTCTTTGTACGTGCTACTAATAGTGGTCAACCAGAACTCTATCAGTTTGGTCAATCTAAGGTTGCTGAAAAATACAATCAAGTACCTACGACCGTAAAGCCCGCTGTTGCTACTCAAAGTAACAAGACTTTAAAAGGAAAACAGGTTGCTGAAAAGCAAACTGTAAAGAAAAAGGATGTTGTAAAGCATTCTGCCAAACAAGTTGCTGAAAAGCAATTTGTTAAGTCAAAAGGCAAGATTACTAAAAGTAATCAGAAGACCTTTGCTGACAAACCTGAATCAAGTAAGGTTGCTGAAACAAAAGCTCAACATTCTCCAAAAAGTGGACTCGGTTTTAAAACCAAGCAAAGTCAACTCTTTCACGAGTATAAGCAAAGTCAGCAAAGATACTTCAAAGAGATGAACAAAATCAAGCCTAAGAGTTTCGACAAGACTCAAAATGCTAGGCTAGAAGGAACCTTGCTAGAAAAGAACTTACTGAAAAGTATGTTCAGCAAAAAGGTCAACCGAGCAAGATACCACATCAGAAAGTGGATTTGATCAACACGAATCAAATGTATTTTGGCTCAAAACCTCCTAGTTCCTCAGCAAGTAGAAAACAAGTCAAAGTTGAAAAACTTAAGACTTGGGTTTCCACTAGACGCATTCTTGAACATGTTAATGGACATCCAATATTGGATAATTAACTTGTTTGCTCTTGATTGTGCAGACTTCAGCCACGGAGACAAACGATGCAATCTGGCACTTTGACAGTGGTTGTGGAAAGCACATCACGGGCAACAAGAATAACCTTATAAACTATAGACGGTGGTCTAATGGTCCAACAATAAGGTTTGCTGGTGGAGGCTCTGGTTCTACAAAAGGCTATGGTGACGTGAAGTTAGGATGCATTACCATTTCGGGAGTTCTTTATGTCAAAAATCTTAAGTTTAACCTTTTCAGCATGAGTCAATTTGCTGACAAAGGATACTTCATCAAAATCAAAAGTGATGAATGTAAACTTATAGATTTCGAGACAAAGAAGGTTATTATGATTGCCAGAAGATCAGGAGGATTGTACACCGTAGATTGGTCTTCAGCAATCGTTGAAAAATGCCTTGTCTCAGATCACGATTGCCTTCCTGAAAAAGCATGGTTATGGCATAAACGAACAAGTCACCTAAACTTCAAGACGCTGAATAAACTGTCTAAAAAGGCACTTGTAGTTGGATTACCTAAGGTTACTTTTAAGAAGGATGGTGTGTGCAATGCATGTCAGCAAGGTAAGCAAACCAAATCTTCTTTTAAGAACAAGGCAGTACCGTCAACTACAAAACCTTTAAAACTCTTGCACATGGACTTGTTTGAATCTTCTTCAACAAGCTATGCTGGTAAGAAGTATGGTCTGGTGGTGGTAGATGACTATTCAAGATTCACTTGGGTAGTATTTATCAAACACAAATCTGAAATAAGGACTGAAATACCTAACTTGCTGAATAAGCTTGAAGTCATGAAAAATGACAAGGTAAAATTCATAAGGACAGAGCATGGTACTGAGTTTGTAAACCAGTACATAACTGACTATTGCACTTCAAAAGGCATACAACATCAATTATCCTCAGTAAGGACACCACAACAGAACGGTGTTGCTGAAAGGAAGAATCGCACCCTAAAAGAAGCCGCAAGAACAATGCTTGCTGACACTGAAATAAGTGAGGCTTACTGGGTTGAAGCGATTAATACCGCCTGTTACACTCAAAACAGATGTCTGATTACTAAGGAATACAACAAAACTCCGTATGAGTTGTTTGTTAGAAGACCTCCTAATATCACTCATCTAAGAGTATCTGGTTGTAAGTGTTTCGTTCCTAATAACGATAGAGAATACCTAAGAACATTTCAACCAAAGGCAGACGAAGCGATATTTCTTGGTTACTCCTTGCATAGTAAAGCTTATAGAGTTTACAACAAAAAGGCACAAAAGATCGAAGAATCAGTGCATGTTGTATTCTACGAAAAGACACAAGGAGTGCGTGCTGAAGAAGAAATATCAGAATGAATGAAAAAACTAATCATACATGAGCAAAGAACTGAATCTGATGCTACGCAAATCAAGTCAATTGAACTAAATGATGATTCTGACAATGACTCTCCTCCCACAAGTCATAACAAGATAAATATAGTTCATGACAAAGAATTTCCAGCAAAAGACGCAGTTGCTCCGGAAGTTGCTGAAACTACGCAACCTCCCGTGCCTGCTGATGAGTTACCACAATCTAGCAATGCTGAACAAGCAGTTGCTCATGAACCAATCTCAGCAGAGACACAAAATACTAGTAATACTGAACAAGTACATGCTGAAGAGTCACATGCTGATGAGCAAACGTATCCAGATCCAACGAGCAGAAATCCTGTTAACAAATGGATTGGAGATCATCCCTCAACGGATATGATTGGTGATATTGACAAACGCCAAGTGACTAGATCCAAAGTTTCTGCTACTCATGGACTTGCTGAAGAAGCAAATGTCGTAGAAGTAGAATCTTTGTTCTCTTGCTTTGTTTCATAAATTGAACCCAAGACCATAGAAGAATCTCTAAAGCATTCTGAATGGATCAAGGCAATGCAAGAAGAACTGGATAAATTTGAAAGGAACAAAGTCTGGAAACTTGTACCTCTTGCTGAAGGCAAGAAAGCTATTGGTACAAAGTGGGTGTTCAGAAACAAGCTGAGTGAGTCTGGTGAAGTAACAAGAAACAAAGCACGTTTAGTTGCTCAAGGTTACTGTCAGACTGAAGGATTAGACTATGATGAGTCTTATGCACCAGTTGCAAGATTGGATGCAATTGGACTTTTCTTGGCCTTTGCTGCTCACAATGACTTCATTGTTTATCAAATGGATGTTAAAAGTGCATTCTTGAATGGTGAACTTGCTGAAGAAGTCTACTTAGAACAACCCCCTGGCTTTGAACTTCCCTCATAAACCAAGATGGTATACAAGCTTCAGAAAGCTGTATATGGTCTAAAACAAGCACCAAGAGCTTGGTATGATACCTTGGCCAAGTTCTTGCTGGATAATGGTTTCAAGAAAGGTGAAGTTGACAAAACATTATTTACCATGAACCATGATGGTAAAATACTCTTTATTCAGATTTATGTGGATGACATAATATTTGGATCTAAGGACAAGCAACTTTGTGATGATTTTGCCAAGCTCATGACAAACAAATTTGAAATGAGTATGATGGGAAAATTGAATTATTTCCTAGGATTGCAAGTCAAGCAACTCAAAGATGGAATATTCATAAATCAAGCAAAGTATGCGAAAGAAATGCTCCTAAAGTTTAGGATCAAAGAGGAAGAAAAACCTGAAAAGATCCCTATGAGTGTTGGTACCAAATTGGGCTATACTAAAGAAGATAAAATTGTTGAAGAACACAAGTATAGGAAGCTCATTGGTTCCTTGTTGTATTTAACAGCAAGTAGACCTGACATTCAGTATGATGTTTGTGTGTGTGCAATATTCCAATCTGATCCAAGAGAATCACACTACAAAAAGGCACTTAAGATACTGAAATACGTCAACGGTACAGTCAATGTTGGATTATGGTATCCTAAAGATTTTGGACTTGAATTGGTTGGTTATTCTGATGCTGATCATGGAGGATCAACTCTTGATAGAAAAAGTACCTCTTGAACTTGTCAGTTTTTGGGTACTAGATTAATATCATGGTTCAGCAAGAAGCAAACCTGTGTTGCCGATTCATCTACTGAATCTGAGTACATTGCGGCTGGTTGTTGCACAGCTCAAATCCTATGGATTCAGCAACAATTAAGAGATTATGGTATTTCTGCAAAGAAAACACCAATCTTTTGTGATAATACAATTGCTATTGCTATCACGCAAAATCCTAAGTTCCACTCAAGGACTAAGCACATTGATATTAGACATCATTTCATTAGAGATCATGTGGAAAAAGGAGACTTGATCACTTGCTGAGACGGGCATTTATTAGGAAACTTGATCACTTGCTGAGACGAGTATTTGTTAGGAAACTTGATCACTTGCTGAGACGGGCACTCAGTAAGAGAAAAACCTTAAAGATTGTTGAAACGGGCATTCAGACAATCAAAGATACTGAAACAGGTATTCAAGTATCAAAGGAGAATTCTGAGACGGGAACTCAGAAAAGAGCAAAACTCACTTCTCAGATTTTACCAAAAGATATCTCAAGATAAAAAGAATTTGTTGATACGGGTGTAAGAAAATATGGTCAGAGTTACCCCTAGGGTACGCAGCGGAATTTCAAAAAATTTCTTAACATGCAAGTTAATTGATCATGCACATAGCGTATATAATAAACACATTAATCAGAAGACTTACAATACTCCAAAAGCAAGAATAGGTATTGAATCGATACGCCAATCGATGAAGTCTTTGTAATAATCCGGTGAATCTTCTCCTTCGTCGAAGTCGAAGATATCTGCAATACTTGATTATCTGCAAGACAATAAAAATTAGTTTCTATCTCTTTGAACCTCAACCTTGGTATCCACGGATGAACATCTTATCGGAAAGAATGCTAGGATATTCTTTATGTGGCCAAGAAGATGGGGCGGCAGTTTTTCCTCCGGTGGGAGTGGCGGCGCGCGGCTTATGGAGAGGTAGGGGAGAGCTTTTTATTTTCTCTAAGAAAACTGGTAGAAAGAATGATTCAAAATGATCTTCAATCAACTGTATGTTCAACCATGTTAAAAGCTCTCTAATAGTCTACTATATATAGTAGTCAATAGAAGCCTAAAGAATAATCAATTAGACTTCATCAAGAAATAAGAATCTAATTCTTATTGCACAAGGAAACCAATTCAAGTCTAGATTCATTCCCAATCAAATTAGAACTCAATTAGGAAAATCTAACTTATCTCTTGACTTCTAATAGAGGAAGGAGTCGAACTCCTTCCCCTACTACTACTGCTGCGCGCGCGTCCAAGGGGGGTCAGGTGGGTCCCGATTTTGGGACCCACTTATAATCCTAAGGTAATTCAAAATTAATTCTAAATTAACATATCCTTTCAAATCAAACCTCTATTATATTTCTAAAATATAATCTTTAATTGTATTTACATAAAATACAATTAATCAGCCAATTCAATTAACAATTCCAAATTATTAATTGAGCCACAAATTATTATAATTAATTCCAAATCAATTATAATTCATCAATCACAATTAATTCTAAATTAATTGCGATTCCATCTTCAAGGATATTCGGATAAGCTGAATCACCACATAGTGTGACCCATAGGGCCTCATTGTATTAAGCAAGTGCTACACTAGGCAACATGGAATTCCTAGACGGTTCCATTTGCAATATTAATACATGAGGATGTTTGAGAGGTTTCTCAAAGAAAACCCTTTCGTTGTGAAGTCTGTTGCGCTCAATGCGGCGATGGGAACGTCCCTTCATCTGACTGACTTGAATGCATCTAGGATCGATGAAGTGTCTATCCCAATAATACATCCACGAGCGTCTTCAGTGAGTTGCTTGGTGAATCCAATATCTATTATGACTATCATAGTAATATTGATACGCTGGCCAGCGGTTTGACCAATCACAACTATGAACGACTATGAGCAGTGCTCTCCTGTGCTACACATGAGAGATTAATCCTTCACATAATCACTTATCATCCCCATTTGTATGTAGCCATAATCCTGGATCGTGTGTTGGGTCAACTGCTTATTCAGAGCTGACATCGACGTGTCCACCAAGGATATGGGGCAACAAATGTGATGATAAAGTCCTGTAAGTCCAAAGGACGACTGGCATCACTTCGACAACTTTCCGGTTCCCATAGACACTTCGGTGTAGAGTATATATCGATGGGAGTTTCCGGTGGGTACTTCCATTGTTCGGTAATCACCCTTCGAACAACTATGCGGAGTTATGGGAACGTTTCTTGATTGTCCAACAATCCGTTCAGTGACCGTGGGATCGGCTCACACTTGCTCTAACAAGTATAACCTCCACGCATACTAGTCTCAGTTGGTTCATTCAAACCCCTACATCCGAGATGAACCTCGACTAGGGAGAGTTTGGGATAGATGATAACTCACATAGCTCCCACTATCTGTGTGATCGGTCATCTATCCGAGGGGACATGTTTGATATCAATACAGACATGAATAGAGATATGTCATGCTGTATGCTTGGTGTAATATAAATATGAAAGCGATACTCAATAGTCAAACAACAAACATATATTATATTACGTTGACCTTTGTAATAGTACATATATGCCGTTAATAAGGGCTGCATGCCCTTAATAAAGACTGTCTCTAGGACATATACACTATCAATCTCCCACTTGGACTAGAGCCAGTCACCTTTTTGCTTAATGCCTAGATTAACATAATGTCTTAAGTGGGCATCCAGTGATAAGACCTTGGTGAAAGTATCTGCCACGTTGTCCGTGGTCGAGACACGTTCTATACTAACTTCTCCTCTATCAATAATCTCACGTATAACGTGATACTTTCTAAGTACATGTTTGTTCTTGTTTGTAGATCTAGGCTCCTTGGCTTGAGCGACGGCGCCCGTGTTGTCCCAATAAATCGTTATTGGACTAGGAGCAGGAACAACCCTCAATTCCTTCAAGAACTCTGAAATCCAGACAACTTCTTTCGATGCAACTGATGCAGCAATGTACTCGGCTTCTGTGGCTGAGTCAACAATCGTGGCTTGCTTAGAACTCTTCCAACAGATAGCTCTTCCGTTCAATTTGAATACGTATCCTGCTCGTCACTTAAAGTCATCAGGATCTGATTCAAATCCAGCGTCGACATAACCAGACATCTTTAATTCTGGTTCTCCACCAAACACCAAGAACATTTCTTTAGTCCGTCGAAGGCACTTAAGAATGTTCTTTACAACAGTCCAGTGAGGTACTCCTGGATTCTGTTGGTGTCGACAAGTGACACTAAGCGCATATGCCACATCTGGCCTTGTGCAATTCATTGCATACATAATAGACCCTACTGCCGAAGCATAGGGCACACGACTCATTGCCTTTCTTTCTTCATCAGTTTTAGGACTATCCTTAACTGATAACACGATCCCACGCCTAGCTGGGAGAAAGCCTCTCTTTGAGTCGTCCATCTTATAATGCTTCAGTATTTTTTCGATGTAGGTGGACTGTGTCAATCCTAACATCCTCTTGGATCTATCTCTATAGATCTTTATCCCTAGGATGTAGTTCGCTTCACCCAAGTCCTTCATTGAGAAGGTACTTGATAACCAAAGTTTAGTCTCTTCTAGCATAGAGACATTGTTTCCCATGATCAAGATGTCATCAACATAAATGATCACGAAAACGACTCCTTGTCGTTGTGCCTAGTGTAGACACAGGGATCTTCTACGCTTCTGACGAAGTCAAACAATTTGACAGCTTCATCAAAGCGGATATTCCAGCTCCTAGACGCTTGCTTTAGCCCATAGATGGATCTCTGTAATTTGCATACAACAGTTGGCCTGGTTTTACTAATAAAACCTTCCGGATGTACCATATAGACCTCTTCCTCAAGGTTGCCATTGAGGAAGGCAGTGTTTACATCCATCTGCCAGATCTCATAATCATAATAGGCAGCTATCGCAAGAAGAATTCAAATAGACTTCAACTTTGCTACCAGGTGAAAAGGTTTCATCGTAATCGATGCCATACCTTTGTGTGTATCCCTTCACTACAAGTCTAGCCTTATGCGTTTGTACCTTTCCATCGGCATCTGTCGTTCGTTTAAAGACCCATTTGTACCCAATAGGTCTAACCCCTTGGGGCAAGTCTACCAAGCTCCAAACTTGGTTCAGTTACATGGAGTCCATTTCCAATTCCATGGCTTCTTGCCATTTGTCTGAGTCAATATCATTTATTGCCTCTTTGTAGGGCTCGGGGTCTTCCCGATCTGATAAGCCAACATCAAGTTCACTGATGTCTTCTATCATAAGGCTTTGCTTCTGAGGTCCTTTTGGGATCCTCTTCGACCTACGGAGCTCGACTGGTGGTTCTGTCGGCGTTTCTGGTGCTTTTCTTTTCTGGCTTCGTGTAACACGAACATTATCAGTGGGCACTGATGCAGCCGGTCGCGTGCTGCGACCCCGTTCCCTAGCGGGAGGCTGCTCTTGTGGAACTTGTTGCACAGGTTGATTGACAACGGGTTCTATTGGTGTGGTTTCAACTGTTTATCCTTGTCTGCTTCGAAAGCTCCCACTGAACTTGTGTCCAAATCAGAAGATTTAGAGAACTCATGTTCGCGCGTGTCAAAGTCTTGAATTTCTTCAAGTTCCATCATATCATCTAACCTCTCTTCTTCGAGGTATTCCGCTTCAAAAAACTTGACGTTTCTAGATACTATCACCTTGTGATCTTCAGCATGATAGAATTCATAGCCTCTCGTCTGACGAGGATAGCCTATGAAATATACTTTGACACCCTTGGCATCTGACTTATCAGTGAGCAACAATTTGACTATCGCAGGACAGCCCCAAGGTCTAAGATAGCCCAGTGAGGGCTTCTTTCCTTTCCATAACTCATAAGGAGTTTTCTCCATTGATTTAGATGGTACACGGTTCAGAATGCAGATTGCAGTTTGTAGCGCATATCCCCATAGATTTTTTGGAAGAGTCGAGAATCCAATCATTGATCTCACCATGTCTAGAAGGGTTCGATTCCCTCTCTCAGACACACCATTTAATTGTGGTGTTCCAGGAGGGGTCCATTGCGATTGAATTTCATTCTCCTTCAAGTAGTCGATAAATTCTTCACTAAGGTATTCACCTCCTCGATCAGATCGAAGAGTGACTATCCTTAGGTTCAATTCATTCTCGACCTCATTCCTAAACTCCTTGAATTTCCCAACGGTCTCAGATTTATTCTTAATAAGATAAATATATCCATACCTTGAGAAATCGTCAGTAAAGGTAACGAAGTAAGGATAACCTCCACGTGCTTGGACTTTAAAATGTCCACATACATCGGTATGTATGAGCTCTAAGCAGCGAGTGGCACGAACACCTTGTCCAACAAAAGGTTTGTTCGTCATCTTACCCTTGACACATGATTCGCATTTACCATATGATTCAAAATCAAATGGCTCCAAGTAGTCCAACTTCCTTAGTCTTTGAATCCGTGTTTCATTGATATGGCCTAGCCGACAATGCCATAGATAAGATGGATTATTCTTCCTACTTGAAGACGGTTGTTTGTTATGTATTTGAAATAAAGGTAGACTACTTTGCAAAATATATAAACCATTCACTAAGCGATCTTTTCCATAATACTGGTCATTTAACGCAAAATAACAAGTATTATTAGCAAATCGAAAGGAAAAATCCAAATTGTCCAACAATGGAATGGAAATAATATTTCTGACAATGGATGGAACAAAATAAACGTTATTAAGTTCTAAACATTGTCCTGATGGTAAATCTATCTTGCAGTGTCCAACGCGTTTGGCTTCAACTGGATTGCCGTTCCCAACATGCAAGTCGATTTCACCTTGCTTGACTAGCCTGTGTTCAATTAGCCCCTGCACATTATTACAAATGTGTGAGACACAGGCTGTATCTAATACCCAACCATTGGAGTCAAAAGTAGTCATGTTCATTTCAATAACAAACATACCTGAGCTAGAAGCCGGCGGCTTCTTAGCTTGATCTGCCCTTAGCTTAGGGCAATCTTTCTTCCAATGCCCTTTCTGCTTACAGAAAAGACATTCATTTGTGCGTACCGTTCCGCTCCTCTTGAACTTCCTTTTCTGGTTCAGACGCTTAGGCCTATCACTCGAAGTGTTAGCCTTGGCTCCCGACTTTCCCTTACCCTTAACACCTTTGTTTCTCTGGTTTGGGTTAGACGGTTGCCCAACATACATGATCGATTTCTCCTTCTTAGGAAGAGTTTGATCATATTTCTTCAGCAGATTATGGAGCTCGAGCAGTGTAACGTCCTTCGCATTCATGGTGTAGTTAATGATGAACTGCGAATATGAACTGACAATGATTGAAGGACAAAGATCACCATGATCTTATTCTCCAGCTTGACACCGGCATCGGCAAGCTTCTCAAAGAGACCAATCATCTTGAGAACATGTTCAGACATGTTCCCTCCTTCATTGAGCTTGCATCTGTGTATCTCTTTGATCAAATCAAATTCAACACTTCTGGCTGTCGTCTTAAAGAGCGACTCAAGATGCTTCAGCATCTCATACGGCAACATGCTTTCATGTTGTCTTTGCAGCTCATTGCCGCCAGCATAATACACTGCGCGGATCTAGCATCCTCTTGATGCTTATCAGCCTTTGCCTTGTTGGTTTGATTCCAAGCACAACTTGATCGACTGTCCGATTCTCGGGACACACGGGAATAGCCTCGTCCAAGACGTACTCAATCTTTTCGTACCTCAACACCAAACGAATATTCCTGATCCAATCTAGGAAGTTTGGTCCGGTCAAAATTTGCTTCTCTAAGACAGCACGGAGCGAGATACTCGCCATTTCAGTTTTTCACGGAGAAATAGTATAGAACGAAAATAATAAATCATCTATTGAAATACTATTTCTAAATACACAGTCAACATAACTAAACAACAAGGTCCTTTAGCTGTTTAGCTTCCACTATTTTCACATATGATTGCCTCCAAAACAAACATACGGGTAATGTCCAACAAGTTACCGTAGTGGCCAAGATCCAAATCCATACTATGATATACTCCAACGGGGGCTGGTCGCATAACATAATATGACCGGTAGGACTATCCAATTGCGTCACGCAACTCTTGGGTGTTAAATCTAATTTAACCAGATGCTCTACATATTGTACCTATCGAGGTCGCTAGATACAATATGCAGTAACTTATAACCATAGGCTTACTCTAATCTGACGATCACTACGAGTCTGCAAGACGAGGTCGCCAATACAGGGAAACGCAATGAAAGTTCAGAATTAAAGCACCCCATGGAAAGCATCTCAGAAACACATACGTATACATATTTCTGCACTTATATTGGTTGGGGCTTGTAGCTTGAGGGTTGTTATCAGTCATCTACAAACAAATAAGGGCGCCGCCTACCCATCATGCATGAGCGGTCTACACGTAATGGATGCCGCCTATCCATTCTAGTTCTAAATGCGGTCAAGCACATAATGGGTGCCGCCTACCCATACATAAAAATATGCGGTCCGACAAATAAGAGGGCGCCGCCTACCCTCGCATGCATAGCGGTCAAACGGAAAGTAAAACACATGGTATTTAAACATGCATTGTCAAACAATAGCATATTGAGCAAACAAACAAGTAGTAGCCTATGTGGATGCCAAATGACTTCATAATTTCATTATGAAAATTATAATCCCATACTTATAATCTCTATGAAAAAATTGAAAATTTGGACTGGATTGAAAAATTAAAAATTCTATTGACCAGGTAGCAATTTTCGAAAACCGAAGGACTCAATTGTAATTTCGAAACCTTGGAGGTGTTCAATTTAAAATTCAAAAGTAGAAAGACTTATTTGTAATAAATAATAAATTGATAATCGCAAATAAGCCCCTTGACTTAATACTAATTAAATTTAACCCCTCTAGTTAACAATAATTATAATTAAATCATATTTATATTCCAAATATAAAATTCAATCCTCAAAATTTCCAAAATTCGATTTTGGATCCAACCCAATATATATATATAATATACGGGCATGGGATCGAATCCCGTCCCCTAGGGTGCCTGCGGCCGCAGGCGCAGGCGGCCGCCTGCGTCACGCAGGCGGTGTGTATATATATATATATATTTATATATATATATATATATATATATATATATATATATATATATATATATATATATATATATATATATATATATATATATATATATATATATATATAAAATAATTTATTTTTTTTTGAAAAATATAAATTCTAAATTTATATAAAACAAAACTTTTGTAAACCGAATTAATCATAGAATCAATTGCATCCACATAAACTACAAAATCACATAACATATATACGTAATCAATTAACCTGGCTCTGATACCACAGTAAGAAAATATGGTCAGAGTTACCCCTAGGGTACGCAGCGAAATTTCAAAAATTTTCTTAACATGCATGTTAATTGATCATGCATATATCGTATATAATAAACACATTAATCAGAAGACTTACCATACTCCAAAAGCAAGAATAGGTATTGAATCGATACGCCAATCGATGAAGCCTTCGTAATAATCCGGTGAATCTTCTCCTTCGTCGAAGTCGAAGATATCTGCAATACTTTGATTAACTGCAAGACAATAAACGTTAGTTTCCAGCTCTTTAAACCTCAACCTTGGTATCCACGGATGAACAACTTATCGGAAAGAATGCTAGGATATTCTTTATGTGGCCAAGAAGATGGGGCGGCAGTTTTTCCTCCGGTGAAAGTGGCGCGCGCGGCTTATGGAGAGGTAGGGGAGAGCTTTTTATTTTTTCTAAGAAAACTGGTAGAAAGAATGATCTCCAATCAACTGTATGTTCAACCATGTTAAAAGCTCTCTAATAGTCTACTATATATAGTAGTCAACAGAAGCCAAAAGAATAATCAATTAGACTTCATAAAGGAATAAGAATCTAATTCTTATTGCACAAGGAAACCAATTCAACTCTAGATTCATTCCCAATCAAATTAGAACTCAATCAGGAAAATCTAACTTATCCCTTGACTTCTAATAGAGGAAGGAGTCGAACTCCTTCCCCTACTCCTACTGCTGCGCGCGCGCGTCCAAAGGGGGGTCAGGTGGGTCCCGATTTTGGGACCCACTTATAATCCTAAGGCAATTCAAACTCCAAGTAGATTTTGCCCATGTGCATATATTAATTCTAAATTAACATATCCTGTCAAATCAAACCTCTATTATATTTCTAAAATATACTCTTTAATTGTATTTATATAATTAGCCAATTCAATTAACAATTCCAAATCATTAATTGAGCCACAAATTATTATAATTAATTCCAAATCAATTATAATTCATCAATCACAATTAATTCTAAATTAATTGCGATTCCATCTTCAAGGATATTCGGATAAGCTGAATCACCACATAGTGTGACCCATAGGGCCTCATTGTATTAAGCAAGTGCTACACTAGGCAACATGGAATTCCTAGACAGTTCCATTTGCAATATTAATACATGAGGACGTTTGAGAGGTTTCTCAAAGCAAACCCTTTTGTTGTGAAGTCTGTTGCGCTCAACGCGGCGATGGTAACGTCCCTTCATTTGACTGACTCGAATGCATCTAGGATCGATGAAGTGTCTATCCCAATAATATATCCACGGGCATCTTCACTGAGTTGCTTGGTGAATCCAATATCTATTATGACTATCATAATAATATTGATACACTGGCCAGCGGTTTGACCAATCACAACTATGAACGACTATGAGCAGTGCTCTCCTGTGCTACACATGAGAGATGAATCCTTCACAGAATTACTTATCGTCCCCATTTGTATGTAGCCATAATCCTGGATCGTGTCTTGGGTCAACTTCTTATTCAGAGCTGACATCGACGGGTCCACCAAGGATATTGGGCAACAAATGTGATGATAAAGTCCTGTAAGTCCAAAGGACGACTGGCATCACTTCGACAACTTTCCGGTTCCCATAGACACTTCGGTGTAGATTATACATCGATGGGAGTTTCCGGTGGGTACTTCCATTGTTCGGTAATCACCCTTCGAAAACTATGCGGAGTTATGGGAACGTTTCTTGATTGTCCAACAATCCGTTCCGTGACCGTGGGATCGGCTCACACTTGCTCTAACAAGTATAACCTCCACGCATACTAGTCTCAGTTGGTTCATTCAGACCCCTACATCCGAGATGAACCTCGACTAGGGAGAGTTTGGGATAGATGATAACTCACATAGCTCCCACTCTCTGTGTGATCGATCATCTATCCGAGGGGACATGTTCGATATCAATACAGACAGGAATAGAGATATGACATGCTGTATGCCTAGTGTAATATAAATATGAAAGCGATACTCAATAGTCAAACAACAAATATATATTATATTACGTTGACCTGTGTAATAGTACATATATGCCCTTAATAAGGGCTGCATGCCCTTAATAAAGACTGTCTCTAGGACATATACACTATCAAAGGGAACTCAGAAATATCTTTTAACTTAAAGAAATATGAGATGTCTGATTAAGGGGGAACTTTCAGCAAGTAACAAGGCTGGTTACACAAACTCGCTGAAAAGATTCTTGTTTACTTCAGCAAGCAATCAAATCCCATAAATCTAGGTAAAATCAATTTGTGACGTTAATCGGGCACAGATAAACTCGCTAATAATCATGACATGAAATACAATCGTGGCCATTGATTAAAAGGCGTTATTGATCTAACGGTTAACATTGCAAAGAGAAAGAATGCTCTGACGGTTTTTGTTAGTGGACCACTACGCATTTAATGCAAAGGCTCCACTAACGCTGTTGAATCTCTGATTTACCCTTGCTGAGAACTCAAATCGATTGAGCTTATTGCACATCAGAGACACTATATAAACAAGGAGTTAGAGAAAGACAAAATTCTTTAACTCACATTTCCTTTCTCAGCAAATTTTAGCCTGAATCTACTGTACCTCCGGTCAAGAAGCAAAGTAATCTTTTTCGTACACATTTCTCACCTATAAAAGATGGCACCAAAGAGACAGTCAACTGAGACTTCAAAGTCATCTAAGGTTGACAGTGCTGGAAAAAGCACTGCTCCGGTGATAACTCCGGTGACTAACACAGCAAAAGTTGTGTTGAAAACGATAGAATAACCGAGAAACCAATGCCGCCTGCATATCTAGACACTGCAAAGTGTGAGATGATGATGCAATGGGGTGGCTTTTGATGAACGTGTATTTTACACTTTCATTCGAGTTTTTTTTCACCAATTTAGCTATCCTCTATGTTAATTTAGCTATATTTTAGTGCATTTTATTAGAATAGTGTCACGTTTCCCTTTAGTTTGCATTTTACATGTTTTAGGTGAAAAACGTGGTTTTCCGGGCAATTATATTGAAGAGAACGAAGAATCGGTGTTCCGAGGACATTTTTGGAGTATCTAGAAGATTCCGGATGGGATTTGAAGTCTAGGGGTCGAGTCTGGAAGCTAAAAGGTCACTAGAAGGCAAAAACCTAGTCCGAAAAGGAAAAGAAATCCAAAACGCGTCGAAAACGCGTCGGCCGCCGACTGGCACTCCCGGGCGATTCGTCCGGGATGTGGGGCGATTCGCCCCACACCAGGCGACTCGCCCGGTGTGTGGGGCGACTCGCCCACACGTTCCGAACTCCTATATATAGTTGCTCAGTTTTCTTCGTTTTTCATACTTTCTCAGACCTTTTTTCATACCTTTCTCATTAGTTTTAGGTAGGAATTCTCTAGAGCCTGTTCTGGAATTCTTAGCATAGGAGATACTTTTTCTTATCGATTTGGAGCTTGTGAGATCGCGATTCTTCGGAGATTGACAACTTTCGGTAACATTGTATCTCAGATTTTTCTATTTCTATTTATTTATCTTTCAACATGTTTTCATTCAATCTTGCTATGATTTCTGTTGATTGCATGACATCTATGAGTAGCTAAATCTATCGTTGGTGATAGTATGTGATTTCTTAGCGAAGGGTTATTAATTATGCTGATGGCGGTAAAGCGAATCAGACTTTGAGTTATTGCTTTATTTCTTTGATCTATCTAAGCCCTCTATCTTCGTAGTGTTGAATAAAACGGAACAAATTGGACAATTCATGATCAAAGATCTCTATGCAAAACGATCGGGTACTTCATGCATGATTATTAACCCACTATGCTTTGAATGAACATACTATCACTAACTTCCATTATCTTGATAAGAAAAACCTGTGCTAAGTCGTTGTTGGTTTCATAGTTAAGTTAGATTAAGATAAAGCTAGTTATAGTCCTTAGAGATCGACACTCGAGGTTATTTTACTGCTACACTACGGTTTTCGTTGTAGTTGTGAATTGCCTTTGGCTAAATACAAATTTATTTGATTAATTAGAATCTGACAAATTCCGGTTTATCAAATTGGCGCCGCTGCCGGGGACTATACTCCTTTTTTCTGTTTAGCTTATTTATATTTTCAGCATTCAATTCCTAGTTTAGTTGTTTTTATTTTTTCTATTTAATCTCTCTGATACTCCTTTCTTAGCTTGTTACAGATAGTGTATGCGAAGTACACGATCTAGGGAACACCGCTTGCTGAATCAATCGCTGAAATCGACAGAGTCTACCACCAAAGAAGGCGACTACTTCGACGACGTGAACTAGAGGAAATAGAGGATACCGATTTCTCTGAATCTCTACACAGTCTTTTTAAGGAAATCGTCTTAATGGCAGAAGCTAGACCACTGAAAGCATGGGTTCAACCCTCCAAGGATCGTATGAGGGGACCGGCGATTGTTCTTTCGTCTGCAACTCGAGATATGGAAATCAAGAACCACGCGTTCCAACAACTTCCGAGGTTCTATGGCTTAGCAAGGGAAGATGTCATTGGGTACTTGCACGATATCGATGATTTCGTCAACCAACTCCCACGACCCGGAGCCGAAATAACAACGGATGAGTTGAGGATGAAGGTTTTTTCTATGGGGCTTGGCGACAGAGCCAAGTCATGGTTGAGTTCTCTACCGGCGGGTTCGCTGGACACTTGGGAGAAGGTTTTTTCAGCATTCATGGAGAAATACTTCCCTCACACCTTGACTACCCGCGCTTAAGGCGCAAATCACTGGGTTCAAACAAGACTATGATGAGACCATCTACACCGCGTTTGAGAGGTTCCAAGACCTCATGAACAAGTGCCCTCACCATGGTTTTGAGCTTTCGGATCTTGTCCAACACTTCTACAATGGTCTGACCTTTGAGAACCATCAGGTGGTGTATTTCCAATGCTAGTGGCAATATTTGGGAGGAAACCGCTGAAGCCGTCTGGGCGGTTTTCGAAAGGCTTGCTAAGGGTTCGCTAATTCAAGGATCCAAGAGCAATGGTTAGGAGACGTGGACCTGAAGCTCCACCTACTCAGGAGGCCCCTATGTATGGGGGGAACGACGATCGATTCGAATGCTTTACCAACGAGTTGAAACAAGTCCTCAAGAACTCCGCAGGAACAAGCTATGTCAAACGAAGTTTGCCGAATATGCAAGAACTATGGGCATGGAGCTCATATGTGTAGATCGGAGCTTGCATATGATGATGGCAATTGGGTTCAAGGAGGCGAAGAGGAAGCTTTTGCTACGGATTTTGGTACTCAGAAGCTAGCTACGGACAAGATGGTAGGAATCCTTGAGGTGGATTTTGGAGAAGAGGGTTCCGGAACAATCAAGGATATGCACCGGCTAGCCAAACTTATGGCCCTAACCAAGACTGTAGTGGGCTTAACTATGGTAATGATCACTGCGAAAATCCCGCTCCCAAAGAGCAACTGAAGTCGAAGACAACTCTACTCATGGAGAACTTGCAAAAGATGGTTGATCACACCCAAAGTTTTCTTAGCGTTATGAAGAAGATTCTGAGAAGACTAGGGCAAGGCTTGATCGATTGGAAGAGATCACTAGGCTTGCCCATCAAAAGATGCAAGAGTTGATTGACCGAGGAGTAAGTAGGGAGCAGGGAAGCTGCCTAGCAACACTGAGAAGTCGATGTCCATTACCTTGGTGGGTGACCTTCCTGTTGAAATCACCATCAAGAAGGTCGCTAAGTGTGAGCGTTGCAAGATGAAGAACCCCCACTAGCCAAGAAGAAGAGAATGACCTTTGTTCTGATGAGAGTGAAAAGGAGCAAGAGGATCCCGAGCCAATCCCTCAAAGTTTCGATGTTAAGGTCGGGATTGGTGAACTTGAAGATGTTCGTGCTATACTAGATACGGGATCTTACTCTAATGTGCTCCCAATGAATGTGTTTTGAGAAGAGTAGCCTTGGAAAACTATCTGAGCATAAGGCTATTGTGCAATTGGCGGATGGATCCTTTGTGAGACCCGAAGGCGTTGTGAAGAACGTATTGGTTAAGATGGTGAAGCTTCTGTGTACACCAATTTTGTAGTTATGCCGGCGTCTACACCTGGGATGGGGGATGTTGTTCTCTTGGGGCGAATGTTCTTGACTAAACTACGCTCCGTGATAGACATCCACCGAAGAACTTGCACCATTGAGGTGGATGGCAAGCAACATGTGTTGCGAGCCATATCTGATCCAAATATTCACTTCAATTCTTCTCACACCGTTAGCTACTTTGGTCTTGCTGTCTATGTTCATTCTTATTCACAGGTTCGTGGCAAGAGGAGAAGATCCATGAAGGGGAAGTCTAGTACCCTCAAGAACAAGATCTAGAGCAAGAAGAAGTTAAGTCAAAGACTATAAACAATGGCGCTATCCGGGAGGCAACCCGGAGTTTTTATCGCTTTTTTACCGCTTTATTGCATGCATTCTTACATTGAACAATTTGAATCTCTTTATGTGAATTTGTTCGTCTCTATGTCTTTTGTGCTTATGTTTATGTTTGAGTGAACTTTTCGAGTGTTTTTAGTAAGGAGATTGGTTTTCGGGGTTTAAAAATTAAGTTTTTTTGAAAAAATTCGTCTCCCCACCTCTGGAGGTGGGGGCGAATCGCCCCACATGGCCAGAGAGCTTCGCGCTCTCTGGACGTAGGGGGCGATTCGCCCCACGGTTTCTGAAAGTAGAAAAACGGGAGAACCCCCTTTTTCCTCATTTTCTCCTCCGTTTCACTCTCTTACTCCCAAAAATCCCAAAAAATCGAAAATTCTTCAATCTTTCATAAAACTTTCAATCTTCCATCAAATTTTGTGTTCTTTAGCTTCAATCGAAGCCCATTACGTGCTCTCTCTTTTCATCCGAAGAACTTTCACACTAGTGCATTCGTTTTCCAGATCTGAGGTATCTTCACATGAACCCTAATTTTTCAAATTTTGGGGTTTTTCTGATTTATGCCTCAATTAGGCTTATATGATGTATGGGTTGGTTGTTTTGTGTGATTAGAAACGTTATTCACTATCAATTGCATGTTCAATTATGCTTGGTTTGTTGGTTTGAGAAATTTTGCTACTAGATGTCTAATCATCCATTATGCAATGTTTCTTTTCTTTTCATTCCATGTTTAAAGTTGTGTTTGTTGATGTGATAATGAGGGGCATGATGGTAGAATGCATGATTGATGAAGTTGAGGATTTTTGATGCTAGATTTTTTGCTACTATGGTAATGAATTGAGCCTTATGATTTAAGGCTATTTGTTGTCTAGCAAGAGCATAATGTGATATGTGCATGTAAAAGTTATATTGATATGTGGCATGTTGGATCTAAAAGAGCTAGACTATGACATGGAGGTTTTGAGAGTTCGATTGTTGTAGTTATCACTCGTGTGTTCACTCTTGCATTTGCATAGCAATCTGTTTTGTGTCGGCCAAGATACTAATTGCTGTTTGTAGGAACCATGGCTCCACGAGACAAGAAGAAAGCGGGCTCAAGCAAGAGGGGTAAGAGGGCAACATGAAGCTCCCAACCTTCCCACGAGATGTTTCGAGTTGTCTCTTGCCGCAATCGAAGTCCGACAGAGCTCGAACGGAGCTAGCTCAAGGTGGGCGATCAATTTACCGGACAGAAGGATAGACATTCCGGA
>CM051458.1:34458104-34555962 GCA_028274465.1 Plantago ovata
TAAGATTTGAAATTGATTTTCTCTTTTTAAATTTTCTTGGATTTCCATCAACAGAGTAAGCTTTAGAATTGAGGGATGTATGTCTCAATTCTAATGCCAGTTGAGAATTCTTCCTGTAGCTTCAGCAATCAACTTCTTAAGACGCCGTATTCAGCATCCTTTTCTTCTGTCTCTTCCTTCCTCGCAAAACATACTGTTCAGTAGTCGCGGCTTGGTCAGAGTTTCAGCAATCTGTAGTTTCTCTTGCTCTCTGCTCATAGTTTTCTCAAATCTTTCGATTTCTCCTTGAATCTTGTCAAGGTCATCTCGCTTCAAGTTCTGAGTCTGAGTCAGAGGGTAGTTATTTACCTACCGTCCGTGAGGCAAACCGTAATTGACACATCTGGATAAGCTTCCATAGCTATTCCACAAACTTCTTTGCCAATGTCCACATTCTAGAGTGGCTTCTCATCGCAGTGTCTTAGTTTCATCCTCACTGTCTTCGGAGCTAGTATCAATGCATAATGCATCAACATTTTTGCTTGAAGTACTGCTTCTTTTCTTCAGCAATAAAAGCTCTTTTGAAATTCTTCTTCTTTTCAGCAGATTTGCCTTTTAGCAAAGGACAATGTAGCTTTGAAGTGACCAGGTGTGGCAGTAAAACAGAGATCAATTTCCAACTGCGGTTCTTCTGATGAAGTTGCTTGCTGAGCTTGCTTGTTCACGAGTAGTCTCATGTCTTGTTACTTATGGTAGTTCTACCAAGAGCCAAGATGTTTTTCATCAGCTTCTCTTTTGCTTTTTCGCCTTTCAAGTTCCTTGCTATGAATTTTCTTCATGTTTTGACAACCCAAAGATTTTTCTACATCAGTAGGCTCTTTAATCATTCTTCTTTTCGGAAGATGACGGGCTTTGCACAAGAGCAATGTTTTGCGATTGTTTCAGCAAACACATTTTCTCGTTGCTTTGTCTCATAGTTGACAGTAGCAAGAGAGAGACAACTCGTTGGTGTAAGAAATCTGGCATCCTTGATTGTAATAGAAATTCTAAGTGTGGATCCATTCTTGATTCAGACTTCTGATGATGGTTTGTTACCTTTTCAGAATCTGAATAAAGATTTCCAACACCCAAGGCTGCCATTTCACTAACAGGGTTGTGAATCTGAAATCCAAGTCTTCCAGTGACTCGTTGTACCTTGTTTAAAGTTTTGAAACTTTAATTTAAGTACTTCAAGTTTGTTTTCCTGGTTTTGTCAGATCCGCACAAAGATCTTGAACCATTTCCAAGCTTCCTTTGCAGAATAGCACCCCCCAGTTTGCACTGTAGGGTATCCGGAGTTGATCGAATGATGATGTTTCTTGCTTGGCCATCAAGACGGAATCTCTTGGCTTCGTCGGAAGTCCATTCCTCTCTTGTTTTGGCACAACGGTATCAACCGGTTCGCCTAAGATAGTTTCCTTTCCAGCCTTCAGTGGTCTTGTGAGGGAAATCCTTTCAACCTTGTGATCTGTGATAGGCCATCATTTATGACATTGACCATCTCATCACTAATGGCCCAAAGATGTAGCATCATGTTGTGTTCGCCATTTTTCGTAATTTTCCAGCTTCAGCAAGGGAAGCATCTCCTAAAGACATCCTGTCAGCAAAGCACTACCAAACTGATCAAGTGAGAGTGATTTACGGAAAGCACCTAGGGGATCTAGGTTCAGTGCTGAAGTTAAATAACCTCCAGCTCTGATACCACTGTTGGTCCCTTTAAACAACAAGAAAAGAACTAGAGGGGGGGGTTAATAGGTCTTTTTAAACTTTCGTCGTTTAAAAACGTTCAGCAAGTGCTATTCTTCCAGTAATGAGTTTGCTGATACTTAACTTTCTCAGCAGCGTAAGTTACTTTGCAGTAACTAGGTTTGCTGATACTTAAAATCAGAGAGCGGAAGTCCGATACAATAACTGCTCTTTCAGTAAATGAAGGTTTCAGCAGTGATGGTGAGTGACAGTGTACAATAGATATGATTTGCTGAAACCAAGTACAGTAAGTAAATCACACAAACGCACTTTTATAGTGGTATCTGAGAGTGCGTATCTCTCAACTAACCACTTTGTCTTTCTAGGACTGAATCCACTAAGATAAGATTGAGGTTCCTTACAACACCTATCTAGAGCGATTCAATCAGAAACCAAAGCACACTTGCTTCGTCTCCAACCTAATCTAGAGACGCAACCTTGTTCCCACAAACTTGGTACTTTCAATCAGCAAAACTATGCTTGATTAAGTTCCCCCTGAATATCACGCCTGAAAGGGCGTATTTTCAGTTAGAGAGGTTTGGGATGAGATAACTTAATTATAACTTATTCAGTTACAACAAGTAATCTAAGAAACAAAACTTTGAATACTTTGCAGTAAACAGTTTGATTGTTTTCTGTGGCAAGACTTTGTTCTTGTTCGAAAGAATGAAAGAACACTTAACTAATTTCTTAGTCGTCCAAATTCTACTTCTTCACAAGTAGCTTTTTCAGCTTTAAGTCCTTGAACGGATCAATGGCAGTAGAGAGTATTGAAGGGTTGTGAGTTTAAGCACAAGTGAGAGTATGATCACGTTGTTGACACACTTCAACTCTTTGTCAGATGACCTCTATTTATAGTGAAAATAAGGAGCCGTTTGAATTTTAAATTCTAAGGCTTTTGTTCCTTAAATTGTCACTATCTTGCTTTTGTACTTTCAGCAGCGTTCTTGTTTGTCTTCTAGTCTTCATGTCCTTCGCGTGCATGCTTTGCATTTAATGCTCTTTTGAATAGAATTCAAACAGTAACATTGGAGCGCAAATGTAAGTACTTTCAGCAAGAGGTCACATATGTTCCATCAGCAAGTGGTCAGTCTCAGTTTCAGCAAGCACAACCTACTCTGTCGTATAGATTTTCACTTATGCAAGCTGTTGCTGAAGTTTCCATTTTCTGAGCAACATGTGCCTTTGTAGATACCAGTCTTCAGAAATCTTCTAGTCTTCAGTCTTCGAATCTTCAAGATTCTGAGCGGTTCTAAATGCTTCAATAGTTCGTTTGTAAAAACAAAGTACATCATCCGCAAATGCTTCAATAGGTTGTATTTCTTTTTCAGAAAACAAGATACATCATAAGCTTTAAAACCAACCTATCTAGCACCTACTCTAAGTCTTCAGCAAACGTTCCTCTTTTACAATGTCCTTAAAATTCTAAATTCCTATGGACCTTAAGAGTACTAGTTACTGGACTTTCCTTAATTTAGCATGGTTAATTGCTCATCAAAATTACAAGTTTCCTAACAATCAAGATCTGAATGAAGATGAAGATGATGATGACAATCAGACTATAGCTCAAGCTATAAGAGCCAGACCAATAACAGCCCTAACTCCGTCTGGCCATTCAAAGCATTTCTCTTCTGACTCAAGATCTTCAGCAAGAGATCAAGAAAATGCAAAGTCAAGAAGAAGAAGGCAAAGACAGGAAGAAAAGAGGCTTGCCATCATTGCCATTGGCTCCGGCATTGAATACACAAAGACTAGCAATGAGGATACTACTCAGAATGTGATCAGAAATGTTCATGGTTGCTGGATCTTAAAGCTGGAAGATTTATTGGAAAATGATTTCTTTCCAATAGCTGTACTGAATCAAATGTACACTTGGATTGATCTCAAGGTGAAAAGAAAAGAAAGGGATCCTCCTTCCCTACCAAGAAACATAGCTGGGAGATGGTTGAATATGGAAGTCTTGGTAAGAAGAACTTCAATTGTCAAGACTGTAAAACAAGAACCTGAATAGATTAAACCAATTGATGTTGCCTATTACTCTGACCCTGTAACCAAGAAGTCAAAGAAAAAACTTGGATTGATTCCTTATGATTATTTCTATCTCACTACTAAGGATCAAGAAGAAGATCTTCTCTGGTTAAGGAAGATTCATGCTAAAGGCATTTCAGATACACAACTTCTCCATGCCAGCAATTGGGGCATGCACTTGTGGGTGTTGCACTAGAAAGAAATGAATGTTGAAAAACATCATTATACCGCCTGCAAGAACGCAAGAATCATTCAGCTCCAAGTCCGTAAGCTACTTGAAGATTACACAAAGGACTGTGTTGAATATTCTGCACTTGCTGAGAAGAGTGTAAGGGAGATTCTGAGAAAATCTTCTGCTGAAAGAGCCTAAGTCCCTTGTAAAGTTTTGTTTGCTGATTTTGTGTAGTTATCTCTGAACTTTCTTGTAAACTTACTAAAAGATAACTATCAGCAATAAAGCTTTTGACTCTTATTGGTTTTTGATTATGCCATCTACTTATGCTTACTGTTTTATTGTTCAAGTATGCTTGCATTAATCAACTGATTTATTCAACATCAGAAACCTCTAAAAGGGTAACAATTAATTTAGCCATGGATTGCTAACATCAAAAAGGGGGAAATTTGTTAGGAAACTTGTAATTTTGATGAGCAATTAACCATGCTAAATTAAGGAAAGTCCAGTAACTAGTACTCTTAAGGTCCATAGGAATTTAGAATTTTAAGGACATTGTAAAAGAGGAACGTTTGCTGATGACTTAGAATAGGTGCTAGATAGGTTAGTTTTACCGCTTATGATGTATCTTGTTTCTGAAAAGAAAAACAACCTATTGAAGCATTTGCTGATGATGTACTTTGTTCACACAAACAAACTATTGAAGCATTTAGAACCGTTCAGAAACTTGAAGAATTCGAAGAACTGAAGACTAGAAGATTTCTGAAGACTGGTATCTACAAAGGCACATGTTGCTCAGAAAGTGGAAACTTCCGCAACAGCTTGCATAAGTGAAAATCTAAACGACAGAGTAGGTTGTGCTTGCTGAAACTGAGACTAACCACTTGCTGAAAAACATTTGTGACCTCCTTGCTGATAGTACTTGCATTTGCGCTCCAACGTTCATGTTTGAATCTCATTCAAATGAACATTAAATGCAAAGCATGCACGCGAAGGACATGAAGACTAGAAGACAAATAAAGGACGCTGCTGAAAGTACAAAAGCAAGATAGTGACATCTTAAGGAACAAAGCCTTAGAATTTGAAATTCAAACGGCTCCCTTGATTCACTATAAATAGAGGTCATCCGGCAAAGAGTTGAAGTGTGTCAACAACGTGATCAAACTCTCACTTGTGCTTAAAACTCACATACCCTTCAAACACTCTTTACTGCCATTGATCCGTTCCAAGACTTAAAGCTTGAAAAAGCTACTTGTGAAGAAGTAGAACATACAAGGCTAAGAAATTAGTTAAGTGTTCTTTCTTTCGAACAAGAACAAGTCTTGACACCATAAACAATCAAACTTGTTTACTGCAAAGTATTCAAAGTTTTGTTTCTTAGATTACTTGTTGTAGATGAATAAGTTGTAATCAAGTTATCTCATCCCAAACCTCTCTAACTGAAAATACACCCTTTCAGGCGTGAAATTCAGGGGGAAACTTAATCAAGCATAGTGTAGCTGATTAAAAGTCCCAAGTTTGGTGGAGAACAAGGTTTCGTTCTCTAGTTAGGTTGGAAACGAAGCAAGTGTGCTTTGGTTTCTGTTTGAATCGTTCTAGATAGGTGTTGTAAGGAACCTCAAACTTGTCTTAGTGGATTCAGTCCCAGAAAGGACAAAGTGGATTAGTTGAGAGATTACGCCACTCTCAGATACCACTATAAAAGTGTTTGTGTGATTTACTTACTGCATTTAGTTTTCAGCAAAGCATATCTATCTGTACACAGTCACACTGTTCACTTGCTGAAACTATCACTTACTGACAAAGCACTTATTGTATCAAAGACTTCCGCTCTCTAATTTTAAGTATCAGCAAAACTCGTTACTGAAAAGTAACTTGCGCTTGCTGAGAAAGTTAAGTATCAGCAAACTCATTACTGAAAAGTAATAAGTCCTTGCTGAGAAAGTTTTAAACGACGAAAGTTTGAAAAGACTATTCACCCCCACCCCCCTCTAGTCTTTTATTGTTGTTTAAAGGGACCAACAAACATGATGCTACATCTTGAGGCCATTAGTGATGAGATGGTTACTGTCATAAATGATGGACCTATCAAGATCACTAAATTTGAGAGAAGTTTTCCTCACAAAACCACATATACTGCTGGAAAGGAAACTATCTTAGGAGAACCGGTTGATACCGCCGTTCCAAAACCAAGAGAGGAATGGAATTCAGACGAAGCCAAAAGATTCCGTCTTGATGGCCAAGCAAGAAACATCATTATTCGATCTACTCCAGATACTATACAGTGCAAACTATGGGGTGCCAAAACTGCTAAGGAAGCTTGGAAAATGGTTCAAGATCTTTGTGTTGGATCTGACAAAACCAAAGAAAACAAACTCGAAGTGCTAAAGTTGAAGTTTCAAAAGTTCAAACAAGGTGAAAATGAGTCACTAGAAGACTTGGATTTCAGATTCACAACTCTAGTGAGTGAGATGGCTGCCTTAGGAGTTGGAAACTTCTATTCAGATTCTAAAAAGGTGAAAACCATTATTAGAAGTCTGAACCAAGAATGGATCCACACTCACAATTTCAACTATAATCAAGGAATGCCAAATATCACTCCAACCGAGTTGTTCTCTCATCTTGCTACTGTTAACTATGAGACAAAGCAAAGAGAAAATGTGTTTGCTGAAAAATCGCAAAACATTGCTCTTGCTGCCAAGCCGTCATCTTCTGAAAAGAAGAATGATAAAGATCCTGTTGATGAAAACGCTCTTGTTGTTAGAAACATGAAGAAATTCATCAGTAAGGAACTTGAATGGCGAAAAGTAAATGAGAAGCTGAAGAAGCATCTTGGTAACAACTACCATAAATACAAGAATGAAGCTAGCTCGCTGAACAAGCAAGCTCAGCAAGCAAACTCCTCGAAAGAACCAGCAATTGGCAATGATCTTTGCTTTTATTGCAAGAAGCCTGGACACTTCAATGCAAATTGCCCCTTACTGAAAGAGAAATCTGTTGAAAAGAAGAAGAAGTTTAAGAAGGCTTTGATTGCTGAAGAAAAGAAAAAGCTTCAAGCAAAAATCGATGCTCTTTGCATTGAAACAAGCTCTGAAGACAGTGAGGTAGAGAGTTCAGACACTGAAGAAGAAGAAGAAGCCACTCTTGACGTAGAGATTGGCAAGGAAGTTTGTGGAATAGTTATGGAAGTGATGAACGGGAATTTGTCAGATTCTAATTCAGCAAATAATATTTGTATTTAGCCAAAGGCAATCCACAACTACAACGAAAACCGTAGTGTAGTAGTAGAATGACTCGAGTGTCGTTCTCTCAGGACTATAACTAGCTTTATCTATTTAACAAGAGAATATAAAACAGCAGACAGATAGCAATAGGGGGTTTCTAGCAGATAATGGAGATTGGTGATAGTATGGTCTTTCTTAGCATAATGGGTCGATAATCATGCATAAATTCCTCGGTCTTGCATAGAGATCTTTGAATCAATCTAGTGTCCTGTTGCAAGTATTAAGCACTACGAAGATAATCTGGTCTGACTATTCAATCACGAATGTCCTAATGTGTTCCGTAATTATTCAACACTACGAAGATAATTGGTCTGATGGTCGACTAGTGTCCAATTGTGCATAATGATCAATACAACATACGAGAATTTTGGTTACAACTGATCAACAAAATAAAGCAATGACACGGAGTATAATGCGCGATATAGCCATTAGCATGATTATCTTCCCTCGCTAAGAATTCACATAATACCACCAATGATAAGTTTAGCTACTCATATTATGCATGCAATCAACAGAAATCATAGAAGAAAACATATTGAAAGATAAATAAAATAAGTAGAATAAAACTGTAAGATACAAAGTTACCGAAGGTTGTCAATCTCCGGATGATTGCGATCCTACGAGCTCCAAACTGCTATGAAAAAGTATCCCCTAAGCTACGGAACTCCCAGGACAGGCCCCGGGAAGTTCCTACCTAAAACTATAGAGAGAGGTGAGAAAGTAGGTCTGGAAAGATATGATTTTCGGAGAGAAAACTGAGCACTATATATAGGCCCCGAATAATCACGGGGCGGTTCGCCCCACAATGCGGCGGTTCGCCCCAGAGGATTTTCGCGGAATTTCCGCGTTTTCGACGCATTTTTGGATTTCTTCACCTTTTCGGACTCGGTTTCTGACTTCTAGTAGCCTTCTAACCTCCAGATTCGGCACCTAGACTTCAAATCCTATCCGGAAACCTTCAGATACTCCAAATAGGCTTCTGGAACACCAATTCCTTGTAAACTTCAATATAATTGCTCAGAAATCCCCGAATTTCAACCAATACCTGTAAAACAAAATCTAAAGGGAATCGTGACACTATTCTAATAAAATGTACTAAAATATAGCTAAATTAACATAGAGGATAGCTAAAATAGGTGAAAAAGACTCGAATGAAAGTGTAAAATACACATTCATCAAACTCCCCAAACCGAACCTTTGCTTGTCCTCAAGCAACTAAGCTAGACTCTAATACAAAAAACATGCAAGACACAAAAATGGAGTTTCATGCCAAATAAAATGAACTAATCTACTGAATCTACCAAATAACATATAAACAAAAACCATATAAATCAAAGCATGAATATAGGTTGAAGAATACCTTGATTGACTCATACACATCTACATAAGCACTTATGTTAAGACAAGATAGTCTCTCGTAACATTCTCTACCTGGACCTAGTCAGTGACGACGTAATGATGCATGCTAAGATTCGAATGGTTTCCCCGTGCCTATGAAACTGAGGACCTACTGCTGTTCCACCATGTTAAGACTTTTCCTCAAAAGAGGTCGAACCAGTACTGGCTCTCACCAAACGAAGGAGGGTTCCCTATAAAGATAACTCTCCCCTATTCTACCCATCTCTCAAGTAAACTCTTAAAAGATAAAAGATAAAAAACACGATTACGAATAATACGAAAAATGGAAAAGACTCAACACTTTGCTAAACTGCTATTTGGCTTTTTTTTTTTTTTTTTGCACCCTTCTTTGCTTTTTTTTGCACCCTTCTTCTTTTTTTTCGATTTTTTTCTAGCCAGCAGTAGCATAACAAAGAGAAACAAAAAATGACTCACACGACTTCCCCAAACCTATTCGAAAGAATAGGTTGGAGTACAAAATTTACGGAAAATGGAAAAATAAACTCACGATACGAAAATGAAAAACAGAAACAAGTCTAACGATGGTGTAACCCCCTCCCCAAACCTATTCGGAAGAATAGGTTATAAACAAAGGATCACACAACCTCACACTACCTCCTTCCTAGGCATTTAGCAATCTAAAAGCATGGTGAAGACTTGTTGCCTCTTAGTTACATAATTACTCGGGAAAACAACCATAAGACCCTAACATGCATCATCCTATTATAAAGGCCTTCGTGAACCGCAGTAGAGAAAACACCACTAAGTGATGTCGAGACTACCTAGCTCAACTAAGTGCAATACATAAATATGACAGGCCAAGCGAGAAAAACCTCAAACAAATTCATAGAGATGAAGCATACGATTAATGGTATAGCTAGTTGATCTACCCATAAAAAAGTTCAAAAAATTTGGCAATAAATTCCATATAAAACATGCAAGACTATCCTAGGATGAATGTAGTGAAATGCAACCTAAAAATCTAAGAAAGCGGTAAACGTGCAAATGCAAATGCAGATTGATGAAGCATGCGAGGTACTATACTCATCCTACCAATACCAAGCTCCAAACTAACAATATCAGATCACTTAAACCCCATCCCCCCTCATGAAATTTACGCTAGTCCCTAGCAGTAAGAAAATGAGGAAATTAGATGTGATACTAGATGTTACCCCATGGTTTGGCCTCGGTCGGCTGAGTATGCTGCTTGTGGGTTATTGGTCCTCCTCTGTGAGCTTTATAGGGTGTCATCAGGTCTTTTGGTAAGTGCGGTAGTTCCAGTTATAGGCTGGATAGGAACAACTCCTCTATCAGGATCATCATTGCCCGTATGGCCTTCATTGTCACTACTTTCACGCACATCCTCACTAGTAGAGTTGTTGTGGCAGGTAGAATTCTCAAGAGTAGCCGCCGCTGTTATGGAATCCTCCATCCTGGAGCCCTCCAATAGGATGTGAACTGTTGAAGGGGAAAGGGCAGTGGTATCAGGACCTCCCCCTCCAACGTTTTACACCTCGAGAAGGTTTCAGTAAGCTGCTTGGACACTCAGAAGTCTTCTACCTTTTTCTCCAATTTTGTCCACATTCTCTACCGTGTATCCGATCGATGTCTATATGATGCTCACTTTAGAGGCAGGCAAGGGGCACCCCAACAAGGTGCTGGGTACCCATGTCATTACGTTTGGAACCAAGCTAGCGCTTCGGAACCTGCGAGCAACTTCGGACTCAAGATCGAATCTGTCGTGGCAAGACTGTCCCGGTGCCTTCCTGCTCACTCGAACTCTGCAGTCCTCGTGATGGAGTGCTGACATAATAGTGGTTTCTAACCCTTCGGTGGTGCATGAATAAGCATAGGAGTCCTTACTCCAGGCGTACTCTAGCTTCTCCTCTTGGATAATCCACGACGTTGTTGCCAAACCCCTTGGGTCGAACGCACATCTAGCGAGATCACCTTCCTTGACATGGTTCTTCACAGCGATCATACGGGAATGCTCCTTCCCCTTGGTATGGTACCTACAAATAGCTGTTAGCACCTCGAATGACTCAAAACTGACTCAAATACATACTAGTGCAAAAATGAAACACACAAGTGATAAAATCATCAATCGAACTCCCCAAACCGCAATGTCTAGCCTAGCTTCTTCATCATGCAACATATCAACGTAACTACTACATGCAATACATCACATCATGCTCTTACTAGACAACCAATATCCTTGATAACAAGGCTCAATTCATACCATAGCAGCGCAAAAATTCTACCAGCATAAATCCTCATTCTCAACTAATAAGCATTCTAACGTCAAATCCACCAACATTACACCAATAAACATATCCATATGCTAGAAATCAAAGATAAAGACATAATGCATAACAAGATATATCATCTAATAGCAAAATACCCAAATCAACAATTTAAGCAAAATTGAGCATGCAATTGATAGTAAATAACATGTCTAATCATATAAACAACATACCCATGCATCAAACAAGCATAATTGAAGCTCAAATTAGAAAACCCCCAAATTCGAAAATTAGGGTTCTTAAAGATGATACCTCAGATCTGCAAATCTAACGAATTAGGATGACATCTGTTCGGATAGGATGATAGATCATGTAATAGGCTTGGAATTAAGCTAAAGAACACTCAATTTGGTCAAGAAACGAAGAATTTATGAAGATTTAGAAGCAAAATCGCACTTTTCGGGTTTTTTGGGAGTAAGAATGAAGAAAATAAGGTTTTGGGGTTTAAATCCGCGTTTTTGAAGATCTGGGGACGTGGGGCGGTTCGCCCCATGCTCCCAAATGCGGGGAGACGGTCTCCGATGTCAGAAAATGCGGTTTTAATCCCCGAAACTGATTTTTTCAAAAAAACACTCGAAAAATCTCACTCAAACAAAAGCACATACGACACACATATGAACAAATTCGCATATGAGAAGCGAATAGTTCAAGAATGAATGCATGCAGAAAAGCAGTAAAGGAAGCGATAAAAAATTCCGGGTTGCCTCCCGGATAGCGTCATTGTTTAAAGTCTTTGACTCGACTCCTGTCTGCGCCTATATCCTCTTTTTGCGGGTACTAGGCTTCCCCTTCATTGATCTCCTCTCCATGCCACGAACCTGTGAATAAGAAAGAATATAGGCTGCAAGACCACAGTAGTGAGTAGTAATATCTGGCGGTTCCGGTGGATCAGGTAGGCTTGCAATACGTGTCGCTTGCCTTCCACTTCGATGGTGCAAGTTCTTTGGTAGATGTCCATCACGGAGCGTAGCTTGGTCAAGAATGTTTGCCCTAAGAGTATGACATCCCCCGTCCCAGGTGCAGATGCCGGCATAACTACGAAATTGGTGTATATGGATGCTTCACCAATCTTGACCAACACATTTTTCACAACGCCGTCGGGTCTCATAAAGGATCCATCCGCCAGTTGCACAATAGCCCTTTTCTCAGATAGTTTTCCAATGTTACTCTTTTCAAACACATTCAAAGGAATTATGTTTGAGTAGGATCCTGTATCTAGTGTGGCACGGACATCTTCAAGCTCACCAATCCCTACCTTTACATCGAAACTTTTAGGGAGTGGTTCGGGATCCTCTTCCTCCTCATCACTTGTGTCAGAACCAAGGCCCTTCTCTTCTTCCTCAGCCTGTAGTAGTTCTTCCTTCATGCAACACTCGCACCTAACAACCTTCTTGATGGTGACTCCGTCAGGTACATCACCAGCCAAAGTAATGGCATTCGTCTTCACAGTGTTGCTAGGCAGTTTGCCTTGCTCCCTACTTGCTCCTCGGTCGATCAACTCTTGCATCTTTTGATGGTCAAGTCTAGTGCTTTCTTCCAGCCTATCGAGCCTTGCCCTAGTCTTCTCAGAATCTTCTTCATAACGTTTGAGAAAACTTTGTGTGTGATCGACCATCTTCTGCAAGTTCTCCATCAGTAGAGCCGACTTCGACTTCGGTGGCTCTTTCGGAGCGGGGTTTTCGCAGTGGCCATTACCATAGTTCAGCCTACTACGGTCTTGGTTAGGTCCATAAGTTTGGTTAGCTGGTGCATATCCTTGATTGTTACGGTATCCTCTTCTCCAGAATCCACCTCGAGGATTCCTACCGTCTTGTCCGTAGCTAACTTCTTGAGTACCAAAGTCCGTAGCAAAGGCTTCTTCTTCGCCTCCTTGAGCCCAATTACCATCATCGTATGCCAGCTCCGATCTACACATATGAGCCCCATGCCCATAGTTCTTGCATATTCGGCATACTTCGTTCGAAACAGTTGTTCCGGTGGCACTATTGAGGACTTGCTTCAATTCGTTGGTAAAGCACTTGAATTGATCCCCATTCCCCCTGTACATAGGGGCTTCTTGAGTCGGTGGAGCTTTAGGTCCACGTCTCCTAACCATTGATCTTGAGTCCTTGAACTGCGAACCCTTAGCAAGCCTTTCGAAAACTACCCAGACGGCTTCTGCGGTTTCCTCCCAAATATTGCCTCGGCATTGGAAATCCACCACTTGTTGGTTCTGGAAGGTTAGTCCATTGAAGAAGTGTTGGACTAAGTCGGAAAGTTCAAAACCATGGTGAGGGCACTTGTTCGTGAGATCTTGGAACCTCTCGAACGCGGTGTAGATGGTCTCATCATAGTCCTGCTTGAATCCAGTGATCTGCGCCTTAAGCGCGGTAGTCAAGGTGTGTGGGAAGTATTTCTCCATGAAAGCTGAAAAAAACCTTTTCCCAAGTGTCTAGTGAGCCGGATGGTAGAGAAATCGGCCATGACTTGGCTCTGTCACCAAGTCCCATAGCAAAAACCTTCATCCTCAACTCATCCGTTGTTATGTCAGCTCCGGGTCGTGGGAGTTGGTTGACGAAATCATCGATATCGTGCAAGTACCCCATCACATCTTCCCTTGATAAGCCATAGAACCTCGGAAGTTGTTGGAATGTGTGGTTCTTGATTTCCAGATCTCGGGTTACAGACGAAAGAACTATCGCCGGTCCCCTCATACGATCCTTGGTGGGTTGTACCCATGCCTTCAGTGGTCTAGCTTCTGTCATTCCGTCGATTTCCTTGAAGAGACTAAGTAGAGATTCAGAGAAATCGATTTCCTCTATTTCCTCTAGTGCGCGCCTTTCAAGTAGTCGCCTTCTTTGGTGGTAGACTCTGTCGATCTCAGCAATTGAATCAGCAAGAGGTGTTCCTGCAGAACGTGTATGCGGCATACACAATCTGTGACAGACTAGGAAAGGTGATTAGAAACAGACTAGGAAAGCAGTAATAGAGAGAGATTAAAAAGGAAAACTAAAACTAAAAGAATTAGGAATCTAAAGCTGTAAATATAAATAAATTAAACAGGAAAAAGGAGTATAGTCCCCGGCAACGGCGCCAATTTGATGAATGGGAATTTGTCAGATTCTAATTCAGCAAATAATATTTGTATTTAGCCAAAGGCAATCCACAACTACAACGAAAACCGTAGTGTAGTAGTAGAATGGAGATTGGTGATAGTATGGTCCTTCTTAGTATAATGGGTCAATAATCATGCATAAATTCCTCGGTCTTGCATAGAGATCTTTGAATCAATCTAGTGTCCTGTTGCAAGTATTAAGCACTACGAAGATAATCTGGTCTGACTAGTCAATCACGAATGTCCTAATGTGTTCCGTAATTATTCAACACTACGAAGATAATTGGTCTGATGGTCGACTAGTGTCCAATTGTGCATAATGATCAATACAACATACGAGAATTTTGGTTACAACTGATCAACGAAATAAAGCAATGACACGGAGTATAATGCGCGATATAGCCATTAGCATGATTATCTTCCCTCGCTAAGAATTCACATACTACCACCAATGATAAGTTTATCTACTCATATGATGCATGCAATCAACAGAAATCATAGAAGAAAAAATATTGAAAGATAAATAAAATAAGTAGAATAAAACTGTAAGATACAAAGTTACCGAAGGTTGTCAATCTCCGGATGATTGCGATCCTACGAGCTCCAAACTGCTATGAAAAAGTATCCCCTAAGCTACGGAATTCCCAGGACAGGCCCCGGGAAGTTCCTACCTAAAACTATAGAGAGAGGTGAGAAAGTAGGTCTGGAAAGATATGATTTTCGGAGAGAAAACTGAGCACTATATATAGGCCCCGAATAATCACGGGGCGGTTCGCCCCACAATGCGGTGGTTCGCCCCAGAGGATTTTCGCGGAATTTTCGCATTTTCGACGCGTTTTTGGATTTCTTCACCTTTTCGGACTCGGTTTCTGACTTCTAGTAGCCTTCTAACCTCCAGATTCGGCACCTAGACTTCAAATCCTATCCGGAAACCTTCAGATACTCCAAATAGGCTTCTGGAACACCAATTCCTTGTAAACTTCAATATAATTGCTCAGAAATCCCCGAATTTCAACCAATACCTGTAAAATAAAATCTAAAGGGAAACGTGACACTATTCTAATAAAATGTACTAAAATATAGCTAAATTAACATAGAGGATAGCTAAAATAGGTGAAAAAGACTCGAATGAAAGATCTCAAGAAGTTAATTGCTGAAACTACAGAGAAGAATGCTCAAATGACAATAGAATTGGCAGAGTATCAGTCCTCTATTCTAAAGTTACTTGCTGAAATACAAGAAATGAAAAAGATGAAAGTCAATTTCAAATCTTATGCGGATGCTAGTAACACACTGACTGAACTAAACTCTTATCTGAGAGATCCATCTCAGAAAGAAGGTTTGGGTGCCACGTATGAAGGTGATGATGTAATACTCTTGAGTAAAGACAAATCACCAATCAACTTTGTTCGTGCAATTGATAGTGGTCAACCAGAACTCTATCAATTTGGTCAATCTAAGGTTGCTGAAATAAGCAATCAAGTACCTACGACCGAAAAGCCCGCTGTTGCTACTCATTGTAACAAGACTTCAAAAGCAAAACAGGTTGCTGAAAAGCAAACTGTTCAGAAAAAGGATGCTGTAAAGCATTCTGCCAAACAAGTTGCTGAAAAGCAATTTGTTAAAACTAAAGGCAAGATTACTAAAAGTAATCAAAAGTAGGGTTGCTGAGACAAAAGCTCAACATACTCCGAAAAGTGGACTCGGATTCAAAACCAAGCAAAATCAACTTTTTCATGAGTTTAAGCAAAGTCAGCAAAGATACTTCAAAGAGTTGAACAAAACCAAGCCTAAGAGTACTAACAATACTTAAAATGCTAGGACTAGAAGGAACCTTGCTAGAAAAGAACTTACTGAAAAATGTATGTTCAGCAAAAGGGTAAACCAAGCAAGACACCACATCAGAAAGTGGACTTGATTAGCAATGATCAAAAGTGTTTCGGTTCTAAACCCTCTAGCTCCTCAGCAAGTAGAAAACATGTCAAGATTGAAAAACTCAAGACTTGGGTTTCCACTAGACGTTTTCTTGAACATGTTAATGGACATCTAATATTGGATAATTAACTTGTTTGATCTTGATTGTGCAGACTTCAGCCACGGAGACAAGCAATGCAATTTGGCACTTTGACAGTGGTTGTGGAAAGCACATGACGGGCAATAGGAAAAACCTTATAAACTATAGACGGTGGTCTAAAGGTCCAACAATAAGGTTTGCTGGTGGAGGCTTTCGTTCTACTAAAGATTATGGTGACGTGAAGTGATGAATGTGTATTTTACACTTTCATTCGAGTCTTTTTCACCTATTTAGCTATCCTCTATGATAATTTAGCTATATTTTAGTACATTTTATTAGAATAGTGTCACGTTTCCCTTTAGATTTTATTTTACAGGTTTTGGTTGAAATTATATTGAAGTCTACAAGGAATTGGTGTTCCAGAAGCCTATTTGGAGTATCTGAAGGTTTCCGGATAGGATTTGGAGTCTAGGGGCCGAATCTGGAGGTTAGAAGGCTACTAGAAGTCATAAACCGAGTCCGAAAAGGTGAAGAAATCCAAATCCGCGTCGAAAAACACGGAAATTCCACGAAATATTGTGGGGCGAACCGCCCCAGAGATAATTCGGGGCCTATATATAGAGCTCAAGTTTTTCTCCGAAAATCATATCTTTCCAAGCCTTCTCTCTCACCTCTCTCTATAGTTTTAGGTAGGAACTTCCCGGGGCCGGTCCTGGGAGTTCCGTAGCTTAGGGGACACTTTTCATAGCAGATTGGAGCGCGTAGGATCGCAATCATCCGGAGATTGACAACCTTCGGTAACTTTGTATCTTACAGTTTTTATCTACTTATTTTATCTTCTTTCAATATGTTTTCTTCTATGATTTCTATTGATTGCATGCCTATTATGAGTAGCTAAACTTATCATTGGTGGTAGTATGTGAATTCTTAGTGAGGGAAGATAATCATGCTAATGGCTATATCGCGCATTATACTCCGTGTCATTGCTTTATTTCGTTGATCAGTTGTAACCAAAATTCTCGTATGTTGTATTGATCATTATGCACAATTGGACACTAGTCGACCATCAGACCAATTATATTCGTAGTGTTGAATAATTACGGAACACATTAGGACAGCAGTGTTGACTAGTCAGACCAGATTATCTTCGTAGTGCTTAATACTTGCAACAGGACCCTAGATTGATTCAAAGATCTCTATGCAAGACCGAGGAATTTATGCATGATTATCGACCCATTATGTTAAGAAGGACCATACTATCACCAATCCCCATTATCTGCTAGAAAACCCCTATTGCTATTTATCTGCTGTTTTATATTCTCTTGTTAAATAGATTAAGCTAGTTATAGTCCTGAGAGAACGACACTCGAGTCATTCTACTACTACACTACGGTTTTCGTTGTAGTTGTGGATTGCCTTTGGCTAAATAACAAATTTATTTGATTGAATCTGACACGTTCATCAAATTGGCGTCGTTGCCGGGGACTATACTCCTTTTTCTGTTTAATTTGTTTATGTTTACAACTTTAGATTCCTAATTCAATTAGTTTTAGTTTTTCTTTTTAATCTCTCTCTGATACTGCTTTCCTAGTCTATTTCTAATCACCTTTCCTAGTCTGTTTCAGATTGTGTATGCCGCATACACGTTCTGCAGGTACACCGCTTGCTAATTCAATTGCTGAGATCGACAGAGTCTACCACCAAAGAAGGCGACTACTTGAAAGGCGCGCACTAGAGGAAATAGAGGAAACCGATTTCTCTGAATCTCTACTTAATCTCTTCAAGGAAATTGACGGAATGGCAGAAGCTAGACCACTGAAGGCATGGGTACAACCCACCAAGGATCGTATGAGGGGACCGGCGATTGTTCTTTCGTCTGCAACCCGAGATCTGGAAATCAAGAACCACGCATTCCAACAACTCCCGAGGTTCTATGGCTTATCAAGGGAAGATGTGATGGGGTACTTGAACGATATCGATGATTTCGTCAACCAACTCCCACGACCCGGAGCTGACATAACAACGGATGAGTTGAGGATGAAGGTTTTTGCTATGGGACTTGGCGACAGAGCCAAGTCATGGCTGAGTTCTCTACCATCCGGCTCACTGGACACTTGGGAAAAGGTTTTTTCAGCTTTCATGGTGAAATACTTCCCACACACCTTGACTACCGCGCTTAAGGCGCAGATCACTGAATTCAAGCAGGACTATGATGAGACCATCTACACCGCGTTCGAGAGGTTCCAAGATCTCACGAACAAGTGCCCTCACCATGGTTTTGAACTTTCCGACTTACTCCAACACTTCTTCGATGGACTAACCTTCGAGAACCAACAAGTGGTGGATTTCCAATGCCGAGGCAATATTTGGGAGGAAACCGCAGAAGCCGTCTGGGTAGTTTTCGAAAGGCTTGCTAAGGGTTCGCAGTTCAAGGACCCAAGATCAATGGTTAGGAGACGTGGACCTGAAGCTCCACCGACTCAAGAAGCCCCTATGTACAGGGGGAATGGGGATCAATTCAAGTGCTTTACCAACGAACTGAAGCAAGTCCTCAATAGTGCCACCAGAACAACTGTTTCGAACGAAGTATGCCGAATATGCAAGAACTATGGGCATGGGGCTCATATGTGTAGATCGGAGCTGGCATACGATGATGGTAACTGGGCTCAAGGAGGCGAAGAAGAAGCCTTTGCTACGGAGTTTGGTACTCAAGAAGTTAGCTACGGACAAGACGGTAGGAATCCTCGAGGTGGATTTTGGAGAAGAGGATACCGTAACAATCAAGGATATGCACCAGCTAACCAAACTTATGGATCTAACCAAGACCGTAGTAGGCTGAACTATGGTAATGACCACTGCGAAAACCCCGCTCCGAAAGAGCCACCGAAGTCGAAGTCGGCTCTACTGATGGAGAACTTGCAGAAGATGGTTGATCACACACAAAGTTTTCTCAAACGTTATGAGGAAGAATCTGAGAAAACTAGGGCAAGGCTTGATAAGTTGGAAGAGAGCACTAGGCTTGCCCATCAAAAGATGCAAGAGTTGATCGATCGAAAACTGCCTAGCAGCACCGTAAAGACGAATTCCATTACATTGGCTGGTGATGTACCTGAAGGAGTCACCATCAAGAAGGTTGTTAGGTGCCAGTGTTGCATGAAGGAAGAACTTCTACAGGCTGAGGAAGAAGAGAAGGGCCTAGGTTCTGACACAAGTGATGAGGAGCAAGAGGATCCCGAACCACTCCCTAAAAGTTTCGATGTTAAGGTAGGGATTGGTGAGCTTGAAGATGTCCGTGCCACACTAGATACGGGATCCTACTCAAACATAATTCCTTTGAATGTGTTTGAAAACAGCAACATCGGAAAACTATCTGAGCAAAGGGCTATCGTACAATTGGCGGATGGATCCTTTATGAGACCAGAGGGCGTTGTGAAAAATGTGTTGGTCAAGATTGGTGAAGCATCTATATACACCAATTTTGTAGTTATGCCGACGTCTGCACCTGGAACGGGGGATGTCATACTCTTAGGGCAAACGTTCTTGACTAAACTACGCTCCGTGATGGACATCTACCAAAGAACTTGCACTATCGAAGTGGATGGCAAGCAACACGTGTTGCAAGCCATACCTGATCCACCTGAACCGCCTGACATTACTTCTCACTACTGTGGTCTTATAGCCTATATTCTATCTTATTCACAGGTTCGTGGCATGGAAAGGAGATCAATGAAGGGGAAGCCTAGTACCCGCAAAAAGAAGAGATAGGCGCAGACAGGAGTCGAGTCAAAGACTTTAAACAATGACGCTATCCGGGAGGCAACCCGGAATTTTAATCGCTTTCTTTACCGCTTTAGATTTTATCTCACGAGTTTGATTGAGTATTATAGGTGACTTATACAAGCATTAGCTCTCACCTTGGATCCACTTTCGGTGTTCGGGACGAGCGACGACGTTCAGGTTTGGGGAGGAGGTTATCGCTGGTTATCTATATACTTATCTTGCTTACGAAAAACTCGTGAAATTTTTTGCATTTGCACGTTTACTGCTTTCCTAGGATAGTTTTGCATGTTTTATATGGAGTTTATTGCCGAATTTTTTGAACTTTTTTATTGGGTAGATCAACTAGCTATGCCATTAATCGTATGCTTCATCTCTATGAATTTGTTTGAGGTTTTTCTCGCTTGGCTTGTCTCATTTATGTATTGCACTTAGTTAAGCATGGTAGTCTCGACATCACTTAGTGGTGTTTTCTCTACTGCGGTTCACGAAGGCCTTTATAATAGGATGATGCATGTTAGGGTCTTATGGTTGTTTTCCCGAGTAATTATGTACCTAAGAGGCAACAAGTCTTCACCATGCTTTGAGATTGCTAAATGTCTAGGAAGGAGGTAGTGTGAGGTTGTGTGATCCTTTGTTTATAACCTATTCTTCCGAATAGGTTTGGGGAGGGGGTTACACCATCATAGACTTGTTTCTGTTTTTAATTTTCGTATCGTGAGTTTATTTTTCCCTTTTCCGTAAATTTTGTACTCCAACCTATTCTTTCGAATAGGTTTGGGGAAGTCGTGTGAGTCATTTTGCTTCTCTTTTTGTTATGCTACTGCTGGCTAGAAAAAAAAATCGAAAAAAAAAAGAAAGAAAAAATCCAGAAAAAAAAGAAAAAGAAAAAGAAAAAAAGAATCTGGAAAGAAAAAGAGAAAAAAAAGAAGACCCCAAAAAAGAAAAGAAGGGTCCAAAAAAGAAAGCCAAATAGAAGTTTAGCAAAGTGTTGAGTTTTTTCCATTTTTCGTATTGTTCGTAATCGTGTTTTTCTATTTTTTATCTTTTAGTCTTGAGAGTCATCTGTTCTAGACCACCCTCGTCCTGCCATACAGGAAGTGGTGAATAGCTTAAGACTTTACTTGAGAGATGGGTAGAGTAGGGGAGTGTTATCTTTTATAGGAAACCCTCCTTCGTTTGATGAGAGCCAGTACTGGTTCGACCTCTTTTGAGGAAAAGTCTTAACATGGTGGAACAGCAGTAAGTCCTCAGTTTCATAGGCACGGGCAACCATTCGTATCTTAGCATGCATCATTACGTCGTCACTGAATAGGTCCAGGTAGAGAATGTTACGAGAGACTATCTTGTCTTGACATAACTGCTTATGTGGATGTGTATAAGTCAATCGAGGTATTCTTCAACCTATATTCATGCTTTGATTTATATAGTTTTTGTTCATATGTTATTTGGTAGATTCAGTAGATTAGTTCATTTTATTTGGCATGAAACTCCATTTTGAGTCTTGCATGTTTTTTGTATTAGAGTCTAGCTTAGTTGCTTGAAGACAAGCAAAGGTTCGGTTTGGGGAGTTTGATGAATGTGTATTTTACACTTTCATTCGAGTCTTTTTCACCTATTTTAGCTATCCTCTATGATAATTTAGCTATATTTTAGTACATTTTATTAGAATAGTGTCACGTTTCCCTTTAGATTTTATTTTATAGGTTTTGGTTGAAATTCGGAGATTTCGGGGCAATTATATTGAAGTCTACAAGGAATTGGTGTTCCAGAAGCCTATTTGGAGTATCTGAAGGTTTCCGGATAGGATTTGGAGTCTAGGGGCCGAATCTGGAGGTTAGAAGGCTACTAGAAGTCATAAACCGAGTCCGAAAAGCTGAAGAAATCCAAATCCGCGTCGAAAAACGCGGAAATTCCGCGAAATATTGGGGGGCGAACCGCCCCAGCCAGAGGCGAACCGCCCCAGAGATAAATCGGGGCCTATATATAGAGCTCAAGTTTTTCTCCGAAAATCATATCTTTCCAAGCCTTCTCTCTCACCTCTCTCTATAGTTTTAGGTAGGAACTTCCCAGGGCCTGTCCTGGGAGTTCCGTAGCTTAGGGGACACTTTTTCATAGCAGATTGGAGCGCGTAGGATCGCAATCATCCGGAGATTGACAACCTTCGGTAACTTAGTATCTTACAGTTTTTATCTACTTATTTTATCTTCTTTCAATATGTTTTCTTCTATGATTTCTATTGATTGCATGCCTATTATGAGTAGCTAAACTTATCATTGGTGGTAGTATGTGAATTCTTAGTGAGGGAAGATAATCATGCTAATGGCTATATCGCGCATTTTACTCCGTGTCATTGCTTTATTTCGTTGATCAGTTGTAACCAAAATTCTCGTATGTTGTATTGATCATTATGCACAATTGGACACTAGTCGACCATCAGACCAATTATATTCGTAGTGTTGAATAATTACGGAACACATTAGGACAGCAGTGTTGACTAGTCAGACCAGATTATCTTCGTAGTGCTTAATACTTGCAACAGGACCCTAGATTGATTCAAAGATCTCTATGCAAGACCGAGGAATTTATGCATGATTATCGACCCATTATGTTAAGAAGGACCATACTATCACCAATCTCCATTATCTGCTAGAAAACCCCTTTTGCTATTTATCTGCTGTTTTATATTCTCTTGTTAAATAGATTAAGCTAGTTATAGTCCTGAGAGAACGACACTCGAGTCATTCTACTACTACACTACGGTTTTCGTTGTAGTTTTGGATTGCCTTTGGCTAAATAACAAATTTATTTGATTGAATCTGACACGTTCATCATGAAGTTAGGATGCATTACCATTTCGGGAGTTCTTGATGTCAAAAATCTTAAGTTTAACCTTTTCAGCATGAGTCAATTTGCTAACAAAGGTTACTTCATCAAAATCAAAAGTGATGAATGTAAACTTATTGACTTTGAGACGAAAAAGGTTATCATGGTTGCTAGAAGATCAGGAGGTCTCTATACCGTAGATTGGTCTTCAGCAATCGTTGAAAATTGCCTTATCTTAGATCATGATTGCCTTGCTGAAAAAGCATGGTTATGGCATAAACGAACAAGTCACCTAAACTTCAAGACGCTGAATAAGCTGTCTAAAAAGGCACTTGTAGTTGGATTACCTAAGGTTACTTTTAAGAAGGATGATGTTTGCACTGCATGTCAGCAAGGAAAGCAAATCAAAACTTCTTTCAAGAACAAGGCAGTACCGTCGACTACAAAACCTTTACAACTCTTGCACATGGACTTTTTTGAATCTTCTTCAACAAGCTATGGTGGCAAGAAGTATGGTCTGGTGGTGGTAGATGACTATTCAAGATTCACTTGGGTAGTGTTTATCAAACACAAGTTAGAAACAAGTACTGAAATACCTAACTTGCTAAACAAGCTCGAAGTCATGAAAAATGACAAGGTAAAAGTCATAAGAACAGACCATGATACTGAGTTTGTAAACTAGTACATAACTGAGTATTGCACTTCCAAAGACATACAACATCAGTTATCCTCAGTAAGAACACCTCAACAAAATGGTATTGCTGAAAGGAAGAATCGTACCCTTAAGTAAGTAGCTAGAACAATGCTTGCTGACACTGAAATAAGTGATGCTTATTGGGTTGAAGCGATTAATACCGCCTGCTATACTCAAAATAGATGCTTGATAACTAAGGAATACAAAATGGCGAAATAACATGATGCTACATCTTGAGGCCATTAGTGATGAGATGGTTACTGTCATAAATATCAAGATCACTAAACTTGAGAGAAGCTTTCCTCACAAAGCCACGGATACTGCTGGAAAGGAAACTATCTTAGGAGAACCGGTTGATACCCCTTTCCAAAACCAAGAGAGGAATGGACTTCCGATGAAGCCAAAGATTCCATCTTGATGCCCAAGCAAGAAACATCATTATTTGATCAACTCCAGATACTATACAGTGCAAACTGTGGCAAACTGTGGGGTGCCAAAACTGCTAAGGAAGCTTTGAAAATGGTTCAAGATCTTTGTGCTGGATCTGACAAAACCAAGGAAAACAAACTCGAAGTGATAAAGTTAAAGTTCCAAAACTTTAAACAAGGTACAAATGTGTCACTGGAAGACTTGGATTTCAGATTCACAACTCTAGTGAGTGAAATGGCTGCCTTACGAGTTGGAAACTTCTATTCAGATTATGAGAAGGTGAAAACCATTATTAGAAGTCTGAACCAAGAATGGATCCATACTCAGAACTTCTACTACAATCAAGGAATGCCAAATATCACTCCAACTGAGTTGTTCTCTCATCTTGCTACTGTCAATTACGAGACAAAGCAAAGAGAAAATGTGTTTGATGAAAAATCCAAAGCATTGCTCTTGTCGCTAAGCCATCATCTTCTGAAAAGAAGAATGATAAAGAGCCTGCTGATGAAAACGCTCTTGTTGTTAGAAACATGAAGAAATTCATCAGTAAGGAACTTGGAAGGAGAAAAGCAAAAGAGGAGCTGAAAAAGCATCTTGGTAACAACTACCATAAATTCAAGAATGAAGCTAGCTCGCTGAACAAGCAAGCTCAGCAAGCAAACTCCTCTGAAGAACCAGCAGTTGGCAATGATCCCTGCTTTTATTGCAAAAAGCTTGGACACTTCAAAGAAAATTGTCCTTTGCTGAAAGGCAAATCTGCTGAAAAGAAGAAAAAGTTCAAAAGGGCTTTGATTGCTGAAGAAAAGAAAAAGCTTCAAGCAAAAAGCGATGCGCTTTGCATTGATACAAGCTCTGAAGACAGTGAGGTAGAGAGTTCAGACACTAAAGAAGAAGAAGCCACTCTTGATGTAGAGATTGGCAAGGAAGTTTGTGGAATAGCTATGGAAGCTTATCCAGATGTATGAAACTATGAATTCTGCCTCATGGTCGGTCAGGTAAATTGTCCTACCTCTGATTCAGAAAGTGAAGATGATATTGACCTTTATAGAATTCAAGGATAAATCGAAAGATTTGAGAAAACTCTGAGCAAACAGCAAGAGAAACTACAGAATGCTGAACTTCTGACTAAGCAAACTACTGAAAAGTATGTCTTGCTGAGCGTTGAGTCAGAAAAGAAGGATGCTGAAATGCATCTCAAGAAGTTAATTGTTGAAGCTACATAGAAGAATTCTCAAATGGCAATAGAATTGGAAGAGTATCAGTCCTCTATTCTAAAGTTACTTGCTGAAATACAAGAAATGAAAAAGATGAAAGTCAATTTCAAATCTTATGCTGATGCGAGTAACACGTTGACGGAACTAAAGTCTTATCTGAGAGATCCATCTCAGAAAGAAGGTTTAGGTGCAACGTGTGAAGGTGATGATGTAATAATCTTGAATAAAGACAAATCACCAATCACCTATGTTCGTGCAACTGATAGTCGTCAACCAGAACTCTATCAGATTGGTCAATCTAAGGTTGCTGAAATATGCAATCAAGTACCTACGACCTTAAAGCCCACTGTTGCTACTCAAAGTAACAAGACTTTTAAAAGGAAAACAGGTTGCTGAAAAGCAAACTGTAAAGAAAAAGGATGTTGTAAAGCATTCCGCCAAACAAGTTGTTGAAAAGCAATTTGTTAAGACAAAAGGCAAGATTACTAAAAGTAATCAGAAGACCTTTGCTGACTGTTGGTCCCTTTAAACAACAAGAAAAGACTAGAGGGGGGGGGGTGAATAGTCTTTTCAAACTTTCGTCGTTTAAAACTTTCTCAGCAAGTGCTTATTACTTTTCAGTAATGAGTTTGCTGATACTTAACTTTCTCAGCAAGCGTAAGTTACTTTTCAGTAGCTAGGTTTGCTGATACTTAAAATCAGAGAGCGGAAGTCTTTGATACAATAAGTGCTCTTTCTGTAAGTAAAGGTTTCAGCAAGTGATGTGAGTGACTGTGTACAGATAGATATGATTTGTTGAAAACTAAGTACAGTAAGTAAATCACACAAACACTTTTATAGTGGTATCTGAGAGTGGCGTAATCTCTCAACTAATCCACTTTGTCCTTTCTAGGACTGAATCCACTAAGATATGATTGAGGTTCCTTACAATCTCCTATCTAGAGCGATTCAAACAGAAACCAAAGCACATTTGCTTCGTCTCCAACCTAATCTAGAGAACGCAACCTTGTTCTCCACCAAACTTGGTACTTTTAATCAGCAAAACTATGCTCGATTAAGTTCCCCTTGAATATCACGCCTGAGAGGGTGTATTTTCAGTTAGAGAGTTTTGGGGTGAGATAACTTAATTATAACTTATTCAGTTACAACAAGTAATCTAAGAAACACAACTTTGAATACTTCGCAGTAAACAAGTTTGATTGTTTCTGGTGTCAAGACTTGTTCTTGTTCGAAAGAAAGAACACTTAACTAATTTTTTAGCCGTGTAAGTTCTACTTCTTCACAAGTAGCTTTTTCAAGCTTTAAGTCTTGTAACGGATCAATGGCAGTATAGAGAGTTTGAAGGTATGTGAGTTTAAGCACAAGTGAGAGTTTGATCACGTTGTTGACACACTTCAACTCTTCGCCGGATGACCTCTATTTATAGTGCAAGTAAGGAGCCGTTTGAATTTCAAATCCTAAGGCTTTTGTTCCTTAACATGTCACTATCTTGCTTTTGTACTTTCAACAGCGTCCTTGTTTGTTTTCTAGTCTTCATGTCCTTCGCGTGCATGCTTTGCATTTAATGCATATTTGAATAGAATTCAAACAGTAACATTGGAGCCCAAATACAAGTACTTTCAGCAAGTGGTCAGTCTCATATGTTCATCAGCAAGTGGTCAGTCTCAGTTTCAGCAAGCACAACCTACTCTGTCTTTCAGATTTTCACTTATGCAATGCTGTTGCTGAAGTTTCCACTTTCTGAGCAACACGTGCCTTTGTAGATACCAGTATTCAGAAATCTTCTTGTCTTCAGATCTTCGAATTCTTCAAGTCTTCAGATCTTCTATAATCTTCAAGTCTTCAGATCTTCGATAATCTTCAAGTTTCTGAGCGGTTTCTAAATGCTTCAATAGTTTGTTTGTAAAAACAAAGTACATCATCAGCAAATGCTTCAATAGGTTATTTTCATTTTAGAAAATAAGATACATCATAAGCGGTAAAAACCAACCTATCTAGCACCTAATCTAAGTCATCAGCAAACGTTCCTCTTTTACAATGTCCTTAAAATTTCTAACTTCCTATGGACCTTAAGAGTACTAGTTACTGGACTTTTCTTAATTTAGCATGGTTAATTGCTCATCAAAATTACAAGTTTCCTAATAAATTTCCCCCTTTTTGATGTTAGCAATCCATGGCTAAATTAATTGTTACCCTTTTAGAGGTTTCTGATGTTGAATAAATCAGTTGATTAATGCAAGCATACTTGAATAATTAAACAGTAAGCATAAGTAAATTGCATAATCAAAAACCAATAAGAGTCAAAAGCTTCATTGCTGATAGTTATCTTTCAGAAGTTTACATGAAATAGCAGAGATAACTTAAACAGAATCAGCAAACAAAAACTTTAACAAAAACTATTACAGAGAGTTAAGCTCTTCCAGATGATTTTCTCAAAATCTCTCTTACACTCTTCTCAGCAAGTGCAGTAAATTCAACACAGTCCTTTTCGTAGTTTCCCAGAAGCCTACGGACTTGTAATTGAAGAATTCTTGCATTTTTGCAGGTGGTATGATGATGCTTTTCAGCATTCATTTCCATGTAATTAGTCACCCACAAATGCATGCCCCAATTGCTGGCATGGAGAAGCTGTGTATCTGAAATGCTTTTTGGATGAATCTTTCTTAGACAGAGAAGATCTTCTTCTTGATCCTTAGCAGTGAGATAGAAATACTCATAAGGAATCAATCCAAGTCTCTTCTTTGTTTTCTTTGTTACTGGGTCAGAGTAGTAAGCAATGCCAAGTGGTTTGATCAGATTTGGTTCTTGTTTATATCTTACCAATGGCGATTCTTCTTACTGAGAACTCAAGATTCAACCATCTCCCAGCAATATTTCTTTGGAGGGATTCTTCCCTTTGATTTCTTTCGACTTTGAGTTCAATCCATTTGAATATTTGATTCAATATGGCTGTAGGAAAGAACTCGTTCACCAGCAAGTCTTCCAGCTTTAAGATCCAGCAACCATGAATGTTTCTGATTACATTCTGAGTGGTTTCTTCATTGCTGGTCTTTGTGTATTCAATGCCGGAGCCAATAGCAATGATGGCCAGCCTCTTTTCTTCCTGTCTTTGCCTTCTTCTTCTTGTCTTATCATTGTCTTGATCTCTTCCTGAAGAGTCAGAAGAGAAATGCTTTGAGTGGCCAGACGGAGTCAAGGCTGTTAAGGGTCTAGCTCTTATGGCTTGAACTATTGTTTGATTGCCATCATCTTCATCATCTTCATTCAGATTGTGATGACTTTCAGTATGGCGAAAATCTTGAGTTTCAGCAGCGGTTTTTCTCTTTTTGGTACTTGCTGAATTCAACTCAGATTCTGCTTGCCTTTTAGAACTTTGCTCTTTTTCAGCAAGCGGTTCTATGGACAGTGGCACATCAACAGCAGGAGGGGTTTGTTTTCTTTTTCTGGTACTCTTCTTTTCCCCATTAGACATGGATTGCAACATCGGAGTGATGTGCAGAGAATAGAACTCATTGCAATTTTCAGCAAGAGTGCTTAAACTGTTATACTTCATGATGATTTGTTGCTGGTCAGAAGTCATTTTTGACAACTCTCTTTGAATGCTCATCATGTTCTCTTCATGTCTTTTCTCTGTTGCGGCCTTCTTATCCATGAAAGTCTGAGCCTTCACCAGAGCATTCTTTGCGAGCCTGAGCGCTTGACTTACATCTTCTTCATAGCTCTTGTGATAAAGACTGATGTCTTTCTGAGCTACTGTCAAAGTTGTAGTGCGTCTCAGCACTGTAGCCAATATTTTTCAAAAGTCAAGTGGGCTCTCAGCAAGCAATGCCTCATCTTCAGCTTTGCAGGCATCATGGACTTCCTTTAGTGCTAAAATTATAGGAGTAAACTCCTCAACTCTTGGGAACGGCACTAGATGTGGTGTCAAGGAATGAACTTTTAGTTAGGAAGCAAACTGATCATCCTGCAATAGCAATTCGACTCTTAAGGAATCATCTTTATCAGTGATGTAATCAGGAGGAGGAATCTGAACAACTTTGGGGTCTCACTTGGATTGTTCATCCTCATGTTCTGGCAAGTAGTCGTCATCCTCAGATTCATCAAGTTCAGCAACTTTAGAACCTTTATCAGTAGCTTCACTTCCTTTTTGTTGAGTGGTTGTTGATGGCAACGCTTCAGACTCAACAACTGGAGTTTCACCAGTAGTTAGTTTTAATTGAGTAGTTGCTGAAGGCAACGTTTGAGACTCAATTGACTGGAGTTTCGCCAGTAGTTAGTTTTAATTGAGTATGAGACTCAATTACTGGAGTTTCGCCAGTAGTAAATGGAAGGGAGGGGACTTCCTTTGATCTTACTCCTGAAGATTGACCAATTTCTAGATCCTGCGTATGCCTTGCATGGATCAAGAGACTGTTCTGGAGAGCGCGTTGGTAATCTTCATCTTGTTCATCATCATCATCAAGGTTTTCTTCAGTAACCTTGGCATCAGAAACTGGACTTTTGCCATTTTTCAAGGCAGCCCTTTTCTGGCATATTCTTCTTCAGTATCAGCACCTTGCACAGGTGCTTGATTTTCAGCAGCAGCAGGAGGAGGTTGAGATTCTTGTTGAGGTTGTTGTTGTTCAGCTTGCTGATTTTCGGGTTGAGCATTTTCAGCAACTGTCAACTTTAATCCTCCAGCATCAGGACTCGGACCTTGATTGTCATCATCATCGTCTTTCTTGTCCTTAGAATCTTTCCCTTCATCATCACTTGGATCAGTGGGAATGTTCTCATCTTCTTCCTCTTCATCATCATCGGTCAGAATTACTAGCTCAACGTGCTTATATAAAGCAACACTTGTCACTTCCTCTTCCTCATTGATTTTGTGGGGATCAGCCACCACAGGTACAAATGACCCTTTGAGCATCACAGCTTATTCAGCTGGAGAGGCACTCTTGAATTTTTTCCTTCATATTCTCTCTGATTTGAGCAATCAGATTCGAGCTCATTTGCTGAGAATATGACATTTCTTCAGGAAGGATGGAGTGGACAAATGTTTCGAGCTTTAGCAGAGAAGATCTCTTTTTCTCATTTGAAAGATGAAGGTGAAGATCAGAGAAGTCCATTCGCCTATATCTTTGCCAGTTGCTGACGGACTTAGCAACTTGAGACAAAGTAGTCCTTTTGAAGTTCAAGTACAGTTCCTTAGAACTTACTTGATGATCTTCAGTGATGAGTACCACTTCAGTGGTCTCCTTTTGAGCCTGAAAAGAACATTATTTAGATCAGGATTGGTTTGGAAAATTGTTTTAGAGTTCATATCTGAAACATGATTTACCTGCTGAGAGTCAGCAAGCTCATGTTGTACAATTTCCATTCCATGAGGAGCTTGAGTAGCATCCTCCATTTGTTCATCCTGAAATAAATTAGAGTTAGATACAAGTACTAAGCTGTCAAACTTAGTTTTAATACCAAAAACATTAACTACCTGCTGAGTAGGGAGTGTTGGTTCTGGTGCAGAGGCTTCAGCAACCATCTGACTTGCATCTTGAGAAGTCTGTAGAGATAATATAATATTAGCAAAAGAATAAGTTTTAGAAATTGAAGTTTTACTGATGGTTGAATTAACTACCTGCTGAAGAAGGACAGGTTGTGGCTCAGTCCTCTCAGCATTCACAGTTTCTTCAGCTTCTTGGACTGTTTCTTCAGCAGACTTCTTGTTTTGCTCTATTTGAGAAAGCTGTGCGGTTTCAGCAATCTCCCTTGTCTCTGAAATGACAAGTTGAGCAGAAGCATCTTGACCCTTGAGCTCACTGCTTGTCATGAAGACATCAATGGATTTGTTGGATGATTCTTCAATCTCCAACTCCATTTGTTTGCTTATGTCTTCCAGTACAAGCTGGACTTTATCGATTGATGTCTTGGGTGAACTTGGGCCAGTATTCTCAGCATCACGAGATGCGTCGTTGAATAATGCTTCTTTAGTTTCAGCGACTTCTGGAACTGGAACCATTGCTGTCTCAGCAACTGGTCCTTCAGCAAGCGGGGTTTCAGCAACTTGATGAGTTGCTTGTTCAGCAACCATCTTTTCAGCAGCATCAGCAAGTGCCGCTTTTTGCAGATCAGCAGCAATGTCACTTGCTGGTTCCAAAGTTGGATCATCTAAATTATCTCCAATGTAGATATCTGGGACTTGGGCAGGAATTTCATTTCCACTGCCTTGTGGTCTATTCTCAGTAGAAGTATCAACGTTAAGTTGATTGTTGAAGGCTTCCACAAACACTTCAACATTGCTGACATAGATTTCAGTAATCACCTCAGCAACATCTACTGGCAAATGCGTTTCAGCATTTGTCTGGGAATTGTCTGAGAGGTCTTGGACAGCAGGAACTGACTTGCGGGCTAGTGTTTTCTTCCTTTTGTTGCTGGTCCGTTTCCTCTTAGGTACGGGATTTGCTGATGACGCTGCAGTCTGAGTGTCATCATCAGCTTTCCTCTTTTTCTTGTTAGATTTCTCTAGTTTCCCAGAGGCATCTATAGCTGCATTTTCAGCAACGGCTGTTGTACACGTACCTTGTTGATTTTCTATAGCAGTTTCATTTGTGTTACCACCACCAACAGCAGTTTCATCTCTAAGTTGCTGAGTGGTAACATCTGCAGCTGTTGTATACCTTTCTTGCTGGCTTATGCTGACAACATTTGCAGTTGTTGTCTTCTTAGTTTTCTTTCCAGCAGTCTTAGGTACATTCTGCTTGTAGAATGATCTTCCCACATTGCATACATACTTTTTGATTGGCAATGGGTTTCTTAGTTGAATCCTGAAATGTTCAAGGATGTAGCATATCTTGATTCCATACATAACTGGAAAGGAAGGTGAGACCTTGTTGTCTTCTACCTTTACCTTAAACTTAGTAACACAATCAACAAGCCTGTTGAAAATGTACTTAGCCCAGTTAAGTTCCGTTTTATTTTCATGGATATGCATCAGCAATGGCCATCTTCTCAGGCCTACTTGGTCAATTCCTCCAACTTGGGAGTCAAGAACTTTTATCAGTAGCAGAGCTACTAGACCAAGTGAGTGGCAGAGATGCTTTATCTTAACGTGCTTTGTCCAAGTCACGGGAGCAATCTCGCCTTTCTTCATTTTCTCATTTCTGACGTCACTGTAGAAAGCTTCAATTTCTTCGTCAGTGGCAGTGACGTCATCTTCAGTTCTAGTGGTTGGAATCTAAAATATCTCCGCTAAATCAGTCCATTTCAGGACGATTTGCATGTTCTGAACTGTAGTAAAGATCACTTTTTCAGTGACTCCTTTACTATCAGTAAGGGACTGGATTTCTGCATTGTTGTAGAATTCCATAGTATCTATCATGCTCACCTGCTTAGTGCGAGCAGATATAAAGTTCATGAGGCCTTGCTGCTCGATAAGCTCAAGCGCCTCTTCATTCTCGTCGTCAAGTTCTTGTTCATAAAAGTACCTAATGTACTTTTCTTTTGCAAAACCTCTCCATTGCATCAACATCTCACACTTTGCAGTGTCAAGATATGACGGAGGCATAGGTTTTTCTGATATGCGGTCGTTTTTCAACACAACTTTCGTTGTTTTTGTAGCCGGAGTAGTCACCGGAGCAGTGCGTGTTTCAGCACTGTCAACCTTTGATGACTTTGAGGACTTAGAAGACTGTCTCTTGGGAGCCATTTCTTTATAGTGCAGAGAAATGTGTATGAAAAGAGATAGTTTGCTTTTTGACCGGAGGTACAGTAGATTCAGGCTAAAATTTGCAGAGAAAGGAAATGTGAGTTAAAGAATTTTGTCATTTCTCTAACTCCTTCTTTATATAGTGTCTCTGGTGTGTGAGAAACTCAATCGATTTGAGCTCTCAGCAAGGGTAAAATAGAGAAACACAGGCGTTAGTGGAGCATTTGCATTAAATGCGTAGTGGCCCACTAACTTGAAACCGTCAGAGCACTCTCTCTCTTTGTTTTATTAACCGTTAGATTAGTAACTCCTTTTAATCAATGGCCACGATTGAATTTCATGTCATGATTATTACGAGTTTATCTGTGCCCGATTAACGTCACAAATTGATTTTACCGAGTTTTAAGGGAATAGATTGCTTGCTGAAATAGACAAGAATCTTTTCAGCGATTTTGAATTATCAACCTAGATACTTGCTGAAAGTTCCCCCTTACTCAGATATCTCATATTTTCTTAAGTTTAAAAGATATTTCTGATTTCCCGTATCAGTAAATTCTTTTGTACTTGAGATATCCTTTGGTAAAATCTGAGAGATGAGCTTAGCTCTTTTTCTGAGTTCCCGTCTCAGAATATTCCCTTGATACTTGAATACCTGTTTCAGTATATTTGATTGTCTGAATGCCTGTTTCAGCAATCCTTAAGCTCTTTCTCTTACTGAGTGCCTGTCTCAGCAAGTTTATCAAGTTTCCTAATAAATACCCGTTTTGAAGGAATTACTTGTTGAATGCCTGTTTCAGCAAACATGTAGTGACCTATCATTTCTTAGAAGAAATCAGTGAATGAGTCTTTTAAACAAGAATACTTTGGCTTGCTGAATACCTGTTTCAGCATTCTGCCAGATGTATCCTTTATTGAGGTAGTTCAATTAATCCAAGGTTATACCTTAGCATTGCGAACCTATTATCCGGTAGGGGCTTTGTAAAGATGTCAGCAAGCTGATCATCAATGCCTACTTTCACAACCTCAATATGTCCTTTTTCTACATGATCTCTAATGAAATGATGTCTAATATCAATGTGCTTAGTCCTTGAGTGAAACTTAGGATTTTGCGTGATTGCAATAGCACTTGTATTATCACAAAAGATTGGTGTTTTCTTTGCAGAAATACCATAATCTCTTAATTGTTGCTGAATCCATAGGATTTGAGTTGTGCAACAACCAGCTGCAATGTATTCAGATTCAGTAGATGAATTGGCAACACAGGTTTGCTTCTTGCTGAACCATGATATTAATCTAGTACCAAAAAACTGACAAGTTCCAGAGGTACTTTTTCTATCAAGAGTTGATCCTCCATGATCAGCATCAGAATAACCAACCAATTCAAATCCAGAATCTTTAGGATACCATAATCCAACATTGACTGTACCTTTAACATATTTCAGTATCTTGATTGCCTTTTTATAGTGTGATTCTCTTGGATCAGATTGGAATCTTGCACACACACAAACAACATACTGAATGTCAGGTCTACTTGTTGTTAGATATAACAAGGAACCAATGAGCTTCCTATACTTGTGTTCTTCAACACTTTTGAAACCGAGTCCAGTTTTCGGAGAATGCTGAGCTTTTGTGTCAGCAATCTTACTTGATTCAGGTTTGTCAGCAAGGGACTTCTGATTACTTACTTCTGATTACTTATAATAATCTTGCCTTTAGTCTTAACAATATCTTATTTCCTACTAGCTTGGATGAGACTCTAAATTCTATCAGGCAAGTACTGAAATTCCACTATTTCAGGTCCGCTTATCATGGACTATAATGGACACTGACATTCTTGGACATGGCTTCTACACGTTTCTATATTTTAATAAATTCAATTCATTTCTTATAAATATAATCCCATGAAACTTGTACTAATATCTGTACCAACTCCTATTCGCCGGTGAGGCTAGAAGCCTGGAGGAGAAGATGGGACAGGCTGCTCGGAGATGCGTTCGTTTTGCAAGGTGGTGACTGTGTGCTGAGAGCTTCAAGGAGTTTAGTGCTGATAATATTAGGGATACTTTTCGGGTCATGCTGCAGATGGGTATTGTTCTTATGTTTGGTGCTCAGATGCCTATTATTAAGGTATTTATTCTTGTCAAAAAGTTTCCATTTCTTGTTTGATTCTTATATGAACTTGAGAACCTTGAGTTAAGGGATTAAAAGTGAAATTTTCCCAATACAATACTCATTCGTTTTTTAGATTGTTTATGTTTACTTTTGGTATGATTTCTTAGGAGGTTGATATATATGATGGGAACAATAAAGTTAATAAAGTTATGAGATAGAAATTTGTCAAAAAAAGTAAACAACCTAAAAAAATGGACGAAAAAGAATACGTAAACAATTTAAAAAAAGTAAAAAACAGATGAGTACAATATTATTAATTGTGACGAGGCCACTTTTTATTTATTTATTTATTTATTTATACAGATGAGTACAATATTATTGTGACGAGGCCACTTTTTATTTATTTATTTATTTATTTATTTATTTATACAGATGAGTATATTATTGTGACGAGGCCACTTTTTATTTATTTATTTATTTATTTATTTATACAGATGAGTACAATATTATTGTGACGAGGCCACTTTTTATTTATTTATTTATTTATTTTCTGAAAAGAATAGGCCATGCAAGTTAATTTATGAGTACATCATTTATTCAAAGCAAATAGCAAGAATTGCATATCCCTCTAACATTAACTAGGAAGAGGCAACCTGTCACATACAGCAACTAACGTACTCAAACCATCTCTGAGATCTCTAAGGTATACACGAGCGACTGACTCAAAAGGGTTGGTTCTATGGTCCTGATTAGCTTCGAATGAAGCATGCAACGCAGTAGCTGATACCAAGGAATTATTAGCCTCTAACCTGACAGGTACCCTGTTGTTAATACGCGCACTACGACCAGCAAGTATCATCCTCCTATGTATTATGGTGGTTTCATTCATACAATGTACATACATTCTTTTCGCTCTCTCGTATACCTGATGATGAGTGCTCCAATAATTACACAGATGGATTGTTTTGTTAGCTCCATTTTTCATATAGTTTGCGAAAGTTTCACCGATGTATGCAAATGCATCATCACCGAAAGTGAGTCCTGTGATTTCTTCTGCCGCAAATAATCTTGTGCAAAGATCAAGGTTCAATGTGTGACTGCAAATATCATGAACAACGCGCTCAGTCACCGATAAATATAAATTAACTGCTCCGGTGAAATGGTGGTTGTTGAAAGTGCAATTAGGTGGAATAAGATGAGGAACGCAAATAAGGGGGAGGTAAGGTAATTTGAGAACCCACTCATGATTGTTATACACGTAGTGAGGGTTTGATGATTTGGATTGTGATGAAAAAATATGGGTTTGGTTTTGTACATCTTTATATATATACATCCAGCAGTACTTTGTGCGGTTTGACGAAAAATAATGAAATATAAATTACATCTAATTTGCCATTTATAAAATAACAGTAAAATAATGCTAATGTCTATTGTACAGTTTTTAAGGGAGGAAAAGTCACTCATGTATTATTAATTACTACTTGCATTTAATAAAAATTACATAATTAAATAATAATATTTTAAGAAAATAATAATAAACAAAACGGAACATACCAGTGGTGCATACATGATTCATTCTAGTTTCTTAGGTCCCGTTACAGAGAAAAATTCCATTCAGTACTGGCCTCGACCACTACGACAGGGCATGGTTCATTCATTTCTTCGCCTTAAGCCTGCAACGCGCTGACTTTGTGTTCCCTGTCCCCGGTTCTATAGTAAATAACTATAGCCTGAAAGGTCGTAGAAGATCTGTAATTCCCATTGGGTGAAACATCCTTGGCAGTGAATGTCTTGAAGTGGTGGAGATGGAGGTCAAAGAAAGATAGAGATCTGAATAGATCATAATTAAGAAGAGTTTATTGTGTTCACTATTCACGCGATAGAGAGAAGGGAAGAACACGAAAAAAATCAGTTTGATGCACGTGAGTAATTGGGTATCCATGAGTTCACTATTCAATTATTATAAGACGATTAAGTAATAAATATATTGCATTTAGTTGAACAAAATAGATAGATAGCACTTGATTTCCATAGCAACAACTGAGAAGTTGATAAAGCCAAAATGTAAAAGCATGATTTCACTCTTTTTCTTTCACTTGTCCCATATATATATAAAAGTTCAATGGTTTGCAGCTGCGTATGCCCAGGCTGGTGGAGGCCAATAGACTATAGTAGAATCAGTCTGATTATCAAAATACTTAGAAATACCAGTTTTCAAATCGTACACCTGAACGCCATAGCTTTCCAAAAGATTGCCCTCATAGTGAAATATACAGTTCCCTTTGCCATAAGTTGCAGTTTCAGTTTCACCAAAAATATCCTTTGCTGATGCAGAAAACACAGACCTATACCGGACAAACAAAATCATATCCCCCAAATCATTAACCTCCACCCATTTTCCAGCATTCTCATCAATCCTAAACACCTTTGCCCTGAAAGGACGTTCTAAAATCGCACTAAGCTCCATCGCCTCTTCCTCATCAGAATCAGAATCAGAATAACAATACACAGGATACAAATTACCATCACAATCATAATCAAAATACCCATAATTATAGTCAGAATAGCATACATTAACCAATAACAAATTCCCATTGCACTCCACAAGAAACTTGTTATCCCAATCCTTGAGCACAGGACTTGAAACAACAATTTCCAGACTCAAATCTATATGATCAATCCTTACTAGCCTCCCATCACTACTAACGGCGTAAAATGTCCCTCCCATAAGAATCACATCACAATAGCGCATGCCAACAACATTCTCTATGACTCTCCATTCTTCATTGCCAGAATTATAAACATGCAACTCACCATATTTTGACTGTACAATTGTTAACACAGAGGTATTGTCTAATCTCTTCAATACCGTGGCTTTATATTCCAGGTCAGGAGTAAAGTACTCTTCCCCTAATTCTTTAACATTTAGATTCAAGAAACTGAAAGGCCTGGGGATATTTTGGGGCAATTTATTGATAGGTGTCCCGCTATGCGGGTGATAGAGCTTAGAGTGGATGTCACGTCGTCCAAGTTTAATAATCCACAAGGGATAGTGATTATTAGGTGATTGGACAGAAAAGGTGGTTAGTTTAGCAAGGGAAAAAGTAGGATATCTGCGACTGTCTGGACTTGGGATGACATGATTGGTGGATGCAGGACAGAGTCGAGGCTGGACAGAAGCACGCCAGGTGGTACAGACTGAGCGGAAACGGAGGAAATCAATGGAAGAGGTTAGGAGTAGTGAAATCAAGTATAGGAGTTCTTGGGAAGATCACACCAGTTAGCCATGATGCCTGGGATTCACTCAAGTTACTAAGAAACAAACAGTAGCTAGACTGATACTTATAGCCAGGTACACATCACTCACAAGTCACGAGTATTATATATGGGAAAATGAATGAATTGCATGCATTAAAAACGAGCGTATGGGAAAATGAATTAATGAATTGCATGCATGCATTATATCAATACAGTGAATCTAAAGAAACAGACATTATGGGATAATCAATTAGTGCATGCATCATGACCAAATTATATACTATTTCCAAAGATCTTCACCGCTTGTACTTTGTTCGATTATTTTTACGTTTGCTGATTTTGGGGTCCTAATATAATGTGAATATTGCAAATTTGATTTCATATGTTACTGTTTTAGTACAAGTTGAACGTTTTTTAATCACCAATTGATTTCAAAATGATGATTAAATAAGCAGTCATGCATACTGCATTAATTACAATATGCATGTGTGACTAAGCAGAGGCTATGTATCTATTGTCTGATGATAGGTGAATTAGATCCATAAGCATCTAAGAAGTGGATACTTACTGCCTTTATTACTATACATATCCATTTCCAAACCATGAACTTCAATCGCAGATATGAATGGAAATTCTCCTTCTCTCATTTGCGAAACTCATACACTAATTGAATCACACTTCAAAAACATATAACTGTCAGAACAGGAGAAGAAGAAGAAGATTGGAGAGTTGACTATGAGTAGAAGAAGCCATGTGATCTTAATTGTAACAACCATAACTTGATTATGGGGACATGGACCTAGCTATATATCCCTGATCAGCTGTACAATGGAGGTAGATATTACTACTAAAAAATCTTTTTAATCACCAAATGATTACAAAATGATGATTAATAAGCAGCCATATCGCATTACAAGATGTGAAACTAGCAGAGGCCAAAAAAACAGGGAAGAATCTGGCTGGCTATCCAAATCCTTAGATAGCACTTGATTTCCTAACAACAAGTGAGGAGTTGATAAAACCAGATTGTAAATAGATGATTTCACTCTTGTTTCTAGTCCCATACAAGTTCAATGATTTGCAGCTGAGTAAGCCCAGGAGGGTGGAGGCCAAAGAACCATGAAATGGAAGAATCACTTGAACGACAGCATTTCCTAATCCCTCCTGGTAAAATATAAGTTAATTTCCCTTGCCATAAGTAGAAGTTTTAGCAAACATTTCCAAATGATTATAAAATGATGATTAATAAGCAGCCATATTGCAGTGCAAAATTTGTGAGTAAGAGAGGCCATGTATCTATTGTCTAGTGTTTGTTGGACTATAATACGTTCCGGTGGATAGAATTTTGGGAGTTCTCTGTGCAAAGCTACTGAGAAAAGGAAGACATTTGGGTTCATTTAGAATTACTGTTCGTGTTGAATGGTTGCTATTGTTGCCTGATTGATAGCATGAAGCTTTTATATAGGTAATAGAAAATGAGGCACTAGATCTATTCTCACAAGTATAGTAGAATGAGAAAGAGAATAAAATGTGATACTAGATGAATAAAACCAGGATGTAAATACTTGATTCTACTAGAATAGCATACATCAACCAATAACATTTTATTCATACTTCTGATGACAAGAATAGCATACATCAACCAATAACAAACTCCCATGAGTCCCATTGCACTCCACTAGAAACTTCTTATCCCCATACAAGGCCGGCAGACTAGAAACAAGAATTTCCAAACTCAAGAATTTCCCAGTGCTGAACCATCAACACGGATTCACCGGTACTTGTGTAGTTACCATCTCCTCTACGTCCAAGTGATCAAGTTTTCGTCTTGATACGAATCTGCTGATGATCTGCAGTCAATGCTAGTGAATGCTGCATGCAATCGTTACACTAGATACCTACAAGTCTTAGATATATATATCCAAGTACATTAACAGTTAACAGTAATGAAAGTTCATAAATCCAGAATGCTCGTAATATGTATATATACATGATTTATTTCATTCTTGTTTCTTTCTTACTACTTCAACCGGTCACCGCTGAGTATACGCCCAGGCGGGAGGCGGCCAAAAGACCAGGGAAGAATCAACGCGACTATCAAGTTTCTTAATTCTACCCGTTTCCAGTTCAAAACAATGGGTTTCCTCATCACCATATATAATACAGTTTGTTTCCCTTGGAGAAACTACTAGTAGTTTCAGTTTCACCAAAAATATCCTTGGTAGATGCAGAGAAGGTACACATATCCCCAACAAACAAAATCATATTCACCAAATCATGAGTCACCTTAACCCATTTTCCAACATTATCATCCAACCTCAAAACTTCAAAGTTTTCAATCATGGAGGGCTCAATTTTAGTAACTCGAAGCTCAGCACCACTCCTAAGCAACGTATCAACCAATAAAAAATTCCCACTGCATTCCACAAGAGACCCGATACGATTCACACCTTCGAATGGACTAGCAACTATTATTTCCACACTCAAATTGATATGATCCACACTAACTAGCCTCCCCTCATAATCCACTGCGTAAAATTTACCTCCAATAGCAATCACATCTTGATAGCGCTCAGAAAAGGCATCCTCTATGACTAGGAAATTGTTGTTCAGGAGATTATATGTTTTTCTGTTATGTTGCTTCTCGACGTCATGTCATCATTGCATGATGAAAAGGGTAAACTTAAAGTTGAGAATTTGGAATTGAAGGAATCTCGATTTATGAGGGATGAATACCTTATTCAGCTATTGTAGTTGATATGTGAGCAGTAGGATATGATGGAATTACAACACACAAAAGATATATGCAACAATATACCACAGGCTCGTTATTGGTGCAAAATTCAGTACCATGTCCTGACCAATTTCTTGAGTTTCTGGTTTAATTGAATAAGGAAGAAGCCAAGGATACTCATCTGCTGCAGCTTCCCTTTGTTCTGTTGGACATTCAAAGATTTCGTTCTCTGGAGGTTTCCACAAAACATCACGGAGTTGTAGTCTGTGATACTCCTTAGCTCCAGCTTCTTATCTTTCCATAATATTAAATGCAGCAGGTCAAATTATACTGTGGTCCTGCATGTGGACATCCTTTAGGTATCACTCTTAAGGTGACCAATTTAATGAATATTTTGCTTCCGTTCCGTTTAAGTCTGTTCATGTTTAGAATAACACTTTAATTTATGAGCTTACATGCATGTTCGACTTTATGATAATTTTATGACTTGCAGGAAAGTTGAAAATGGCTTCTTTGTCTTGATGAGAAATTACAAGGTATGTATTAAGATTATGTTTCTGTAGTTAGATATACAGCCTCTATATATAATATATTCCGTCTGTTATATGCACTTCTACTTAAAGTTTATACAAATGATGATATCATTATAGTATCAACTATAGAATAATGATCAATGACAAAATTAAACAAATACTAGTAAAAAAGAGATGGCACATACATACTTGCATGTTCCTCTAGTTGAATAAAACAGGCAGCACTTGATATTATATATAGCAACAACTGAGAAGTTAATAAAATCAAAATTTAAATGGATCGATGATTTCTTCTGTCACTTACAATTAAGTTCAATGATTTGCAGCTGAGCATGCCCAGACGGGTGCACCCCCAAAAACCACAGAAGAACCGGGGTGGCTATCGAATTGCTTAATAGTACCAGTTTCCAGGTCGATCACTCGAACACCAAGGTTATCCTCATCTTTGTCATAGTAAAATATACAGTTCCCCCTGCCATAAGTAGTAGTTTCACCAAAAATATCCTTGGCAGGTGTAGAGAACGCACAATGATACCCAACGAACAAAATCATGTCCCCCAAATCATTAACCTCCACCCATTTTCCAGCATTCTCATCCAACCTAAACACCTCAACCTTGAACGGATGTAGTAAAGTTGCCCGAATCCTCATCTCATATTCAGAAACGTACTTATAATATGCAGAATAGCATACATCAACGAATAACAAACTCCCATTGCACTCCACAAGAAACTTGTTATGCCCAATATTGCCATTCAAGACCGGAGGACTAGAAACAATAAATTCCAGACTCAAATCTACATGATTCACCCTCACTAGCCTCCTGTCAGAAAGAAGGGCATAAAATGTCCCTCCCATAACAATCACATCAGAATAGTCCCAGGCAGCCGAATCCTTTATGAATCTCCATTCTTCATTACCAGATTTATAAACACGCAAGTGACGGCGCAACCAAGGTTCAATTGTCAATAACACAAAGGTATTTGTAGAGGTGAAATTCTAGTAAGATTACAAACGCTCTTAAATTACAAACTTCTCGAACTATAAGGAACTACCAAACTCTCTAAGTCACCATAATTAGATACAACACACGAGTCTTTGTTCAATGCGAGCACCCAAGTCTGCCGGTTCTCTCTATGTCCAGTTGAACACCTGAGATTAAAAAGGCGCGTGTGGATGTGTGTTTATCTCCGGCTTGCCTAAGTCAAGCCGGTGCGAGACTTTACTTGAAGGAGCTTGAAGGTTCTCCTTGTCCGAGAGTAATAAATGTACTTAATTAAGACCAGTTATCTTTTTCTTTGGAAATGGTGCCCTTATATAGTTGATGGCAAACCCTAGGTCCGCCCAATCTCCCGCTTCCATCTGTCAGCTTCTTATTCGTCCACCTATGTTGGGTAGGCCCAACGTTGACCTTTATGGGCTTGGCCCAGGCCCATTTGCGTACGTCTTCTTGTGCTATCTAGAAGATTCCACACTTCTCTTGTCCTTTCTCTCTATGTCGTTGTGATGCGAACCTTGTCCTGATCCAATTGTAAGACAATACAAACAAGTATTTAAGCTTCGTAATAAATGAGCTTCGTATACTCTAACCTGTTAAATGTCTGAGTAATGCTCCTTGTCTCTCTGACCATCGTTCCGGACCTCCAAATCTCTCCCTCTCTAGGAGTTATTTTAATGAATTAGGCATATTTGTAAAAATGCCCTAGAGGTCCACATAATTCAAGGTTCGGATCCTCTAGGTTCGCGGTCTTTCACCGACGCTTGTACTTGCGAAGCCTCTTAGTTCGTGGTGGAACGCACGATACGAACTAGACATATTTTCCTTATCAACATATGTCCCCGTAGTTTCGGAGTATCTTAGTAGAAGATAGTGTGAAACTATATTTTATGTAGTTGAGAACGATTTTATCTCCCTCTCAGAGAAGGGATTTTATTTCGTCCGTACCTCCAAAAGTGTTTATTTGGGGTAATATTCTTGAACCTCGCAAGGTGATATTTTTTGAAGACATATCCGTATCCCCTGTGTTCCGTACCTGTATCATTACTTCACTAGACGTCGTGTCCGTTTTTCATGAGGTGGTGTCTTGGACGACGTGTCCGTATCTATTATACTCCGCCCCTGTGACATTACTTCACTAGACGTCGTGTCCGTTTTTCATGAGGTGACGTTTTGGACGACGTATCCGTATCTCTTGTACTCCGCGCCTGTGTAGCCGATCCTTCATCGTTATCCAAATAATCAAGGTCTGAATCGTCATTTTAATGCAAATATGATGAATGTTATGCATACTATCCGTGTCTACATGCTGTTAAGCTTAAATGCGCGCGTATACCAAGTATCCGTGTCTAAGTGTATGTTATGATAAAATTTTCAATTTTAAAATGATTTTCGGACCTTGCAATCTGGATAAAAATCTTGACCCTTCCGTATCTTTCATTCTACGTAGGTCAAAGTCTTTCGAGGGTTTGAACAGTAACTTTTATGAGTTGTCCTCATCTCGTCCGTTGATTTGAATTTTTTGTACGGTCCAGATTAAATGTCAACGGTCGCGTCGATTGGACTTCCCGATTTTGTCCCTTCCTATAAATAGCTGGTCAACTTTTCCATTTTCTTCACTTTACTCATAATTCTAGAAAGAGAAATTTTCGCCTTCCGAACCTGAGCCCCGGAACTGTTTCTGCTGTAACGATTAAACAACTTGCAAAGCTTCGGAGACTTTGCGCTTTCACAACTCTTATTTGTCAGGTAATTCCCTTCTCTTTTCTTGTTTTTTCAATTTTTCACTTTCTTCTAAAGTTTAATAAGTAGTATACTTATCTTCCTCTTCTTCTTTTCTGAAAAACAAATAAACTGACCCTCGGACTACCACTTATTCTTTCGCTTCTTTCCTTCGCTTTCTAGGATGTCCGAGGTAAACTCTAAGATCGTAGATCTTATCGCACTCTCTTCGTCCTCAGAGTCGACGTCAACGAGCAACAGCTCCTCTTCTTCAGATTCGGGCTCCTCCTCCGAATCTTCGTTTGACATTGGGGGCGGAAATCAAGCTCCCCCCACCTCTCTGGTAGAGAGGAATGAAGCTGGTCCGAGTACCTCAGGCCGCCAGCTTTCCGTTTGTCAACCTCCGCGCCGTAAGGTAGAGCTCCCCTCCCCTCTCCGGCTTCTTTGTAGATACGGAGGGTACAAATATAGGTGTCCCTCCGATCCTATCTTTGAAGCTGACCTCGATCCAATATCTGCCTATCCACAGTTAACTTTCCGAGAGCCGGAGACTTCCAATCAACCCCATGTTCACGAGGTCGCACCTCTTAGAGAGGTTCGTGCTGTTACTGCTCCTGTAGAAGTCGGAGATGATGCAGCTCAAGAATCATCCTCCGAGGATGATGAAGCTGATCGAAATGAAGCCAACTCTGGGGAGGACGGACAACCCTTAGAGGGTGAAGTACGAGAGTTTCTTGGGGCCCTTTTCCCCGTTCCGGATCACTTGGAGCCTGCTCTCCGTAGGCGTTATGAGAGGTTACGAGATGACATTCATCTCTTTAGCTTAGCTCGAGAGACTAACGCGGACGGATGGATACCGACTATCGAATCCAAGGTGACGGTGGATCAGCTTCCGCTTCTTCGCCAGAGATTCGCTATTCCTGATGATATCGAGCTTATCGCTCCGGGGCCCGATGATGCTATCTATAACTGTCCGGATGGGGCCCTATCATGCTTCGTCGTCTCTCTGGAGCTCGGATGGAGGATTCCGTTTGTCGAAGAGTTTGCCGCCATCTTCCGCGCTTTGGACATCACTCCGATGCAAGTTATGCCCATTTCCTTGGCTAACTTGATATGCTTCGGAGTTCTCATGAAAATGAAGAACGAGCCTATCACATTTTCCAACTTCACTCAGGCCTTCACTATCTCGCTCTCTGGGACTTGCTTTTATTGGCAGTTCAAACCTCGACAGTACTTCTACTTTATTCTTGAGGGTCCGAACTCTCTGGGTTCCGCCTGGTGGTCCAAGTACTTCTATTTCCGGTACAAGCTGAAGGATGGGGCTCCGGAAAGTGAGCGTAAATATTTTAACGTCCGGTACGATTTCAACCGTGAGTCTCCGGCTGACTATCGTCCGGTGCGAAACCACTGGAGTCCGTGGGCTGCTGCCATGCGGGAGAAGAGCATAGCCAAGAAACCGGAAAAATATTTCTTTTGTGTGCTTACGATGCAGCCTCTTCCGGCTCTTGCCAATCTTACGGACCCTGTAAACTTAGGCCCGTATCAAAATGATACTTTTGGTACAAAATTTATCATGTGTTTTGCATCTTTCTTATTTTTCCGCATCTCCTTTATTTTCCTTATCTATCCGCATGTTTAACCCTTCTCTTGATTTGCAGAAAATTGGCTTGACTACTTAATGGCTGAGGCACGGAGACTACAAGCTGCCATTGCTGCAAAGATGGCTGAAGAGAAGCGGAAGAAATTGAGAACCGGGACAACCAACCAACTTACCTCTTTTCCCCAAGATCATCCGAAGGATGGGGTAAAATGGCGGCAAGAGGAGGAGCGTCGGAAACTTGCAAACCTCCCTCCCCAGGAGATGGAGTCTAGCCGGAAGGGCCTAGCTCCGGAAGAGGCCAAACGTCGCTCGGATGAGCGGAGGGCCGAAAAGAAAAGTGAGGCGATTGCTGCCAAGGCTCAACCCCGGCAGCCTCGGAAGCCTAAGAGTAAAACTGCTCCGGAGACTGATGCAATGGAGATTGATCAGTCTACCTCCGTTCCTGTTCCTGCTGCCCCCGGCCCTGCTTCCGCTGCAACCACAGCTCCGACCCCGCCGAAAAAACTTATGGGGGATGCGTTTAAGGCTTCGAGGTCCGGAGTCGGGACCTCTTCTTCTCCGGTGGTCGACCCGACTGGAAAAAACAAGCAGGTGGTTGTTCCTCCGGTTAAATCCAAGAAGCGGAGGGGAGCCGGTCCCGCGATCTATGCGGACGATGAAGAGTTCGACCGTGAAACGGAGATCGTTCGTATTGCTTCTCTAGAGCAGTCTGAGCGCATCCGTCTGTTAGAAGAATCTTTCTCTCAGGTAATATCCTTTTTCCTCAACTTTTCTTTTTCCGACGTTTGTCTCTGGTTTATTTCCGTGCCTTCATCTTAATTGTTTTTACCTGCAGCTTGGCCTTGCAGTTCGGGGTGTCTCCGTTGCTGCTGCAAATGAAAAATCCACTTTGGAAGGTAACCTTCATGCTTCGGAGCTAGAAAGGGTTGCTCTATCTGAGAAGCTCGCCACTGTCCGAGTGAGCCTGGCTGAGGCGGAAGCTAAGTTGCTGAAGATGGCCCAGCTGGAAGGTGAAGTGTCTGACCTTCGGAAGCAAGTGGTGGAGACCTCCAAGCTGCGGGAGGACTTGTCAAAGCTGCAAGTTGCTTATGATAAGCAGCGGAAGGAAGTTGAAGGTTGCTTGGCTCTGATCCAAGACCAGCAGGAGACCCACGCTTGTTACATGAACATGTTAGAGCACTTCCACGATGCTCTCATGATTGGGTTTGTTGGCTCTCGGAAGGACACTGTCCAAGATTTCCTCCGTAGCACCTCCTTCCGATACGCCAAAGCTATGGGCTATGATCAGGCTCGGATAGACGGCTTCAACGCCTGTATCGGACAACTGGAAATTGCCGGCCTAGTTCCTACGGACCTTGACTGGGCTGCTAACAAGCTCGATATCTTCAAAGGGCCGGACGGTGGTGAAGATCTTCAGATTCCGAACATTCCAAACGAGGAGCTCGGCAAGGACGAATTTGTAAGTCTTGTAGCTTCGGAAAGTGATGACCTTAAGTTCACGAATCAAGATCCTCGCCTTCCGGGGTTTGTTCCTGATGTCCTCCGGTACTGGTACTTAATGCCCTTTGACAAATACGAGGAGGAGAACCGGGCTTGGTTGAACCTTCCGCATCCTGTGATCGGCCGACCTGCGGATTATAGCCTCTTCGAAGAGGTAAAGACCTTGTGCAAGGAATACGAAAAGTCCCGGGAGGAGGAAGAGATCCGGAGGAGAGATGCTGACCCGGAGGCATGGGCTGCTGGAAATGTGGAAAGTTCTTTCAAGAAGAACTTCTACATTCCCCCGTTTCCGACTGTCACAGAACTTAACAAAGATCCTTATGCTCCGCTGCCCTGGTTAAGCTGGAAAGTGCATCTTGAGGAGCTTGATCGAGCAGCAAAGGAAGCTGAAGCTGCGGAGGCCCTTGCTCGACTAACTCGGGAAGCTCAAGAACAAGAAGCCCAGGACCGGATGGATGAAAACGAAGAATCTTCAAAGTTCTCACAGTCCCGGACTCGTGACATATAGGAGCTTATGTTCCGGGGTATGCCCCGTTGTAACCTGTATTTTAAACAAGTACCTAACATTCGAAAACTTTATTTATTTTTCGGAGGTATGCCTCCTTGTCTTTGTATTTTAAACAAGTGCCCAAGCTTCGGAACTGTTGCTTGTTTAATTATTATCCATAAATAATAATTCTGTTTCAAACAAGTCTTTGAGATTCTGAACCTTTGCTTATTTCAAACAAGTCCTTACGATTCGGACCCATTGAGTACCGTATGAAACTTGTCCTTCGGATCAAACTTGTCCGTATGCGTCAAACTTGTCCGTACTCGTCATACTTGTCCGTACGCGTCATGGTTCCAACGTTCTTCTCAAATATAACTGCGAGATTCGGATGTCTAACCAAAGTAGGTTCTTATTCCAATTCAAGTGTCTATCGAGAGATTCGGAACATTAGGCTGGTTAGTTGCGGTTCGGACCCCTAGACTGTTTGTCAAGTCATAGAGGTACGGAACTTTTGCTTTTAAAGAATTTCAACGACTTTCAAATTTTTCAACAAATTCTTCCGTTCCTCTCTCCTCATCCGACACTCATTTTGACGTAAAATATGCGAAGCTCTCACAGTACTTATTTTAATAAGTTGAGACCTAAAAATTTTCCCAGTGAAAATTTTTCATCTCGGTCCGCCTCCTCATCCGACGCTCTTTTTGACGTAAAATATGCGAAGCTCTCACGGTACTTATTTTAATAAGTTAAGACCTAAAAATTTTCCCGGTGAAAATTTTTCATCTCGGTCCGCCTCCTCATCCGACGCTCTTTTTGACGTAAAATATGCGAAGCTCTCACGGTACTTATTTTAATAAGTTAAGACCTAAAAAAATTTCCCGGTGAAAATTTTCATCTCGGTCCACCTCCTCATCCGACGCTCTTTTTGACGTAAAATATGCGAAGCTCTCACGGTACTTATTTTAATAAGTTAAGACCTAAAAAATTTTCCGGTGAAAATTTTTCATCTCGGTCCGCCTCCTCATCCGACGCTCTTTTTGACGTAAAATATGCGAAGCTCTCACGGTACTTATTTTAATAAGTTAAGACCTAAAAATTTTCCCGGTGAAAATTTTTCATCTCGAGCCTCTCTAACTTGTTTACCGATTAGCTTCGATAAATACTCTGTCTTTCTCCTCCTTTTTTGGCTCCTTATCTCTCAATAACAATTTCATCTGTATAGAATTGCTATCTTAATAAGTATTTGACGGACATCTAGAATGTTAAGGCCGTAACAAGTTTGCATCAAATTGAATTGTTCATAAGTAGCTGTTAATGAATTTGACGGAAATCATTACAACTCTTTAGACAAATAAAAAGGTTCAAAAAAGGAAAAATAAAACAAAACATCAAAGTTCCTAGGCGGTTTTCTACCCTCCCATCTTTGTTCTTCTTTCCTCAAGTGTAGAATTTCCTCAGGTTCTTGATGTTCCATGGTCTCTTCCATCCTTTGTCTTCTTCATCTGCTAGCTCGTAGCTGCCATTTGCTCCTGCTTTGGTGATTTTGTATGGCCCTTTCCATTTTGGCTCAAGTTTGCCTGTTCCATCTTGCTGTGTTGCTTTCCTCAGTACCAGATCTCCCACTTGCAGCTCTCTGTTCTTCACATTCTTGTTGTAGCTTCTTGCCACCCTGTTCTGGTAGTTTATGATCCTCACTAGCGCAGTACTCCTTAGTTCCTCCAATGTGTCTAGGTCCATAACTCTTGCCTCATGATTGTCTCCAGGTTCGTAACCTTGTATCCTCAGGGTCTCTACCACTGCCTCTGCCGGTATCACAGCTTCTGATCCATAGACCAAGTGAAATGGTGTTTCTTGAGTCGCTGTTCTTGAGGTAGTTCTGTATGCCCATAGGACTCCATCTAGCTCATCCACCCAATCTCCTTGGCATGCTTTAAGTCTCTTCTCAATAAGTTCCACCAACGTCCTGTTGGTTCTCTCCACTTGACCATTTGATTGGGGATAGTAAACAGATGTGAACCTTTGCTCTATCTTCATCTTTTTGCACCACTCTTTGAGCTTTTTTCCAGAAAATTGTGTTCCATTGTCCGAGACTATAGCTCTTGGTAGCCCGAACCGACACACTATATTCTTCCAAATGAAGTCAAGCACCTTGTTCTCTGAGATTGTGGATACCGCCTCTACCTCGACCCATTTGGAGAAATATTCAACTGCTACAATTAGGAACTTCTTCTGCCCCGTTCCTTTTGGTAACGGCCCTACTATATCAATTCCCCATCTGTCAAACGGGCATGTGATTATAGTTTGCTTGATCTCTCTGGCTGGCTTTGTGCTTTGCTTGGCATATTTCTGACACTCCGTGCATGCTTTTGCATATCGAATAGAATCTGCAATGATCTTTGGCCAATAGTATCCTTGTCTTAAAATTTTCTGAGCTAATGACCTTCCTCCAGAGTGATTTCCACAACTTCCTTCATGTACTTCTGCCAAAATCTGTTTTGCTTCCAAATTTGTCAAGCATCTCAAGTGAGTACCTGCAAATGATCTCCGGTACAAGTCATTCCCAATCATCAAGTATCTTAGTGATCTTGCAACCACTCTCCTTGCATGGTCCTTAATAATCGGGAGCGTTCCCCTAGTCAAGTACCTCCTGATCTCTTGCATCCAATTATCATCTTCCTCGATGTTCAAGATGAGCTGTTCTTCTACCGTGACGGACGGTTTGGTTTGTTCCATTAGCATTATCCTCCTTGTGTCTATTGCTCCTGAAGTAGATGCATATTTGACTAACACATCGGCTCTATCATTTTCTCTTCGGGGAATCAACTTCAGCTGGAATTCTTTGAACTCTTCCGCTTCCTCCTTCAGAAAGTTTAGATAGCTTCTCATACTAGGGTGTGTTGCCTCGAATTGTCCCCGAAATTGATATTCCACCAGCTGCGAATCTGTGTATGCTTCCAAATATTCTACTCCCAAGGCCTTTGCTATTTTTATCCCATTCAAAAGAGCTTCATATTCTGCCTCATTGTTTGTGATCTTGAAAGGTAGTGTAATAGCAAACTCTAGTTCTGCCCCTCTTGGTCCAACTAGATACACTCCTGCTCCTCCAACATTTGTCAAAGAAGATCCATCTACTCTTAACTCCCAGCATTCTTTGCTCTCTTGCTTTTGACTCCTCTCTTTTTCTTTCACCGTTTCATCTTCTGCTTTATTTTCTTGGTTATTTGCAGGGTTCTCAATTAAAGACATGACGGATGCCTTTTTACTTTCTTCTTCTTCTGTAACCATGTGTTGTGGTCTTGTTGGGAACTCTACGATGAAGTCCGCAATCACTTGAGCTTTCCTTGCTGACGGAGCTTGGAAATCTATATCATGCTCACTTAACTCAATAGCCCACTTGGCTAACCTTCCTGAATGTTCTGGTCTCCCTAACACTTGCTTCAGGGGTTCATGTGTAAGTACAATGACCTTATGAGCTCGAAAATATGGTTTCAGCTTCCTTGTGGTGTGAAGTAGGGCATAAGCTAACTTCTCCACGTCCAAATATCTTGTTTCTGCCGCCGCCAATGCCTTACTGACATAGTAAATGGGCAAGCATTCACTACCTTGCATCCTTACCAAAACGGAGCTGATAGCTTCGTATGTATAGGCTAAGTACAAGTATAGTGGCTCTCCTTCCAGTGCTTTTGCGAGTAGTGGCGGCGATTGTAGGTAGCTCTTAAGGTCTTCCATTGCTTGCTTGCACTCATCATCCCACACAAAATTTTCATTCTTCTTTTTATCTTTCTATGATTTCCTCAGTATCTTGAAAAAAGGAAGGTTCTTTTCTGCTGACCTTGAGATGAACCGACTCAGCGCAATGACCTTTCCTACTAACTGCTGTACCTCATTGTGTGTCCTCGGATGCGGAAGATCTTGTATTGCTCGGATCTTTTCTGGATTTGCTTCTATCCCTCTCTCTGTGACCATGTAACCCAAAAATTTTCCTCCTTTTACTCCGAAAGTGCATTTCGCGGGGTTAAGTTTCATCCCATACTTTCTCAAGATAGCAAAACATTTGTTCAAATGTACTATATGATCAACTTCCTTCTTGCTCTTTACCAGCATGTCATCCACATAAACTTCCATTGTCTTACCTAGCTCCTCCTTGAACATTTGGTTCACGAGCCTTTGGTAAGTCGCTCCTGCGTTTTTCAACCCAAATGGCATGACCTTAAAGCAATAAACACCTCCAGCTGCAAAAAATGTTGTTCTTGGGATATCCTCTTTTGCCATCTTGATTTGGTAAAAGCCTTGATACGCATCCATGAAGCTTAACAAAGCACATCCCGCTGTTGAATCCACAAGCTGATCTATCCTTGGCAATGGGTATGGATCCTTTGGACAAAATTTGTTAAGGCGGGTAAAGTTGTTACACATTCTCCATTTTCCCGTTCCTGGTTTCTCTACCAACACAACATTGCATACCCAGTTTGAGTATCTTACTTCTTCAATATGTCCTGCCTTTAACAACCTTTCGACTTCTGCTGCAATTATCGCTTCTTTTGCTGGCCCAAAATTCGTCCTTTTCTGTCTTATATGAGTTATCTTTGGGTCCATGTTCAACTTGTGGACAGCAATGGATGGATCAATTCCTATCAAGTCGTTTGTGCTCCAAGCAAACACATCGGCATTCTCCTTGAGACACGCTATTAGCTTACATTCGACTTCCCAATCCATCTCTGTTCCTATCCTTGTTGTTTTCTCCGGATCTCCATCTATGATCTGCACTTCCCTGATCGTCACTTTGGGTTGTATCTTATTTTGCTGTAAGAATCTCTTCTTTGGAGTTGGAGCGACGGGCTCCTCTGGGATGACCTTGTACTCCTCTGGATGGATCTCTTCCTCTTTGAGCTCTTCTCTTGCTTTTAAAGCTTCTCCTTTCTTTGGTCTTTAGTAAGTGACGGACTTACTTTTCGCTTCTTTGTTGGTGCTTCTTTGATAACAAACATCTCTCTTTCCTCTCTCGTCTTCCTCTCTCTTGCCTCTTCTTTTGAAAGTGAGTTTCTTCTGACCGAGAGAGTGTAGCATTCCCAAGCTTGATTTATGTTTCCCACTTCTTGTCCTATTCCAGCTGGAGTAGGAAACTTTACCCTATTATGTAGAGTTGATGCCACTGCCTGAAAAACTCTAAGTGCTGGTCTTCCTAGTACCACTTGATAAGAAAACTCAATATCCACCACTAGGAATGGAATATGTCGTGTTACTCTTTGTGGCTTTGTACCCAGGGAGACTTTCAAGTAAACTCTTCCCAATGGGTAAATTTGCTCCCCTCCGAAGCCAACTAAGGAGCTTCCAACCTTTTCCATTTCTCTGAGATCAACCCTCATCCTCTTCAACGTCCTTAGCAATATAACATTGACCGAGCTTCCCGTATCAATTAGAACTTTCCTTACCGTGAAGGCTGCGATGTCCGCCGAGACTACCAATGGCACATCCGGCTCTTCGGTATCTCCATCGCACGGGCTTTGGTTTGGGATCTCGCTGTCGTCGAATGTTATTTTGTTTCCGGCTGAACTTTTTGCACTTGGATCTCCATATGCATCAGCAATCTCTCTCAGATATGAGGCTGTTTTTTCTCTTGCTTTCCTTGTGTCTCCCCCTGCTGGTCCTCCTGATATGGCGATGACTCCAAACCTTGGCAAGTTATCGTCATCTTCGTCTTCATCCCTTTGTCTTTCCTTGTTCCTCCGACGATGATCTAGTTCTCTACCCTTGCCTTTATCCTCATACCTCCCCTCTCTATCCTCTTCTTTTCTTTCTTTTCTCTGTCGATCTCTTCTATTATGTCTTGATTGTTCCTCTTTGGCTTCAAACTTTCTCAAGTAACCATCTCTTACTAATCCCTCTATCTCTGTCTTTAGCCACATACAATCTTCAGTGTCATGACCTTTCCCCCTATGAAACTTGCAATAAAATCCAGAGTTTTCAGATCTCTCCGAGGGTTGTATAGGCTTTGGCCACTTTATGTTCATCTTCTGCTCAACTATCGATGCCAAGATGTCGGATCTTGGTCGATTCAGAGCTGTGTAGTATGTGTATCTCTTTGGAGGAGTTCTCTCCCTTGGAAATGGTTTCTCGCATTGTAACGGTACCGGTTTTGAAAACAAAAATAATTTCTTGAAAAAAGATCAAAATAACTTTAGTAGCAACGGTCGGCAATTAATGCCAAGATAATCTTTGACGCTAACGGAAATGAACAATAACCAACGACAACTCAAGTTCAAAAGAAAGACGAATGAAGACGGTAAAAGTTTATCTCCTTATTTTACAAAAGAAACCCAAGACACCCCAGACCCTTCTCTCAGTCGCTGGCATCCTAGTCACGCACATCCTCAGCAGCATCTGGAAGGAAGGAATTTTGAAAACAAAAGAGTGTGAGATAAAGGATCTCAGTGAGGTTCTAAGTTCAAACAGAAAGTAAACGGTTTTGAAATCAAAATCCTTTTCAGAAAACAAACAAACAGAACAGGTCACATATAACAGAATATCAGAACAGATAGGTTGTAGACCGTTGGTGCAGCCCGCCTTATTGCTCCTACTCCCAGAATGCCCTTATAACTCCCTCCAGAGGGTGCACAACTCCGGACAGAAACAGAAACCCCCGTGTACTTTGGGGAAACAGATCCTACGACCCTAATAGACCTCAGCGACTTCTGCCTCGCGTCTAAAAGGGAATAGACTAGGCCACGATCAAGCAAACCCGATAGTCCTCTACTACCCAAGCCTACCTAACCATAACCTAATCGACCGGTCACACAGAAACAGAACAGATACAGAACAACAGATACAGATAATTAACACCGAGAGGTGTTCCTGCAGAAAGGTCAGTCCAGAACAGAGTAGCAGTAAACAGAAATGCAAAAAGTCATACTTAGGACTTATACTTTTACGCGGAAGCATACAGTAAACAGTAGATAGTAATAGGCACAAACAGTCACATAGCCTTCCAGTTTTCGCAAATAATAGGTTTAGGGGTGAACACTCACCTTAACTTGCGAGCAAAGACCTTCAACAAGAAATGAGCTTACGGGTTTACGGACAACGGAGAACCTAACAAGAAAGTACTAACACAACTTAGGAGTCGAACAGACGGACAGAAAAAGGTTGAAAAAGGGAATGGTAAAGTCGGGTTCGAACTCGGGACCTCTAAGTTAGTCAAGCAAGAACCTAACCAACTAGGATAGCAAGTCAAGTCCTTTCTAACTTACAAAACCAGAAACTAAGTTTAAAACATTTTCAAAAACTCTTTCGATTTTCAGATTCTGGAAATTACCAAAATACCCTCAGGTGGTAAATTGCAAGAAAAACCCTTTTCGAAACCGACAGAATAAACTAAACAGAAATTCCAACACTTAACAGTCTTCTCAAAACAACAAGGTTTACGATACAAGCCTACTGTCAGTCAACTACGGTCAAAAGTAAAACTGCAAAAAGGTCCTTTAGGTTTTTAAGTTTCCCAAATCAGTCCACAAAGTTTCAAATAATACCAACGGTGTCCAATAATCCTTTCGAGGTCAAACAGGAAATCAAAGTCAATATTCGAGGTCAAAAGTCACAAGTCCAGCAAACAAAAACTACAATCTAACAACCTAAGTCCCGGTTCTCGGTTCGAAATAAACAACACAGTCAGATCGTTCAAGGGCAAAACCGTCCAAGGGTAAAAGGTCCAAATCAGAATACGAGTACGAGTTTAAAAACGAGAGCAGTAGCAAGGAAACGAAATTTACCTTCGGATCGAATTACAAGTTGAACAAATCTGCAATCGAACAATCGAAAAGAAAAGGGGATTAAACCAAGATTCGAATCGAATTCGAAAGCAAAACCGAACCCGAACAGAAAGGTTGAACCGACTTACCGACCGAGATCGGTATCAACGGACTCGGACAGAAAGAACCGGCGGCGCGATCGGAGCGGCGCGGACGGAATCGACCGGAGTTGACGCGGCGGAACGGAACAGATCAGAGCGGCGGGACGAATCGGCAAGAGCGGCGCGGACGGAGCGGTGAACGGTGGCAAACGGACACGGCGAGCGGCGGCAAACGGAACAGATCGATCGAACGGCGGCGGCGCGGCACGCGGACCGGCGCGGCGAGAAACAAACACGGCGGCGCGCGGTCGATTCGACAGACGGATCGATCGATCGACAGGGGATCGACACGGCGGCGAACAGAACAGGATGCGCGGCGGCGGCGGCGCGGCGAACGGAGACAAGACGGCGGCGACCGGAGCAATCAGCGGCGGCGGTGATGAAGAAGATGACAGACGGCGCAGCAGCAGTAAACTCTCTCTCTCTCCCTCTCTTTCTTCTTTCTCTTTTCTCTTCTTTCTTTCTTTCTTCTTCTAGTTCGTTTCTTGACGGCAAAGGGAGAAGAGGGAGTAAAGTCTGATTAGGGTTAGGGTTGGTCAAAAGGGCCGGTCAACAGGCCTTTGACTGGGCTCACTAATGGGCCAAAAAGAGGTCAAAATGGTCCAGGCTTCCAGATCGATCCAAACGAAACGAAACGAACTAGCTTACGCGAAAAATAATTAAATAATTAACGAATAAATATTTTACTCTGATAATTACTTAACTAAAATAAATAAATAAATAATAAAATAATAAAATAATAATTAAGTAAATAAATTAAAAAAAAAAACGGGGTGTTACACTCCACCACCCTTACAAGAAGTTTCGTCCTCGAAACTTAACTCGCGTAGAATTAATGAACGTGGAACGGGTAAATGAAAGTCTTCAAACTTCAAACGCCGGGTCAACGAACACGTTCGCAAGCCAAAGTTAAGAGAATTCGTAAATAACCTAAGGAAGTTAAAGCTTGCCTCTTCAACCAGATCGTCCAACTATTACTCCTCAACCAAAAAGTCGGTAATTAAGCTTCAAGTGAATCTATCCTAGCGAAAGAAAAATAGCACGGTAACGGAAAAAAGAAAAGACTTAGAAGAAGTTTGTCCACGTGAGCGTACCTTTAGCCACACTCGTCGAGGGAGTCTCACGTCCAACCATGCTATAGACTCTTGATTTGGCCTTCGCACTACTTCCTTGATTCCTTGAAGCGGTGCCTCCAGATCTTCCTTCTTCCATCAGGGAGTTGCGTCGCGGACAATCATTGATCTTATGCTCCTTGCTTCCACATGCCAAGCATACACCTTGCTTCCTCCAACAGTTCTTCTCCTCATGAGTTGCGCCTCCGCAGAAATTGCAATTTCTTCGAGGTGGTCGTTCAGCAATTTCGGACACATGACGAGATCGACTTTTCTGCTCGGTGCGAGAATACTTGGATGGAGAACGACGATCCTTGCTACTTCTGTGATCAGAACTCCTCTTTCGAGACCGTCGGGGTTCATAGTTCTCGAGTTCTCCCAGACCACTCTCTACCTCAGCAGCTAACTCCACTGCTTTAATGTAGGTGGGCATGTCAGTCCCGAACAGGCTGTAACGGATCTCTGAGTTCAGGCCCTTCACAAAATGGCGCACCTTCTCCCTCTCGTCGTTTTGAAAGTGCGGCACGTACTTCAGCAGTCGAGTGAACTCGGAGTCATATGCGGCGACATTCATATTTCCTTGCACCAAGGCTTGAAACTCATCTCTCCTGCTCTCGCGAACTAGGCGAGGCACGAACTTATCCATGAACTCCTTCTCAAAGTTCTCCCAAGTGCGGGCAACTGCTGCTTGTCTCCACCTTGCATCTACGGTCCTCCACCAATTTCTTGCTGCTCCTTCAAACTGGAAAGCCGCGAGCTCAATCATCCTTTCATCAGGGTAGTGCAAGATCGAGAATAGATTCTCCATGCTCTCCAGCCAAAGCTCAGCTTTGCGGGCATTGGGTGCCCATCGAACCTGTCGGGATGGAAACGGGCGAAACGTTCCGCAGCCTGATCGATCGTTTGAGTCGGTGGCGGTGGCGGCGGAGCTGGCTGAACAGGTGGTAGCTCAACGTTGCGTACGCTCTCACTGAAGTTGCCCAAAGCTGCAATGATCCGCTCCACTTGGTCCTGATTGCCAGCGTTGTGGTTGTTGCCATTGTTGTTGTGGTTGTCGTTGTCATTGGTGTTGCCATTGCCATTGCCGTTGCGGGTGTTGTTCCTTGGAGCCATCCTATCGCAATTAGTCTAAGGTCAGTAACGTAATTAACCGTCTTGAGTGAGTCGAACTCCAGGCGTAGACGTAATCTAAGGCACTATCTTAAGTCATCCTAGTGAACGAGCAAGAGACGCGAAAAAGATAACCAAAAATGCTAAGGTCAAAGTCAAATCAGGGAGGCAAAAGGAAAAAAAAACAACTAATCACTAAGTAAATCCTCGAGCGTGTCTAACCTAGCATACAAGGCAGACATAAATTGAACGAAAAGCAACGATAAGGCATAAATAACAAATTCATGTGTTGTAGAAAAGGATCATAAACATTAAGCATGCAATGAAAGTGTTCTCTCACAAAGTGATCAGTCATTTGACCTCGGTTAACACGAATCACTCAAACAGTCGGCCGCTTGCCAGTGATTTATGTCGACTTTGGTTAAACAATAGATTACTGTATGACAGAACCAAGCAAGATCATGCATGAACTTCAACAAGTAAAATAAATGCATATATAAGTGTTTAAACCTTAAAACATGCATCTAGTGACATTATGATAACTAAACATACTTTTAAGCAATTACTCGTGCAATTAATAAAAACAATATAATCGTCTTAAAGAAAATAGACAAAGTAACAATCGTAAGCTTGTGAACTTAATATAGGTTAAACAGAATGAATAGCAAGACAGTTTTGGAAGACGGAAGAGAGAACGGTAGGACAGTTAACAGACGAACATAACGGTTCAGAGTTACTGCGGAAGACCAAACTTTAGAAGAGACAGAACGAAAAAGACTCAATCTAATCCAGCGACTTGGACCCTCACACGCACCCCAAAGGCCAGAAGACCCTATCCTAGCAAGCTCGAGTTTGAACTCAAGCTCTGATACCAACTGTAACGGTACCGGTTTTGAAAACAAAAATAATTTCTTGAAAAAAAGATCAAAATAACTTTAGTAGCAACGGTCGGCAATTAATGCCAAGATAATCTTTGACGCTAACGGAAATGAACAATAACCAACGACAACTCAAGTTCAAAAGAAAGACGAATGAAGACGGTAAAAGTTTATCTCCTTATTTTACAAAGAAACCCAAGACACCCCAGACCCTTCTCTCAGTCGCTGGCATCCTAGTCACGCACATCCTCAGCAGCATCTGGAAGGAAGGAATTTTGAAAACAAAAGAGTGTGAGATAAAGGATCTCAGTGAGGTTCTAAGTTCAAACAGAAAGTAAACGGTTTTGAAATCAAAATCCTTTTCAGAAAACAAACAAACAGAACAGGTCACATATAACAGAATATCAGAACAGATAGGTTGTAGACCGTTGGTGCAGCCCGCCTTATTGCTCCTACTCCCAGAATGCCCTTATAACTCCCTCCAGAGGGTGCACAACTCCGGACAGAAACAGAAACCCCCGTGTACTTTGGGGAAACAGATCCTACGACCCTAATAGACCTCAGCGACTTCTGCCTCGCGTCTAAAAGGGAATAGACTAGGCCACGATCAAGCAAACCCGATAGTCCTCTACTACCCAAGCCTACCTAACCATAACCTAATCGACCGGTCACACAGAAACAGAACAGATACAGAACAACAGATACAGATAATTAACACCGAGAGGTGTTCCTGCAGAAAGGTCAGTCCAGAACAGAGTAGCAGTAAACAGAAATGCAAAAAGTCATACTTAGGACTTATACTTTTACGCGGAAGCATACAGTAAACAGTAGATAGTAATAGGCACAAACAGTCACATAGCCTTCCAGTTTTCGCAAATAATAGGTTTAGGGGTGAACACTCACCTTAACTTGCGAGCAAAGACCTTCAACAAGAAATGAGCTTACGGGTTTACGGACAACGGAGAACCTAACAAGAAAGTACTAACACAACTTAGGAGTCGAACAGACGGACAGAAAAAGGTTGAAAAAGGGAATGGTAAAGTCGGGGTTCGAACTCGGGACCTCTAAGTTAGTCAAGCAAGAACCTAACCAACTAGGCTAGCAAGTCAAGTCCTTTCTAACTTACAAAACCAGAAACTAAGTTTAAAACATTTTCAAAAACTCTTTCGATTTTCAGATTCTGGAAATTACCAAAATACTCTCAGGTGGTAAATTGCAAGAAAAACCCTTTTCGAAACCGACAGAATAAACTAAACAGAAATTCCAACACTTAACAGTCTTCTCAAAACAACAAGGTTTACGATACAAGCCTACTGTCAGTCAACTACGGTCAAAAGTAAAACTGCAAAAAGGTCCTTTAGGTTTTTAAGTTTCCCAAATCAGTCCACAAAGTTTCAAATAATACCAACGGTGTCCAATAATCCTTTCGAGGTCAAACAGGAAATCAAAGTCAATATTCGAGGTCAAAAGTCACAAGTCCAGCAAACAAAAACTACAATCTAACAACCTAAGTCCCGGTTCTCGGTTCGAAATAAACAACACAGTCAGATCGTTCAAGGGCAAAACCGTCCAAGGGTAAAAGGTCCAAATCAGAATACGAGTACGAGTTTAAAAACGAGAGCAGTAGCAAGGAAACGAAATTTACCTTCGGATCGAATTACAAGTTGAACAAATCTGCAATCGAACAATCGAAAAGAAAAAGGGGATTAAACCAAGATTCGAATCGAATTCGAAAGCAAAACCGAACCCGAACAGAAAGGTTGAACCGACTTACCGACCGAGATCGGTATCAACGGACTCGGACAGAAAGAACCGGCGGCGCGATCGGAGCGGCGCGGACGGAATCGACCGGAGTTGACGCGGCGGAACGGAACAGATCAGAGCGGCGGGACGAATCGGCAAGAGCGGCGCGGACGGAGCGGTGAACGGTGGCAAACGGACACGGCGAGCGGCGGCAAACGGAACAGATCGATCGAACGGCGGCGGCGCGGCACGCGGACCGGCGCGGCGAGAAACAAACACGGCGGCGCGCGGTCGATTCGACAGACGGATCGATCGATCGACAGGGGATCGACACGGCGGCGAACAGAACAGGATGCGCGGCGACGGCGGCGCGGCGAACGGAGACAAGACGGCGGCGACCGGAGCAATCAGCGGCGGCGGTGATGAAGAAGATGACAGACGGCGCAGCAGCAGTAAACTCTCTCTCTCTCCCTCTCTTTCTTCTTTCTTTCTTTCTTTTCTTTCTTCTTTCTCTTTTCTCTTCTTTCTTTCTTTCTTCTTCTAGTTCGTTTCTTGACGGCAAAGGGAGAAGAGGGAGTAAAGTCAGATTAGGGTTAGGGTTGGTCAAAAGGGCCGGTCAACAGGCCTTTGACTGGGCTCACTAATGGGCCAAAAAGAGGTCAAAATGGTCCAGGCTTCCAGATCGATCCAAACGAAACGAAACGAACTAGCTTACGCGAAAAATAATTAAATAATTAACGAATAAATATTTTACTCTGATAATTACTTAACTAAAATAAATAAATAAATAATAAAATAATAAAATAATAATTAAGTAAATAAATTTAAAAAAAAAAACGGGGTGTTACACGCATCTTTCCCTCCTCTTTGATCTGGCTTCTTAAACTTCGAGGAATTGTTCGGATTGTTCGGCTTGATTGGTTCCTTATCTTTCTCGTACCCCGCTCTGATCTGCGCATTTTCTCTAAAATCTTCAGAGTTCTTGAAGCTAGAGCACATTTCATCAAAATCTTCATCTGTTTCCAGATTTTGTCCATTTGTGGCTATCAGATCTCTGAGTCTCTGATTAGTTGTATTCTCATACAGGTATATGGCCCTTTGTTTGACATTGTGGGGTTCAACTTCCATGGCTACCTCGTTGAATCTCACGAGAAAGTGACGTACATTCTCTTGAGGATCTTGGATGATCTTCTTGAGGTCGGTAGATGGTTTTTTCATCTTCCTCATTCTGTCAAACTTATGCACAAACTCGTTCTTGAGCTGCTCATAACTCTTTATTGACCCGTGCGCTAATCGTCCCCACCAGTCCATAGCGTCGTCAAAGAGAGTGGTTGGAAATGTTAGAGCACACATGTTTTCATTGTGTCCATACGCTTCCATCCTACTCTCAAATCTACTGATAAATCCGTATGGACATGACTTTCCGTAATACTGCTCTAATGATGGTATGGTCGTGTCAGGCTTCTTTTGCTCCTTTCTGATTTCCAAACTCAATGGGTTCTTGATTTGGACTTTCTCCTTCTCTTTAGACGATATCTGCTTGCTTAGGTCATTCATCTTTTAAGAAGTTCTTTCTGCTCTTTTGCTATCTCTTCCGGTGTTAATTGTTTCTCCATCTCTTGTCTTGTTTGTCCACCTCGTGGTTGAGTTTCTCTTGCATGCTCCTGGGATCGATGAACAGTGGTAACCATCGCATCTTGAGTTGGGATTAGCTGATTCGCACTTATCCCTGAGGTGGGTATCACTCTCGCATTTTCCGCTTGAATATCCGTCCTTCTTTGGAGCACTTGCCTTAAATCTTCTGACCTTGTAACGTCTTGTGTTTGACCTTGAGTAGTCCTCGTCTCCCATGGAAAAGTAAGTCTATCTTGAACTGGTCTACTTGATGTCCCACCCAAGTCCAAGTTCAGTGGACGTGTTGGAGCAGGAGGATTAACATGACGGATGTTATCCTGCAAGTTCAAGAGGTCATTGTTGGTTAGATCTACTACGCTTCTCATAGGTTGAGTAGCCAAGGGCAAAGTAACATGTCGGATGTTTTCTCTTGTTGTGGCTACCTGAACATGCGATGGTGCTAACAGAGAGGTCGGAATCTCAGTAGTACCTCCTAACTCAAATTGAAACAAGTCATGAAGTCGACTCAGTTGCTCATTTGTCAAACCAAAGAGTGCTCGATTGTCCAACACATGTCCATTTGGCAACACAAAATTTCTCTCCTGAGCTTGTGAATTTTGTACCGGGAAAGCTGTCGTAACTACCCCCTTTGTCGAGCCAGGGACGAATGGTGGTGCTAATGGGTTCAACGGTTGAGATCCTTGAAGTGTGGTCTCAATTGGGGGGCTTACTAGTACCGGACTCACCGTTCTTGCTAGATTGTCTTGCACAAGATTTCTTCTGGCATCTTCTAGTTGACGTAACTCTTCCTCTGCCACTCTCCTTCGGTGTTCCAAGTTATTTAGCTCTGCTCTTTGAATAGCCAATCTCCTCTCTCTTTCTTGCTCATTGCCCAGTGAATTTGTAGCCGAGTTACTGGCAGTGTCTCCATCTTGCTGTTCATTTCTTCTCCCTACATTTACATTTCTACTGACTCCACTATTTCCTCTTCCTCCTCTTGATTTTCCTCTTCCTCTGCCTGGTGGCCTTCCTCTTCCTCTTCCTTGGTTTGGAGTTGAATAATTATGTCCTACCATCTCTTCTCAGTGGAGTCCTGGAAGTCTTTTAGTAAAGATTCCCACAGACGGCGCCAAAATGTAGAGGTGAAATTCTAGTAAGATTACAAACGCTCTTAAATTACAAACTTCTCGAACTATAAGGAACTACCAAACTCTCTAAGTCACCATAATTAGATACAACACACGAGTCTTTGTTCAATGCGAGCACCCAAGTCTGCCGGTTCTCTCTATGTCCAGTTGAACACCTGAGATTAAAAAGGCGCGTGTGGATGTGTGTTTATCTCCGGCTTGCCTAAGTCAAGCCGGTGCGAGACTTTACTTGAAGGAGCTTGAAGGTTCTCCTTGTCCGAGAGTAATAAATGTACTTAATTAAGACCAGTTACCTTTTTCTTTTGAAATGGTGCCCTTATATAGTTGATGGCAAACCCTAGGTCCGCCCAATCTCCCGCTTCCATCTGTCAGCTTCTTATTCGTCCACCTATGTTGGGTAGGCCCAACGTTGACCTTTATGGGCTTTGCCCAGGCCCATTTGCGTACGTCTTCTTGTGCTATCTAGAAGATTCCACACTTCTCTTGTCCTTTCTCTCTATGTCGTTGTGATGCGAACCTTGTCCTGATCCAATTGTAAGACAATACAAACAAGTATTTAAGCTTCGTAATAAATGAGCTTCGTATACTCTAACCTGTTAAATGTCTGAGTAATGCTCCTTGTCTCTCTGACCATCGTTCCGGACCTCCAAATCTCTCCCTCTCTAGAAGGAGTTATTTTAATGAATTAGGCACATTTGTAAAAATGCCCTAGAGGTCCACATAATTCAAGGTTCGGATCCTCTAGGTTCGCGGTCTTTCACCGACGCTTGTACTTGCGAAGCCTCTTAGTTCGTGGTGGAACGCACGATACAAACTAGACATATTTTCCTTATCAACAGTATTATTATTATTGTGTTCTAATCCCTTCAATACCGCGGCTTTAGATACCAGGTCAGGAGTAAAGTACTCTTCCTTTAATTCTTTAACTCTTAGATTCATGAAACTGAAAGGCCTTGGGATATTTTTGGGCAATGTTTCCATTGGAAAGAGGCTAATTGGGTGATGGAGCTTAGAGTAGGTGTCTCGTCGTCCAAGTTTGATAATCCATATTGGATCTTGAACATTAGGTGATTGGACAGCATACATGGTTTGTTTGGCAACAAGGCAAGAACTAGGACAGAGTCGAGGTTGGAGAGAAGCACGCCATGCGGTGCAGACTGAGCGGAGACGGAGGATATCAATGGAAGAGGTTAGGAATAGTGAAATCAGGTTCAGGAGTTCTCCGGGAAGTTCCGACCAGTCAGCCATGATCATGCCCTAAAAATTCACTCACGCTACTATATATAAGAAGAAACAAACAAACCAGAATATATATATATATATATATATATATATATATATAGCCTGCCAAGCAAGAACTTCTTCTTAATTAGAGATTTCCAAGTCCTAATTGACCCAAACAGAGTAGATTGATCATACTTATAGCCTGCCAAGCAAGACCGTCTTAATTAATTAGAGGTTTCCAAGTCTTGACACAAATTTGGACTCTAGGCCCAAACTTATACGACTAGTTGTTTAAATAAATAATAATAAGTAATGTTTTTATCATTATTAAATTAATAGTTTATTATTATTTACTATTTACTAATTATTGTTAATCATTTAAACAAACAGAGCATATGCCAGGGTGTAACGAAGATAGAATTTCGGCAGAAATTTGGGTTCATTTAGAAGTACTGTCGTGATGAATGGTTGCTGTTTATTGTCTGATTGATAACATGAAGCTTAGCTTTTATAATTAAAGAGTTGTAAAAGGACTATATAGCAACTGTGGCAGCAGTATAGATGAGTCTATTCTGATGTATGAATGAGACCAGATACATAAATTAATGCTTGTTCCATAGCAACAAGCTAGGGATCGAGAAGTTAATAAAAGCAAAATGTAAATACACGATTTCACGCTTGTTTCTATCTTCTGCCCCATGCATACAAGTTCAATGATTTGCAGCTGAGTTATAAGCCCAGGTGGGCGGAAGCCAAAAAACCATGGAAGAACAACCAGGCTGGCTATCGAATTGCTGCTTATCCATACCAGTTTCCACGTCGAACACATGAACAACATGCTTGTAATCATAGTAAATTATGGAGTTTCCCTTGGCATAAGTAGAATTTTCAGTTTCACCAAAAACATCCTTGGCAGATACAGAGAACGAACACATATAATCCCCCACAAATAAAATCATATCTCCCAAATCGTCCACCTTCACCCAATGATCTCCAGCATTCTCATCCATCCTATACACCAAAATGTGAAAGGTGGACGTTCAAAAGTAGCAACCTTTAGCCCCATCTCGTTTTCATCATCAACAGAATTCTCATACTCAACATCATCGGAATCCTCATCATATATATTTATAGCATACTTCAACTACTAACAAACTCCCATTACACTCCACAAGAGACTTTGTATTCCCATCCAAGAACGGACCAGAAACAATAGTTTCCAGACTCAAATTAATCTACTCCTTCCTGTTCACAATGTAAGATTTTTTTGGTAAAATCACAAAGATTAATTAAGAAATGTAATGATTACCCTATAAGAAACATAATTAATTCAAACAACTCAATAAAAAAATAAAAAAGATAGACTCTGCATCTTCCCAGTCTCTTTTTCTTGCTAGTAAAGCAATATTTTAATGGTAGTGGAGTAGGCTGTAGGGTCTAAACATCTTATATTTTACAAATGTTGAAAAACACAACATCTTACATTTGATACAGGAGGGAGTATGATTCACCCTTACTAGCTTCCCATGAGAAAGAAGGGCATAAAACATTCCTCCCATAAGAATGACATTATTAGCAGTATATAAGAAGCTAAAAGAATCCTTTATGACTCTCCATTCACCATTATAGATTTAAAAACACACAAGTAATCACCATAGGCCTCTGGTTCAATTGTTAATAGCACAAAGGTATTGTCTTCTAATCCCTTCAATACCGCAACTTTATATTGCAGGTCAGGAGTAAAGTACACTTCCCTTAATTCTTTAATCCTTAGATTCATCAAACTGAAAGGCCTGGGGATATCTTGGGGCAATGTTTCGATTGGTGACATATCAAGCGGGTGATGGAACTTAGAGTGCCCAAGTTTAATAAGCCATAATGGGTCGTGATTATTAGGTGATTGGACAGCATAGATGGTTTGTTTGGCAAGTGAAAAAGTAGGAAATCTGTAACTGTCTGGAGTTAGTATCATATGATTGGTGGATGTAGCTAGGACAGAGTCGAGGTTGGACAGAAGCAAGCCAGGTGGTGCAAACTGAGCGGAAGCGAAGGACATCAATAGAAGAGGTTAAGAGAAGTGAAATCAAGTATAGGAGGAGTTCTTGGGGAAGATCAGACCAGTTAGCCATGATACAATCTGTGATTCACTTAAGCTAGATTAATACTTATAGGCTATATATAGCCAGGTGCATATAGATAACTCACAAGTCACAATTAGCACATGGGAAAATGAATAAATTATATACATGCATTAATTAAATCAGTACAGTGAATCTAATTGAGTTGAGCAAACTAACTGCCTACATACATGAGCAGAGAAAGATTATTTTCAGCAACAGATCAGAAATATGCATTGATTATGGCCTTGACTTCACCATCTTTCATTTCTTAGCCTTAAGCCTGCAAAGCTAGCCTGAAATGTCATAGGAGACCTGTAACGCCCCTGGAGACTTGGTCAACATCAGCCGACTTGAACACAAATGCAGCAAGAAGAGAAGAAATTTGGATAAGTAATTAATAAAGCGTGCATTAACAAATGCAGCAAGAAGAGCAGGTCTTTGAATAGCAAGTGCTTTCCCTGTTATTAGATACATAAGAGAGCCTCTATATATTCTCTCTGTTATGCACTTCTACTTAAAGTTTATAAAGTATGGACTACAGAATAATGATTAATAACAAAATTAAACAAATACTAGTAAAAAAAGAGATAGCACATACATACTTGCATGAATGAGAGCACATACACACTTGCATGTTCCTCTAGTTATATAAAACAGACAGCACTTGATTTTATAGCATAGCAACAACTGAGAAGTTAATAAAATCAAATTTTAAATAGATGATTTCTTTTGTCCCATACAATTTATAAATTCAATGATTTGCAGCTGAGCATGCCCAGTCTGGTGAACCCCCAAAAACCACAGAAGAACTGAGCTGGCTATCGAATTGCTTAATAGTACCCGTTTCCAGGTCGATCACTTGAACACCAAGGTCTTCCTCATCTCCTTCACAGAAAAATATACAGTTCCCCTTGCCATAAGTAGTAGTTTCAGCAAAAATATCCTTGGCAGGTACAGAGAACAAACACATAACCCCAACAAACAAAATCATATTCCCCAAATCATTAACCTCCACCCACGTTCCAGCATTCTCATCCAACCTAAACACCTTAACCCTGAACGGATGTACTAACAACTGATCATAGTCAGAAACATAATATAATGAATTGCGTACATCAACCAATAACAAACTCCCATTGCACTCCACAAGAAACTTCTTATGCCCATTCAAGACCAGTAGAAACAATAAATTCGAGACTAAAATCTATATGATTCACCCTCACTAGCCTCCCATCAGAAAAAAGGGCATAAAATCTCCCTCCCATAAGAATCACATCAGAATAGTAGGCGCCAACAAAATCCTTTATGACTATCCATTCTTCATTACCAGATTTATAAACACGCAAGTGGCGACGCAACCAAGGTTCAATTGTCAATAACTCAAAGGTACTATTGTATTCTAATACCGCGACTTTAGATACCAGGTCAGAAGTAAAGTATTGTTCCCCTAATTCTTTAACTCTTAGGTTCATGAAACTGAAAGGCTTGGGGAAAGTTTGGGGCAATGTTTTGATCGTATAGCGGCTAAGCAGGTGATGGAGATTAGAGTGGATGTCTCGTCGTCCAAGTTTGATAATCCATAATGGATCGTGAACATTAGGTGATTGCACAGCATAGATTGTTTGTTTGGCAATATGGCAAGAAGTAGGACATAGTCGAGGTTGGACAGAAGTACGCCAAGCGGTGCAGACTGAGCGGAAACGGAGGAAATCAATGGAAGAGGTTAGGTGTAGTGAAATCAAGTTTAGGAGTTCTCCGGGAAGTTCCGGCCAGTCAGCCATGAATGATGCCCTAATATACTCTCGCGCTCTGCTAAGAAGAAACAAACAAACAGTAGAATGATCATACTTAATTATAGCCTGTCGAGACCATCTTAATTAGAGATTTCCAGGTCCTAGTTGAGCAAAATTTGGACTTTCGGCCCAAAATAATACTACTAATTTGTTTTTTTTAAATTTTTTACGTTTATTTTATTGACATTTTTTAACTTGTTTTAGCACCGTTTGACATCTGATAAATTCTAAATCAAATCGTAAAAACAATTTATGAAATGATTCTCTTAAATTATAATCACTATCATGCTATTAAATATTTTTACGATTTTATTTATAATTTATTAAAGGTCAAACAATACAAAAACAATCAACAAAACAACTGTAAAGAATTAAAAGAAAAAAAAAAGATAAGTTGTAACACCCCGACCACTAATCAACTAAAAGCCCGCTTAACTCTGAAGTTATTATAGGTGTATTCAAAGATGCACCTTGTTGACATGAGTAGCGTTCTCAATCCCTTTTAAGCCTTTGAAATTCTAGGGCGTTACATAAGTAGTGTAGTTTAATAAAATAATTTTTTATTATTATTAAATAGATCTACTATATAATGTCACAAACAAATTATTTCAGAATCAATTACCAGGGGATTTGACGCAAGCTCCAGAATTTTTATTTATTTATTTATTTACTTATTTTTATTTTTTTATATTTTTTTATTTTTTAACTATGTTTGTTGTTGTTGGGTTTTTTAAACTATGTTCCGTTCCATGTGACACAATAAACAAGCACTAGTTCATTGTTAAAGCTTGTTAAAGACGACTGTGTGACGCGCATGGCCATTCTTGTTGGTTCAACTAATCGAATATCAGTCCCTATCAATTCTTTGAGCGCCAACGCCATACTGAGGAAATCCTATCCTTAGAGTAAGGTTCTGTTCTTTTTATCTGAAAATTGATTAAGTTCAGTTTAGATCAGTTCACTTCACATTTGTCTAATACGAAGTAGTATTTTGTACTACAAATAAGTTCAGTTCACTTCAGTTCAGTTCAGATTTTTTCAGAATATGCATGCTTGGGAGCTTCCGTGTTAATTGGATATTTAAATTGTAATTGCATCCCGAATTCCATGCTTATAAAAGGATCATATTTTCTTGTACCAGAGGCCACCATGAATCTTTTGTCTAAGTGTTTGGTTTTGGTTTTGGTTTTTAGTTGTTGGGCTAATAGTTCACTTAAGAAAACGAAGGAATTAATATATATGAGTTCATTTAAGAATTGAAGTGTTCATGTTGAATGGTTTGCTGCTGTTTGCTTTATTTAGCTTATTATGCCAACAATGGGACTCACCCATAATTCTGTAGTTGCCATCTCCTGTCCAGGTGATCAAATTAATTTGGGAAAATTGCAGTTTTAGTCCCCTATCTCTCGGTCCTCTCCGGTTTTGGTCCTCTACGAAACATATACGGTCCTCTATTTTTATACGTATACGAATTAAGGCGAATTAGACAGAATTAGAAAGAATTGGGGGTAAAATTCGCTCCCAATCTTAATTCCCCCAATTAAAAGAAGAACCCTAACCCTAGCCCCAAATTAAACGCAATTCGACTTCTTCTTCCCAAAATTCTCAGTAAAAACATTGAGCTCTGTAAACAGAGCTTTTCGAGCTCTGTTTACGGAGCTTAAAGAGCTTTTCGAGCTCTGTTTACATAGATTAAAAGTTATGTTTTACAGAGCTCAGCTCTGTAAAACAGAGCTTAAAGCTTTTTAAGCTCTGTAAACAGAGATCGAAAAGCTCTGTTTTACAGAGCTCAAAAGAGCTCTGAACAGAGCTAATTGAGCTCTGTTTACAGAGCTCGAAAAGCTCTGTTTTACAGAGCTCAAAAGAGCTTTGTACAGAGCTTATTGAGCTCTGTTTACAGAGCTCGAAAAGCTCTGTTTAGAGCTTAAAGAGCTCCGTAAAACAGAGATTTTTAAGCTCTGTTTTACAGAGCTCTTTAAGCTCTGTAGAGAGCTTATTGAGCTCTACTTACAAAGCTTTAAAAGCTCTGTTTTTCGGAGCAAAGCTGAGAGTTCGCCGGATGGTTGATTCGGTGATGATGAGCGAATGATGCTGCTGCTGCGTGATGATGGATGAATTAATAGAAAGGACGGAGATGATGCAATAAATGAAGATTTGGAGGTGGGGTGGCCGTGTGGTGGGCGAAAGTGGCAGTAGGGTGGCTGTCGTGGTCCGGAATAAAGGAGGAGGCGGAGAAGATGAGTCAAGAGGAGGAGAAGGTACAAAGCTCTTTGCCTTTGCTAATTCGCGCATGTACCTGTGCTAATTCGCGTGTGTACCTGTGCTAATTCGCGCATGTACGCTCTGAAGTAGAATAGAGGACTAAATTCGCAAAGAGCGTGCTAATTCGGACCAAAAACGAAGAGGACCGAGAGATAGGGGACTAAAACTGCAATTTTCCCTATTATGATGTATGTGTTGGAGAATGATTGGCGATGAATGATGTGAAACTGTATATCGAGCGTGTTTGGAATATGGTTATTATGCATGAGATCTACTACCATGATATTGGCTACTTCATCCTGCGTTTCGAATGTGTAGATGATAGGGATGAGGTTTTCATGGGAGGTCCTTACTCCATTAATGGAAAGTGCATGTTCCTGAAAAAATGGTCACCTGACTTTGTTTTGGAGGATGAATTAAAGGTGGTGCCAGTTTGGGTTACCCTTCCTTACTTGCATGTATATCTGTGGGGTAAAAAAAGCATAGGGAAGATTGCAAGTGCAATTGGAACTCCGTTAACTACAGATGAGTGCAAAAAAAAAAAGAAATTATGTGTATCTTATGCTCGTGTAATGGTGGAGGTAGGTGTATCCCAAAAGTTGAGGAATATCTAATATGTCAAGAATAAGAAAGGGAACAAGGCCGGTGAAGCAAAGAATACTGTATGAGAGTAAACAGGCTGTTGCAGCTAGTAATTCTGGGGCTATGAAACCGGTTGGTACAGATCATAACTCTGGGGGAGTGAGGCAAGAGGTTGCAGTTCAGAGAATGAAAGATTCTGGGGAAATAAATGTTGGGCCGTGGACAGTTGTTGGGAAAGATAGAAGTGCTAAACAGTATACTGATGTGGAGAACATTACATTTGGAAACTTGGAGATTGTACATGTTAATGGTTTTACTCCTATGGGGATTGGAGACCGTTCCCTTGGAGGTGGCCATACATCTCAATGATTTTATCTTGGAATGTGAGGGGAATAAATAAAGAGACGAGACATCGAGCGGTTGGCTCCTATCTCTCTTCAAATAAAAGTGCCTTAGTCTTATTGTTTGAAACTAGAATAAAAGAAGGAAAAAAAAAGATAGAATAAGAAAGAGGTTGGGTTCTACCTGGCAGTATATAGATAGCAAGATACATGTTGTTGTTCTACAAATGTCTGATCAATTTATACATATGAAAGTATATGATGTGAGTGGTGGTTTCCTGTTCTGGTTGATAACAGTTTATGCTCAAAATCTGTTGGAAACTATAGAAAGGAACTGTGGAAAGACTTGGCTGCTGTAAGTGTAGGACAACAAGGAGCATGGCTTGTGATTGGAGATTTCAATAATGTGCTCCATATAGATGACACGGTTGGGGGAAACAAGGTGCAATATGCTGAGTTTAAGGATTTGGAACAAATGATGCTGCATTTAGGTTTGTTTGAGGTACCTATGGATGGAGCCCGATTTACATGGTCAAATGGGAAAATATATTCTAAAATTGATAGGGGCATAGAAATTGTGGATCATGCGGTATTGAGGGGAGTTAAACCTGGGATTGTACCAACAAGACAATCCGTGTTTAGATTCTTGAATTGTGTGGCTAATGAAACTGATTTTCTTCAAGTAGTGGGGGATATGTTGAGAATGGAAGTACATGGCTCGGCTATGTTACGACTCTGGACTAAGCTGAAGATTTCAAGCACCTTTGAAAATTCTACAGAAAAGGTTTGCTTCCATTTCTCATCATGTGATTTCTGCTAGGGAGGAGCTGGACAAAGTTCAAGTGGAGTTGCAAAATGACATGTTTAATCTCAGCTATTGGAACAAGTAAAATCTTGTGAGGATAAACTCTATAATGTCCACCAGATTGAAGAAGATATCTTGCGAAAAAAAGAAAAAGTTGAATGGATTAAGCTAGGGGATGTAAATAATGCATACTTCCTTGCCTCTATAAAAGAGAAGAACGGAAGGAAGGGCTTATATAAACTGCAATCAATCACTGGTGACATTCTGACTGGTCCATATCAGATAGATGAAGAGATACTAATGTTTTACGACAAATTGGTTGGACAGGCTGCTAAAGTCATACAGGGTGTACAACTGCCGGTGTTGAGGAAAGGAAAGCAATACCTGTAGACTTGGCAAGAGAACTTATCAAACTAATTGAGGTGAGAGAGATTGAAGATGCTTTGAAAGGAATTGGGAATCTCAAAGCACCGGAGATTCATGGCTTTAATGCAGTTTTCTTTAAGAAAGCTTGGAGCATTGTGAAGCAAGATGTAGTGGTTGCGGTTATGGAATTATTTAATGAAAAGAAGATGTATAAGGCTATCAATTGCACGATGGTCACATTGTTCCCTAAACACGCCGAAGCAAAATCAGTGAAAAATATGAGGCCAATCTCTTGTTGTACGACCATTTCTGTAAGAAATTTTGGAGCATTGTGAAGCAAGATGTAGTGGTTGCTGTTATGGAATTATTTAATGAGAAGAAGATGTATAAGGCTATCAATTGCATGATGGTCACATTGTTCCCTAAACACGCCGAATCAAAATCTGTGAAAGATATGAGGCCCATGTCTTGTTGTACGACCATTTTGAAGATCATTTCCAAGATTCTAACTTCTAGACTTGGGAAGGTAATAAATAATGTTGTTGATGATAGCCAATCGGGTTTTCTACCAGGCAAAAATATACATGATAATATATTCTTGGCTCAAGATATGGTGAAGGGATACGGGAGAAAAGGAATCTTTCCACGATGCTTGATCCAAATGGATATCCAAAAGGTGTATGACACCGTTGAGTGGGTTGCATTGGAAAGAATTATGCTTAAAATAGGCTTCCCAAAGTTATTTGTGGAGTGGATTATGTTATGTGTGCGCACAGTTTCGTACAAGTATTCTGTCAATGGTAATCTTTCAAGGATTTTACCAGCGAAACGAGGACTACCACAAGGGGGTCCGGTGTCACCTCTTCTTTTTGTAATTATAATGGAGTATCTTCATCGAATATTGCAAGAGCTTAAAGGAGCCCATCCTCGGTGTGAAAAGCTTGGGATTACTAATCATTGCTTCGCGGATGATGTCATGCTCTTATGCCGGGTGATATTGGATCTTGCAGCTGCTTATGAAAACTTTCAATGCGGCTACTGGCCTGCAAGCAAGTCCTAGAAAGTGCAAAGTATTCTCTGGTGGTGTTGAACATGAAGAGCTAGAAGCTACTGGATTTGAAATGGGAGTACTTCCAGTTCGCTACCTGGGATTGCCGCTGAACAGTCGAAAGCTATCTATAGCAGCATATACACCATTACTTGATAGAATATTAATGCGCATAAAACATTGCAGTGATCATTTGTTACGTTACGTTGGTCGGGTGCAACTAATTCATAGCATGGTGTTCTCTGTCCCCCCAGTTTCCAACTATCTTTGAAGAAGATAGTTGAGAAACTATGGTTATGGGTTGCTGAATCAATCCGAGATGCTCGAATGCAACGAAAAATCACGTCATCTTGGCTTCTAGGCATATGACCATCATCCCAGGGCTTTTAGGTTCATTACCGTCATCTATTTGGCATCTAGGCTTATGGATGTCATCCCATTACGGTAGGCCATTACGGTCTGATGGTGTCGTTTTTCACCAATTAAATTTGTTTAAAAGCCTAAGAACACTTATCACTACACAAACTAGAGTGCAATGGCAAGTTGTCCCCGAGTGTCGTTCTCTTGGGACCTAACGTGGCTTTGCTTGAGGTTTTTGCTAGTAATTTCAGTCAACGAGTTCAAATGTTTATAGAATCGTTTCCTTTGAACAAAGCAACGAGAAATCAGATTGTTGTAATCAAGTTTGGAAAACGGTTGGTGGTAGAAATCAAATACACATGCATGGGTTACGAATATGCTCACAAGTTCAGTGCGTAAAACCTTCGATCAAGTCTGCTGAGCAACTCGTCTAGGTAACTTTAAGACACACATCATAAAAGACCACTATCAATACTTTAGAGATGCTTGTCACCAACACCATTTATCTAGCATGCTGCAAATCTCTAACATACAATCCTATAGCTTTCATTGACCAAGAGTTTGTCACTATACTCAATTCGAATATATTTTATAGGCAACTAAGAATCATATGAAGGAATTTGCAGCAAGATTGAATCACAATCTCATGTAAGCATAAACATAACCCATAGCATGCATATTCTACATTCTACCACCAACACAAAAGATTTAGCTACTCATATTCATCAACATAGACATCAATTCATATGAATAATAATCAGAATACATCATATCAAATTACAAGACAAGAGAGTGATACAAGTTACCACCAAAGCTGTCACTAATCGGTGGAAATCAAAGAAAACCTCTCCGTAGATGATTACAAAGGATGAATTCCAATCAAAACCTTGAATCCCAAGCTAAAATACAAAGTAATCTGAGTTTTCTCTGAGTTTTGGGGCTTAGGAGCTCTCCAAAACGAAGTTACTGTTCAAAAAGATCTTCAAAAAATGACCAAAGATCAGATCTAAGAAGGAAAATCCGAAAACGTAACCGCTGCCAAGCGGACCGCTTGGAGAATCCAAGCGGAGCGCTTGGCAAGCGAAGCGCTTTGGCACTCCAAGCGCTTCGCTTGGCTTCTGTGCCAAAGCTCCTAGAAAATGAAGCGGAGCGCTTCACTATTCCAGGCGCTTAGCTTGGCTCCTGGGCAGATTTTTGTCTTCAAACTCAATCTTTTTGCCCTCGCATGGCCCTCGGGTGCCTTGGACTCATCCTTCTCGATGCTTATTGATGCTCAAACACTTACGAACAAGCCACGGAGATTGGGGAACTTCAACGGGGCCATCTTTTCCATCAAAAAGGCTCGTTTTTAGCTCCAAAAACGCCGTTTCGTACCTAAGTGCCTGAAAATGCAGAAAACACAAAACGTGACACTATTCTACAAAACTAACCAAAAAACAAGGCTAGAAGATAGCAAACGAAGGTAAAAAAGACAAGATGAACGCGTCAAAAATACGTTCATCAAACTCCCCAAACCATACCTTTTCTTGTCCTCAAGCAACAAACTATCCTAAATGCAACACAAAAGGAGTCTCACGCCAAGTAAAGTGAACTAATCTATTGAATCTACCAAATGCTTATGAACAAAACCAAATGAGCATGACATGCAAATAGGTTGAAGTATGCCTCGATTGCGAATATACACATTCTCAAGTGCACTTGGTTAAACAAAGGAGTCTCACGTAACATCTTCTACCTGGACCTGGTCTGTGACGACACAATGATGCATGTTATCATACTACAATTGCCCCGTGCCTATGAAACCGATGGCTTACTACTGTTCACCAAGCGAGACTTTTCCTCAAGAGAGGGCGAACCAATACTGGCTCTCATGAAACGAAGGAGGGTTCCCTAGAAAGAGAAGACACTCCCCTATTCTACCCAGACTCTCAACGAACGAGTCTCCTTCAACCACTTCTTGAATGGCAAGACGAGGGTGGTCAAGAACAGGCCTTGGACAAAGGCGACACGAAACGAAAGATAGAATTTACAACTCGATAACTTCACAACAATATTTACATGACACTTGACACTTTACTAGACTGCTTTTGGCTTGCAACGACCCTTCTTTTGCTTTTGGGTCTTATTCTTTATTTTCTTTCTTCTTTTTTTTTTTTTTTTTTCTCTTTTTCTTTTCTCTTTTTTTTCTTCTTTTCTTTTTCTCTTTCTCTTTTTTTTTTTATATAGGGGCAAGCAGCAATACTAAGTGTCAAAAACACCTCCCCAAACCTATTCGAAAGAATAGGTTTGAGCAAAAAGACGAAAAAGAAAAAGGAAAGACTCTTTACAAAGACACCTCCCCAACCTATTTGAAAGAATAGGTTGGGACACAAAAACAAAAAGAAAAAGGAAACTTTACAACGACTCAAAGATGAAAGACAAGATCAACGAAGCAACCCCCTCCCCAAACCTATTCGATAGAATAGGTTTAATACAAGGAATCGCACACCTCACACTATCTCCTTCCTAGGCATTTGGCAATCTCTAATCGAGGTGAAGAACTTGTCGCCTCTTACGTACATAATTACACGGGTTACAACCATAGACTCTAACATGCATCATTTTATAAGGCCATCGTGAACCGCAGCAGAAGAAACACCACTCAAGGTGATGTCGAGACTACTAAGCTTAACTAGTGCACATGCGAATGTGACAAACCAAGCGAGACAAGCCTCAAACTACTTGCAAAGTGATGCAACATATGATCAATGGTCATAAACACTTAGTCTACTCAATAAAAAAGTTCAAAAGACTTGGCAATAAACTCCACACACAACAACGTGCAACAACTAATCTAGGGATGATATGCATGCAAAAATTTGAAAAAACACGACAAATCACATGAACTTGAGTAAAATCAGGCATGTACGAACCACACAAGCATATAGTACTGCAAATCCAATACCCCCTCCCCAAACCTAAACTTTTGCTCGTACTCGAGCAAAGAAAAGTTGAATGAAAAGGAAAAATTGGATTGAAAGTACACTTCCCTGAGATAAAGGTTCGTGTCCAATCTCCTATATAAGAGTAGTACCTGAAAAGACTCAATAAACAAGTGAAAACGGGTGCGCAAAGGTGAGAAGAATGGAAAAACGAGAAAAATCTGGGTACAGGGTCCAGGCGGACCGCTTGGCGGGAGCCAAGCAGTTCGCTTGGTCAAGCGGAGCGCTTGGGAGGCTCCAGGCGCTCCGCTTGAATTTCCAGGAAGTTGCAAAACTTTCTGGAATTTCAAGCGGACCGCTTGGCCCTTCCAAGCGCTTCGCTTGGCCCTGTTTTTAGATTTTCGATGTTTTTTCCTATCTTAATCACCTAAGGCACCAAGACAAAACTAGACTAAACTAATCACGACAAAAGGCACACAGGCCACAACTACAAAAGCAAATAAAGAGTACAAGAGTCTAAAGTCACAACATCAATTAAGAGTATCAAAAAGGAGTACCACCACTGCAAAATCACTCGGATTTGAACCCTTGTTCTACTTCGAAGCGGTGGAGTATCAGATCGTGGGTCTCTATGTCGATTGGTTCCCTCGATGCCTCGGTGTGCCGGATGTTTGGCACATTTTCTTTCTCACACATGGCAGTGATCAGATGTGGGAAGACTAGTGGGTGGCCGGGTTCTCGTTTAATCTCGAATTGCTGGAAGATGATGTCCCTGGGAGTGATGGGCAAGTTCTCCATGAGGGAATAGACTAAGATCCCGATTTCCGGCGTTATCTCTTCGGTTATGAGTCCCGGGATCAGATTAGCTACCACGAAAGGTAGGATCATGCGGGCGTGCAAGTGCAAATCTTTATACTTCAAGGTGTTATCGAGACGCGTCTTCCTCGGCTTGTAGTCCTTGGTTGTCAGAACCCCGACTATCCTCCTCGGAAACTTCTCAATCGTTGGGTCATAGACATAGTGCACATAGGGATCACTCACATAGTATGCTACCTTATTCTTGTCTTCCCGCAAGGGTTCCTCTAGTCCCATAATGAAACTAGTGATACTCAATGGTGAGAAAGGGACCATCACACCACGAATAGGTACTGCTTCGGCCTTATAGTTATAGTCCTCGAAGGCAATGTGGACTCCTCGACAAGGTCTCTATCCCATCCGGAGAGTTCTTTCCCATAGAAGATCCATCCTCTCGCCGTTATAAGCCTGGTAAGGTGAGCATAGGGTGCATAGGGTACATCAAAGAAAAGCCTTGTTCTCATATTTTGTCCCCTTTAGTACGTCCAAATCCTTTGAAGTAAAGGAGATGCTACGGTCCCAAATCACTGACCGTTCTCCTCCCCTATAGAAGTTGTATCGGAACCTCCGCAATGCGTCCAATTCTTTGTATGGGTCACGGTCGTTTTCATCACGGGGAATCTCCTTGGAGGTTGAAGCTCCATCCTTCCTTGCTTTCTTCTTGGCTCTTGTGTCCATGGTACCTAGGATAATCTTATTAGATAACTTCAAGAGACAATGAGACTTAGACTCGACTCCTAGACTCCAATACTCACTCAAGTAATCTCATGGTGAGTTTGAAGGCTTGCTAAAGTTCATATGAACAAATCGAGAAGCTTTAACACTTCGTTATGATAAATCCATACGAATCTAAACCAAGCAAACAAACTGTCCAATTAAATTACCCAACCAATCCAACACATTCTCATGCAATCACAACATCACCATAATCATAACATAACTCAAATTCAAGGCTAACAATCATCAAACAATTACATAGCAAAAATTCGAATCATAAAGTTCATCATAAATCAAGAGGAGCAAAATTCGAATTTAGACATCACATCTAGTAAGAAACATGCTCAACAATCATCATCAAACTCTAATTCACCAATGCATAACACAATTGAAGCTAATTAAGATAAAATCCCAAATTCAAGAAAGTTAGGGTTCATGAGAGGTACCTTTGATTCCTTGTTATGGATGCTTCAAACGTGAAATTTGATCGGTTTAGATGATAGAGGGGGTGATGGGCTTTGTAAAATGCACAAGATTGCAAGAATTGGTGGAGAATTGAGAGAGATTGAGATTTTTGGGGTGCTAAATCAGCAATGGAGGAAGAAAAACGAAGTGGGGGGCTTTGAAACACAAGTGCCCCGCTTAGCCTTTCTTAAGGAAAGCCAAGCGAAGCGCTTGGGCGTCCCAAGCGAAGCGCTTGGCAAGCGGTCCGCTTGGGAACTCCCAAGCGCTCCACTTGGATTTCCAGTAAGAATTTTCATTCTTACTGGAAATCCAAGCGGACCGCTTGGGCTTTCCAAGCGGTTCGCTTGGGACCTGAAGCTCCCAAATCCATTTTTTTCCGACTTTTGCTAAATTTTCACCCCAAAAACCTTGTCTAATCAACGAAACAAAATTTAAACGTGCTTCTAATCTATATGCAAGTACCTACAACCTCGGGTTGCCTCCCGAGAAGCGCCTTCGTTTAAAAGTCGTTGGCTCGACTCGTCTTAGCTCATGCGGGATCAATTTCGCATCGGGTACTAGACTTCCCCGTCCAAGTGCTCTTCAAAGCACCAAGTCCCTGCACATCTTGACGAACATAAAGAGGACCAAAGAATCCTACAAGTTCGTTAGTATCAACATAAGCAAATGAATTAACTATGGCTCGCAACGTATGTTGCTTGCCATTTACCTCGAAGCTACATGTACGACGGTACATGTCTATCACCATATGTACTTTGTTGATGAAGGCTCTACCCAAAAGAACCACATCCTTGAGCTTTGCGGAGGATGTAGGCATGACGATGAAGTTCGTCTTGACCTCTACACCGGCGACTCTTACCAGTAGATTCTCGATCACACCCAATGTCTTCTTCATAGACCCATCCGCCAATTGCACCATGCACTTCATTGGTCTTAAGACAGACAAACCTGACTCTTCGTACACGTTCAAAGGTATGACATTCACACCCGCTCCCATGTCTAGAGTTGCCACTATTCCATCCTTCTTACCCAAGCCGATTTCCACATCAAAGCTCTCTTGGATAGACACTACCACCATATCCACCAACTCATCCTCAGACGATGAGTTTTCATTCACTTCTTCCACTATCGCATCAGATTGTGCGACCACTTTCTCTTCCACAACTACCTTAGGAGTCTCAAGCTCCTCACTCACTTTGCAAGTTTCAGTTATCTTGCAACTTGGCACCTCAACTAGTGCATTGTCTCTCACAACCGTGATCTCCACGGGCAAATCAGTCACCACGGTTATGGCCATAGCCTTCTCCGTGTTTCCGGGAAACGTCCCTTGCTCTCGACTAGCCCCCCGATCTATCAGCTCTTGCAACTTCTTATGAAGGTTGCTACTACTAGCCTCAAGCTTCTCAAACCGCTGATTATTAGTAGCTTCATTACGATAGTAATGCTCCATAAACTTATTTGTTTTCAACACAAGATCGTTGAGAGAAGAGACAAGAGGTGAAGGAAGCACCCCTCCACCTTGTGGTCCCGAACTAGCAACCTGAGGCGGAGGTGTAGGATTAGAAGGCGGTGCTCCTTCATACCAATTGTTCCCATAGCTGAGACGACTTCTATCTTGATTAGGCCCATAGGCATTTTGATCCGGGTTATGAAGATAACCACGGTTGCCTTGATTCTGGTACCCACCTCGAGGTCCACGATTTTGTGGCCTCACATTGCCATAACCTTGCCCGTAGTTCACATCTCCAACTACTTGCTCTCCCTCTCAGCAGCATATACTTCTTGACGGACATCGTTCGTGATATATTGCTCTCGAGCAAATTCAGAACGGCATAAGTAGGCCGGGTGCCCATAGTTCTTGCACACACCACAAACTTCCGTAGAAGGAGAAGGAATGCTTTGCCTCAAAGCTTGCTTCACTTCATGGGCGAACCCATCGAAGGCATTTTGTTCCACTACTACCTTGGCCTCACCTCTTTGCTCCTTTTGGAGCACACGAGCCCTCACATTCCGGTTTTGGGAATTCCGGTACATCATGTCCAGCTTCACTTGGGCCTGAGAAGGAAGCAACTCCCCCATACTACCTCCACAAATACTATCCACTTGAGATTGAATCTCAGGATGTAAACCATTGTAAAAGAATTGGAGAAGCTGACCTTTATCATACCCGTTATGTGGGCATCGATGATGCAACCCCATGAAACGATCATAGGCCTCGTGGAAAGGCTCATCGTACCTCTACTCGAAGGAGCTAATTTGGCTCTTCATAGCCATTGTCTTGGAGGCGGGGTAGTAACGCTCCATGAACTTATCAAAACATAGATCCCATGTTGTCAAAGACCCGGCCTCCAAAGTATTGAGCCAAGCCTTTGCACGATCGCCTAGCCCCATAGAAAAGACCTTCATGCGGAGATCATCATCCGTAACACCAGCTCCTGGTCGCCCAAGATGGAGAACAAAGTTCTCGAGCTCATTCAAGTACCCTATCACGTCCTCATTAGCCATCCCATAGAATTTGGGTAGTTGTTGGAACATGTGATTCTTGATCTCCAAGTTCCTTGTGGCATCATTGAGGACAATTGCTGGTCCTCTAGCCCCAACCGTAGGCTTAGTAAGTGTACGTATGGGCCTCTCCGCCATTTCACCTTCCAAGTAAACAGATTCAAGAATTGGCTCCAAAAGATAAGAAGATGACTCTTCCCGAATACCAGAAGTGGAATCTCTAGATGCTACTCCTTCAAACTTGAGATTCAAATTCCTCCTTCTCCTTTGAAACAAACGATCGATCTCGTCTACAAAAGGTTCAATAATAGGTCCACCCGTTCGGGTTCTAGGCATGCACTCACCTGAAATACAAGATAGTGAGTATCTCAAGCAAAAAGAAACAAAAACAGAAATGAGACAAAGAAGAGATGTTGGCTAAAAAAACCAAAACAAAAACACCAACCAAAGGAGTTAAGTCCCCGGCAACGGCGCCAAATTGATGATGTCGTTTTTCACCAATTAAATTTGTTTAAAAGCCTAAGAACACTTATCACTACACAAACTAGAGTGCAATGGCAAGTTGTCCCCGAGTGTCGTTCTCTCGGGACCTAACGTGGCTTTGCTTGAGGTTTTTGCTAGTAATTTCAGTCAACGAGTTCAAATGTTTATAGAATCGTTTCCTTTGAACAAAGCAACGAGAAATCAGATTGTTGTAATGAAGTTTGGAAAACGGTTGGTGGTAGAAATCAAATACACATGCATGGGTTACGAATATGCTCACAAGTTCAGTGCGTAAAACCTTCGATCAAGTCTGCTGAGCAACTCGTCTAGGTAACTTTAAGACACACATCATAAAAGACCACTATCAATACTTTAGAGATGCTTGTCACCAACACCATTTATCTAGCATGCTGCAAATCTCTAACATACAATCCTATAGCTTTCATTGACCAAGAGTTTGTCACTATACTCAATTCGAATATATTTTATAGGCAACTAAGAATCATATGAAGGAATTTGCAGCAAGATTGAATCACAATCTCATGTAAGCATAAACATAACCCATAGCATGCATATTCTACATTCTACCACCAACACAAAAGATTTAGCTACTCATATTCATCAACATAGACATCAATTCATATGAATAATAATCAGAATACATCATATCAAACTACAAGACAAGAGAGTGATACAAGTTACCACCAAAGCTGTCACTAATCGGTGGAAATCAACGAAAACCTCTCCGTAGATGATTACAAAGGATGAATTCCAATCAAAACCTTGAATCCCAAGCTAAAATACAAAGTAATCTGAGTTTTCTCTGAGTTTTGGGGCTTAGGACCTCTCCAAAACGAAGTTACAGTTCAAAAAGATCTTCAAAAAATGACCAAAGATCAGATCTAAGAAGGAAAATCCGAAAACGTAACCGCTGCCAAGCGGACCACTTGGAGAATCCAAGCGGAGCGCTTGGCAAGCGAAGCACTTTGGCACTCCAAGCGCTTCACTTGGCTTCTGTGCCAAAGCTCCTGGAAAATGAAGCAGAGCGCTTCACTATTCCAGGCGCTTAGCTTGGCTCCTGGCAGATTTTTGTCTTCAAACTCAATCTTTTTGCCCTCGCATGGCCCTCGGGTGCCTTGGAATCATCCTTATCGATGCTTATTGATGCTCAAACACTTACGAACAAGCCACGGAGATTGGGGAACTTCAACGGGGCCATCTTTTCCATCAAAAAGGCTCGTTTTTAGCTCCAAAAATGCCGTTTCGTACCTAAGTGCCTGAAAATGCAGAAAACACAAAACGTGACACTATTCTACAAAACTAACCAAAAAACAAGGCTAGAAGATAGCAAAAGAAGGTAAAAAAGACAAGATGAACGCGTCAAAAATACGTTCATCACGGTCATCCTGGCTTCTAGGCTTATGACCGTCATCCCTAAAATGGGCATTCAGGCTCTTAGCTATCATGTCGGGGCCTCTAGGCTTAATCAGCCGTCATCCCCATGAAATTTGGCTTGTAGGCTTAGTCAGCCGTCATCCCCATGAAGTTGGGCCTCTAGGCTTAATCAGCCGTCATCCCCATGAAGTTGGGCTTCTAGGCTTAATAAGTCGTCATGACCATGAAGTTGGGCCTCTAGGCTTAATCAGCCGTCATCCCAAAGACGTAGATCCGCGGACGAAGAAGAGAAATGGGCCTGTAGGCTTAAAATCTAACATGTCAGAGGGTAGTGTAGTGCTGCTAATGCTAGAATGATGTCGTGCAAATGATGCAATGCAATAAATTAAAGACACAAGACACTTTTTAAAAGACGAAGCTCGGGCTTTTTATTTATTTTTTCAAAAAGACACAATTATAAATGATGCGGATGTATGTCGTGAATGCATGCTAATGCAGTACCTTCGGAGATGATTCTCAATGCAAGGTGGGTCCGGTAGTCGTTGATGAAGTTCCGAAGATCGATGACGAAGTTCCGGTAGTTGAGTTGTCCGTGAGTAGATCTTTTGTGAATTGTGTCCTTGACACTATATTTGTAGGTAATATCCTTCTCCTTTATGAGGTAGAAGATACGAATCTTTTTCATCTTTTCGAATTTGATCGTATCGACACGTGTCGAAAGGGCGTCTTTTGAGATCTACATCAAATAATGACTTTGGATTTTGCCAAGATCAAGTGAGTAGTAACTGTTGGATGGTTTAATAATAAATGGAAGGGATTAATTCGAATTAAATGGCACGAATCACATGACACGCTTTTATCGGACAAGCTTCCTCCACTAGGCGCCTCTTCAGGGAACTGTCGCTTCAACTTCTTTTCAATCTTTTCCCTCTATAAATACTACTTGGTAGCCTTTCAACTACTTCCTTTATCAAATCCTCGAATCCTCAAAAGAGATAAACATCTTCCCTTTTATCCTCCAAAACAAAATCGTCGTTGATCTAAAAAATGGCCCCATTACTGCTGTTCTTGTCCAAAATCTGACTTCTCCACAGCTGGATTCTCAAGTAAGTTGTCAAACTTCTCCTTGGTTTTACTTGCTTCTATCTAATTATGCATCTTTTTTTATGCACGTCACTAGATCTGCAGTGAATGGGTTTCCTTTCTGATAAACAACTCGGTTGAAAATGCTTTTCTAGATTTCAAAACTTTTTGTCCTTTCAAAGTTTCTTTTGGCTGAACCTAAACTGTGTAACTCCAAGTTTTCAAAACTTTGACATTGGTTTTTCTCTCCTTTGATAAACTTTCTTCAAGCCGAATTTCCCATATGCCTCCAAAACGCAACGCTAGCCTAGGGGTACCTCGAGTTTTCTAGCCTAAGGTTTTTGGGTTTTTTGGAAGAATCCTCTTTTTTCTTTTCTCCTTTTTTCACACCTTTTCCTCGATTTTTCTTTTGTCGTAGGATGTCCTAAGATTACGAGAGCGATGGTTACTCAATTCCTCTTTCCAATTTTCTTTCTTCTGAAAGCAGTCCCCAAGCTGCTAGTCCAAATTCCACTCGTAGCGGTTCCTTAGCCGCTAGTCCTAATTCTTCTCATAGCAATTCCCAAGTTGCTAGTCCTAATTCTCCTCAAAATACTTCTGAAGACGAATACCATTCTTCAGTATACCATCATCCTCTTGTTTCTCCTTTAGGCCCTCTCGCTCCTCCTCCTGCAAAATCCTTCGAGAGCTACAAGTTCAAATACAACCGACCCCTTTATGAAATCCATATTTATGACAACTCTGGCGAACTTAACCCGGATGGTCTCATCCCCACTACTCCTTCTTCCCTTAAGGAATCTGACATACCATATCTTAGGGAGTCATATGATATTCCAGACTACCTAGAAATCATCATCCCGGGTCCAATGACTCGTTCTACAACTGCCCTGAATCCTGCATCTCCGTTTTCACCAAATCTCTAGAACTGGTAGTGAGGCTTCCTTATTCTCAACTCTTCTGGGAATTTTCCGAATTCCTTGGGTTTTCTATCCTCCAACTAACTCCTTTGGCTATAAGTTTTTTGGTTTCCTTTGGGGTTTTCATGAAGAAACTTGGTATCAAACCCTTCTTTTCCAACTTTTGCTTCATCATTTCTCCAAGATTCTCCAAAGCTCTCAAACACATGATCCAATTCAACCTTAACCATGGTTTAAGTGGCTCGGGAGTGTTTTTTTCGTTCGGCACAAACCTCCGGGCGTTTCCTTTTGCCCTTTCCCTGATAACTTCCGGACGAGTTTATTTAAAGGCGTCCTCCAAGAATACTCTGTACCTTACCCAAACAGGTACAACAACTTTCTTCAACGAACAAAATACTCTGGACCTTATCCTTTCTTGGCTTTGGTTTCTCCTCCTTTGTCGAATCTGGCTAGGCTGAGCCCTAAAGTTGATCCCGATTTCTCCGAGGACTTTGGTAATAAGCTTTTTCGAAAAATCTCGCGTATATCATCCGTATTGAATTACGTACTTGCAGCTTGAGTTGAACTTTTACTTACTTGTTTCGTGACTTGGTTTGCAGATTTCTGGCTTGACAAGAATATGTCTGACTTAAGGAAGGCTCGCATGCAGTCAATTCGGGCTGCTTCTTCCGCGGCTTCTGGCCAGAGGGCTAGGTTCCCTCTCCGTACGCTGATTTATACTCCGTCGTGATGCTCCGGCTTCCTCAGATGCTAGAATTTCCACCGTCACCTCCCTTACTAGCGCAATCGGATCTACTAACGTCCTGGCCCCTTATCCACAGGCGGGTGGTGAAGGTTTCTTTTCTCCCTCTCCTGTCGTGGTGGACTTGGGTGTTCACGAGAAACATCCCCCGCTACGGCTAGAAGAATACGGGCATACTCCGGATTGATCTCGACGCGTGGCTTCTTCATCCCATCATCTTCCAAGATCTCTTTCTCATGGGATTCGTGTGTTTCGTGGAACTTCTCCACCAGCTCCCAGTCAGTTCGAAGAGATTGTGGATGGGGACCCTGTTTCCTCCGGTCTTCCGGCTTCTCCATCTCTTGGGATTGTTGTATCTCTTGGAGGTCCCCGGACGTTCGTGGTTGAGCCGGAAGAGATTGGGTGTCCTTTCCCGTCAGAAATCAGTAGCCGCTCCTCACCTGGGTCGCAGAACCGTGGTGGTGGTGATGTGGAGATGGGTGTTGCTTCTGGAATAGTTTCTTCCCCATCTCTGCACGACCATTTTCAAGAGAGAGTTCCTTCACTAAGTGGGGGGATTTTATCGGGTCTGGCCTTTTCTTCTGCTACCCTTCCACCATTTGTTGCTGAGGTAGCTCATTCCGCCCCGATGGCGGGGATTGCTGGTCCTTCTATCCATGCGGATCTTCCCGTTTCTATTCCTTCCGGTCTAAAAAGGAAGCGCATCGATACCGACCTCGATGTGAATGAGCTGACTGCGTCTATGCGAGAGCTTCGGCGATAAGGTATGAACTCCTTTTACTTGGCACATGTTTTTTCCTTTCTGCCTTCTTCTTTGTGCATGTCTCTAACCTCAATTATTATTTTTGGCAGTTCTTCGCTGTTTTGGGTGTCGCTCGGTTGGCTACTTCTGTCGATTCTGATGCCGAGGCTAAAAGTCTTCGTCTGGTGGCTGAGCATCCACACTTAACTGCTCGCGTTGCTGAATTAGAGGAGGTTGCCTTGCTTCCTTCTCTACGTGAGGAAATGTCCAAGGCACAAGCTGAACTGGCTTCGCTTAGGGCCAGGGATGATGAAGCTGAAAGGCATAGGGCGGAGATCGCTTCGCTTCAGGAGGCTATGTCTGAAAAAACTTCTGATTTGGACTCCACTCGGTCGAGAATCAAAGCTTTCGAGGAGGCTGAACGGTGTAACATGGAGATGCTCCTTTACTTTCGGCGGGCCCTAATCTATGTCATGTCTAGAAGCCGGCACGAAGCGGTGGAGGACTTCCTTCGTGGGCCATCTTACGAGTTTCAGAGGTCTCTGGAGTATGATGCTGCTCGCCAGGTGGGTTTTGACAATGTTGTGGATCAACTGACTGCCTTCAGGGTTGTCTCTCCAGAGTTGGACTTGGCGGCCAATGTCATCGAACCTTGGAAGCTTGGAAGTGGAGAGGTTGATACTCGGGGACCCAATGTTCCTGATGACGTCTTGGCCAGGGATGAGTTTGTTGCTTGTGTGGCTTCGGAGATAGAGCGCTTCCGGTTCGAGAATGGAGGTCCTCGCCTTCCCGGGTGGTTTGCGGAGGCCTTAGGGTACTGCTAATTGTCCCCTTTTGAAGCAAACTTGGAGTTTAACTGGAAATGGTTAGAAATTCCCCTTCCTCTTGTTGGGCCCGGATCTCTTTGCGGAGATGCATGGCTGAGAAATGTCTAGCTTGGAATGAGAATCGGGGTGCTTCCTCGCCGGGACCTTCTTCAAGTAGTATGGGTCGTTCGCACCTTGTTCCTCCTTTTCCGGCTCAAAACTATTTGGCTTTGAACTGGTACGGTCGTCGGGATACTCCTCCGCAGTCTCAAGTTCCTGGTTCTTCAGATGCCCCTCCTTCGGATGATCAAGGGCGTAATTCTGAAGCTTTGCCTCCTCCTTAGTTTTTTATCGTAGTATCCTTCCCTTTTCGCCGGGGTATGCCCCGTGTAGCTTGTATTTTTTTCTTTTGGATACTTTTTTGCTAGTTTTCTTTCTAGCATCTATAATATATAGTTTTTTTTCAAGTAATATTTTCCCTTATTATTTGTTTTACTTCCTTCCGGAGTGATCTTCAATATTTGTTTTTCCCCTTTCTTTAGTCAGAGTAACTAATTCGGAGTCTTCATTACAAATAGATAGATAGAAAATGGTGGACTTACTTCATGGCCACAAATGTGTATGCCTGTCGTAGGTTTTCACACTTTTCTTATAAATTTCTAAGTCTTTATCTTCTCCGGGTGACGTAGCCTTCTTCCTTTGGCGAGAGGCTTTCCAGCCTTTACTCCCGTTCTCTTGGGTAGTAGCTTCTGAACCTGCGCTTCTTTTCTATAGTGAGCCTTGGTATCGACATAGACTTGAGTGATGTGGAGTAACAAGCCCATGTTTCTTTTCTGTTTCCAATTTTTTCTCCTGTTCCACTGAGTGTAGGAAACTTGATCCTGTTGTGCAGCGTAGATGATACTGCCTTGAAGACTCTAAGGGCTGGTCTTCCTAAGATCGCATTATAATCAAAGTCGATATCCACCACCATGAACCTGATTGTTCTTCTGATTATGTTCGGGTGCCTTCCCATGGAAACATGTAGGTCAATGGTTCCTACCGTCACGATTTCCTTTCCTCTGAATCGTACTAGTGAACTGGCTTCTCTCACAATCTGGCTCATACTGCCTTTCATCTGTTCCAATGCACTTAGGAGGATCACATTGGTTGAGCTGCCTGTGTCCACTAGGAATCTCTTGACGCGTGAGATTCCTATGTCTAGTTCAAATACCAAGGGTACATCTGGCTCCTCGATTCCAGTGAAGCTGAAGCTCCTCTAGGGCACTTCGCTATCATCAAAGGTGATTGGGTTCATTCCTTTGGCATCCGGATCCTCATATAGTGCTCCGGCTATCATGACATGGTACATGGTGTTGGCTCTTTCGACGTCGCACGATCCTCCTGCTGGTCCTCCTGATATCATATACACTGTTCCTCTTCGGGGGTGGCAGTTTGCTTCCCTTCTCCGGGTCTCATACTGGTTCTTAGGATGTCTTTCTATGGTAGGTGGAAGCCATCTTCTGCGCCTTCTTGGTGGTGGTGCGGCTTCGTTTCCACCAATGTAACTCCTCCAAGTTTTGCCAGATCGTCCAGGGGTTGGCACTTGTACAAACTCGTGTAGGTGTCCCTTCTTCAACATGATCTCTATCTCTGTGCTCAATTCGATACAATATTCTGTATCATGACCCCATAACTCGTGGAAGTAACAATAGTAGCCTGGTTCTGATCTTGAATTCTGCCCCAATGCGTCGGTTGGCCATTTAATCCTGAGATTTCTCCTCTCTATCTCCTTGAGGATTTCCACTTTCCAACTACACAAGGGCGTGTATTCTTGGAATCGTGTTGGGTATGGTTTGAGTGAGGTCCTTCTCATCATGTTTCTGGCCCCTCTTCTTTCATGTGGATCTCTTCTTGCCCTTCGAATAGCTTGTTCCCTTGCTATCATTTCTATATGTGGGATTCTCTCCGATCTTGCTGGCTCATCATTTCTATGATATCGACTCACATTTTGCTTTCTTCTGGCTCTCTTTGTGATCCAGAATGCTGTGAGGATGCCATTATAGTCCTGTTCAGACTCTACATCTTGTCGATGGTCCCTTATCCACTGTTTCAAGTGTGCATTGATAGTATTCCTACAAAGATACCTCAAGCGGTAAATTATATCATGATCCTCCAGCAATCTGGCCACTCGGTTGAATCTTGAGCAGAAAGCCAATTTATCCTCCTCTTGATACTGGACTACATCTTCCAGGCTCTTCAAGGGTAGTGCCCCTTGAATGGTTCCACTAAATTGGTAGATGAAGCATAATCTCATCTCCCAAAAACTCATGACCCCTCTGTTAGGCAATGTATCCCACCATGCTAGGGCTTCTTCCATTAGGGTGTTGCGAAATGCGTGCCTGCAAGGAATATTTTGGCTCCTAGCTTTTGTGGAAAACAGGTCAACATGCTCCCTTGGATCTCCCTGCCCATAATAAGGCCTAAGAACATCTTCCACCATTGGCACTACGTGGTCCTCTGCTTGTTCCAACCTTTGTGATCGAATCGCCTCCTTAGTGCTCCGGATTGCCCCTTGCAACTCAGTGATTATGTGGCTTAATCTTCACACTGTCCTAGGAGCAGCTGTGGATCTTCGGTCTCCTCTGGTTGGCCTTCACTAGGATATCCCTCTAGCTCCATGTCTTCATCATTCATTGGATCTTCCTCGCTTATAACCTGAAACTGGTTCGCTTCCTCTTTCTGGTCTCCCTCTTCTTCGCTAAAGAATCTTAAGTGTACTCTAAGCATTCTACCGTCGGGTTGCGTCTCCGGATGCATCATGCACGCCATTCCGGTGTTAGCATCGGCCAGGGTGTTGGAAAGGTGTATGTTGTAGTCAACTGGATGTGGTATTTGGGTTTCTTGGATCTGGTTTTCTTGGTTTGACAAAAATGGACTTTGTGGTGGTAGATCTGGAGTAGGTGGTTGTTGGTTGGGTCCATTGATTTTGTAGGGTATCTGGGTCTGAGACTAACTCGAGTTCCCTTTTCAGGTGTTCCTCAGACAAATCATCAAAAAGTCCCATATCATCCATCCCATCAACACTCAAAATAGAATCATCAAAGTCCTCATCCCCACAATAACAACAATCCGAATAATCATTATCATCTAAGGTCTTTTCGCCCATAACATTTGTTGGTGTTAAAATATGTCCAGTCCGCATTTACGAACTGGAGCGGTAGAAGAGCGCGACAAGGCTTTAAGGGCCGTCCCTCAAGCAGCTCGACCACACCCAAGTATGTCACTTGAGTGTGGCTCGACCAGCATATGGTCCGACCAACATTATGAGGTTGACCCTCAAGACATCTCACTACAAGGATAAGACTGACCAAAGTAAGGCACAAACAGCATCCCTAAGGCTCGACCACCATAGGTGGGCGGACCGAGGAGGACCTTACGTCAAGGTATCACCCTCCAAAGGAGAACAGACAGAGCACTACTTGGACCATGGAACCTGCGGAAGGCATGAGGACCCAGGTCGACCACACCTGGTCGGTCCCTAGGGGGGCCGCCTTCCAGAATATTACGTGAGACCTGAAAAGTCAATAATGCCCTCCAAGCCCTAGTCAAGATGTTTGAGTCAAAGCCCATGGACCTCCTTAATGGGCTTGGGCCAACGGAGGCTTCTATCTCAGTCGGACACTTGTCACGATCCTACATAAAGTGACAATAAAATACTATGAGTATATAAAGGGATCTCATTCATAATCCCAAGGTAATCAATCATACCTCTCACCTACCACTCACCTACCACATTTACTGCTCTTACTATGGAATCTCTTCAACTCCCTACACGTAAAGTCGTCCCTCTGGTCTGATCCTAGACATACCGGGTACGGGGTACTAACCCCCCCCCCCCCATCAAGTCTCTTTCAGGTACGAAGAAGCTACATGAAGACTACTTATACGTCAGAGGAAGACTATATGAAGAAGTCCTAAGTAGTTTGCTTTGACGGTTTATTACGAACTTAGGAAAAAGCACGAACTACCCTTCAACATTTGGCACCGTCTGTGGGAATCTGATCAAAAGGTCATCCCTAGCTCTACTGGTCGAGCCGATAGACACTCTTCGATATGCCTCCAAGAAAAGTGTTCGACTTGCCAACACAGTACCAGAGAATCCTCCTCGCCCAATGGGCCGTCCCCCTATAAATGGCCGAGGAGGAGGAAGGGTAGCTGCTTCAAGGGCACCTAGAAATAACAATGTTGAAAGGAATCATGATATGGTGGAGGGGGTTTTCACTAATGTCACGGGCTCCCGAGAAGAAACATCAGGAGAGAACCATCCCCAAGGCGTCCCTGTCGGAATTGCTTATGGGGCTTTGAGAGTTACGAACCATGTTGCTCCAAGGTATCATCTCCCTTCCGTTGCAGTAGAACCTCCTCTACCAGCCGCATTGAACTTCACCCTTCTGAACGGTCAAGTAGTCCGACCAGCTGATTTTGGGATGGGCGAAGCTCAATACAGCCTATTTCTTCTCACCACACAAGGATGCTTGGGAGAAAATGAAGCCGCGAGAGTTGAAGCGGAACTTCAAGCCCGAGGAATAAGAGACGACCAAGTACAAGAGCAACCTCATGGGAATCGTCCCGCACCTCGTCAATCCCAACCAAGAGCACATCCAGTTCAAGATGAGGCTCATTCAAGAGCCAACACAAGGCCAATCCAGTCTAGACTTCGACCTCCAAGGGTTCAGTCAAGATTAGGACCACAAGGTGCTCTGATGATTTGAGAGAGTTGATTGATAGGAGAATAAGAGCCTCGATGCAAAATGTTGCTCCTCAAGAAAACCAAGCTCAAGTTGCAAACCCTCCCGCTCTCCCAAACCAAGTTACACACAACCAAGTAACTCCTCAGAATCAGCTCGAGGTGATGGCGGAGAACAACGCTTTGAGGACCGTAGCGGAGGTAACCCCCTTGGTCGGGATCGACCCAGTCACGGGAAGAAGACTAACTTTGGAAGAACTTAGATCTCAAAGAACCGCACTTGAAGCTCGAATAGAAACCTTAAAGGGTGTTGTTCAAGAGCAAGAACAAGACCAAGATCCAAGCCCATTGTGCGACGAGATAAGAAGTCATCAAGCAAAGACTGAGAGAGGTTTCCGTACCTTCGAGAGCTATGATGGAACAAGTTGTCCACAAGACTACTTGGTAAGATTTGGCATCAAGATGGATGCATACGGGCACGACTCAAAAAAAAAGGCATTACTCTTCCCTGCTAACCTCTCAGGGGAAGCCATGAAATGGTGGTCGTGCCTTCCTCAACGCTCAATCAAATCTTAAAGAGAGCTCTGACAGGAGTTCTCTAAGAGATTCGAGAAGGTCATGAACACCAAAAGAAGGGTAAGATACTTGGCCGAAATCGTCCAAAAACATAATGAAGACTTGAGGGATTTCATCAACCGGTTCAATGAGGCAGCCCTCCAAGTAGAGGACACCACTCGATCAATGAGAGAAAGGAATACATGTATGGTAACACTACCAATGTCAAGTTCCAAGAGGTGCTCCCGACATCATGTGTTGATAGTGAAGCTCAGCTAGCAAAAGTTTGCAAGGATTTCCTCGAGGCAGAAGAATTCCGAAAAACGGTCACGATGAGAACCAACCTTCCAAGAGAAAAAGGCAAGTAAAGGAAAGGGAGAAGGAATATCCTCCGAGGCAACAAAATCCTGGAAAACAAAGGAAAGATCAAAAGCAAGGTTTGATCAAGGAAGGTCCTTCGAGGAATGAGTTTAGAGACAAGAGAACCCCTCCGAGGAGATCACCTCCAAGGAGATATAGCAACTACACAGACTTGAAAAGATCAAGATCCGACATCTTGAACTATATAGTCTCGAGGAAACTTGATGTCTCATGGCCACCTCCAATCCAAGAAAGTCGAAAAAACAAAAATTTCGAGAAATTCTATCAATTTCACAAAGGAAAGGAAAGGCACACACTGCTGATGAGTGCGTCGAGCTCAAGAACAAGATCGAGAGGATGATTCGAAATGGACAGTTGGTCAACTATATTCGGAAGGAAGAACCTCTGGCTATCATCCCTCCGCCACCACCAGTGAGGAACAAGCACCAAGGCCCCCAGGGAAACCCTGGTTATAACAATATTCATAATTTCAAAAATTATGAGAATCGCCTGGTAAATGGGATTATTCATACTCTTACGATTGCCGAAGGACCCACGGGTGGCGATACTCGAAACCAAAGGGAGATCACAGCGATAATCTCAAGGTCAGGGATGTGAAATATGGCCAAGTTGGGCATCCGGGAACCAATGTGATTTCCTTTGATGACAGTGAAGTCGCTCTAACGCATGCCGGAGGAGGAAGCATATGCGACCCATACGCTCCTCTAGTATTACTCTCGATGCCAAATCTTACAACTTGGGAAGGATTCTAGTCGACACCGGATGTTCGGCTAACTTAATCTTCACGGACACTTTGAAGAGGATGCACATGAAGCCGAGGGAAGGTCTCAGAGAAGTAAGGAGTGTCCTGGTAGGATTTGGAGGACAACCTATCATGCCCTTTGGAATGATCAACTGACAGTTTCAATGGGAAGCGTTCCTCGAAGAGTAACTCAACATGTCCCATTCGTGGTCGTAGATATTCCCTTTGACTACTTTGCGGTTTTGGGAAGACCTGCTCTCTCTAAATTCCAAGCCGTAGTGTCTACGGTCCACAACAAGTTGAAGTTCCCTACTCCGTTGGGAATCGGACAAGAAGTGGGAAACATAAGAGAAGCATGGGAATGCTACAGTCTCTCAGCAAAGTGCACTCCCAATGTTGCCATTGGAGAACCAAGTTCAAGTCAAGTGCTCGAGGAGCAACCCTTTGTTCATCATGCTCCTTATCACTTTTATACGGTCTGACGAGTAAAGAAGATGTCAAAAAAGCCAAGTCCGTCACTTAGGCGAAGGAAAGGAATTCAAGAGAAAGAAAAGAAAGTCTAGTAGGAGCTGTTAAGGAGCTCGTGGAGTATCAAGTGATACCCCCACTACCACCATCCTCCAAAAAGAAGAAGTTTTTCGATGAAAACAAGATGGAGGCAAGAGAAACCCTTGAAGAAATCCAGATTGTCGAAGGAAGTACCGACAAGGTTACTAAGATTGGTACGAAATGACCACTGAAGTAAGGATGAAGTTCATTCAATGTTTGAGAGACAACAATGACGTCTTCGCGTGGAGTACCATCGATCACCCACATTCGAGAAAAGCGAAGAGACTTCAGTGCGGAAGACAATGCCATCATTGAAGCAGAAGTGCAAAGGTTACTCAAGGCCGATCATATCAAAGAAGTGAGATACTCCGACTGGGTTTGCAATGTAGTCCTTGTAGAGAAAGGACCAGAAAAGTGGAGAATGTGCAACAACTTCACCAGGCTTAACAAATTTTGCCCGAAGGATCCCTACCCCTTACCCCGGATCAACCAGCTTGTCGACTCAACAGCAGGGTGCGCCCTCTTGAGTTTCATGGATGCGTACCAGGGGTTCTACCAAGTCAAAATGGCCAAGGATGATATACCAAAGACCACCTTCTTTGCAAAACGGAAATGTCTACTGCTTCAACATGATGCCCTTCGGGCTCAAAAACGCCGGAGTGGCCTACCAAAGGCTGGTCAACAAAATGTTCAAGGAAGAATTGGGGAAGACGATGGAAGTCTATGTTGATGACATGTTGGTCAAGAGTAAGACCGAGGAGTAACACGTAGGGTACCTGACGAAATGCTTCTCTATTCTGAGGAAGTATGGCATGAAGCTCAATCCAACAAAGTGTACCTTTGGATTCAAAGGTGTGAAGTTCCTCGGTTATATGGTAATGGAAAGGGGAATCGAAGCAAACCCTGAAAAGATCAAGGAAATTCTCGAACTTCCACAACCCCGAACTATCAATGAAGTACAACAATTGGTAGGGAAGTCCATTGCATTGAGAAGGTTTATCTCAAGATCAGCTGAGAAGAACCTTCCGTTTTTCAAAGTTTTGCGAAAGAGCAACCAGTTCGAATGGACTAAGGAGTACGAGGAAGCCTTCGACAAACTCAAAGAGTATCTACTCTCCCCTCCACTATTATCAAAACCAATAGAAGGAGAGGTACTTTACTTATACCTGGCCGTGACAATGGAAGCCATTAGCTCGGTCTTAGTGAGGATTCAAGGGAATGATAACTTGCCTATTTACTACTTGAGTAAAGTACTTGCCGGAGCAGAGACACGCTACATGGATATCGAGAGGCTATCCTTCGCTCTTGTCTACATAGCAAGGAGACTAAAGCCTTACTTCGGAGCTCACAAAGTCGTTGTTTTGACGAAGCAGCCTCTCAAGCAAGTCCTTGGGAAACCAGAAAATTCAGGAAGGCTAGAAAGGTGGGCAATTGAGTTGAGTGAGTATGACATCGACTACCAAGCCCCAGTGGCCAAAAAAGCCCAAGTTATTGTCGATTTCCTGGTAGAGTATCCCTCTAAGGAAGTATGAGAGGAAGCCTCTCCACAAAGCCAGAATGTCGTGATGATGGTTGAGGAGGACCACAGAAGAGTGAGGCCATGCAAGCCTTAGAAGATGCTTTGAAAGAAGTCAAAGAGATGTCGCAAGCAAAAAGAAAGAGACAAGAAGTGTTCCTAGCGAAAGAGATCGAGGAGCCCAAGGCTAAGAAGACCGTCTCTCCAAAACCTAAAGAGCTCACCGACTGTAACACCCCGTATTTTGTTTTTCTTATTTTTTAAAATTATTTAATTACCTGAATAATTTATTTTATTTGGTAATTATTTAATTTCTTTTCCGTGCAACCGAAATCGATTCTAGAAAGTTCGTGTAGTAGCAATTCATCTTGTTCCGTTTTGGGCTAGCTAGCAATCTGATTTTGTAGCCTTCCTTGGCCCAAATAGAGTTGAGTGTAGTTGGCCCAATTCTCGTTGTGGCCCATTCTGATCTGGCCCGTCCGATGTCCCATGTAGCTAAACCATAACCTAATTCTACCAAAACTACTCCAGCCTCCCCTCATTCCCACTCTTCACTCCACCTTGTTAGAAGAGCCAAGAAAGAACAGAAAAACTCATTTATTCATTTTTCTTCTTTTCAATCCACACTACACAGACTTCATCATCTTCATCTCATCACCTCCATTGCCATCTTTCATCATCATCTCCACTACTCCATCATCATCTATAATCATCCCAAATCGAACCCACCATCATTATCAAACTCTAACGGCGTCGGTTCCGTTCTGCTTCGATTTTGTTCCGCCGTATCAGCTCCTCTCCGGTCCGTTTCTGTTCTGTTCAGTCTGTGTCCTCCCGCTACGTTCGCGTTCCCCGTTCCGGATCCATTTCTGTCCACTCCAGTCCCGTTCGTCGCTCTGTTCCATTTCGGATCTGCTCCGGTAAGTTTGTTCGGCCGATTCTAGTTTAATTATATTCCAATCAAAGTAAATCATGTTTTAATCCCCTCGATTCCGTTTTGATTCGCAGCTTATTCTCTATTCCGGTTCGTTCGAAGGTAAAGTGCTATGCCCTGTTCTTTTTCGTTTTCTTTTTATTCCATTAATGACAAAATTGCCCCTGCTGCTGTGGCCTCTAAACTGAACTGAGAACTGGGACTTAAGATAGTTTTAGTTTTGGATCGAATTTGTTGTTGTTTGACCTTGTGTTGACTGACCTGGACTTTGATGTAATTATTTCAGAAACTTGAGGACTGAATTGTATAGACTAAAGCCTGTGAGGACCATTTTGAGATTTCTGGAAAACTTTAAGGACTTATTTTAGATTCTGTTTTGACTTTAGTTGACTGTTAGTGGGCTGTTTCGTTAAGACTCTGAAAGTTGGGGAGTGTTTCTGTAACACCCCGTCTTTTTTATTTATTTATTTATTATTTTATTATTTAATTATTTAATTTAGTTAATTAATTATCAGAGTAAATTATTTATTCGATAATTACTTAATTAATTTCGCGTAAGCTAGTTCGTTTCGTTTCGTTTGGATCAAGCTGGAAGACTGGACCATTCTGACCTCTTGTTGGCCCAATTCTTAGCCCAGTCAAAGGCCTGATTGACCGGCCCACTTTGACCTAACCCTAACCCTAGTCAGATTCATCCCATCCTCATTCTCAGCCGTAAAACACAAGAGAAGAAAGAAGAAAGAAAGAAAGAAAGAAAGAAAGAAAGAAAGAAAGAAAGAAAAGAAAGA
>CM051458.1:34556062-34751037 GCA_028274465.1 Plantago ovata
TTCAAATCTGATTGCTCAAATCAGAGAGATATGAAGCAAATTTAGAGTGCCCTCTCCAGCTGACAACTGTGATGCTCAAAGGCTCTTTTTGTTCCTGTGGTGGCTGATCCCCACAAATAACTGAGGAAGAGGAAGTGACAAGTGTTGCTTTGTATAAGCACGTTGAGCTAGTCATTTGACTGATGATGAAGAAGAAGAAGAAGATATGAGAACATTCCACTGATCCCAGTGATGATGAAGGAAAGATTCTAAGGACAAAAAGGATGACATGATGACAATCAAGGTCCAAGTCCTGGTGCTGGTGGATTAAGTTGACAGCTGCTGAACTAATCCTCTGACAATCAGCAAGCTGATCAACAACAATCTCAGCAAGAATCTCAACCTCCTCCTGCTGCTGCTGAAAATCAAGCACCTACAAGGTGCTGATACTGAAGAAGAATACGCCAGAAAAAGGGCTGCCTTGAAAAATGGCAAAGTCCAGTTCTGATGCCAAGGTTACTGAAGAAAACCTTGAAGATGAGGATGAAGAAGATGAAGATTACCAACAGCTCTAAAAATAGTCTCGTGATCCATGCAAGGCATACGCAGGATCTGGAAATTGGTGAATCTTCAAGACAAAATCGAAGGAAGTTCCATCCCTTCCACTTACTACTGGCGCAACTCCAGTTATTGAGTCTCAAACGTTGCCTTCAGCAACTACTCAATTAAACTAACTACTGGCGAAACTCCAGTAATTGAGCCCCAAACTCAATTGAAACAACTATCTACTGGTGAAACTCCAGTCGTTGAGTCTGAAGTGTTGCCATCAGCAACCACTCAACAAAAAGGAAGTGAAGCTACTGACAAAGGCTCCAAAGTCGCTCAACTTGATGAATCTGAGGTGATGACGACTTGTCAGAAAATGATGATGAACAATCCAAAGAGACCCAAAAGTCGTTCAGATTCCTCCTCTGATTACATCGATGATTTAGACGATGGACTAAGAGCCGAATTGCTGACGCGTGATGATCAGTTTGCTTCTGAATTAAGGTTCATTCCTTAACACCGCATTTAGTGCCGTTCCAAGAGTTGAGGAGTTTACTCCCAGAATTCTAGCACTAAAGAAGTCCATGATGCCTGCAAAGCTGAAGATGAGGCATTGCTTGCTGAGAGCCCACTTGACATTGGAAAAATATTGGCTACAGTGCTGAGACGCACTACAACTTTGACAAGCTCAGAAGACATAAGTCTTTATCACAAGAGCTATGAAGAAGATGTAAGTCAGGCGCTCAGCTTGCAAAGACTGCTCTCGTCAAAGCTCAGAATATTATGGATGAGAAGCCGCAACAGAGAAAACATGAAGAGAACATGATGAATATTCAAAAAGAGTAGCACAATGAACTCTGACCAACAAGAATCATCATGAAGTATAACAGTCTCACACTCTTGCTGAAAATTGCAATGAGTTTTATTCTCTGCACATCACTCCGATGTTGCAATCCATGTCTAAGGGGGAAAAGAAGACTAGAAAAAGCAATCAACCCCTCCTACTCCTGCTGCTGATGTGCCACTTCCACTAGAACCTCTTGCTGAAAGAGAGCAAAGTTCTAAAAGACAAGCAGAAACTGAGTTAAATTCAGCAAGTACCAAAAAGAAAAAACCGCTGCTGAACTCAAGATTTCTGTCACATTGAAAGTCATCACAATCTGAATGAAGATGATGAAGAAGATGATGACAATCAAACAATAGCTCAAGCCATAAGAGCTAGACCCTAACAGCCATAACTCCGCTGGCCACTCAAAGGCATTTTTCGTCTGACTCTTCAGCAGAGATCAAGACAATGCTAAAACAAGAAGAAGAAGGCAAAGACAGGAAGAGAAAAGGCTGGCCAGCATTGCTATTGGCTCCGGCATTGAATATACTAAGACCAGCAATGAGGAAACCACTCAGAATGTAATAATAAAACATTCATGGTTGCTGGATTTTAAAGCTGGAAGACTTGCTGATGAATGAGTTCTTTCCTACAGCCATTTGAATCAGATGTTCAATGGATTGAACTCAAGGTCCAAAGAAAGCAAGGGAAGAATCCTTCCCAAGAAATATTGCTGGGAAATGGTTGAATCTAGAGGTCTATGTAAGAAGAGTTGCCATTGGTAAGACATACAAGCAAGAACCAAATCTGATCAAACCACCTGCATCGCTTACTATGCTGACCCGGTAACAAAGAAACCTAAGAAGAAACTTGGATTGATTCCTTATGAGTACTTCTATCTTACTGCTCAAGATCAAGAAGAAGATCTTCTCTGGTAAGAAAGATTCATCCGAGAAACATTTCAGATACACAGCTTCTCCATGCCAGCAATTGGGGCATGCATCTGTGGGTAGTTAACTACATGGAAATGAATGCTGAAAAGCATCATCATACTGCCTGCATAAATGCAAGAATTCTTCAACTACAAGTCCGTAGGCTTCTGGAAAACTACGAGAAGGATTGTGTTGAATTCACTGCTCTTGCTGAGAAGAGTGTAAGAGAGATTCTGAGAAAATCCTCTGAAAGAGTTTAAGTCCCTGCAATAGTTTCTTGTTAAAGTTTTTGTTTGCTGATTCATTGTTATCTAAGCTTTCTTGTAAACTTCTGAATGATAATTTTCAGCAATGAATTCTTTTTTGACTCTTATTGGTTTTGATTATGCAACTTACTTATGCTTACTGTTTATTATTTCAAGTATGCTTGCATTAATCATCTGATTTATTCAACATCAGAAACCTCTAAAGGGTAACAATTAATTTAGCCATGGATTGCTAACATCAAAAAGGGGGAAATTTGTTAGGAAACTTGTAATTTTGATGAGCAATTAACCATGCTAAATTAAGAACAGTCCAGTAACTAGTACTCTTAAGGTCCATAGGAATTTAGAATTTTAAGGACATTGTAAAAGAGGAACGTTTGCTGATGACTTAGATAGGTGTTAGATAAGTTATTTCTTCTGTGGATGACGTACTTTAATTTCTGTGAAGAAATTAATCTATTGACACATTTGCGTATGATGTATTTTATTTTCTGAAAAGAAAATATCTTATTGATGCTTAGCTTTGATTTATCTTATTTTCTGAAAAGAAAATGACCTATTGAAGCATTTGCTGAAGATGTATTTTGTTTATTACAAACAAATTATTGAAGCAAATAAGAAACCGGTCAGAATCTTGAAGACTTTTGAAGATCTGAAGACTTGAAGACTTGAAGATTGCTGAAGACTGGTAAGGCACGTGTTGCTCAGAAAGTGAAATTTCAGCAACAGCATTGCATAAGTGAAAATCTGAAAGACAGAGTAGGTTGTGCTTGCTGAAACTGAAAATGAACACTTGCTGATGAACATATGTGACCTCTTGCTGAATGTACGTGATTTTGCGCTCCAATGTTACTGTTTGAATTCTATTCAAAGGTGCATTTAATGCAAAGCTTACACACAAAGGACATGAAGACTAGAAGACAAACAAAGGTTGCTGCTGAAAGTACAAAAGCAAGATACTGACATGTTAAGGAACAAAAGCCTTAGGATTTGAAATTCAAACGGCTCCTTACTTGCACTATAAATAGAGGTCATCCGGCAAAGAGTTGAAGTGTGTGAACAACGTGATCAAACTCTCACTTGTGCTTAAAATTCACAAACCTTCAAACACTCTTACTGCCATTGATCCGTTCCAAGACTTAAAGCTTGAAAAAGCTACTTGTGAAGAAGTAGAACAAACTCGGCTAAGAAATTAGTTAAGTGTTCTTTCCTTCAAACAAGAACAAGTCTTGACACCAGAAACAATCAAACTTGTTTACTGCAAAGTATTCCAAGTTGTGTTTCTTAGATTACTTGTTGTAACTGAATAAGTTATAATTAAGTTATCTCACCCCAAAACTCTCTAACTGAAAATACACCCTTTCAGGCGTGATATTCAGGGGGAACTTAATCGAGCAAGCTTTTGCTGATTAAAAGTACCAAGTTTGGTGGAGAACAAGGTTGAGTTCTCTAGTTTAGGTTGGAGACAAAGCAAGTGTGCTTTGGTTTCTGTTGAATCGCTTTAGATAGGAGATTGTAAGGAACCTCAATCATATCTTAGTGGATTCAGTCCTAGAAAGGACAAAGTGGATTAGTTGGGAGATTACGCCACTCTCAGATACCACTCTAAAAGTGTTTGTGTGATTTACTTACTGCATTTAGCTTTCAGCAAATTATATCTGTTTGTACACAGTCACTCACATCACTTGCTGAAAATCTTTACTTGCTGAAAAAGCACTTTTCGTTTCAAAGACTTCCGCTCTCTGATTTTAAGTATCAGCAAACCAAGCTACTGTAAAGTAACTTACTCATGCTGAGAAAGTTAAGTATCAGCAACCTCATTACTGTAAAGTAATAAGTACTTGCTGAGAAAGTTTTAAACGACAAAAGTTTGAAAAGACTATTCATCCCCCCCCCTCTAGTCTTTTCTTGTTGTTTAAAGGGACCAACAGAACCTCACTGAGATCCTTTATCTCACACTCTCTTGTTTTCAAAATTCCTTCCTTCCAGATACTGCTGATGATGTTCGCGAATAGGATGCCAGCGACTGAGAGAAGGGTCTGGGGTGTCTTGGGATTTTATTTCAAAATAAGAAGATGAACTTTTTACTTTCTTCACTCGTTGTTTCATTTAAATTCTAAGTTTATCGTTGGATATTTATTTGTTTCTGTTAGCGTTGTGCGCGTCAAAGATTATTTTGGCATTAATTGTCGACCGTTGCTATTAAAGTTAATTTTTATTTTCTTTTTCAAGAAATTATTTTGTTTTCAAAACCGGTACCGTTACAGTTTCTTATAATTTCTGAAACTTGTCGAACCTATGTGTGATGTCGTAAAACCTAAAGGACTTTTCTGCAGTAACTGTTTTGAGTGTAAATTAGTAATTCCACGATCTCCGGACTAAACTGTTAAACTGAGTTTCTTTTTAGGGTTGTTCTGAAGTTTTTTAAAACCTGTAGTAATGTTTTGTAAATTACTGTGAGGGTATTTTTGGTAATTCTGAAATCTGAGTTTTAAAAATGTTTTCTTAAAGCTAGTGAAGTTATTAGTTTATGTCTTGGTGAAGTTGAGTAATTATTTACCCTCTAGCTTTGTTGGGTAAGGGCTGTGTGACTAACTTAGAGGTCCCGAGTTTGAGTCCCTCCTTCTACACCTCTCCACCGACTTTTTATTTTATCCGTGTAGCTTTTGTTCGACTTCTAGTAGTAACTAGACACTTTATGCTTAGGTGCTCCGTTCGTTAGCTCGTAGTGAGTTGCGCGTTTGTGGAACCTTTGCTGGCATGTTTAAGGTGAATGTTCACCCCAAAGTTTGTTTGGTTTTGAAACCTGGAAGGCAATGTGCTATGCATGTATATATACATATTTGTATTGTATTCTGTATGCTACTGCTTTAAAAGTAAATATGCCCTATGCATGACCATTTTACTTTATTATGTACGGTGTTCTTCTGTTTGTACTGACTCTTCTGCAGGAATGTAACTCGGTTATCCGAGCACATTATCTGTTATTGTTTCTGTCTATTTCTGTGTGGTCGGTCGATTAGATTGTAACTAGGGAGACTTGGGTAGTGTGGACTATCGGGTTTATTTGGTTATTCCCTAGTCTATTCCCTTTTAGACGCGAGGCAGAAGTCGCTGAGGTCTATTAGGGTCGTAGGTTCTGTTTCTGTTTCTGTCTAGAGTTGTACCCTCAGGAGGGAGCTATAAGGGCATACTGGGAGTAGGAGTAACAAGACGGGCTGCAACAACGGACTTCACCTTATCTGTTTCTGTCTGTCTCTCTACTCTGTTATCTGCTTCTGTTACTCTCTTACTTGCTACAAATGCTTTTGTTTTCAAAACAGTTTACTGTTCTGTCTTTTAACTTAGAACCTCACTGAGATCCTTTATCTCACACTCTTTCTGTTTTCAAAATTCCTTCCTTGTAGATTTTGTTGAAGGAGACCAAGTCTAGGCGTCCAGTGACTGAGAGTTGGGTTTGGGAGCTCATGGGATTTTATTTGCTAGAAATAAGAAGAAAAACTCTCTAATCTTCACTGTCTGTTCATTTTAAAATTTACACTGAGTTTAGTTACCATTATCACTGTTCTACTTTAAATTTGTAAGCTCATTTGAGCACCGAAACCTACTCCTTGACATTTATTGTAGATAGTTATTTTCGAATTTCAAAAATTACTTTATTTCAGGAAATTATTTTATTTTAAAAAATCGGTACCGTTACAGTTGATATCAGAGCTTGAGTTCAAACTCAAGCTTGCTAGGATAGGATCTTCTGGCCTTTGGGTGTGTGTGTGAGGGGCCGAGTCGCTGGATATAGATTGAGTGGTTTGTGTTCTGTCTCTTTTAAAGTTTGGTCTTCCACATTAACTCTGAACCGTCATGTTCGTCTGTTAACTGTCTTACTAATTTGTCTTCTGTCTTTCGAAACCGTCTTGCTATTCATTCTGTTTAACTTCTACTAAGTTCACAAGCTTACTATTGTTACTTTGTTCATTTTATTTAAGGCGATTATATTGTTTTTATTAATTGCATGAGTATTTGCTTAAAAGTATGTTTAATTACCATAATGTCATTAGTTGCATGCTTTAATGTTTAAACACTTATTTATGCATTAGGTTTACTTATCGAAGTTCATATATGTTCTTGCTTGGTTCTGTCATACTGTAATCTATTGTTTAACCAAAGTCGACATAAATCACTGACAGGCGGCCGACTGTTTAAGTGATTCGTGTTAACTGAGGTCAAATGACTGATCACTTTGAGAGAGAACACTTTGGGCCATTGCTTGCTTAATGTGTTTTTGATGTGTATTGATGAACCGGAATTTGTCAGATTCTAATTAATCAAATAAATTTGTTATTAAGCCAAAGGCAATCCACAACTACAACGAAAACCGTAGTGTAGCAGTAGAATGACTCGAGTGTCGTTCTCTCAGGACTATAACTAGCTTTATCTAATTTAATTTAGAATATAAAAACAGCAGACAGATAGCAAGGGGTTTTTCTAACAGATAATTGAGATTGGTGATAGTATGATCCTTCAAAGCATAACGGGTCGATAATCATACATAAATTCCTCGGTCTTGCATAGAGATCTTTGAATCAATCTAGTGTCCTGTTGCAATTATTAAGCACTACGAAGATAATGGGTCTGACAAGTCAAGCACTATTGTCCTATTGTGTTCCGTAATTATTCAACACTACGAAGATAAACTCGCGTACAGGTCGACAAGTGTCCAATTGTGCATAATAATTAATACAACATACGAGAATTTAGGTTGTGCCTGATCAACGAAATAAAGCAATGACACGGAGTATAATGCGCGATATAGCCATTAGCATGATTATCTTCCCTTCGCTAAGAATTCACATACTACCACCAACGATAAGTTTAGCTACTCATAATAGGCATGCAATCAACAGAAATCATAGAAGAAAACATGTTGAAAGATAAATAAGAATAAGTAGATTAAACTGTAAGATACAAAGTTACCGAAGGTTGTCAATCTCCGAAGAATTGCGATCCTACAAGCTCCAATCCGCTATGAAAAAGTGTCCCCTAAGCTACGGACCCCCAGAACAGGCTCTAGGAAGTAGGTCTGGAAAAGTATGATTTTCGGAGAAAACTGAGCAACTATATATAGGCTTCGAATTATTGTGGGGCGGTTCGCCCCACACACCGGGCGGTTCGCCCGGTGTGGGGCGGTTCGCCCCACATCTGCGGCGGTTCGCCCCGGAGATAAATTCGCGGAATTCCGCATTTTCGACGCGTTTTTGGATTTCTTCCCCTTTTCGGACTCGGTTTCTGACTTCTAGTGGCCTTCTAACCTCCAGATTCGGCCCCTAGACTCCAAATCTTATCCGGAAACCTTTAGATACTCCAAATAGGCTTCTGGAACACCAATTCCTTGTCAACTTCAATATAATTGCCCGGAAATCTTCGATTTTCAACCAAAACCTGTAAAATAAAATCTAAAGGGAAACGTGACAGTATTCTAATAAAATGCACTAAAATATAGCTAAATTAACATAGAGGATAGCTAAAATAGGTGAAAAAGACTCGAATGAAAGTGTAAAATACACATTCATCATGTATCTTTCAATTTATGTTTGCCTTGAATGCTAGGTTAGACACACTCGAGGATTTACTTATTGATTAGTTGCTATCTTCCTATAGACTCCCTAGTTTGATTTGACTTTAGTAATTTTGTTTACTTTTACGCGCCTCTTGCTCGTTCACGTTACATTTACTTAAGTCAGTGCCTTAGTTCACGTTTACGCCTTAAGATAGTCACGCTTGAGAACGTTAATTTACGTTACTGATCTTAGACTAATTGCGATAGGATGGCTCCAAGGAACAACACTCGCGCTACCAGCAACAGCAACCACGCTGCCAATGATGCTAATGCACAAGACTCGATGCAGCAGATGATTGCAGCTCCAAATGCCTCCCGCCAAGTAGAAAGTGCAATTGCGCTGCCAGTTATGCCATATCAAGAAACTCTAACGCTGTCGAAAGCGTAGAGGTTCACTCGTTTTCACCTGGAAAGGTTTGATGGATCACCCCATTCAAGGAAAGCTGAAGTTTGGATTGAGGGCATCGAGGATCTGTTCATTATCTTGCACATCAACGATGCACAATTGGTGGAACTTTCAGTGTTTCAGCTCGATGGACCAGCACGCCGTTGGTGGGTCACAGTTGATGCACGATGGAGGAGAAAAGGAAAACCTCGCACAAGGGAGAATTTGTGAAGGAATTGGTGGACAAGTATGTTTCCCGCATTGTCCGTAAGAGAAGAATTAGTGAGTTTGAAAATTTGGGGCAAGGGAAGATGACGGTGCCCGAGTGATGAATCACGGATGTCGTGCTCCGAATTCAATCAAATAAATTTGTAATTTAGCGAAAGGCAATCCACAACTACAACGAAAACCGTAGTGTAGCAGTAGAATGACTCGAGTGTCGTTCTCTCAGGACTATAACTAGCTTTATCAAATCTAATTTGGAATATAAAAACAGCAAACAGATAGCAAGGGGTTTTTCTAACAGATAATGGAGATTGGTGATAGTATGATCCTTCAAAGCATAACGGGTCGATAATCATGCATAAATTCCTCGGTCTTGCATAGAGATCTTTGAATCAATCTAGTGTCCTGTTGCAATTATTAAGCACTACGAAGATAATTGGTCTGACAAGTCAATCACTACTGTCCTAATGTGTTCCGTAATTATTCAATACTACGAAGATAAACTCGCGTCCAGGTCGACAAGTGTCCAATTGTGCATAATAATTAATACAACATACGAGAATTTAGGCTGTGCCTGATCAACGAAATAAAGCAATGACACGGAGTATAATGGCGATATAGCCATTAGCATGATTATCTTCCCTTCGCTAAGAATTCACATACTACCACCAACGATAAGTTTAGCTACTCATAATAGGCATGCAATCAATAGAAATCATAGAAGAAAACATATTGAAAGATATATAAAATAAGTAGATTAAACTATAAGATACAAGTTACCGAAGGTTGTCAATCTCCGAAGAATTGCGATCCTACAAGCTCCAATCCGCTATGAAAAAGTGTACCCTCAGCTACGGACCCCCAGAACAGGCTCTGGGGAAGTCCTACCTAAAACTACAGAGAGAGGTGAGAAAGTAGGTCTGGAAAGATATGATTTTCGGAGAAAACTGAGCAACTATATATAGGCTTCGAATTACTGTGGGGCGGTTCGCCCCACACACCCGGCGGTTCGCCCCACATTTGCGGCGGTTCGCCCGACGGTTTTTTCGCGGAATTCCGCGTTTTCGACGCGTTTTTGGATTTCTTCCCCTTTTCGGACTCGGTTTCTTACTTCTAGTAGCCTTCTAATCCTATCCGGAAACCTTCAGATACTCCAAATAGGCTTCTGGAACACCAATTCCTGGTCAACTTCAATATAATTGCTCCGAAATCTTCGAATTTCAACCAAAACCTGTAAAATAAAATCTAAAGGGAAACGTGACACTATTCTAATAAAATGCATTAAATATTGCTAAATTAACATAGAGGATAGCTACAATAGGTGAAAAAGACTCGAATGAAATTGTAAAATACACATTCATCAAACTCCCCAAACCGAACCTTTGCTTGTCCTCAAGCAACTAAGCTAGACTCTAATACAAAAAACATGCAAGACACAAAATGGAGTCTCATGCCAAATAAAATGAACTAATCTACTGAATCCATCAAATAACATATGAACAAAAACCATATAAATCAAAACATGAATATAGGTTGAAGAATACCTCGATTGACTTTTACACATCCACATAAGCACTTATGTCAAGACAAGATAGTCTCTCGTAACATTCTCTACCTGGACCTAGTCAGTGACGACGTAATGAAGCATGCTAAGATACGAATGGTTGTCCCGTGCCTATGAAACTGAGGACTTACTGCTGTCCCACATGTTAAGACTTTCCCTCAAAAAAGAGGTCGAACCAGTACTGGCTCTCATCAAACGAATGAGGGTTCCCTATAAAAGTTAACACTCCCCTATTCTACCCATCTCTCAAGTAAAGTCTTAAGCTATTCACCCCTTCCTAAATGGCAGGACGAGGGTGGTCTAGAACAGATGACACTCAAGACAAAAAATAAAAAACAGAATATTACAACACGATAACGAACAATACAAAAAATGGAAAATAAGACTCAACACTTTGCTAAACTGCTATTTGGCTTCCTTTTTGGACCCTTCTTTGCTTTTTTGGGGTCTTTTCTTTTTCTCTTTTTTCTTTCCAGATTCTTTTTTCCTTTTCTTTTTTTTCTGGAATTTTTTCTTTTCTTCTTTTTTTTTTCGATTTTTTTTTAGCCAGCAGTAGCATAACAAAAAGAGAAACAAAATGACTCACACGACTTCCCCAAACCTATTCGAAAGAATAGGTTGGAGTACAAAATTCACGGAAAAGGAAAAATAAACTCACGATACGAAAATGAAAAACAGAAACAAGTCTAATGATGGTGTAACCCCCTCCCCAAACCTATTCGGAAGAATAGGTTATAAACAAAGGATCACACAACCTCACACTACCTCCTTCCTAGGAATTTAGCAATCTCAAAGCATGGTGAAAACTTGTTGCCTCTTAGGTACATAATTACTCGGGAAAACAACCATAAGACCCTAACATGCATCATCCTATTATAAACGTCTTCGTGAACCGCAGTAGAGAAAACACCACTAAGTGATGTCGAGACTACCAAGCTTAACTAAGTGCAATACATAAATGTGACAAGCCAAGCGAGAAAAACCTCAAACAAATTCATAGAGATGAAGCATACGATTAATGGCATAGTTAGTTGATCTACCCAATAAAAAAGTTCAAAAAATTCGGCAATAAACTCCATATAAAACATGCAAGACTATCCTAGGATGAATGTAGTGAATGCAACCTAAAAATCTATGAAAGCAGTAAACGTGCAAATGCAAATGCAGACGGATAAAGCATGCGAGAAGCAAATAGTTCAAGAATGAATGCATGCAGAAAAGCAGTAAAGAAAGCGATAAAAAATTCCGGGTTGCCTCCCGGATAGCGTCATTGTTTAAAGTCTTTGACTCGACTCCTGTCTGCGCCTATCTCTTCTTTTTGCGGGTACTAGGCTTCGCCTTCATTGATCTCCTCTCCATGCCACGAACCTGTGAATAAGAAAGAATATAGGCTGCATGACCACAGTAGTGAGTAGTAATATCAGGCGGATCAGGTGGATCAGATATGGCTTTCAACACGTGTTGCTGCCATCTACTTCAATAGTGCAAGTTCTTTGGTAGATGTCCACCACGGAGCGTAGTTTAGTCAAGAACGTTTGCCCTAAGAGTATGACATCCCCCGTTCCAGGTGCAAACGCCGGCATAACTACAAAATTGGTGTATATAGATGCTTCACCAATCTTGACCAACACATTTTCACAACGCCCTCGGGTCTCATAAAGGATCCATCCGCCAGTTGCACAATAGCCTTTTGCTCAGATAGTTTTCCAAGGTTGCTCTTTTCAAACACATTCAAAGGGATTATGTTTGAGTAGGATCCCGTGTCTAGTGTGGCACGGACATCTTCAAGCTCACCAATCCCTACCTTAACATCGAAACTTTTAGGGAGTGGTTCGGGATCCTCTTGCTCCTTATCACTTGCGTCAGAACCAAGGTCCTTCTCTTCTTCCTCAGCCTGTAGAAGTTCTTCCTTCATGCAACACTCGCACTTAACAACCTTTTTTATGGTGATTTCGTCAGGTACATCACCACCCAATGTAATGGCATTCGATTTCACAATGTTGCTAGGCAGTTTGCCTTGTTCCCTACTTGCTCCTCGGTCGATCAATTCTTGCATCTTTTGATGGGCAAGCCTAGTGCTCTCTTCCAACCTATCAAGCCTTGCCCTAGTCTTCTCGGAGTCCTCTTCATAACGTTTGAGAAAACTTTGTGTGTGATCAACCATCTTCTGCAAGTTCTCCATCAGTTGAGCCGACTTCGACTTCGGTGGCTCTTTCGGAGCGGGGTTTTCGCAGTGATCATTACCATAGTTCAGCCTACTACGGTCTTGGTTAGGTCCATAAGTTTGGTTAGCCGGTGCATATCCTTGATTGTTGCGGTATCCTCTTCTCCAGAATCCACCTCGAGGATTCCTACCGTCTTGTCCGTAGCTAACTTCTTGAGTACCAAACTCCGTAGCAAAGGCTTCTTCTTCGCCTCCTCGAGCCCAGTTGCCATCATCATATGCCAGCTCCGATCTACACATATGAGCCCCATGCCCATAGTTCTTGCATATTCGGCATACTTCGTTCGAAACAGTTGTTCCGGTGGCGCTCTTGAGGACTTGCTTCAATTCGTTGGTAAAGCACTCGAATTGATCCCCATTCCCCCTGTACATAGGGGCTTCTTGAGTCGGTGGAGCTTCAGGTCCACGTCTCCTAACCATTGCTCTTGGGTCCTTGAACTGCGAACCCTTAGCAAGCCTTTCGAAAACAGCCCAGACGCCTTTTGCGGTTTCCTCCCAAATATTGCCTCGGCATTTGAAATCCACCACTTGTTGGTTCTCGAAGGTTAGTCCATTGTAGAAGTGTTGGACTAGGTCGGAAAGTTCAAAACCATGGTGAGGGCACTTGTTCGTGAGATCTTGGAACCTCTCGAACGCGGTGTAGATGGTCTCATCATAGTCTTGCTTGAAACCAGTGATATGCGCCTTTAGCGCGGTAGTCAAAGTGTGAGGGAAGTATTTCTCCATGAAAGCTGAAAAAACCTTTTCCAAGTGTCCAGCGAGCCGGCTGGTAGAGAACTCAACCATGACTTGGCTCTGTTGCCAAGTCCCATAGCAAAAACCTTCATCCACAACTCATCCGTTGTTATGTCAGCTCCGGTCGTGGGAGTTGGTTGACGAAATCATCGATATCGTGCAAGTACCCCATCACATCTTCCCTTGATAAGCCATAGAACCTCGGAAGTTGTTGGAATGCGTGGTTCTTGATCTCCAGATCTCGGGTTGCAGACGAAAGTACTATCGCCGGTCCCCTCATACGATCCTTGGTGGGTTGAACCCATGCCTTCAGTGGTCTAGCTTCTGCCATTCCGTCGATTTCCTTGAAAAGAATGTGTAGAGATTCAAAGAAATCGGTTTCCCCTATTTCCTCTAGTTTGCGCCTTTCAAGTAGTCGCCTTCTTTGGTGGTAGACTCTGTCGATCTCAGCAATTGAATCAGGAAGCGGTGTTCCTGCAGAACGTGTATGCGGCATACACTATCTGTAACAGACTAGGAAAGCAGTATCAGAGAGAGATTAAAAAGGAAAACTAAAACTAGTAGGATTAGGAATCTAAAGCTGAAAATATAAACAAATTAAACAGAAAAAAAGAGTATAGTCCCCGGCAACGGCGCCAATTTGATGAACCGCGGATGTCGTGCTCCGAATTCAATCAAATAAATTTGTTATTTAGCCAAAGGCAATCCACAACTACAACGAAAACCGTAGTGTAGCAGTAGAATGACTCGAGTGTCGTTCTCTCAGGACTATAACTAGCTTTATCAAATCTAATTTGGAATATAAAAACAGCAAACAGATAGCAAGGGGTTTTTCTAACAGATAATGGAGATTGATGATAGTATGATCCTTCAAAGCATAACGGGTCGATAATCATGCATAAATTCCTCGGTCTTGCATAGAGATCTTTGAATCAATCTAGTGTCCTTTTGCAATTATTAAGCACTACGAAGATAATTGGTCTGACAAGTCAATCACTACTGTCCTAATGTGTTCTGTAATTATTCAACACTACGAAGATAAACTCGCGTCCAGGTCGACAAGTGTCCAATTGTGCATAATAATTAATACAACATACGAGAATTTAGGTTGTGCCTGATCAACGAAATAAAGCAATGACACGGAGTATAATGCGCGATATAGCCATTAGCATGATTATCTTCCCTTCGCTAAGAATTCACATACTACCACCAACGATAAGTTTAGCTACTCATAATAGGCATTCAATCAATAGAAATCATAGAAGAAAACATATTGAAAGATATAAGTAGATGAAACTGTAAGATACAAGTTACCGAAGGTTGTCAATCTCCGAAGAATTGCGATCCTACAAGCTCCAATCCGCTATGAAAAAGTGTCCCCTAATCTACGGACCCCCAGAACAGGCTCTAGGAAGTCCCTACCTAAAACTACAGAGAGAGGTGAGAAAGTAGGTCTGGAAAGATATGATTTTCGGAGAAAACTGAGAAACTATATATAGGCTTCGAATTACTGTGGGGCGGTTCGCCCCACACACCCGGCGGTTCGCCCGGTGTGGGGCGGTTCGCCCCACATTTGCGGCGGTTCGCCCGGCGGGTTTTTCGCGGAATTTCGCGTTTTCGACGCGTTTTTGGATTTCTTCCCCTTTCCTGACTCGGTTTCTGACTTCTAGTAGCCTTCTAACCTCCAGATTCTTCTGCTAGACTCCAAATCCTATCCGGAAACCTTCAGATACTCCAAATAGGCTTCTGGAACACCAATTCCTTGTCAACTTCAATATAATTGCCCCGAAATCTTCGAATTTCAACCAAAACCTGTAAAATAAAATCTAAAGGGAAACGTGACACTATTCTAATAAAATGCATTAAAATATAGCTAAATTAACATAGAGGATAGATAAAATAGGTGAAAAAGACTCGAATGAAAGTGTAAAATACACATTCATCACCGAGTATGATCTTAAATTCACAAGATTGTTGAAGTATGTGCCACACTTCCAAAATAATGAAATGGAAAAGATGAGGTACTTTGTACGAGGGTTGAAGCCTAAGATCAGGTTCAACCTGTTTGGAATCAAGATGTCAATTTAAGCGAAGGCCGTGGGAAGAGCTGCTGAAGTGGAGGATGATTTAGGAAAGCTTGAGAGCTATGAACCTCATCGATATGGAAAAAGAAGTTTTGATCATGTGAGTAGCCAAGATCGTCCGTCTCCATCCTAGTATCCTCGCAATCAGTGTGAAAGTCGACCTCGTCAACTCGATGATATTTCTGGAGTGTCAACTAGGAGAAAGTGTAATTTCTGTGGAGGAACAACTCACGAGGAAGGCAACTGCTGGAAGAAGAAGGGTTGGTGTTTGTCTTGTGGCAGCAGGGATCATAAGGTAAACGGATGTCCGAGGCGTCGCTCTCTGATTAAGGAAGGATGGCATGGTAGCACGGTTTTGAAAAACCATGGAGTTGGTGCAACAGCCAAGGGGAAGGTCCACAGTGGGGTTGGACATGAGGGTCAATCAGCAAATGTAGCAAAAGGTACGCTCATTTGGACAAACTTCTTCTAAGTCGTGTTGGTTTATCGAACTGCACTTGTTTCGTTAGGTTAGACTCACTTTGGGGTTTAATTATCGACTATTTATTGAGGATTTACGAATAAATGTTCTTGTTGAAGAAGCAAGCTTTATTTGCCTTAGGTTAGTTACGACCGCGTTAACTTTTGTGTTGCAAAGTTTGACCTTTCATCCGGCGTTTGAAGTTGAAGACTTTCGATTCTCCGTTCCTCGTTCGTTAGTTTTACGCTAGTTAAGTTTTGAGGACGAAACTTCTTTAGGGGGGGGGGGGAAGAGTGTAACACCCCGTATTTTGTTTTTCTTATTTTTTTTAATTATTTAATTACCTGAATAATTTATTTTATTTGGTAATTATTTAATTTCTTTTCCGTGCAACCGAATTCGATTTTAGAAAGTTCGTGTAGTAGTAATTCATCTTGTTCCCCTTTTGGGATAGCTAGCAATCTGATTTTGTAGCCTTCCTCGGCCCAAATCTAGTTGAGTGTAGTTGGCTCAATTCTCGTTGTGGCCCATTCTGATATGGCCTGTCTGATGGCCCATGTAGCTAAACCCTAAACCTAATTCTACCAAAACTACTCGAGCCTCCCCCATTCCCACTCTTCACGCCACCTTGTTGAGAAGAGCCAAGAAAGAAAAGAAAAACTCATTTATTCATTTTTCTTCTTTTCAATCCACACCACACAGACTTAAATCATCTTCATCTCATCACCTCCATTGCCATCTTTCATCATCATCTCCACTACTCCATCATCATCTATCATCATCCCAAATCGAACCCACCATCATTATAAAAATCCAACGGCGCCAGTTCCGTTCTGCTTTGATTTTGTTCCACCGTATCAGCTCCTCTCTGGTGCTTTTCTGTTCTGTTCAGTCCGTGTCGTCCCGCTCCGTTCGCGTGCCCCGTTCCGGATCCATTTTTGTCCAGTCCAGTCCTGTTCGTCGCTCTGTTCCATTTCAGATATGCTCCGGTAAGTTTGTTCGGCCGATTCTAGTTTAATTATATTCCAATCAATGTAAACCATGTTTTAATCCCCTCGATTCCGTTTTGATTCGCAGCTTGTTCTCTATTCTGGTTCGTTCGAAGGTAAAGTGCTATGCCCTGTTCTTTTTCATTTTCTTTTTTTTTCCTTTAATGACCGAATTGCCCCTGTTGTTGTGACCTCTAAACTGAACTGAGAACTGGGACTTAAGATAGTTTTAGTTTTGGATCGGATTTGTTGTTGTTTGTGGACTGTTGACCTTGACCTTTCGATTGTTGACCAAATCTGGACAGTTTGACCTTGTGTTGACTGACCTGGACTTTGATGTAATTATTTCAGAAACTTGAGGACTGAATTGTATAGACTAAAGCTTGTGAGGACCATTTCGAGATTTTTGGAAAACCTTAAGGACTTATTTTAGATTCTGTTTTGACTTTAGTTGACTGTTAGTGGGTTGTTTCGTTAAGACTCTGAAAGTTGGGGAGTGTTTCTTATAATTTCTGAAACTTGTAGAAACTGTGTGTGATGTTTGAAAACCTAAAGGACTTTTATGCAGTTACTGTTTTGAGGGTAAATTAGTAATTTCACAATCTCCATACTAAACTGTTAAACTGAGTTTCTTTTTAGGGCTGTTCTGAAGTTTTTTAAAACCTGTAGTAATGTTTTGTAAATTACTGTGAGGGTATTTTTGGTAATTCTGAAATCTGAGTTTTAAAAATGTTTTCTTAAAGCTAGTGAAGTTATTAGTTTATGTCTTGGTGAAGTTGAGTAATTATTTACCCTCTAGGTTAGTTGGTAAAGGGTTGTGTGCCTATCTTAGAGGTCCCGAGTTTGAGTCCATCCTTCTACACCTCTCCACCGACCATTTTATTTTATCCGTTTAGCTTTTGTTCGATTTCTAGTAGTAACTAGACACTTTATGCTTAGGTGCTCCGTTCGTTAGCTCGTAGTGAGTTGCGCGTTTGTGGAACCTTTGCTGGCAAGTTTAAGGTGAGTGTTCACCCCAAAGTTTGTTTGGTTTTAAAACCTGGAAGGCAATGTGCTATGCATGTATATATATATATATTTGTATTGTATTCTGTATGCTACTGCTTTAAAAGTAAATATGCCATATGCATGACCATTTTACTTTATTATGTACGGTGTTCTTCTGTTTGTACTGACTCTTCTACAGGAATGTAACTCGGTTATCCGAGCACTTTATTTGTTATTGTTTCTGTCTGTTTCTGTGTGGCCGGTCGATTAGGTTGTAACTAGGTAGACTTGGGTAGTGTGGACTATCGGGTTTATTTGGTTATTCCCTAGTCTATTCCCTTTTAGACGCGAGGCAGAAGTCGCTGAGGTCTATTAGGGTTGTAGGTTCTGTTTCTGTTTCTGTCTAGAGTTGTACCCTCTGGAGGGAGTTATAAGGGCATACTGGGAGTAGGAGTAACAAGGAGGGTTGCACCAACGGACTTCACCTTATCTGTTTCTGTCTGTCTCTCTGCTCTGTTATGTGCTTCTGTTACTGTCTTACTTGCTACAAATGCTTTTGTTTTCAAAATTGTTTACTGTTCTGTCTTTTAACTTAGAACCTCACTGAGATCCTTTATCTCACACTCTTTCTATTTTCATAATTCCTTCCTTGTAGATTTTGTTGAAGGAGACCAAGTCTAGGCGTCCATCGACTGAGAGTTGGGTTTGGGAACTCGTGGGATTTTATTTGCTAGAAATAAGAAGAAAAACTCTCTCACCTTCACTGTCTGTTCATTTTAAAATTAACACTGAGTTTAGTTACCATTATCACTATTCTACTTTAAATTTGTAAGCTCATTTGAGCGCCAAAACTCGCTCCTTGACATTTATTGAAGATCGTTATTTTCAAATTTCAAAAATTACTTTTATTTCAAGAAATTATTTTATTTTAAAAAATCGGTACCGTTACACCGACCATGGAGATGTTTGGATTCTCCATGTTGATGGCTCTTCCTCGGGAAAGAATGGTGGGATAGGAATTTACTTCAAAAGCCCAGGAGGAGCGGAACTCGAGTACGTTGTTTCTCTAAGCTTCCCGGTCTCCAATAATGAAGCTGAGTATAAAGCCATCCTCATCGCTCTACGCATGGCAAAGGCACTTGAAGTGAAGAAGCTCCACCTCTTCACCGATTCTCAATTAGTCGAGAAACAAATCTCGGGAAAGTTCAAGACAAAGAAGGATTCACTAGAAGAATACAAGAGTGCCAACACGGAAGAAATCCAAAAATTTGAAAGTTGTGAGATTGAAAAATTCTCAAGAGATCTAAATCAAAGAGCAGACGCTTTGTCCAAGTATGCTTCAGCCTCCGCAGGATTGGATACCCGGAATGTGATACTCATGAAAATCGACGTCGTCCCTCCGGTCATCAAAGCCAACTGTCTTGGCCATTGATACTCAACCAAGTTGGATGCAAGGGATAGCTACCTATATCATGCACGGTAGCCTTCCTCGTGACAAAGCTGAAGCACGAAGAATCAAAGGGAAAGTTGGCCGCTACATCATGCAAGGAGACCACTTGTACAAAAGATCCTTTGAGGGAGTCTACTTGAGATGCGTAGCTGAGAAAGAAGTCCCAAAAGTTTTGGGAGAAATGCACCAAGGAAGTTGCGGGGACCATGCTGGAGGAAGAACCCTCGCACAAAAATTCATCCGCCAGGGATTCTACTAGCCAACTGTTCGTGAGGATGCTTCCCAATTCGTGAGGAGATGCGAGGAGTGTCAATTGCACGCCAATTTGATCAATGTTCCTGCCAAGACTCTCATGCCTATCTCGATCACATGCCCGTTCGACATCTGGGGTATCGACATAGTTGGTCCATTCCCAAGGGGCACGGGACAGAAAAAATTCATCATTGTCGCAGTAGAGTACTTTAGCAAGTGGGCAGAGGTTGAAGCGGTGTCTACTATAACTGAGCAAAGGTGATGAACTTCGTGTGGAGAAACATTGTGTATCGATTTGGCCTACCAAGTGTCCTCATCTCCGATAACGACTCTCAATTTTGCGGACAGAAGTTCAATAAATGGTGCAAAGAAATGAAGTTTGAGAGGAGTTACACCTCAGTAGGACATCCTCAATCCAATGGGCAGAGTGCAGCCGTCAACAAGACCCTTGTCAACAATTTGCAATAGAGGTTTGCCACAACAAGGATTGGGTCGACGAGCTTGATGGAGTAGTATGGGCGTATCGCACAACTTCGAAGACCGCCACAAGGAAAACCCCCTTCTCTCTAGTTTATGGTTCTGAAGGAGTCATACCAGTAGAAGTAGCCGTGGAACCCTCATGATCCAAGGGTATCAGCCCGAGGACAATCACAACGAAAGATGTTCGATCTAGAGATGTTAGAAGAAGCGCGAACCACTGCTTTGGCCAACATCTTGAGGTACCAAGCGTTGATTGCAAGAGCCTACAACAAGAGTGTGAAAGAGAGAGACTTCCAAGTTGGGGACCTAGTGCTTCGAAGGGCAGACATCCTGGGCAAAGTTGGAAAGATGCAACCCAACTGGGAAGGCCCCTACAAGATTTTCGAAGCAAGATCCAACGGAAGCTACCGTCTCCAAGACATGGAAGGAAGAGTGTTGAAGAACCCTTGGAATACCTCCAATCTCCAGAGGTTTTATGCCTAGAAGTTTTTAAAGGCAATGCAAAGTTTTTGAAGTGCTCCTGTGAAAGGCCCCGTACTTATGAATCAAGAGAAGTTCCTCACAAGCTCCTGTGAAAGGCCCCCTCATTTTTTTGGTTTAAGTTTTTAGGAAGTAGAACTTTGAAGTAGAGCTACCTCAGAAGAATGAAAAAGTTGTAAGAATGCTGGCCATGAAGCCCACCATTGTAATTGAATTTCCGTCAAATCAATGCAATGCATATCTTTCAGCAAAAATATTCATATAAAGCTCTATCAGTTTCTAAGTTCAAACAAAAGAGGAGCAAAGAAGTACTCGATCCACCTCTTGATCTGTATCTCCTCGCTTTTTCGTCAAGTAAAGGAAAGGCCTCCTCGAATCATCTGAAAAGTCCTCGAAGCTGGCAAACTCGAGGAGAATAGCAAGGAGTGAAGAGCAAGGTAGAGGAGAAGGAAAATTTCTACACTTATGATTTTTCAAGATTTGTCCAAAAAAGTTGTTTGATCTCGAGAAGATTATCTCAGATCGAGTAGAAAAACATCTCGACAAGTGTTTCAGATACGCCGATAGTTCGAGGAGCACATCTCAAGTAGTGTCATCAGCACTTATACTTTCTCAGCATTTCACAAATGGCGCGAGGAATTTACCTCCTCGATCTCAGTTCAGATTCATGCAAAATAACTACTCTAACAAAGTTATACGTCATAACTGAAAAAGAGTTAGTAAAATTTCCATAAGTATGGAAAGACTGAGCGAGAAACAACAACATTGGATAAAGAAGGACGATCACCATGAAAGAAGGTGATGAAACTTACAAAGTTACTACAGTAATGAAGATGATCGAACAGGTGCCACAAAGGGCCGAATAGAAAGAGAGTAAATTGTCCTGAAAAAACTTAAAGGAAAATAAGTACAACAATTTTTCACTGAGCATACTCGGGCTTCTCAGGCTTTCAAGCTCCTCGGATCAACGAGTGCGGCTCCCAGTTAACTTTGTTTGCGGGTTCGGGCCAGTAGTGCTGCCTCCTCCTCGGTTAGGGCTCATAAGCTCAAGGATCTCATTAGGATCTCGCTCTTTTTCTTGAGATTACTTGATGGCCTTCTCGAACGTGATAAGCTCGGGCTCCACGAAACCTTGAGGACGACCAGCACGGGGTCACTCACCTTGATCCATGCTGCGTTTTGAATAGCAGCCTTCTCGAACGGATGGAGGACTCTGTTAGTAAAAGTGAGAAAAATTGCATCTAAGGCTGAGCAGCGAAAGTTTAAAATTTTTAATCTCACTAAACTGATATGACTATATTACAGTTATTAAGCTAGAAGATATCACTTACGTTTCCTCCAGCAGATAAGAAAATTCACCAGGTAGTTGTTCCTCAATATCCAGACAGACCTTGCAATCTCCTCGTCCGGCTGGTTGATTTCTTCTTCGTCAGAGATGAAATCTTCGTCAACAGAATCTCCAAGATGGCTCATCAACAGGTTGATTACTTCCTTCGACCTTGGTATCCACGGGCAGTGATTTCTATCAAGAACGCTAGGAGGTTCTTCTGTTTTGAGCTAATAGAGAGAGAATATTTTCTTTCTGACTTTCAGAGAGAAAAGTGTTTTCACGTATGTTGGAATAGAATGAAAGACTTCTTTCTTTCTTTCTGATTTAATCAGTAAGTTTGTTTAGAATATCACGTAAGATTTCTTATCCCAACAAATCTAATTGACTAGAAGACTTCAAAAGTCATCAACAAATCTACAAACAGATAAATCAAATTACTAAAAGAAAGAATTAAAAGAAAAGAAGGAAAATAAAATAAAATAAATAAACAAAATACACGGGGCAGCAAAACGTTGCCCCATACCATAGGCCAGCAGTTGGGGGTTTCGACCCAGCTGCCTGGTTCTGTTTTATTTATTATTTTATTCCCTTTTCTTTATTTGGACCTCATTCTAAATCCCGTCCAAATACACAAGTCTTCAATAAATTAATTAAATCCAATTCAATTCAATTAATTATATTTCTAAAATATATATTACATATATAATGAATTAATATTAATCTAATTAATAATAATTCTATATATATATATATATATATATATATATATATATATATATATATATATATATATATATATATATATATATATCTATATATATATATATATATATATATATATATATACATAGCTCGTTTGTAGAAACACCACCTTGAAGTGTGATCCATAGGGCCTTGCATATTAAGCAATAATCTAATTAATGTCATAATAAATTCCTAGACAATTTGTCAGACAATATTAATATGCAAGGAACGTTTGTGAGGAAAACAAACCACCTGTAGTGTAGGGTACTTTGATGATACGGTCCCATCATTAACGAATACTCGAATGAGTCTAGAATATAGTTATGTGTCTATTCTAATAACTCCATTCATGGTTTCTCAATCTTATTAGTCGATCTATGAATTATGTCCAAACACCATTTTGACATATTCACATACGGTGGCCACCGGTTTTGTGATCGCATTAAATATGAGAAGTGAGTATTCTCTCCTTGTATCTATTATGGAGGAATGAATCCTATCTTGGCCCAATCACTCACACCATATGCTTTCTAGTGTACCCAACGCATGCCGTATCTACCCTACTTCGAGAGTGCAAGCGTTGCGCATGGTCAAAGTACATTATTTCACATATGATGTAGTATTGGCCTCAAGTCTAAGGACTACTAACATCACCATACACACCGATACTACCATAGACACTTAAATAGCTTTACCAAATGGTTTCTCGGTCGGGTATGCCAACACTCTCCAAAGTGTCCATATGTTCATTATGAATAACCAAATTCATTCGTAGCAGTGAGACCTACTACATCCTCGAAAGATCTAATGCAACATATGCTAACTTCAATCGCATCATTGATATCCCGTATCTCAATGACCTTCAGCTAGTGGCTTATTTTAGGACTTAATTATTGACACACAAGCTCCCACTAACTTGGTGATTACCTTAAGTCCTTGGGAACATTTTATCGAATAATTCAAACAACCAAATAATATATTCATAAAAATGTAATGCCAATTGTATTTAATAATGTATAAATAAATGAACATAAATAAATAACAATAACTGAATGTGATCAAGTACATATCTTCCCTATCGTAGGTTGTCTCTAGGACATATATACTTTCAATCTCCCACTTGGCCTAGAACCAATCACCTACGTGTCTAACACCTATGTTGTTGAAATGTCTAACATGTTTGTCAATGTTCAACACTTTGGTGAAAGGATCTGCCACATTTTCCTCAGTGGAAACTCGTTCTATAGATACTTCTCCTCTAGTTATCATCTCTCTAATTAGATAATACTTCCTAGGTACATGCTTATTCTTGTTAGTGGATCTTGGTTCCTTTGCTTGTGCAACAACGCCTTCGTTGTCGCAGTAGACCGTTATAGGACTACTATTAGGAACTACCCCTAGTTCCTTTAGGAATTCTGAAATCCAAACAACCTCCTTTGAGGCTTCTGCAACAACAATGTACTTGGATTCGGTCGTAAAATCAGCCAAGGTGGATTGCTTTGAACTCTTCCAAGTGACGGCTCCACCATTGAGTGTAAACACATACCCAGTTTGTGATTTGTAGTCGTCTGGGTCCGATTGGAAACCAGCATCGACATAACCACTCAGTCGCAACTCTTGTTGTCCACCATATACAAGAAAGGAATCTTTAGTTCTTCTAAGATACTTAAGAATTGCTTTCACAGCTGTCCAGTGTTTCATACCTAGATTCTGTTGGTGTCGACAAGTACAACTAAGTGCATAGGCCACATCCGGCCTTGTACAGTTCATGGCATACATGATAGATCCAATAGCTGATGCATATGGTACCCTTTTAATGTGTTCGATCTCCTCATCAGTAGAAGGACTATCCTTCGTAGTGAGAGCGACGCCATGTCTAGCTGGTAAGAAACCTTTATTGGATCCATCCATATTAAAGAGTTTCACTATCTTGTCGACATATGTGGATTGTGACAACCCTAACAATCTTCGGGATCTATCCCTATGGATTTTGATTCCAAGAATGTAACAGGCTTCACCTAAGTCTTTCATCGAGAAAGTCTTAGATAACCACTCCTTTGTGGATCGTAACATTTGGACATTGTTTCCCATGATTAATATGTTATCAACATATATAACCATGAAAACAATTCCAACATCGCTGCGTTTAACATTAACGCATGGATCTTCCGCACATCTGATGTAGTCAATTGATTTGACTGTTTCATCAAAGTGAATATTCCAACTCCTTGAAGCTTGCTTTAGTCCATAATGAATCTCTATAGCTTGCAAACTAATTTGGGATTTGACTTAGATGTAAAACCTTCAGGTTGTATCATATACAACTCTTCCTCGAGATTTCTGTTAAGGAAAGAAGTTTTCATATCCATTTGCCAAATCTCATAATCATAGTATGCTGCTATAGCAAGTAAAATTCGAATAGACTTAAGCTTGGCTACTGGTGAAAAAGTTTCGTCATAATCGATACCATATCGTTGACTATAACCTTTCGCCACCAGCCTAGCCTTGTATGTCTGTATGTTGCCATCAGCATCTGTTTTCCTCTTGAAAACTCATTTGCAACCGATAGGTCTAACCCCTTCTGGTGCATCAACAAAGTCCCATACTTGATTTTCATACATTGAGTCTATTTCGGATTTCATGGCTTCTTGCCACCTTTTTGAATCAATGTCCAACATTGCTTCTTTGTAAGTCTTAGGGTCATCTTTGTGAGATAAGTCAAGTTCAAACTTGTCATCCTCCAAGAGTAAACTTATCTTCTTGGAAGCTCTCACTTCTAAGCTTTTAGACCGGCGGAGTGCGGGTTTGTTTGGTTGTACTGGTCGTATATTCTGATTGTGAGATGGTTCAACTTGTTCAATCTGTTGAACAGTTGAAGGCGGATCGGATGCAACAGTTGCACATGGTTCAGGTGCAACGGTTGCAACTGTATCATGGGGAGTTGGTTCCGACATGACCTGTTGAACCGTTCCAGTCGGTTCAGTCAATGTCGGCTTGGTAGGGGAATTTTGGGAATTAGTGAAATTTCCTAAAATGCTCCCACTGGCTGGCAGATATCTTCCCGGAGATGTGCTCGAGCCATAAGATCCTCCTTGAGCTCCCACTGAATCATTGTCATAACTATTTGACAATTCATTAACCTCAATGTTATCTTCTTGTTCTTGGATTTCCTCGAGTTCTATCTCATTTCTACTATGTTGTTTGAAGACATAATCATCTTCTAGAAAGGAAGCCTGTCTGGAAACAATGATGTTATGTTCCTCAGGCAAATAGAAGTAGTAACCCTTGGTTTCCTTATGATATCCAATAAAATAACATTTCTCACATTTGGGTTCCAGTTTCCCTGCGAGCATTCTTTTCACATATGCCGGACAACCCTAGGCATGCATATGTGAAAGACTTGGCTTCTTGCCATACCATAACTCATACGGTGTTTCTCGACTGATTTGGATAGTACCCTATTCAGAATATAGATTGAGTCTAGTAACGCGTATCCCCATAAGAAGATCGGAAGAGTTGTGAAATTCATCATGGATCTTACCATGTCTAACAAAGTTCGATTTCTCCTCTCAGAAACACCATTCATTTGTGGTGTTCCTGGTGGAGTCCATTGTGATTGAATTCCATTAAGATTTTAAGTAATCCAAAAATTCCTTACTTAAGTATTCTCCTCCTCGATCTGATCGAAGAGTCTTAATACTTCTTTCAAGTTGTTTCTCGAGTCTTAATACTTCTTTCAAGTTGTTTCTCTACTTCAACCTTATACTCTTTGAATTTCTCAAAAGCTTCAGATTTGTGTTTCATAAGATACACATAGCCAAAGCTAGAGAAACCATCGGTAAAGGTTATGAAGTAAGAATACCCACCCCTAGCTTGAGTTGTAAAAGGTCCACACACATCAGAGTGAACTAACTCAAGTACTTGTTTAGCACGAGTACCCTTTCCGGAAAAAGGTTTCTTGATCATTTTACCTTTGAGACATGATTCACAGTTCCCATATGATTCAAAATCAAATGGTGCTAAATAGTCTAACTTCCTCAGTCTTGCAATTCTTGTCTCATTAATGTGACCAAGTCTACAATGCCACAAGTAAGTGGTGTTTCTTGGATTATTAAGCTTTGGTCGTTTGTTTTGTATATGAAATAAATTATGTCTACATTCAAGTAAGTACAAACCATTCATAAGAGGAGCATTTCCAATATCAATACCATTATGCGAAAAATAACAATTATTATTGGTAAAACGGAAGGAAAACCCTTCATTGTCTAACATCAGAATGGAAATAATATTTCTTACAATTGAAGGAACGAAATAATAATTATTCAATTCTAAAACAAAACCCGAGGGTAAATTTAATCTATAAGTTCCAACACGTAGGGCAGCAACGGACGATCCATTTCCTATGCGTAGATCAATTTCCCTTGGTCTAACATGTCGGCTATCAATGAGCCCCTGCAAATTGTTACAAATGTGTGAGCCACAAGCAGTATCTAATAACCAACAATTCGAGTTTTGTGTAGACATATTTATCTCAATGAGAAACATACCTTGATGGGAGCCAGATGCACCATGCGTGGTCACAACTCCATCATCAATTGGCTTCCAGTGTCCTTTCTTCTTGCAGTAAAGACACGTCTCCTTCTCCATGTTCACCACCTTCTTCTGATTTCCAGCCTTGCGCTTAAAAACCTTAGCCTTAGGTCCAACCTTTGGCTTCTTGGTTTGCTTAGACTTACCCTTTGAGCCATAGACCTTAGGGTGAGCCTTCGCAGATGATCCAACCAGCATAACAGACTTCCTCTTAGGTTGAGCCTGTTCATAGGTCTTAAGCATATTATGGTGACTGAAACACAGTTCTCAAATTTGATTCCAGCAGTTGCCAGTTTCTCAATGAGTCCAATCATTTTTAGCACGTGTTCAGATACATTCCCTCCTTCAGACATCCTCATTTTGAAGATTTCTCTAAGAAGATCAAACTCAACACTCTTAGAAACAGTTCCAAAGAGGCTTTTGAGGTGCTCAAGCATTTCATATGGCATCATGTTTTCATGTTGCCTTTGCAGCTCCATAGTCATTGCAGCTAGCATAACACACTGGGCATTAGCAACAACATCTTTGTGCTTCTGGTGAGCAGCTTTGTCAAACTTAGCAAGCTCAGCAGCAATAGTAGGAGGAGTGGGGATTGGCTCGTCCAAGACGTACTCAATTTTCTCTTGCCTAAGCACCAAACGAATGTTACGGATCCAATCCATAAAGTTTGGACCAGTAAGAGTGCATTTCTACAATATCATTCTTATGGATAAATTGGCCATCTTTTCAGACCTAGAGAAGTAAATAAATAAAAATGAAATTAATACTCCAAAATAATTTCTATGATCACAATCAACGACTAAATAAACTAGGACTTTACCTTTATTCAGTTCTCACTATTTTCACATACTCCTGACCCCTTTAGAGAGTACGAACCATTATTTTACAATAGTTGTAGTGAGCCAAGATCCATGCTTGCACTATTATAGCCCCAGCTATGGCTGATCACTATAATAACCAAACAGGTAGGTCTCCAAACCAATTGTACAATACAACTCTTGGTTGATCAAAACCATTTTGATCGATGTCCTCAAAATATGTCTGACGCTATGGCGACTCGACATAATTCAAGTAAGTCATAACCATCACAGACACCAACAATGGCCCTATGAAGGCAACTTTCTTACGGCAAACGGAGTAAGCACTATGGTGCATATTACCCACGAGATTAGTAAGTGCATTTAACCTTCAATTATGATGGATGACATCATGCGATTTAATCGAGACTAAAATTAATTGGGGAACATTTAAATGGGATATTTAATCGCTTGACCAAGATGCCTAACATGCATCACATGATGGGTGCCGCCTACCCAAGGCTCATGCAATGCGGTCTAACAAGTAATGAGTGCCGCCTACTCATGAACGTGCGGATGTCGTGCTCCGAGTTCAAGCAAATTAATTTGTAATTAGCCAAAGGCAATCCACAACTACAACGAAAAACGTAGTGTAGCAGTAGAATGACTCGAGTGTCGTTCTCTCAGGACTATAACTAGCTTTATCAAATCTAATTTAGAATATAAAAAACAGCAAACAGATAGCAGAGGGGTTTCTAGCAGATAATGGAGATTGGTGATAGTATGGTCCTTCTTAACATAACGGGTCGATAATCATGCATAAATTCCTCGGTCTTGCATAGAGATCTTTGAATCAATCTAGTGCCCTGTTGCAAATATTAAGCACTACGAAGATAATTGGTCTGACAAGTCAATCACGATTGTCCTAATGTGTTCCGTAATTATTCAACACTACGAAGATAATTGGTCTGATGGTCGACAAGTGTCCAATTGTGCATAATAATTAATACAACATACGAGACTTTTGGTTACAACTGATCAACGAAATAAAGCAATGACACGGAGTATAATGCGCGATATAGCCATTAGCATGATTATCTTCCCTTCGCTAAGAATTCACATACTACCACCAACGATAAGTTTAGCTACTCATAATAGGCATGCAATCAACAGAAATCATAGAAGAAAACATATTGAAAGATATATAAAATAAGTAGATTAAACTGTAAGATACAAGTTACCGAAGGTTGTCAATCTCCGAAGAATTGCGATCCTACGAGCTCCAATCCGCTATGAAAAAGTATCCCCTAAGCTACAGAACTCACAGGACAGGCCCCAGGAAGTTCCTACCTAAAACTATAGAGAGAGGTGAGAAAGTAGGTCTGGAAAGATATGATTTTCGGAGAAAACTGAGCAACTATATATAGGCCCCGAAATATTGTGGGGCGGTTCGCCCCACACACCGGGCGGTTCGCCCGGTGTGGGGCGGTTCGCCCCAGAGAATTTCTCGCGGAATTCCGCGTTTTCGACGCGTTTTTGGATTTCTTCCCCTTTTCGGACTCGGTTTCTGACTTCTAGTAGCCTTCTAACCTCCAGATTCGGCTCCTAGACTCCAAATCCTATCCGGAAACCTTCAGATACTCCAAATAGGCTTCTGGAACACCAATTCCTTGTCAACTTCAATATATTTGCCCGGAAATCCTCGAATTTCAACCAAAACCTGTAAAATAAAATCTAAAGGGAAACGTGACACTATTCTAATAAAATGCATTAAAATATAGCTAAATTAACATAGAGGATAGCTAAAATAGGTGAAAAAGACTCGAATGAAACTGTAAAATACACATTCATCAAACTCCCCAAACCGAACCTTTGTTTGTCCTCAAACAACTAAGCTAGACTCTAATACAAAAAACATGCAAGACACAAAATGGAGTTTCATGCCAAATAAAATGAACTAATCTACTGAATCTACCAAAAAACATATGAACATAAACCATATAAATCAAAGCATGAATATAGGTTGAAGAATACCTCGATTGACTTATACACATCCACATAAGCACATATGTCAAGACAAGATAGTCTCTCGTAACATTCTCTACCTGGACCTAGTCAGTGACGACGTGATGAAGCATGCTAAGATACAAATGGTTGCCCCGTGCCTATGAAACTGAGGGCTTACTGCTGTTCCACCATGTTAAGACTTTTCCTCAAAAGAGGTCGAACCAGTACTGGCTCTCATCAAACGAAGGAGGGTTCCCTATAAAAGATAACTCTCCCCTATTCTACCCATCTCTCAAGTAAAGTCTTAAGCTATTCACCACTTCCTGAATGGCAGGACGAGGGTGGTCTAGAACAGATGACACTTAAGACAAAACAGATAAAAAACTACAACACGATTACGAACATTACAAAAAATGGAAAAGACTCAACACTTTGCTAAACTGCTATTTGGCTTTTCTTTTTGGACCCTTCTTTTCTTTTTTGGGGTCTTTTCTTTTTTTTCTTTTTTTCTTTCCAGATTCTTTTTTCTTTTTTCTCTTTTTTTTCTGGAATTTTTTCTTTCTTTTTTTTCGATTTTTTTTAGCCAGCAGTAGCATAACAAAATGACTCACACGACTTCCCCAAACCTATTCGAAAGAATAGGTTGGAGTACAAAATTTACGGAAAAGGAAAAACAAACTCACGATACGAAAATGAAAAACAGAAACAAGTCTATGATGGTGTAACCCCCTCCCCAAACCTATTCGGAAGAATAGGTTATAAACAAAGGATCACACAACCTCACACTACCTCCTTCCTAGGCATTTAGCAATCTCAAAGCATGGTGAAGACTTGTTGCCTCTTAGGTACATAATTACTCGGGAAACAACCATAAGACCCTAACATGCATCATCCTATTATAAAGGCCTTCGTGAACCGCAGTAGAGAAAACACCACTAAGTGATGTCGAGACTACCAAGCTTAACTAACTGCAATACATAAATGTGACAAGCCAAGCGAGAAAAACCTCAAACAAATTCATAGAGATGAAGCATACGATTAATGACATAGTTAGTTGATCTACCCAATAAAAAAGTTCAAAAAATTCGGCAATAAACTCCATATAAAACATGCAAGACTATCCTAGGAAAGCAGTAAACGTGCAAATGCAAAAAATTTCACGAGTTTATCATAAGCAAGATAAGTATAGAGATAACCAGCGATAACCTCCTCCCCAAACCTGAACGTCGTCGCTCGTCCCGAACGTCGAAAGTGGATCCAAGGTGAGAGCTAATGCTTGTATAAGTGACCTATAATACTCAATCAAACTCGTGAGATAAAAACTAAAGCGGTAAAGAAAGCGATAAAATCTCCGGGTTGCCTCCCGGATAGCGCCATTGTTTAAAGTCTTTGACTCGACTCCTGTCCGCGCCTATCTCTTCTTTCTGCGGGTACTAGACTTCCCCTTCATCGATCTCCTCTCCATGCCATGAACCTGTGAATAAGAAAGAATATAGGCTGCAAGACCACAGTAGTGAGTAGTGAAAGAATTATCAGGCGGATCAGGTGGATCAGATATGGCTTGCAACACATGTTGCTTGCCTTCCACTTCAATAGTGCAAGTTCTTTGGCAGATGTCCATCACGGAGCGTAGCTTAGTCAAGAACGTTCTTCCAAGAGAATGACATCCCCTGTCCCAGGTGCAGACGCCGGCATAACTACAAAATTGGTGTATACAGATGCTTCACCAATCTTGACCAACACATTTTTCACAACGCCTTCGGGTCTCACAAAGGATCCATCCGCCAGTTGCACAATAGCCCTATGGTCAGATAGTTTTCCAAGGTTACTCTTCTCAAACACATTCAAAGGGAGCACGTTCGAGTAAGATCCCGTGTCTAGTGTGGCACGGACATCTTCAAGTTCGCCAATCCCGACCTTAACATCGAAACTTTGAGGGAGTGGCTCGGGATTCTCTTGCTTCTTTCCACTCTCATCAGTACCAAGGTCCTTCTCTTCTTCCTTGGCTAGTGGAGGCTCTTCATCCTTGTAACACTCGCACTTAGCAACTTGCTTAATGGTGATTTCCACTGGTTGATCTCCCACCAAGTTGATCGACATGGACCTCTCAGTGCTGCTATGTAACTTCCCTTGCTCTCTACTAGCTCTAGCTTCCAATTGATCCAGACGAGCATTGATCTTTGCCGAATCCTCCTCGTATCTCTTCAAAAACACTTGGGTGAAATCCACCAATTTCTGTAAATTATCCATCAGAGTTGCTGACTTGGATGTAGATGCTTCGTCCTTAGGAGTAGGATTACTACGGTTTCCCAAGTGAACATCTTCTCGTGCTAGATCTGATCTACACATATGAGCCCCATGCCCATAATTCTTGCACACACTACATACCTCGTTGGAGAGAGAAGTTCCGATTAGGCCACTTAGAGCTTGCCTCATCTGATTGGCGAAATCTTCGAACCTATCGCCACTCACACCATTCACTTCATGCATTGGGATCTCCTGGTTTGGTGGGGCCTCAGGTCCACGCCTTCTAACCATTGCTCTTGGATCCTTGGATTGATATCCTTTAGCAAGCCTTTCGAAACACGCCCACACATCCTCGGCGGTCTCTTCCCAGATAGTACCATGGCATTTGAAATCCACCACCTGTTGACTCTCATATGTGAGTCCATTGTAGAAGTGTTGGACAAGATCAGGAAGCCCAAAACCATGGTGTGGACACTTGTGCATGAGGTCCTTGAACCTCTTGAAAGCGGTGTAGATGGTCTCATTATAGTCCTGTTTGAATCCTGTGATTTGCGCCTTAAGCGCGGTAGTCAATGTGTGAGGAAACTATTTCTCCATAAAAGCAGAATACACCTTGTCCCAGGTGTCTAGTGATCCGGCTTCCAGAGAGCCTAACCATGCCTTGGCTTTATCACCAAGCCCCAAAGCAAAAACCTTCATCCTTAGCTCATCGTCCGTTATCCCTGCTCCGGGCCTTGGAAGATTGTTGATAAAGTCGTCAATATCATTCAGGTATCCCATAACATCTTCCCTAGCCAACCCATAGAACCTCGGGAGTTGCTAGTACATGCAACTTTTGATTTCCAAATCTCGAGTTGCAGCAGAAAGAACAATAGCTGGACCTCTCATCAGTGCTTTGTTGGGTTGAACCCATGATTTCAAAAGTGGGCGATCCATCACAAGACCTGAATATCTGTGATAAGCTAGGAAAGGAGTATCAGAGATAGATTAAATAGGAAAACTAAAACTAATAGAATTAGGAATTGAATGCTGGAAATATAAACAAATTAAACAGAAAAAAGGAGTATAGTCCCCGGCAACGGCGCCAATTTGATGAACATGCGGATGTCGTGCTCCGAGTTCAAGCAAATTAATTTGTAATTAGCCAAAGGCAATCCACAACTACAACGAAAACCGTAGTGTAGCAGTAGAATGACTCGAGTGTCGTTCTCTCAGGACTATAACTAGCTTTATCAAATCTAATTTAGAATATAAAAAACAGCAAACAGATAACAGAGGGGTTTCTAGCAGATAATGGAGATTGGTGATAGTATGGTCCTTCTTAACATAACGGGTCGATAATCATGCATAAATTCCTCGGTCTTGCATAGAGATCTTTGAATCAATCTAGTGTCCTGTTGCAAATATTAAGCACTACGAAGATAATTGGTCTGACAAGTCAATCACGATTGTCCTAATGTGTTCCATAATTATTCAACACTACGAAGATAATTGGTCTGATGGTCGACAAGTGTCCAATTGTGCATAATAATTAATACAACATACGAGAATTTTGGTTACAACTGATCAACAAAATAAAGCAATGACACGGAGTATAATGCGCGATATAGCCATTAGCATGATTATCTTCCCTTCGCTAAGAATTCACATACTACCACCAACGATAAGTTTAGCTACTCATAATAGGCATGCAATCAACAGAAATCATAGAAGAAAACATAATGAAAGATATATAAAATAAGTAGATTAAACTGTAAGATACAAGTTACCGAAGGTTGTCAATCTCCGAAGAATTGCGATCCTACGAGCTCCAATCCGCTATGAAAAAAGTATCCCCTAAGCTACAGAACTCCCAGGACAGGCTCCGGGAAGTTCCTACCTAAAACTATAGAGAGAGGTGAGAAAGTAGGTCTGGAAAGATATGATTGTCGGAGAAAACTGAGCAACTATATATAGGCCCCGAAATACTGTGGGGCGGTTCGCCCCACACACCGGGCGGTTCGCCCGGTGTGGGGCGGTTCGCCCCAGAGAATTTCTCGCGGAATTCCGCGTTTTCGACGCGTTTTTGGATTTCTTCCCCTTTTCGGACTCGGTTTCTGACTTCTAGTAGCCTTCTAACCTCCAGATTCGGCCCCTATACTCCAAATCCTATCCGGAAACCTTCAGATACTCCAAATAGGCCTCTGGAACACCAATTCCTTGTCAACTTCAATATATTTGCCCGGAAATCCTCGAATTTCAACCAAAACCTGTAAAATAAAATCTAAAGGGAAACGTGACACTATTCTAATAAAATGCATTAAAATATAGCTAAATTAACATAGAGGATAGCTAAAATAGGTGAAAAAGACACGAATGAAAGTGTAAAATACACATTCATCACCTACTCATACATATCAATTGCGGACAAGCAAGTAATGGGTGTCGCCTACCCATGCATATGATAGATGCGGTCCGGAAACTAGTGGGTGCCGCCTACCCATACAATAAATGCGGACTAACAGTATTTAAATACAATATTTAAATATTAAATTGCTCATGTAGACATTCAACACATGTGATACAAGCAAGTTGGAGCATACAAGTAGTTGTTGTGGAATATTATCATTATATGTAAGTCGTAAATCTAATTTATAAATTCTGTAAGAATTTCCAAAACCTTTAAAACAAATTTTAATAATAATATAATCTTCCAAAGCATTACATTACTATTAAAATGTAGTTTATAAACTATTTATAAACTAACAACATGTTACTAAATATTATAAACTTATATTTATGCCTCTAAACATTTTAATCAACTTCCAAAAGTATTAATAGGGTTTAAATATAATTTATAAACCATTTATAAATTAAAAAGGAAAATCTTCAAAACCCCCCGGGGGCCTCTGGACATGGGAGGCTAACCGCCTCCCATTACCAGAGAGGCAAAGCCTCTCGGGTTGTGAGAGACGGACCGCCTCTCACAGGGGGCGGTCCGCCCCTCGCTCCCAGAGAGGCCAAGCCTCTCGGGTGGTGGGAGGCGGACCGCCTCTCCCAGGGGGCGGTCCACCCCTCACCTCCAGGGTGGGTTTGAGCGTTGTCCTTTTTTTTTTTTTTTTGCATCATTCCTTTTACATGTTGCAGTAACTCTTCTCCATAGTATTTTAGTTTGATTCGAGGTTTGTGTTTACAAAGCTTGAAATTACCATTAAAGGAGTTTCAAAGCTCCATAAGCCACAAACCAAATTAACTTTGTTTCTTAAAAGGGACAGAGGAGAAGAGATTGAAAGCAAAGAAAATGAATGATGGTGGTAGGGAGCCAAGCTCCGGTGGAGTACCATCTCCGTCCTTGCCAATTTCTTTCCAACGTAAATATAGTAGCCAAGCTACTAATGTGATTTATTTCCTTCCTTTAAATCTAATATAAAAAATCTGGAAATAAAATTACATACAGTAATAAAACCATGTTTTGCTTCCTTTTCCTTTCTTAAATCCAATTAAAAATCTGGAAACTTTAAACATAAACATACATATAATAATCCACAACAACAATAATTATAAATCATAAATGAATATAGTCATGATTCAGCCTAGCTCCGATACCACTGTTAGTAAAAGTTTCAGCCTAGCTCCGATACAACTGTTAGTAAAAGTGAGAAAAATTGCCTCTAAGGCTAAGCAGCAGAAGTTTAAAATTTTTAATCTCACTAAACTGATATAACTATATTACATTTATTAAGCTAGAAGATATCACTTACGTGTCCTCCAGCAGATAAGCAAATTCACCGGGTAGCTGTTCCTCAATCTCCAGACAGAACCTTGCAATATCCTCGTCCGGCTGGTTGATTTCTTCTTCGTCAGAAATGAAATCTTCGTCAACAGAATCTCCAAGATGGCTCATCAAAAGGTTGATTACTTCCTTCGACTTTGGTATCCACGGACAGTGATTTCTATCAAGAACGCTAGGAGGTTCTTCTATTTTGAGCTAATAGAGAGAATATTTTCTTTCTGACTTTCAGAGATAAAAGTGTTTTCACGTATGTTAGAATAGAATGAAAGACTTCTTTCTTTCTTTCTCATTTAATCAGTAAGTTTGTTTAGAATATCACGTAAGATTTCTTATCCCAGCAAATCTAATTGACTAGGAGACTTCAAAAGTCATCAACAAATCTAACAAACAGATAAATCAAATTACTAAAAGAAAGAATTAAAAGAAAAGAAGGAAAATAAAATAAAATAAATAAACAAAATACATGGGGCAGCAAAACGCTGCCCCCATAGCATCGACTAGCAGCTGGGCGAAACCCAGCTGCCTGGTTCTGTTTTATTTATTATTTTATTCCTTTTTCTTTATTTGGACCTCATTCTAAATCCCGCCCAAATGCACAAGTCTTCAGTTAATTAATTAAATCCAATTCAATTCAATTAATTATATTTCTAAAATATTTATTCCATATATAATGAATTAATATTAATCTAATTAATAATAATTCCATAATATTTATATATAGTAATTCAACATTAATATAATTAATATTTAATCCTATATACATAGCTCGTTTGTAGAAACACCACCTTGAAGTGTGACCCATAGGGCCTTGCATATTAAGCAATAATCTAATTAAGGTCATAATAAATTCCTAGACAATTTATCAGACAATATTAATATGCAAGGAACGTTTGTGAGGAAAACAAACCACCTGTAGTGTAGGGTACTTTGATGATACGGTCCCTTCATTCACGAATACTCGAATGAGACTAGAATATGGTTATGTGTCTATTCTAATAACTCCATTCATGGTTTCTCAATCTTATTAGTCGATCTATGAATTATGTCCAAATACCATTTTGACATATTCACATACGGTGGCCACCGATTTTGTGATCGCACTAAATATGAGAAGTGAGTATTCTCTCCTTGTATCTATTATGGAGGAATGAATCCTATCTTGGCCCAATCACTCACACCATATGCTTCTTAATGTACCCAACGCATGCCGTATCTACCCTACTTTAAGTGTGCAAGCGTTGCGCATGGTCAAAGTACAATATTTCACATATGATGTAGTATTGGCCTCAAGTCTTCTAAGGACTACTAACATCACCCTATACACCGATACTACCATAGACACTTAAATAGCTTTACCAAATGGTTTCTCGGTCGGGTATGCCAACACTCTCCAAAGTGTTCATATGTTCATTATGAATAACCAAGTTCATTCGTAGCAGTGAGACCTACTACATCCTCGAAGGATCTAATGCAACATATGCTAACTTCAATAGCATCATTTTGATATCCCGTATCTCAATGACCTTTAGCTAGTGGCTTATTTTAGGACTTAATTATTGACACACAAGCTCCCACTAACTTGGTGATTACCTTAAGTCCTTGAGAACATTTTATCGAATAATTCAAACAACCAAATAATATATTCATAAAAATTTAATGCCAATTGTATTTAATAATGTATAAATAAATGAACATAAATAAATAACAATAACTGAATGTGAACAAGTACATATCGTCCCTATCGTAGGTTGTCTCTAGGACATATATACTTTCAGACTCCACTCCTTAGGCATTCAGGCACCCATGATGGAAGGAATGAGGGCTTGCTCGGATAGGGAACCTCTGGATCGGTCACGAACTCCCCGAACTCGCATGCTTGATGCATCTCATCAGTTACTTCCTCATGGGGATACCGGGACAGGTCTTATCTTTGGCCCGCATGCATGTCCTCGCGCGCATCGGCGTCGAAATCCTTGGGCAGTAGGTCGATCCGTTTGAGCTGCCTGATACACGAAAAGAAGCTCTCCTCGCGCGCGGAGTCCTTATCATCTTGCATAGCTACTTTGTAGGTGTCCGAGGCCATGACAGCTCGTGCAGTTTATAAGCGGCTGCCCCAGAGGAAGGATAGAACACTGTTTTAAACTTCTCCATGCAAATTGAGAAGGTAGCATAGGCCCCCTTGTAGCCTTTGGTCCTCTACTTCTCCCTCAACAACTCCTTCTCAAGTTGATCGATTTTGGCATAAGCCCTCCCCATCTCTACATCATCAGCTCTGTTCTTGCCCTTCTCGGCCTCGAGCTTTTTCTCAAGTTCCTCGATCACGAAGCCAATGTCAGCCCTATCAGCAGCAACCTGGCCATAAGACTCCTTGAGGTTCTCGAGCTGCAAAGAAAGAGCAAAGAGAGTTTAGTCCATGAGCGAGGAGCAAGAATATGGACTTAGATATGTACTTGTAAGTATAAGAGTAATACTTGGAGCGAGCACAAGCTGAGCTCATGTGCGTGATCAAGCTCGGACATCTGGATAAGGCGCTTTACTTCTGCCTCTTGACTTACCCCAGAGGACTTACTCTTTTTCCGAGGAGGCTCATTAGTGACCCCAAGGGTAAGCTTCCCCGCTTCAACACTCTTCTTTTGGGGAATGGGCTTCCCGGGCCGCTTTTCTAGATTTCCAGCTGCAGCCTCCTTAGCCCTCTTAGTTGTTGCATCCTCCTCGGCCTTTTTCAGTGCCTCGACCGGATTCTCCCTGACCTCGAGCCCCTCTTTCACAAGGGCATCTCGATGATGGGAGGCACTCCTCGGGGGAGACAAGTTGAGCGAGCCAATGATATTCGTATCTTTGTTGGTCATGCGTTGCTTCCTCCTTTGCTGCCAGTGTCCTCGACATGATCCACTAGAACCAATAATCTGCGAAGAGGAAGACGGTTAATATGTATATCGGGGAGAATAATAGGGCGAGGAAGCTAACACGCCGAGGAGAATACATTCAAAGTGCACAACAAAGGGAAAAAGACAAGTATGAAAAAAGACAAGTATGAAACTTTCTACTTGAAGAAGTATACCGAAGAGGATGTCATCAGAATATCGATTGCCCGTGTAACCAGCGTAAACCGGAGGAGAGAGACCGGACAAATAAGGAAGGGGTTGTAACACAAGTCCCCAATAGAAGTACTTATCGGGATCTGCCCGCTTGTTCTTCTCTTCGAGCTCTAACACCCAGGAGTCCAACTCAGTGCGAAGTGGGTGCTTCTCGGCAATGGGTCCTCGATACATGAGCTTCGGAACGTCCCACTCGACTTCCTTGTCGCTCATCCCAGGCAATTTCTTCTTCCTTAGATAAAAATACCTATGAAACCATTTATAGCCCGAGGAGGTGGGAGCGTCCATGATGAATCCGAAACTTGGCCGAGCATTGAAATAGTAGAAATACTTGTTGCCGGAGCTCATCAATACTCTGAAGATTTGATTGAAGTTATGGAAATTCAGATCGACTCCATGTTTCTTGCAAAAAACCCCGAAGCACACAAGTGTTCCAAAGGCACTTGGAACGAGTTGCCAAGGCGCGTCCCCAAGGTGTTGAAAATTTCTTTGAAGGCATCACAAAAATGGAGGATCTATCCTCGATCCATAGTAAGGCAGTGAACGACCATGTAGCCAGGAGGAGCATTGTAAAAAGTTTGGTTTTTCTCAGGAACGAGGATGTCAAATTGGCCAAGAGGAAGGGTATACTTCCACCGAAGAGTGGGGATTTCATCTTCCTTAACAGTTGAGGCGGTGGTCGGTATTATCACGTCCTCGTTCTGCTCACCATCAGGATCGGGGAGATTCACTGTACGAGCACTTTGGGTGAACTTATTTTGGGAAGCCCTTGTCACCTTAGGATCCTCCTCGGTCGCTTTCGCTCTTTTTCTCTTTTTTGAGCGAGTAGACTTCCTCGGCTTCTTGGGTTATTTACCAGGAGCATGTTCTTGTTGCTCCTTAGCCGCAACCATTTCCTCGAGACGCTGACGCTCTTCGTCCTCTTCAAACGGACTTACTCGTCGCGCATTATCCCCATAGTAAGAGAAATCTATAGCGCGAGGACCTACGGAGTCATAACTCGCCTCCTCCTCGGGAGCATACATTTGTCCAATCAATAGCTCCCTTTCTACTTGTCGATTCATCTCAGAGAATGAAGGAGAAGGCAGCCGATGGATGATCGGACCATCTTCATCCGCATTAGTATTTTTTATGGTCCGAGGAGACTCTTCATCATCCGTGACCACGGTTCGATGAGTAGTCTGGAGGGGGGGTACTTGAGCCTTAACTTTCTCTTGGGAGGATTGGCCATTGGAGAAGTGGCATCATCGTCCTCGCTCTCCTCACCCTCACCTTCTTGAATGGAGTGTTCACCCTCCTCGAACCACGATAGGACTGGATCTGGTCGATCCGTGTCATCCATATTTTCTACTTGGATTTCAAGAGGTTGAACGACGTCAAAGCACCATAGTTCCGACCATGGACTTGGGCAGCTAGAGTGATCAATTCTACAGAAACCCCAGTATTGGCCAGACCACCTTCCTCCTCGGTTATGCCATCGATGAAACTGTCACTCCTCCTACGTCTTTTCCGGGTTTCGAGACGATACTCTACCTCTTCCTCTTCGGACTCTCCCTCGTTGACGGCATCTTCGCCTTCTTCACCCTCCACGTGCTCCTCTCCGTCATTACTTTCTTCATCATCCTCAGAATCACCTCCCTCCTCGGACTCATTTACGGCCTGCTCGCCCACAGAAGTTTGTTCCAGGGTGTTGTCTAGGAAGGTCGTCGATACCTCTGACGTCTCAGGTGACATACCATGGCCGGTCCCATAGTCTTCGACCTCAAGGCGATTTTGACTGTCGTCGCTCCTCTCGAACATCCTAAAAGGTAGGCCAAAAGAAGTTAAGGATGGGTGGTGATAGTCCGAGAGGTCCATTTATGTGTTTTCTTATGTTCGACCTCCCGAATGGAGAAAAATCTCAAAAAGAAGAGCAGTACATTATAACAAGAAGTTATACTACAACAAGAATACATCGACGAGGAGCATAATACAAGCATACAAAATCAAGGGGCATGGAGCGACCCTTTTCTCAGAGACCGACGAGGCTTAAACGGCTACGATTATGCCCGATTAACATGTTTTTACGAGCACAGTGTTACCCTAAGGAGGCAAAAGGAATTTACACTAAAAGGGGAGACATACTTCTCTATTATCTACAATAAGTCCATTGGTGAAATCAGGGGAAGAAGTAACATTGGATTCCGGCGCATATTCAGGCAACGAGTTGCAGATTTAAACAAGTCCAAAATTCAAAAACAAAATGCAAAGAAGCTACAACTCGAATTTTGGGCATAGCGATTTAAAAGAAAGAAATCAAAGGAAACAACACAGGTACTTATTTGGGAAAGGTATGAAAAGTCCTGAAAATATGCTATACGCCAGAAAATTTGAACTTCGCCGGAAAAACCATCGTCTAAGCTACTGTAAGAGCTCCTGATCTGCTTAGGTATCGACAAGGGTTCTTGTCGAACCCTTTTAAAAGGCTCCTCGCTCTCTCTATTGCTCTGAGTGAAAATATTGCGGAAAGTGAGAAATGAATCGATCTTGGCCTATTTATAGAAGGGTATCTCGGGAATACGAACCGTTGCATACCCTCGCGTCATCTGGACCGAACACGTGTCCACTATCGACGGCCTGGATTATCGCCGCCTGGCGAATTTACCAACTTGCCCCTCACGCTCCCGAATCGACCTACTTTGTCGGTGGAGCGCAGATAACCTAGACACAAGAGGTAATTCGTGGAGCGAAGATCACCGACCAAAGAAGTATACCGCGGAGTGAGGATGGACCGACCATCCAAGAGAATAAGAACAAAGAAATGTTTTGATATGGTATCGAGTAGTTTCTCTTTCGTAATTACTCCTCGGGACGAAAGTGTCAAAAAAAAGCGAAACGAAGCTGTTCAATTCCAATTCCGCCACCTTACTCGAGACAATTGACAAGAAGAAGATCAAATAGGGCATATTTCTACCTTGGAATACTTACTCGGATCCAATCTCTACCCAGCAAATATACCCCTTTTATAAGGTCCGAGTAACGTCTACTCGCACCCTATAAAAAGGTAGATGGAGGGGGAGATAGGAGGAGGAAAAGTTACTAAGGCGTAAATACGAAAATCTTTTTCCACCCATCACTAGTCGAGACTTTGCTTGACCTCAACTTTAAAATAGTTCCACAACTATCTTCTACAAAGATACTTGGAAACTAGGGGGATATATGTTGGTGTTAAAACATGTCCAGTCCGCATTTACGAACTAGAGCGATCTAAGAGCGCGACAAGGCTTTAAGGGACGTCCCTCAAGGGGCTCGACCACACCCAAGTATGTCACTTGAGTGTGGCTCGACCAGCATATGGTCCGACCATCATTATGAGGCTGACCTCAAGACAGTTCACTACAAGGATAAGACTGACCAAAGTAAGGCACGAGGAGCATCTCTAGGGCTCGACCACCATATAGTTGGGTGGACCGAGGAGGACTTTACATCAAGGTATCACCCTACAAAGGAGAACAGGCAGAGCACTACTTGGACCATGGAACCTAAGGAAGGCATAAGGACCCAGGTCGACCACACCTGGTCGGTCCCTAGGGTGCCCGCGTTGCAGAATATTACGTGAGTTCTGAAAAGTCAATAATGTCCTCCAAACCCTAGTCAAGATGTTTTGGTCAAAGCCATTGACCTCCTTAATGGGCTTGGGGAAAAGGAGGCTTCTAACTCAGCCGGACAGTTTTCACGATCCTACATAAAGTGACAATAAATACTATGAGTATATAAAGGGATCTCATTCATAATCCCAAGGTAAGCAATCATAGCTCTCACCTACCACATTTACTACTCTTACTAGAGAATCCCTTCAACTCCCTACACGTAAAGTCGTCCCTCCGGTCTGATCCTAGATAGACCGGGTACAAGGTACTAACACCCCCCATCCAGTCTCTTTCAGTTACGAAGAAGCTACATGAAGACTACTTATACGTCACAGGAAGACTATATGAAGAAGTCCTAAGTAGTTTCCTTTGACGGTTTATTATGAACTTAGGAGAAAGCACGAACTACCCTTCAACAACATCCTCAATCATTGTCTCATTCAAAGCAACAGTAGAATCAATATGGGGGTAATAGGGGGCAGCATGAGCATTTATGGGGTCTTGTGTATTTGGACTTAACACTCCAAATCTACGACTCATATAAATAAATACTCCAGATCTACTACATGAACCAGAACCATTTACTCCTGATGACTTCATTAAATGGGATAGAGTACCTGGAATAGGTTTCCTTTCGATATCTAGGACCAGATCTGCAACCGATTGTGGATTTTCAGTCTTTTCATGCTCTGTTTCCGCGACCTCCTTGCTATGCCTCTGTCCTTGCTTCTCTGTTCCACCAGATCTGCACCTATTCTTACTCCTCCGTCAGATCCCTCCACCTAGGTACTTAGAACATGAGTTATTTGGTCCTTATCCTGCTTATCTAATACCCCATCATTCACATTTACACCAGTTCTTGTTTCAACAACTCATTTGGGGGGGATCCATGGCTCCACTCCCTTTAAGGATGTCTGGGTACGGAACTTTGAATTTCCTCTGCCCTTGCTAAAGCAAAGAACCTAGAAACCAGTGTTTTGTGCCGGTTCCCACAGACGGCGCCAGAAATGATGGGACGTGATTTTCCCTTGGGAGATAATGGAGGTGATGGAGGTTGGATCTTCTCTCTGGATGTCGTCTCGTCCTGTCCTTCTGACCTGAGCCGCCTCGCCTCGCCCGACCTCAGAATCTTCAAGTCTGACTCCCCACTATTCTGGTTCATGGCCTGAGCTCCGATCGTCCTTTCTCGAGCAATATCTACCTGTGTGTGTGGGGGGGGGGGGGTGTGTGCATATGTTGCCCGGTCTGCTGTGTGTGTATTTTACACTTTCATTCGAGTCTTTTTCTCCTATTTTAGCTATCCTCTATGTTAATTTAGCTATATTTTAGTGCATTTTATTAGAATAGTGTCACGTTTCCCTTTAGCTTTTATTTTACAGGTTTTGGTTGAAAAACGAGGTTTTCCAGGCAATTATATTGAAGTTGACAACGAATTGGTGTTCCGGAAGCCTATTTGGAGTATCTGAAGGTTTCCGGATAGGATTTGAAGTCTAGGGGTCGAATCTGGAGGTTAGAAGGCCACTAGAAGTCAGAAACCGAGTCCGAAAAGGCGAAGAAATCCAAAAACGCGTCGAAAATGCGTAATATTCCGACTTTTACTCCCGGGCGAATCGCCCGGGATGTGTGGCGAATCGCCCCACACCAGGCGACTCGCCCGGTGTGTGGGGCCCTTCGCCCCACACTAATTCGAACACTATATATAGTTGCTGAGTTTTTCTCCGATTTTCATACTTTTCCAGATCTATTCTCTCACCTTTCTCTGTATTTTTAGGTAGGAACTTCCCAGAGCCTGTTCTGGGGGTTCGTAGCTTAGGAGATACTTTTTCATAGCAGTTTGGAGCTTGTAAGATCGCGATTCTTCGGAGACTGACAACCTTCGGTAACATTGTATCTTACAGTTTTTCTACTTATTTTTATATATCTTTCATCATGTTTTCATTCATTCGTGGTATGATTTCTGTTGATTGCATGACAACTATGAGTAGCTAAACTTCTCGTTGGTGATAGTATGTAAATTCTTAGCAAAGGGTTGATAATTATGCTAATTGCTATATCGCGCATTATACTCCGTGTTATTGCTTTATTTCTTTGATCTATCTTTTAATCTCTATCTAACTATTGTTGATTAATTATTGCTCACAATTGGACAATTTATTGGTCTTTGACCTATCTAAAACCTCTATCTTCGTAGTGTTGAATAATTACGGAACACAATTGGACAATTTATTGGTCTTTGACCTACCCAAATCTATATCTTCGTAGTGTTTGATAATTACAACAGGACAATTTATTGATCAAAGATCTCCATGCAAAACCGAGGAATTTACGCATGATTATTAACCCGTTATGCTTTGAAGGACCATACTATCACCAATCTCCATTATCTGTTAAGAGAAACCTTTGCTAAACCGTCTGCTGTTTTATATTCTAAATTAGATTAGATAAAGCTAGTTATAGTCCTTAGAGATCGACACTCGAGGTTATTCTACTGCTACACTACGGTTTTCGTTGTAGTTGTGAATTGCCTTTGGCTAAATAACAAATTTATTTGATTCGCGTTGGAACACGACATCCAACGCGTGCATCAAATTGGCGTCGTTGCCGGGGACTATACTCCTTTTTTCTGTTTAGTTTGTTTATATTTTCAGCATTCAATTCCTAATTCTAGTAGTTTTAGTTTTCCTTTTTAATCTCTATCCGATACTGCTTTCCTAGTCTGTTACAGATAGTGTATGCCACATACACGATCTAGAGGAACACCGCTTGCTAATTCAATTGCTGAGATCGACAGAGTCTACCACCAAAGAAGGCGACTACTTCAAAGGCGTGAACTAGAGGAAATAGAGGATACCGATTTCTCTTAATCTCTACACAGTCTTTTCAAGGAAATCGACGGAATGGCAGAAGCTAGACCACTGAAAGCATGGGTTCAACCCTCCAAGGATCGTATGAGGGGACCGGCGATTGTTCTTTCGTCTGCAACTCGAGATCTGGAAATCAAGAACCATGCATTCCAACAACTTCCGCGGTTCTATGGCTTATCAAGGGAAGATGTGATGGGGTACTTGCACGATATCGATGATTTCGTCAACCAACTCCCACGACCCGGAGCTGAAATAACAACGGATGAGTTGAGGATGAAGGTTTTTGCTATGGGGCTTGGCGACAGAGCCAAGTCATGGTTGAGTTCTCTACCAGCAGGCTTGCTGGACACTTGGGAGAAGGTTTTTTCAGCTTTCATGGAAAAATACTTCCCTCACACCTTGACTACCGCGCTCAAAGTGCAAATCACTGGATTCAAACAGGACTATGATGAGACCATCTACACCGCGTTTGAGAGGTTCCAAGATCTCACGAACAAGTGCCCTCACCATGGTTTTGAGCTTTCTGACCTAGTCCAACACTTCTACAATGGACTAACCTTCGAGAACCAACAAGTGGTGGATTTCCAATGCCGAGACAATATTTGGGAGGAAACCGCAGAAGCCGTCTGGGCAGTTTTCGAAAGGCTTGCAAAGGGTTCGCAGTTCAAGGACCCAAGGGCAATGGTTAGGAGACGTGGACCTGAAGCTCCACCGACTCAAGAAGCCCTTATGTATAGGGGGAATGAGGATCAATTCGAGTGCTTTACCAACGAATTGAAACAAGTCCTCATGAGCGCCACTGGAACAACTGTTTCGAACGAAGTTTGCCGAATATGCAAGAACTATGGACATGGAGCTCATATGTGTAGATCGGAGCTTGCGTATGATGATGGTAACTGGGCTCAAGGAGGCGAAGAGGAAGCCTTTGCTACGGAGTTTGGTACTCAAGAAGTTAGCTACGGACAAGATGGTAGGAATCCTCGAGGCGGATTTTGGAGAAGAGGGTTCCGAAACAATCAAGGATATGCACCGGCTAGCCAAACTTATGGCCCTAACAAAGACCGTAGTAGGCTTAACTATGGTAATGATCACTGCGAAAACCCCGCTCCGAAAGAGCAATCGAAGTCGAAGTCGGCTCAACTGATGGAGAACTTGCAAAAGATGGTTGATCACAATCAAAGTTTTCTCAAACGTTATGAAGAAGATTCTGAGAAGACTAGGGCGAGACTTGATCGATTGGAAGAGAGCACTAGGCTTGCCCAACAAAAGATGCAAGAGTTGATCGACCGAGGAGCAAGTAGGGAGCAAGGCAAACTGCCTAGCAACACTGAGAAGTCGATGTCTATTACCTTGGTGGGTGATCTACCTGTCGAAATCACCATCAAGAAGGTTGCTAAGTGCGAGTGTTGCAAGGGGGAAGAACCTCCATAGGCTAAGGAAGAAGAGAAGGACCTTGGTTCTGACGAGAGTGAAGAGGAGCAAGAGGATCCCGAGCCACTCCCACAATGTTTCGATATTAAGGTTGGGATTGGTGAGCTTGAAGATGTTCGTGCCACACTAGACACGGGATCCTACTCTAATGTGCTCCCTTTGAATGTGTTCGAGAAGAGTAGCCTTGGAAAACTATCTGAGCATAAGGCTATTGTGCAACTGGCGGATGGATCCTTTGTGAGACCCGAAGGCGTTGTGAAGAATGTATGGGTCAAGATTGGTGAAGCTTCTGTATACACCAATTTTGTAGTTATGTCGGCGTCTGCACCTGGGACGGGGGATGTCATTCTCTTGGGACGAACGTGATAGTGTATATGTCCTAGAGACAGTCCTTACTAAGGGCATGGTGCCCTTGTAGAGGACATATATGTACTATTACACAGTTAGTGGGAGCTATGTGAGTTATCATCTATCCCAAACTCTCCCTAGTCGTGGTACATCTCGGATGTGGGGGTCTGAATGAACCTCAAGACTAGTATGCGTGGAGGTTATACTTGTTGGAGCAAGTGTGAGCCGATCCCACGGCCACGGAACGGATTGTTGGACAATCAAGGAACGTTCCCATAACTGCGCATAGTTGTTCGAAGAAGCTTTATCGAACAATGGAAGTACCCACCGGACACTCCCATCGATGTATACTCTACACCGACGTGTCTATGGGAACCGGTGAGTTGTCGAAGTGATGCCATTCGTCCTTTGCACTTACAGGACTTTATCATCACATTTGTTGCTCCATATCCTTGGTGGACCCGTCGATGTCAGCTCTGAATAAGCAGTTGACCTAAGACACGATCCAGGATTATGGCTAAATACAAATGGGGGTGATAAGTGATTCTGTGAAGGATTCATCTCTCAAGTGTAGCACAGGAGAGCACTGCTCGTAGTCTGCATAGTTGTGTTGGTAAAGTCACTGGCCAGTGCAAATGATATATTATGATGGTCATAAGTATATCTTAACCAAACAACTCCCTGAGACGCCCATGGATGTATTATTGGGATAGACACTTCATCGATCCTAGATACATTCGAGCAAGTCAGATGAGAGACGTTACCATCGCCGCGTTGAGCGCAACAGGCTTCGCAACGAAAGGGTTAGCTTTGAGAAACCTCTCAAACGTCCTCGCGTATTAATATTGCAAATGGAACCGTCTAGGAATTCCATGTTGCCTAGTCTAGGACTTGCTTAATACGGTGAGGCCCTATGGGTCACACTATGTGGTGATTCAGCCTATCAGAATATCCTTGAAGATGGAATCGCAATTAATTCGGAATTATTGTGATTGATGGATTATAATTAATTTGGAATTAATTATAATAATTGGTGGCTCAATTAATGATTTGGAATTATTAATTGAATTGGCTAATTAATTGTATTTTATGTAAATACAATTAAAGATTATATTATAGAAATATAATGGAGGTTTGGTTGTAAAGGATATGTTAATTTAGAATTACATATGCACTTGGGCAAATCTACTTGGAGTTCGACTTCGTCTATTAGAAGTCCAAGGGATAAAGTTTAAGAGTTTGCCTGATTGAGTTTTGATTGATGGGAATGAATCTAGACTTGATATTGGTTTCCTTGGCGATAAGAATTAGATTCTTATTCCTTTCGAAGTCTAATTGCTTAGGCTTTTGAGGCTTCTATAAGACTACTATAATAGTGACTATTGGAGAGAGGTTTTACACACTAATACGATTTTGAAATCCAGTTTTCAGACCTAGACTTTCACAGCATTCTACCATTTTCTAGAAAAATAAAAACTCTCCCCTCCTCCCCTTAGCCTCACGCGCGCGCACACCCCACCGGAGGAAATTGCCGCCCGTCTTCTGGTCACAAAAGAATATCCTAGCATTCTTCCGATAGGCTGTTCATCCGTGGATACCAAGGTTGAGGTTCTAGGAGCTGGAAACTACTCTTATTGTCTTGCAGATATACACGAGTATTGTAGATATCTTCGACTTCGACGAAGGAGAAGATACACCGGAATATTACGAAGACTTGGAAGCTGCTTTGGAAGTAAGGTTAGTCTTCTAATTGACGTGTTTATATATATATACGACATATGCATAATCAATTAACAGTATGTTAAGAAATTTTAAAATTCCGCTGCGTACCCTAGGGGTAACTCGACCATATTTTCTTACAGTGGTATCAGAGCTTGGTTAATTGATTACGTATATACGTATATAATTGTATGATTTTGTAGATATGTGGATGCAATTGATTCTATGATGAATTCGATTTTCAAAATTTTGTTTTTTATATAAATTAGAATTATATTTTTTCAAAAAAAATAAAAATTATATTATATATATATATAATTTTCGACGGGCGCCTGCGGACGCAGGCGGCGGCGGGCGGCGCCCGGGGCCCGCGGGCGCAGGCGCGCGGGCCTCGGGCGCAGGCGCCCGGGCCGCGTGCCGGGGACCGGACTAGGTCCCGTCCCACGTTAAAAAAAAAAAAAAATTATATATTTTCGGGTTGGACCCAAATCGAATTTTGAAAAGTTTTGATTGAATTTTTATATTTGGATATAAATATGATTTAATTGTAATTGTTTTAAACTAGAGGCGTTAAATTTAATTAGTATAAAGTTAAAGGGCTTATTTTAATTTATCAATTTATTGTTTATTGCAAATTAGTCCTTCTACTTTTGAATTTTAGATTTAACACCTCTAAGGTTTTTAAATTACAATAAGTCCTTCGGGTTTTCGAAAATTGCTACTTGGTCATAGAATTTTCGAATGTTCAATCTAGTCCAAATTTTCAATTATTTCATAGAGATTATAAGTATGGGATTATAATTTTCATAATGAAATTATGAAGTCATTTGTCATCCACATAGGCTACTACTTGTTTCATATGCTCTATGCTATTGTTTGACAATGCATGTTTAAATACCATGTTTTTACATTCCGTTCGGACCGCTATGCATGCGAGGGTAGGCGGCGCCTCTTATATGGTCGGACCGCATATTATGGGTAGGCGGTACCCATATATGCTTGACGCGTTTAGAACTAGAATGGATAGCGCATCCAGTATGTGTAGACCGTTCATGCATATGGGTAGGCGGCGCCCTTATTGTTTGTAGATGACTGATAACAACCCTCAAGCTACAAGCGCCAACCATATAGTACGGGAAATATTATATATATATATATATATATATATATATATATATATATATATATATATATATATATATATATCTATATATATATATATATATATATATATATATATATATGTATGTATGTATTTCTGAGATGCTTTCCATAGGGTGCTTTAATTTTGAACTTTCATTGCGTTTTCTTGTATTGGCGACCTCGTCTTACAAGACTCGCAGTAATCGTCAAATTAGAGTAAGCCTATGGTTATGACTTACTGCATATTGTATCTAGCGACCTCGATAGGTGCAATATGTAGGGCATCGGGTTAAATTAGATTTAACAACCAAGAGTTGCGTGACGCAATTGGATAGTCTTACTAGTCCTACCGGTCATATTATGCTATGCGACCAGCCCCCGTTGGAGTATGGCATAATATGGATTTGGATCTTGGCCACTACGGTAACTTGTTGGACATTACCCGTATGTTTGTTGTGGGGGGCAAGCATATGTGAAAATAGTGGGAGCTAAACAGCTAAAGGACCTTGTTGTTTAGTTATGTTGACTGTGTATTTAGAAATGATATTTCAATAGTTGATTTATTGTTTTCGTTCTATATTATTTCTCCTTAGGATATTAGATATGGCGAGTATCTCGCTCCATGCTGTCTTGGAGAAGCAAATTTTAACCGGACCAAACTTCCTAGATTGGATCAGGAATATACGTTTGGTGCTGAGGTACGAAAAGATTGAGTACGTCTTGGACGAGGTCATTCCCGTGTGCCCCGAAAATCAGACTGCCGATCAGGTTGCTGCTTGGAATCAAGCCAACAAGGCAAGGTCTGATAAGCATCTTGAGGATGCTAAGTCCGCGCAGTGTATTATGCTGGCGGCAATGAGCAATGAGCTGCAGATGCAACATGAAAACATGTTGCCGTATGAGATGTTGAAACATCTTGAGTCGCTCTTTAAGACGACAGCTAGAAGTGTTGAATTTGATTTGATCAAAGACATACACAGGTGCAAGCTCAGTGAAGGAGGGAACATGTCTGAGCATGTTCTCAAAATGATTGGTCTCTTTGAAAAGCTTGCCAATGCCGTCGTTAAGCTAGAGAACAAGATCATGGTGATCTTTGTCCTTCAATCATTGCCGAGTTCGTATTCGCAGTTCATCATTAATTACACGATGAATGCGAAAGACGTCACACTGCCTGAACTTCATAATCTGCTGAAGACATATGATCAAACTCTTCCTAAGAAGGAAAAATCGATCATGCTTGTTGGGCAACCGTCTAACTCGAACCCGAAAAGCAAAGGTGCTAAGGGTAAGGGAAAGTCGGGAGCCAAGGCTAACACTTGGAGTGATAAGCCTAAGCGTCCGAACCAGAAAAGGAAGTTCAAGAGAAGCGGAACGGTGCGCACAGATGAATGTCTTTTCTGTAAGCAGAAAGGACATTGGAAGAAAGATTGCCCTAAGCTTAGGGCAGATCAGGCCAAGAAGTCATCAGCTTCTGGCTCAGGTATGTTTGTTATTGAAATCAACATGACTACTTTTGACTCCAATGGTTGGGTATTAGATACAGCCTGTGGCTCACACATTTGTAATAATGTGCAGGGGCTAATTGATAACAGGCTAGTCAAGCGAGGTGAAATCGACTTGCATGTTGGGAACGGCAATCCAGTTGAAGCCAAACGCGTTGGACGCAGCAAGATAGATTTACCTTCGGGACAATGTTTAGAACTTGATAATGTTTATTTTGTTCCATCCATTGTCAGAAATATTATTTCCATTCCATTGTTAGACAATATGGGTTTTTCCTTTCAATTTGCGAATAATACTTGTTATTTTTCATTAAATGATCAGTATTATGGAAAGGCTCGCTTGGTGAATGGTTTATATATTTTGCAAAGTAGTCAACCTTTATTTCAAATACATAACAAACAACCGTCTTCAAGTAAGAAGAATAATCCATCTTATCTATGGCATTGTAGGCTAGGCCATATCAATGAAACACGGATTCAAAGACTAAGGAAGTTGGACTACTTAGAACCATTTGATTTCGAATCATATGGTACATGTGAATCTTGTGTTAAGGGTAAGATGACGAACAAACCTTTTGATGGACAAGGTGTTCGTGCCACTCGCTGCTTAGAGCTCATACATACCGATGTATGTGGACTGTTTAAAGTCCATGCGCGTGGGGGTTATCCTTACTTCGTTACCTTTACTAACGATTTCTCAAGGTATGGATATATCTTTCTTATGAAGAATAAATCCGAGACCTTTGGGAAATTCAAGGAGTTTAGGAATGAGGTCGAGAATGAATTGAACCTAAGGATAGTCACTCTTCGATCGGAAATACCTTAGTGAAGAATTTATCGATTACTTGAAGGAAAATGGGATTCAATCGCAATGGACTCCTCTTGGAACACCACAGTTAAACGGTGTGTCTGAGAGGAGGAATCGAACCCTGTTAGACATGGTAAGATCAATGATTGGATTCTCGACTCTTCCAAAGTATCTGTGGGGATATGCACTGCAAACTGCAATCTACATTCTGAACCGTGTACCATCTAAATCAGTGGAGAAAACTCCTTATGAGTTATGGAAGGGAAAGAAGCCTTCACTAGGCTATCTTAGACCTTGGGGCTGTCCTGCGATAGTCAAGCTGATGCTCACTGATAAGTTAGATGCCAAGGGTGTCAAAGTATATTTCATAGGCTATCCTCGTCAGACGAGAGGCTATGAATTCTATCATGCTGAAGATCACAAGGTGATCGTGTCTAGAAACGTGAAGTTTTTAGAAGCTGAATACCTCGAAGAAGAGAGGTTAGATGATATGATAGAACTTGAAGAAATTCAAGACTTTGACACGCGCGAACATGAGGTCTTTAAATCTTCTGATTTGGACTCAAGTTCAGTGGGAGCTTTCGAAGCAGACAAGGATGATGATATGACACTTGCTAGGCATGTCATAGTCAGTGGGAGTCCTGTGATTAGATCAACAGTTGAAACCACACCTGTAGAACCCGTTGTCAACCAACCTGTGCAACAAGTTGCACAAGAGCAGCCTCCCGCAAGGGAACAGGGTCGCGCCCAACGATCAGCTGCATCAGTACCCACTGATAATGTTCGTGTTACACGAAGCCAGAAAAGAAAAGCACCAGAACAAGTCGAGCTCCGTAGGTCGAAGAGGATCCTTAGAGGACCTCAGAAGCAAAGCCTTATGATAGAAGACATCAGTGAACTTGATGTCGGTTTATCAGAAGATCCCGAGACCTACAAAGAGGCAATAATTGATATTGACTCAGACAAATGGCAAGAGGCCATGGAATTAGAAATGGATTCAATGTACCAGAACCAAGTTTGGAACTTGGTAGACTTGCCCCAAGGGGTTAGACCGATTGGGTGCAAATGGGTCTTTAAACGAAAGACAGATGCCGATGGCAAGGTACAGATGCACAAAGCTAGGCTTGTGGCAAAAGGCTACACGCAAAGGTATGGCATCGATTACGATGAAACCTTTTCACCAGTAGCAAAATTGAAGTCCATTCGAATTCTACTTGCGATAGCTTCCTACTATGATTATGAAATCTGGCAGATGGATGTAAAGACAGCCTTCCTCAATGGCAACCTTGAGGAAGAGGTCTATATGGTACAGCTGGAAGGTTTTATTAGTAAAACCAGGCCAACTGCTGTATGCAAATTACAAAGATCCATCTATGGGCTAAAGCAAGCGTCAAGGAGCTGGAATATCCGCTTTGATGAAGCTGTCAAATCGTTTGACTTCATCAGAAGCAAGGAAGATCCCTGTGTCTATGCGAGACACAGCGACAAAGGAGTTGTTTTCATGATCATTTATGTAGATGACATTTTGATCATGGGAAACAATGTCTCTATGTTAGAAGAGACTAAAGTTTGGTTATCAAGTACCTTCTCGATGAAGGACTTGGGTGAAGCGAACTACATCCTAGGGATCAAGATCTTTAGAGATAGATCCAAGAGGATGTTGGGATTGACACAGTCCACCTACATCGACAAAATACTGAAGCGTTATAAGATGGACGACTCAAAGAGAGGCTTTCTCCCAGCTAGGCATGGGATTGTCTTATCAGTTAAGGATGGTCCTAAAACTGATGAAGAAAGAAATGCAATGAGTTGTGTGCCCTATGCTTCGGCAGTAGGGTCTATAATGTATGCAATGAATTGCACAAGGCCCGATGTGGCATATGCGCTTAGTGTCACTTGTCGACACCAACAGAATCCAGGAGTACCTCACTGGACTGCTGTGAAGAACATTATTAAGTACCTTAGACGGACTAAAGAGATGTTCTTGGTGTTTGGTGGAGAACCAGAATTAAAGATGTCTGGGTATGTCGACGCTGGATTTGAATCAGATCCTGATGACTTTAAGTCACAGACAGGATACGTATTCAAATTGAACGGAGGAGCTGTCTGTTGGAAGAGCTCTAAGCAAGCCACGGTTGCTGACTCATCCACAGAGGCCGAGTACATTGCTGCATCAGAAGCATCGAAAGAAGCTGTCTGGATTTCAGAGTTCTTGAAGGAATTGAGGGTTGTTCCTGCTCCCAGTCCAATAACGATTTATTGTGACAATACGGGCGCCGTCGCTCAAGCTAGGGAGCCTAGATCTACAAACAAGAACAAACATGTACTTAGAAAATATCACGTTATACGTGAGATTATAGATAGAGGAGAAGTTAGTATAGAACGTGTCTCAACCACGGACAACGTGGCAGATCCTTTCACCAAGGTCTTATCAGTGGACGTCCACTTAAGGCATTATGCTAATCTGGGCATTAGGCATAAAGGTGACTGGCTCTAGTCCAAGTGGGAGATTGATAGTGTATATGTCCTAGAGACAGTCCTTACTAAGGGCATGGTGCCCTTGTAGAGGACATATATGTACTATTACACAGGTCAACGTAATATAATATATGTTTGTTTCATTTTACTGTTGAGTATCACTTTCATATTTATATTACACCAGGCTGCAACATGTCATATCTATATTGCTGTCTGTATTGATACTGAACATGTCCCCTCGGATAGATGACCGATCACACAGTTAGTGGGAGCTATGTGAGTTATCATCTATCCCAAACTCTCCCTAGTCGTGGTACATCTCGGATGTGGGGGTCTGAATGAACCTGACAAGACTAGTATGCGTGGAGGTTATACTTGTTGGAGCAAGTGTGAGCCGATCCCACGGCCACGGAACGGATTGTTGGACAATCAAGGAACGTTCCCATAACTGCGCATAGTTGTTCGAAGAAGCTTTATCGAACAATGGAAGTACCCACCGGACACTCCCATCGATGTATACTCTACACCGACGTGTCTATGGGAACCGGTGAGTTGTCGAAGTGATGCCATTCGTCCTTTGCACTTACAGGACTTTATCATCACATTTGTTGCTCCATATCCTTGGTGGACCCGTCGATGTCAGCTCTGAATAAGCAGTTGACCTAAGACACGATCCAGGATTATGGCTAAATACAAATGGGGGTGATAAGTGATTCTGTGAAGGATTCATCTCTCAAGTGTAGCACAGGAGAGCACTGCTCGTAGTCTGCATAGTTGTGTTGGTAAAGTCACTGGCCAGTGCAAATGATATATTATGATGGTCATAAGTATATCTTAACCAAACAACTCCCTGAGACGCCCATGGATGTATTATTGGGATAGACACTTCATCGATCCTAGATACATTCGAGCAAGTCAGATGAAGGGACGTTACCATCGCCGCGTTGAGCGCAACAGGCTTCGCAACGAAAGGGTTAGCTTTGAGAAACCTCTCAAACGTCCTCGCGTATTAATATTGCAAATGGAACCGTCTAGGAATTCCATGTTGCCTAGTCTAGGACTTGCTTAATACGGTGAGGCTCTATGGGTCACACTATGTGGTGATTCAGCCTATCAGAATATCCTTGAGGATGGAATCGCAATTAATTCGGAATTAATTGTGATTGATGGATTATAATTAATTTGGAATTAATTATAATAATTGGTGGCTCAATTAATGATTTGGAATTATTAATTGAATTGGCTAATTAATTGTATTTTATGTAAATACAATTAAAAATTATATTTTGGAAATATAATGGAGGTTTGATTGTAAAGGATATGTTAATTAAGAATTAACATATGTACTTGGGCAAAATCTACTTGGAGTTTGGATTGCCTTAGAAATATAAGTGGGTCCCAAAAGTGGGACCCACGTCCCGTAGGACAGGCGCGCGCGCGCGCCTAGCAGGGTAGGGGAAGGAGTTCGACTCCTTCCTCTATTAGAAGTCTAAGGGATAAGTTAAATTTTCCTGATTGAGTTTTGATTTGATTGGGAATGAATCTAGACTTGATATTGGTTTCCTTGTGCGATAAGAATTAGATTCTTATTCCTTTACGAAGTCTAATTGCTTATGCTTTAGGCTTCTATAGACTACTATATATAGTAGACTATTGGAGAGAGTTTTACACACAGTTACATACGATTTTGAAATACAGTTTCAGACATAGACTTTCGCAGTCTTCCTACCCAGTTTTCTTAGAGAAAATAAAAACTCTCCCCTCCTCCCCTTAGCCTCACGCGCGAGCACACCGCCACCGGAGGGAATTGCCGCCCCGTCTTCTTGGTCACATAAAGAATATCCTAACATTCTTCTGATAGGCTGTTCATCCGTGGATACCAAGGTTGAGGTTCTAGGAGCTGGAAACTAACTCTTATTGTCTTGCAGATATACAGAGTATTGTAGATATCTTCGACTTCGACGAAGGAGAAGATACACCGGATTATTACGAAGACTTGGAAGCTGCTTTGGAAGTAAGGTTAGTCTTCTAATTGACGTGTTTATATATATACGACATATGCATAATCAATTAACCAGTATGTTAAGAAAATTTTTGAAATTCCGCTGCGTACCCTAGGGGTAACTCTGACCATATTTTCTTACTGAACGTTCTTGACCAAGCTACGCTCCGTGATGGACATCTACCGAAGGACTTGCACTATTGAAGTGGATGGCAAGCAACATGTGTTGCGAGCCATACCTGATCCACCTGATACTTCTCACACTACTCACTACTGTGGTCTTGCAGCCTATGTTCATTCTTATTCACAGGTTCGTGGCATGAGGAGGAGATCAATGAAGGGGAAGTCTAGTACCCTCAAGAAGAAGAGCTAGGCGCAGACAGGAGTCGAGTCAAAGACTTTAAACAATGGCGCTATCCGGGAGGCAACCCGGAGTTTTTATCGCTTTCTTTACCGCTTTATTGCATGCATTCATACTGGAACAATTTGCTTTTCACATGTCCACTGTCAGCCAACCGAGGCCAAACCGTTCGGTAACATCTAGTATCCCTTCATATTACTCATTCTCTTTTGCTAGGGGCTAGCTTAAGAATCATAAGGGGGATGGGATGTGAACCGCGATGTTAAGTATTCTTTGGCTTTGTGTTGATTAGTATCTTGTTCTTTGTTTGCATTTGCATTTGCACGTTTACCGCTTAGATTTTTTAGGTTGCATTCACTGCATTCATCCTAGGATAGTCTTGCATGTTTTATATGGAGTTTATTGCCGAATTTTTTGAACTTTTTTATTGGGTAGATCAACTAACTATGCCATTAATCATATGCTTCATCCCTATGAATTTGTTTGATGTTTTTCTCGCTTGGCTTGTCACATTTATGTATTGCTCTTAGTTAAGCCTGGTAGTCTCGACATCACTCAGTGGTGTTTTCTCTACTGCGGTTCACGAAGGCCTTTATAATAGGATGATGCATGTTAGGGTCTTATGGTTGGTTTCCCGAGTAATTATGTACCTAAGAGGCAACAAGTCTTCACCATGCTTTGAGATTGCTAAATGCCTAGGAAGGAGGTAGTGTGAGGTTGTGTGATCCTTTGTTTATAACCTATTCTTCCGAATAGGTTTGGGGAGGGGGTTACACTATCATTAGACTTGTTTTTCATTTTTCATTTCCGTATTGTGAGTTTATTTTTCCTTTTTCGTAAATTTTGTACTCCAACCTATTCTCTCGAATAGGTTTGGGGAAGTCGTTTGTGAGTCATTTTGTTTCTTTTTCATGGTGCTACTGCTGGCTAAAAAAATCTAAAAAAAGAAAAGAAAATTCCAGAAAAAAGGAAAAAAAAGAAAAAAGAAACTGGAAAGAAAAAAAGAAAAAAAAAAGAAAAGACCCCAAAAGAGCAAAGAAGGGTCCAAAAAAAAGAAAGCCAAATAGCAGTTTAGCAAAGTGTTGTGTCTCATTTTCCAATTCTTGTAATGTTCGTAATCGTGTTGTAATTTTTTATTTTTTGTCTTTTGTTTTTTGAGTGTCATCTGTTCTAGACCACCCTCGTCCTCCCATTCAGGAAGTGGTGAATATCTTAAGGCTTGTGCTTGAGAGATGGGTAGAATAGGGGAGTATTATCTTTTATAGGGAACCCTCCTTCGTTTGATGAGAGCCAGTACTGGTTCGACCTCTTTGAGGAAAAGTCTTAACTTGGTGAACAGCAGTAAGTCCTCAGTTTCATAGGCACGGGACAACCATTCGTATCTTAACATGTTTCATTACGTCGTCACTGACTAGGTCCAGGTAGAGAATGTTACGAGAGACTATCTTGTCTTGACATAAGTGCTTATGTGGATGTGTATGAGTCAATCGAGGCATTCTTCAACCTATATTCATGTTTTGATTTATATGGTTTTTGTTCATATGTTTTTTGATAGATTCAGTAGATTAGTTCATTTTATTTGGCATGAGACTCCATTTTATGCGTTGCATTGTTTTTTGCATTAGAGTCTAGCTTAGTTGCTTGAGGACAAGCAAAGGTTCGGTTTGGGGAGTTTGATGAATGTGTATTTTACACTTTTATTCGAGTCTTTTTCACCTATTTTAGCTATCCTCTATGTTAATTTAGCTATATTTTAGTGCATTTTATTAGAATAGTGTCACGTTTCCCTTTAGCTTTTATTTTACAGGTTTTGGTTGAAAAACGAGGTTTTCCGGGCAATTATATTGAAGTTGACAAGGAATTGGTGTTCCAGAAGCCTATTTGGAGTATCTGAAGGTTTCCAGATAGGATTTGAAGTCTAGGGGTCGAATCTGGAGGTTAGAAGGCCACTAGAAGTCAGAAACCGAGTCCGAAAAGGGGAAGAAATCCAAAAACGCGTCGAAAACGCGTAATATTCCGACTTTTACTCCCGGGCGAATCGCCCCACACCAGGCGTCTCGCCCGGTGTGTGGGGCCCTTCGCCCCACACTAATTCGAACATTATATATAGTTGCTCAGTTTTTCTCCGATTTTCATACTTTTCCAGACCTATTCTCTCACCTTTCTCTGTAGTTTTAGGTAGGAACTTCCCAGAGCCTATTCTGGGGGTTCGTAGCTTAGGAGATACTTTTTCATAGCAGTTTGGAGCTTGTAAGGTCGCGATTCTTCGGAGACTGACAACCTTCGGTAACATTGTATCTTACAGTTTTTATACTTATTTTTATATATCTTTCATCATGTTTTCATTCATTCGTGGTATGATTTCTGTTGATTGCATGACAACTATGAGTAGCTAAACTTCTCGTTGGTGATAGTATGTAAATTCTTAGCGAAGGGTTGATAATTATGCTAATGGCTATATCGCGCATTATACTCCGTGTTATTGCTTTATTTCTTTGATCTATCTTTTAATCTCTATCTACGTATTGTTGATTAATTATTGCTCACAATTGGACAATTTATTGGTCTTTGACCTATCTAAAACCTCTATCTTCGTAGTGTTGAATAATTACGGAACACAATTGGACAATTTATTGGTTTTTGACCTACCCAAATCTATATCTTCGTAGTGTTTGATAATTACAACAGGACAATTTATTGAGCAAAGATCTCCATGCAAAACCGAGGAATTTACGCATGATTATTAACCCGTTATGCTTTGAAGGACCATACTATCACCAATCTCCATTATCTGTTAATAAAAATCTTTGCTAAACCGTCTGCTGTTTTATATTCTAAATTAGATTAGATAAAGCTAGTTATAGTCCTTAGAGATCGACACTCGAGGTTATTCTACTGCTACACTACGGTTTTCGTTGTAGTTGTGAATTGCCTTTGGCTAAATAATAAATTTATTTGATTCGCGTTGGAACACGACATCCAGCGCGTGCATCAGTGAATTACTGGACTCAAGCATTCCCAATGCCCAAGAAGGTTTTACAGCATATTGATTATTGAGTCCATCTACCGGTAAAGATGAAAGCAGCCGGAAAGCTCCTGTGTCTTGTGATCATCTATGTGATGCAAAAAATGAGGGAGGTTTGAATATCTTTTCTCTTACAGAGTGGAACAAAGGTCACTATTGCAATGCTACCGTGGAATATAGCTCCAGTGGATTGAGGTGAACTGTAAAGGAAAACCAATGAAAGAAAAATTGTTGAAACTTATAGTAGCGGAAACTGTGTATGGGATTTGGAGAGAGCGAAATCAGATGATATTTGCATGGCAGCAGCAGCCTAATACTTCTCTGGGCCAGTAGTTGTTGAAATGATCCGGTTACGAGCCCAGTTGCATAATGGGCTGAACAACTTCTATAACAGATTATAGATACTTGGTTTATTAGTTGTTCTTTACAGTGTAAAGTTTGCTTTGGTCTGTTTTGATTGCCTGGATTGTTGGTGATTGGCATATATACACGTACGAGATGTTTTTGTAATGGAAAGTATTTCTTGCTAAAAAAAAATAAAAAATAATAAAAAATAATAATAATAATAATTCGACAACATGTATCAAGCAAATCAGTCCCTCTGGGCTTTTAAAGAAGAGCAAGTAGTTTGTAGAAATCAACTAACCGTTGGAGAGTCAACTCAATGAGTATGTTACTTTTAATTAACAAAAACAATTAATTTAGGAAAACAATAAAAAATTTCTGAACTGATGGACAAAATATGACCCTCTAGGACGGCGACGCTTACTCCTAGGATGATTTTCAAGTGATATGATGGTCCCACATACCAATACCAGCAATCGTATGTTTATTTCAGTGCACACTTTGTCCTCACCCAAAAACATCCCATAGTATAAGTCCGAGTAAATAGCATAAAACTCCATTCATCTATTATTAAGAGACACAAATCCCCTCAATTATCTAAATTGCACCAAACTCCCGCAATTTATATTAAACACTGCATTATTCCCCTTTCCGTCCAAATTCACGGAGATTGTGGTGCACGCGAATTTAATGAGAGTGTTACTGACAATTAGTACTAATCCACCAAGTACTATATTTGTGCTTTTCTTGTTTTCTTCTTCCGTTAATCTTTCTTGTTACTCGTACATTATTAGTATTCCTTTTATTTTCTCTTTTCATTATTAACTCCCTCAAATATTTTCCTTTATAAGATGTAACCAAAAAATAAAATTATATTATTTGAAAATTAAAATTACATTAAGATTTATAGAAAATTACATAAAAGAACCAATCTAGAGCACCTAATTGCTAAAACAACCATTTTAAAAAACATCTTACAAAAAAGGCCATTCTATTTTTTTGTGCCCTAAAATACAAGTAGTCTTACAAAAAAGGTCATTCTATTTTTTGGTGCCCTAGAATCTAATCAAGTAGTCTCCAAAATACATCTTACAAAAAAGGCCATTCTATTTTTTTGGTGCCCTAAACTCTAACCAAGCAGTCTCTAAAATCTCTCTAATCTGGAAGAGAATATGAAATTGGACTCCAATTTCTCGCTAAACTGATTTCTAATGGTGTCTTTTACGTCTATTAGTGTTAATTAATTACTAACTAATCATATTTAACTATTTTTTAAATGTAACCAACGTCCAAATAATCTCGTAATTAATATTTATATACAGAAACTAATGAAACCAGCATTTGTGTTGCCGAAACTAATGAAACTAGCATATGTGTTGTTGAATCTAATGAACTAGAATTTTGTGTTCACTTGTGATGCTGAAACTAATGAAACTAGCATTCGTGTTTGCCGAAACTAATGAAACTACCATCTGTGTTGCTGAAACTAGCATTTTGTTGCTGAAACTAGCACTTATGATGTTGAAAACTAATGAAACTAGTCGTTGTGATGCTGAAACTAATGAAACTAGCATTTGTGTCGATGAAACTAGCTTTTTTATTGTTGAAACCAACACTTATGATGCTCAAACTATTGGAACTGGCACTCATGATGCTGAAAACTAATGAAACTAGCATTTTTCCGTTGAAACTAGCATTTATGTTGCCGAAACTAATGAAACTAGCATGTGTGTTGCTGAATCTAATGAACTAGCATTTTTGTGTTCACTTGTGATGCTGAAACTAATGAAACTAGCATTCGTGTTCGTCGAAAATTAATGAAACTAGCATATATTGTTGCTGAAACTAGCACTTATGATGTTGAAAACCAATGAAACTACCATTTTGGCGCTGAAACTAACATCTGTGTTGCTGAAACTAGCACTTATGATGTTGAAAACTAGTGAAACTAGCAGTTGTGATGCTAAAACTAATGAAACTAGCATTTGTTTTTATGAAACTAGCTTTTTTATTGCTGAAACTATTGAAAACAACATTTTAGTTGTTGAAACTAATGAAATTATTATTTTATGATGTTGAAACTAGTATTAATAGTTAGTTGCATAGAGTTTCTGTTAGTTTTTGAAACTAGCTTTTTGTTTGAAACTAGTTTATGAAACTAGATTTTATGTGTTGAAACTAGTATTTGTGTTGCTGAAACTAGCACATGTGATGATGACACTAATGAAACTAGCATTTTGTGTTGCTGAAACTAGCACTTGTGATGATGAAACTAATGAAACTAGCATTTGCATTGCTGAAACTAATGAAACTAGTATCTGTGTGCTGAAACGAGCATTTTGTGTTGCTGAAACTAGCACTTGTGATGCTGAAACTAATGAAACTAGCATTTGCATTGCCGAAACTAACGAAACTAGTATCTGTGTGCTGAAACGAGCATTTTGTGTTGCTGAAACTAGCACTTATGATACTGAAAACTAACGAAACTAGCATTTTTCCGTTGAAACTAGCATTGGTGTTGCCGAAACGAATGAAACTAGCATCTATGTTGCTAAATCTAATGAACTAGCATTTTGTGTTCACTTGTGATGCTAAAACTAATGAAATTAGCATTCGTGTTTGTCGAAACTAATAAAACTAGGATCTGTGTTGCTGAAACTAGCATTTTGTTGTTGAAACTAGCACTTATGATGCTGAAACTAATTAAATTAGCTTTTTGTTGTTGAAAACTAGAAGTTGTGATGTTGAAAGTAATGAAACTAGCATTTTTGTTGATGAAACTAGCAATTATGATGGTGAAACTAATTAAACTAGCATTTTTGTTGCCGAAACTAGCACCTCTGATGCTGACACTAATGAAACTAGCATTTGTGTTGCTGAAACTAGCACATGTGCTGATGAAAATAACGAAAGTAGCTTTCGTGTTGCCAAAATTAATGAAACTAGCAGTTTTTTGCTAAAACTATCACTTATGATGATGAAACTAATGAAATTAGTTTTTTACTGTTGAAAACTAGCAGTCGTGATGTTGAAACTAATGAAACTAGCATTTTTGTTGATGAAACTAGCAATTATGATGGTGAAACTAATGAAACTAGCATTGTTGTTGCTTAAACTAATGAAACTAGTATTTGTATTGTTGAAACTAATAAAATTAACATTTTTGTTGCTGCACTAATAAAACTAACAATGAAGTGATGCTGAAATTAATGAAACTAGTATTTTTGTTTATGAAACTAGCTTTTATGTATTGAAACTGATCTGAAACTAGTTTTTCGGTGAAAATAATGATTTATATTTTTATAATTTTAGTTTCCATATTTTATATGTTTTAATTTAGCATAAATAAGTTTTTAGAGTGAATTTAATCATTATATAGTTAGTTTCTGTGCAAAATACAATCAACAACTAGTTTTAACGGTTAATTTTAGAAAAAATATAAAATTAAAAGTTAATTTCAACTAGTTTCGGCTAGTTTCAGTCATTTTTTAGCTAGTTTCAACCATTTTTTAAACTAGTTTTTCAGTGAAAATAATAATTTATATTTTTATAATTTTGTTTACATATTTTTATTTATTTTAGCTTAACATAAATAAATTTTTAGAGTGAATTTAATCATTATATAGTTAGTTTCATTGCAAAATAAAATCAAAAACTAGTTTGAACTATTAATTTCAAGTAAAATATAAAATTAACAGTTAGTTTCAATTAGTTTCAGCTAGTAACAGTTAGTTTCAGCTAGTTTCGACTAGTTTCGGTCAATTTTTAGCTAATTTCAGCTAGTTTCGGTCATTTTTTGCTATTTTCAGCTAGTTTCGGCTAGTTTCGGTGACTGAAACTAACTTCCGGATTTCAAATTTTTATTAAATTTACTGTAGCGAATTTTTGAAATCCGGATCTACTGTAGCAAATTACTGTAGCGGGACTTTTGTAAATGTTATTTGAGAGTGGCTTTTTATGCAATTATTTGTTGTTATTGGTCTATATATGTATTTAACCCTAAGATTTAATTTCATCATATAATTTGTTACTACTTCCGTCCTCATGGCTTAACTTCTACTCCAACACTTTGTATTGTTAACTTTTTAAAATTCCGTTTAATTATCCTAAATCATAGATACCAAATAATTAAAAATACTATAATATAAAATCATAATCATTATATTATAAATTTATAATATTATATTATTAAATACTTGTTCAATATGGTATGTAATTAATTTGAGGTTATATAACAAAATAACCGTTAAACTAATAGTATTAAGTTGGAAATGAGGAAGTTTTTTTTTAAACTAATCATTAATTTGAATTTGTTTTTTTTGTTTTTTTTTATTTCTTTTTAAAAATTACTAATGGTTACAATAATAACTTATAACTTTCATATGTTACACAGTTTTACTTTTACCAAGCAAAGGTTATTAAATGTCAGTATGAAATCTCTCTCTCTCTCCCCCTTTCTTCCTCCTCCTCGTATGAGTGATGTGATTCCTTCTAATGAAGTGATTTCTACCCATCTGATTGGGAAATCTCTGGATGATCTGTGCAATCTGCTTTCCAGGCCTATCCTCGCGTTAATCTATTTTGCTAAACCTCTTTATTCTATCATGAGTCCTTACTATGTCTGTCTCTTAAGTTTAAAGATCCCTCTTGATCCAGGCGTCTATGCGTGTTTTCAATACTTTTATTTATCGAGTCCTAGGTCTTCAATTCTCTGGTTTATTAATAGATCTCGTAAGCTAAATACCTTTCTGTTGCTGTCTATTCTTTTCAGATCTCACAGATTGCGTCAGACTAAGCACGATGACTATATATTCCTGGGTTGTGTAATCATGGCTGACGATTTGGTAACAAAAATCTCTAGGCAGGTTAAGTTACTGAATGACGAGGAGACTGGGATTGAGGCTCCAGCGGAAGCATGGGCTTTAACCGGTGATCAGTTCACTCATTTTTTGATTGGTCGTACCTTCACCAAACGCGAAATTCACCATGATTCGTTCAAGAGAGTGATGCGTAACAGCTGGGGGATTTTCCACGATATGGAGGTTATAAAGGTGAATGAGGAACGTTTGTTGTTTAAGTTTCAACATGTCTTAGACATGAACCGTGTGTTGGACAATGGCCCCTGGTCGTTTGAGAAAAATCTGTTGGTCTTAGCCCCCATTGAACGTGGTGAGGACCCAAGGTCAGTAAATCTTGATTTTGCTACGTTTCTAGTTCAAATCTTGATTTTGCTACGTTTCTAGTTCATGTGTATTATCTACCCCTCTGTAGAATGAATGAAGCTATGGCTGAATCAATTGGGAACTGGTTTGGAAAATGTGTGGAGTATGTTACAAACACTAATGGTACCTTGGGGATTTGGTTATGCGTATTCGAGTTCGAATGGATATTACTAAACTGTTAAAACGAGCTTTGAAATAGGGGCACTGGCAATGAAGCAATACTCGTTACGTTTGGGTATGAACGACTTCCAAATTTCTGTTACCGATGTGGATTATTGGCCATTTGTTAAAGGATTGTCGGGTGAAGTTCGATTTGGAAGCGTCAGGGGGTGATTCCTCTAACAAATCTTGTCCCTGGGGTGAATGGTTGAGAGTTAATTCTAGTCTTGAGCAAAACAACAGATATTTTGGTGGGAGTTCTGATAATGTACGGGAAGCTCCGGTGCTTGTTGCGGTAAATAATATTACTTCATCCGTTCCTGCAGCTACATCGAGCACTGCCCTGTTACTAAACCTGCTAAGTCAGGCGCACAATCTGCGCAAAGTCCAGCCACTTCTTCGCCTAATCTACCAGTCAGCATAGCACGGCGTTGACTCCTTCTGGTCGAAATGAAATCCCTACTGCTGACCCAGACCCACAAAAATCTCTCCACCAGAATTCTGCTCCTAAAAATCCTCACTCACCCAGTCTCGTTCCCTCACCAAATACGGCAGGCCTCTTACCCTTACCAGGCAGTGAACCAATTGGCCCAAATTCACTGCAACACGGTCCAATTCCCCCAAAAATCCCACCTACAAGTCCATTAGCTGCTAGCCCACTTTCCATGGTCCTTTATGAACCCAATGTAGAATATATAGGCCCACATAATTACTCCCAGTCTGAAGCCCATCGACATCCCCCATCTTAGGGAAAATTGGTGCCAACACCCTAGTTGGCACCCAAATTTAATTTCACGGAAAGTCAACACAGGAGTTTCGATAAAACACCCTGTGAGGTGGCACATTGGTTTGAGCTGGTTTAATGACAAAGATGTCACATACACGCGCCATTAAGAATCGGAATTAATCACCGTAACACGGCAGCAGACATTCATTCTCTCACTTCTAGTCTCATATAAATAGAGCTACATCGGGATTCATCCATTGTTTGAAATTTGAAATTCATCCATTCTCTCACTTCTAGTCTCAGATGCGATTTCTCTCCCAAATTTGATATTCAAGCAAGTCATCGGAAAGATTCCGATATCTTGATTCCCTCGATTCTAGCTGGCATTCATCAATTGCAGTGGTGATGGATCATGTGTCGGCTGCCAAACAGGTCAAGAAGCCGACAACCGTGCTGATGATTCATTATAAAAAGGTACAACTTGGTATCCCTTTGTATCTTGATTCTACATATGATCATGTTATGGATAGGATTAGGGTAAAGTGGCCGGAACTATCGATTACATTCGTGAGTATATCATATTCGATAGGGCCGTACCCCATGGTTGATTTGAATCAGGAGTCCGATTTTGAGGTGTTGTTATATCATATAGACGATTTCGGTCCTAAAAGGGTTAATGTGTTGATGGCATATGCTGTTGATGTTGAGACGGTAGGAGTAGTTACAGCAGATGAGTCAAATATTGGGTCTAGTAGTGGTTATATGAACACAACAATACCAACCAGTAGTAATGTGTATGATGTAACAGATGAGCAAGAGATTGTGCCTCAGTTTGATGTTAATCCAAGGGAAACTACCGAACCATTACTTAGCAAGGCATGGGCTAGTAATATTCGTGCTATCGGGCAGAAATTTTTAGGTGGTTCAAAAGAATTCAGGTCTGAGGTTGTGAAGTATGCAGCTCATGTAGGTTTTGATTTGCTTTCTCAAAGAACAACAAGCAGGGTGTTAGTGTTTATTGTAAGAAGCGGTCTTCGGTGGGTTGTAAGTGGAAAATTTGTGGAACAGAGAAGGAGATTAATGGAGTGGAGGGTGTCTTTGTGATCAACAGTGGGTGCTTAGTGCATGGATGCACTACTTTGTTGATGAAGGATGATAGTAGGCGGCTCACCCCGAAGATGTTATCATCCATAGTGATGGAGACTGTTAAGCAAAAGCCTACTACCAAGGGGATTGCAGTAAAGGGTATTTTCTCAGCAAGCTATGGGCTTAAAATGAACTACCACAAGGCATGGAGATCCCTGCAATGTGCACGGGACCAGATTTTCGGGTCATACAAAGAGTCCTTCAATGAGCTTCGATGGTATGGTAGGGCGACATGTGAAACAAATCCAGGAACTATATTCGATATCCAAACTCATCCCGACAACAATTCCTTTGCACGCTGTTTTCTGAGCTTCAATGCTAGTATGGAAGGTTTCAAGAGTTGCCGTCCAATGCTTTTTATTGACACCACATCATTGAGCGGCAGATTTAAAGGCCAACTACTTACTGCCATTGCCAAAGATGGTGACAATGGTATGTATTCTTTATTATTATAGCTGATGTGTGAGATTTGTTAATGCAAATGATGTTTGCTAGTATATAGGCTTTATATGGCAATGAAATGATAGAATTGGTCTGGGAAGTAGCCTACTTTCATAGTATATCTTAGTGGTGGAGATGGAATATATGGTGTATGTTAACATCGTATTTATATTTTGCAGATGTTGTATGCGAGTTTCAGCCATGGTGTTATTTAATGGTTCTGCAGTACATCTTGCAAATTTAGTTATCTTAGTGGTTGTTGCAAATGTATTATGCAAATGTTAACAGGTGTACTGATTGCTAATTTCCACAGGCCTTTTTCCAGTAGCATTTGCTGTAGTCGATGCCGAAACTATTGAGCACTGGACTTACTTCATTGGTTAGCTTCCCCTTTACACCTATTCTGAAGTACTTATGATGGCTCTTGTATCCTTGGACAATCCTTTAATATATGTGTGAATTTTACAGAAATGTTGAGAAAACACATAAGGCATGAGAAGAAAATTTTCTATCTATCAGACAGACACGCTGGTATCATGGCTGCATTTGACAGCCTATATGACGAGCCCATCCATTTCTATTGCCTATGGCATTTGGGTAATAATCTTAAAGGGCGATACAATAATGGTTGGAACAACATGTTTCGTAGGAAACTCGTTGCATTGTTGACTAGGTGTGCATACGCGCCTACTAAATCATTGTTTAAGATTTGTGAAGATAAGTTGATTGAAGCCGGGGGGGGCAATTGCTGAGGCATTCTTGGAGAACCTGCCACGGGAGATGTGGGCAATCGCATATGCACCACAGGTTGTTCGTTATGGAGAGATGACGTCAAATGCGGCGGAATCTTTCAACAAACGTCTACTTCCTCTGCGGTCTTTGCCTATGAAGGTGATGCTTGACAGTATACGACAACTTCTCATGGAGTGGTCTACAAAACGGAGCCGGGATGCCTCTACATGGTCTGGCACTCTTTGTCCTAGAAAGGAGAATCAGTGGAACTCATATGTTGAGAAAGGGAGGGGCTGGCTTATAAATGGTGGTAAGTCAGAAGGGAAATATGAAGTCCTATCCAATACTACACACACTGTTGATTTAATAAATAGGACATGCACTTGTTATAATTGGCAGTTGCAGGGGTTCCCATGTATGCATGCAACAAGGGTGATTTCTCAGACTCTGCCTCATATAGTTGGAATTGTTGATCCGTGCTTCTTTGTGCCTACATATAAGCTAGCATACTCACATGAGATCCATCCTATACCAACATCTATGCGAGGCGAGACAATTCGTATGCTTGGAGAGGTTCAGCAAATTATGCCACCACCTGTTAAAGCAACTGCAGGTAGGCCAAGGAGGAAACGTATCCACTCATTCGGGGAGATCCCTAACAAGAAAGCAAAGCCATTCACATGTCCAAATTGCCATAAGACGGGGAGGCACGATTTAGTTAGCTGTGCAAAAGAATTGGAGGAGGATATGCAGAAACTCGATGCAGAATTTGTGGAATCACAGTACTTTGCACAAGACGATGAGTTCTTGGATGATTATGTACTGTCAGATAGTGAATTCACAGATGATTAATTATGAAAAGGGGGAAGCTGTGATGAATTCAGAGATAGTGAATTCACAGATGAATTCACAGATAGTGAATTCACAGATGAATTCACTGCATTTTGATGTGATAAGATGTATTTTGCTGTGATCACTGCTCAGTCAGTTAATTTCAGGACAAATATGATGTTTGTGCGTCATTTTGTGCAACTTCTATGAGTTGCTTTTTTTGTAATTCTGAATTACTATAAACAGATGTTCAGGTATTAATAGAAGGTAATTTAGTTCTTTCATTTTGTCTGTGCAATTACAGGTAAGTACAACCACAGAATGTTGTTGGTCCTTAAGTACAGTTCAGATAAGTGTACCTTTTGCATATAATTCGCAGGTAAGGACAACCAAAGAATGTTTGCTTATCCTTAAGTGCAGCCAGTATTTGTAAACCTTAAACAACTAAGTACGGCCAAACCAAAACAGGTAACATATTAACAAATCATAATTTTTTATTTATCCACACCAGTTATTCATGTGGCTGCACTTAAACGATAAGTTCATGTCTGCACTTAAGTTCATCCTTTTTATGTTATTTTTTCTTTTTTTTTTTTTTGAGGTGAAGATAAATTTATGGTTCTTCAACCACATATAATTCCCAATTCTGATATTTCACCTTATACACTTGCTCAATGACACTCTCCCATCTTCTCTACAACACTGTGGCCTCCCTTTTTTCATCTATCTCGCATAAAACAACCAATTACAATTGCTCACACTAACCAATCTGTGATTCAATCATCGGCGCCCAATATCTCCATCGCTCCGGCATGAGTTCAGAGCGTGCAAACAGGAACTACTGTGACGACCACAAGTTCTTAGTGCCAGCAAGAGCTACAACTGGTACAAGCTTGGTAATCTACTCAACATATGTCTGCCATTTTAATCTCATCCGCTTGAATAGTATCATTCATCTGAAATTGTTGAGCTCTAATAATTAGGGTTTATATATTGTCAATAGGTGTTTATTTGAAATAATTGGGGTATATATATACCGTAGCTAACTTTGTCTTGCTTACTGTCGTTGATTGAGTATAATGTCTGATTTTTTACCGAAATCTACCAGGATTTTTGCTAATGTGAAGTTAGTTAATTACATGGCATCATGTGAATGTAGTTAACTACAAGCACCATGTGAATTTAGTTAATTACATGGCCAAAGACTACCAGGAATTTTGCTAATTAAAGTCAAATTGCAGATGATCTATGTAATTATTGGACTAACATTGTGTTCAATTTAATTTGAAATACACAGCGCATGCCTAGACCGTTTGTGGCAAAATGGTTGAAGAACATACCTGCAGAGATGGTTTTCACAGGAGTAGACGGAGTCCAATGGCTTGTTGAAACTGGTCAGTTTGAAGGAAATATACATCTTACAACTGGGTGGCAGAAATTCAAGGAGATTTATGTGCTCGACCCATCTGACATCATTCAGTTCGCATATGACTTTGGGAATGGTTTTACAGTCACTGTTTACGGTGAGTACCTATTGGGACGTAATGCTGAAGAAGTGGACCGGGAATTGACAATGCATGGGAGGCAGAAATGTGGGATTGCCCACCTTGTTGCTGATAATCAACCGATTGAACATTACATAAATTACGATGTCTGTACTCAATGTGAGATGTCGGAAGGCCCTAATATCCAAAAAAAGAAACGGAAAGTGACTGGAGCAGGTATGTAGTATTACAGTATGATGAATATACAAGCTCTGATAAGTTTACAACTTGAATAAAGCATGGTTTAAACGGAAAGTGTTATGCGGTTTAACTTTGGCACAATAGCGACATTTTGTGTCGATAAGTACGGGCATGAAAGTAATTCCCAATACATTATTCAATAAAGAGCATAGTGTGATTTACATTAGATAGGCAGAGTGTGATTATTCAAATGCATGGTTTAAATAACAACACTGTATTCCAGGCGATACCGAAGAGTGGAGATCCACAGAAACACAATTGCCAATGAAGCCAAAAGGGGATATTTATCCGGACAGTAGAATAATAACTTCCCAGCGCGGTACTGCGGTTACTAGGAAGACTAGTCTACCACATTGCGCATTTGAAGTGGCTGGAAAAAACCTTAAACCCCCTTTCATGATGGTAAGTAAAGAACATGTTATTTAAATCCGTTCTATACACTTATGGCAACCATACGCGTATAATTTACCAGCGACCTTTTTGTTTTTTTTTATTGTGTTTGGGTACTTCCTTAATTAATAAATGTCCCCTGGGCACAGGCACTGCCAAAGAAATTCGGCCGCTCTCAGATGATTCGCGGTATAAATGAACGCAAACTGGTAGTTAGTGGTGGGTTGACTTACAAAATCATCTGTATAGTCGAAAGGAAGAAATGTCAGATTGTAGGTGGGTGGAAGGAGTTCGCTGAGGAGAATCGGTTGGTAGCTGAAGACTCAATCGTACTACAACAAAGTGAAACTGAGTGGATGACATGGAATGTCACTATTTTCAGAGGTGAAACATTGTTACAGTCAGATTCAAGTCTTGACACATATGAAGTATCGCTCCGGGGATTGAAGGTCCATGGTCGCCCCCACTGCGTGATTGGAGTACCTTTGGAATCACTTAGACAAGGAACACGCCTGGTACGTGAATTGTATATGGTGGAATTATAATATGTTGTTCTGTGTTTTCTATTTTAATGCTTTTGAGCTATTGTTTAACAACAGAGACTGCCCAAGAAGTTTGCGCAATCACAACTGGTGAAAGGATCAAATCAAAGGATCCTCCATGTTGCTCGAATTGGTGACTTCGAAGTTGTGGTCGCATCTGATATAAATAAGTCGTACATATGTCAGGGTTGGAAGGAATTTGCTATAGCGAATGAATTGGCGGATGGTGATACTCTAATAATTGAACAGAGCGAATGTTCATGGACTGTGTGGGAAGTCACTATATTCCGTGGGATTTGACGATCGGAGGATTGTTGCTTATGTTGTTCAATTTATGTCATTTCTGTTATTGTATGTGTGGAGGATATTTTTATGTTGTTGATTAATTGATATCATTTATGTTGTTTATGTGGTTGGATAATTTGTTGTGTACAAATGTCTAAATATCTATGGCAACTGCACTTAAGGTCTGCTTGATCAAATGTAAAACTTTAGCTTATTAGCAAAACTGATATCATATGTTGTTATATATGTATATTTATACTACTTTAGTATATATATGTCGTATTTAATTATATCGCATACCTTGTAGCAAAAAAAAGAGTTCCTATTCGAACACCACTTCAGTATAGCTATACTTGATTGTTTTCCTATTTCTTGATTGCATGTATCATTGAAGGGCAAGCTATCCCCGATTTTATTAAGTACAATTACTGCCCAGGCGAAGGTTATCATTTATCTTGTTTATCTGGTTGGATAATTTCTTGTGTACAAATGTCTAAATATCTATGGCAACTGCACTTAAGGTCTGCTTGATCAGCAACAACCTTTGTAAAGTATGAATGTTTGATGTGCATATATGATGAAGCTCAGATTCATCGTGAAATGTAAAACTTTAGCTTATTAGCAAAGCTGATATCATATGCTGTTATATATGTATATTTATACTACTTTAATATATATATGTCGTATTTAATTACATCGCATACCTTGTAGCCAAAAAAAAGTTCCTATTTGAACACCACTTCAGTATAGCTATATTTGATTGTTGTCATATTCTTGATTGCATGTATCATTGAAGGGCAAGCTATCCCCGATTTTATTAAGTTCAATTACTGCCCAGGCGGAAGTACAGTTATATCATGAACATAAGTACAGCTACTGACTGTACATAAGTACAGTTACATGGACATATGGTTTACCATTTGTCGTGAAGGTATTGACCCTAAGTGTAGTTTGTTCATTGAAATTGGAGTCAATCGAATTTTAATATACAAATGGCATACATATAAAGACACTTAAGTTAATAGTTACAAAACCAGTCACTCCATTGTTACAAGCTCAAGTGCATAGTTTCAACACAACACACACCGGTCCCATAATTGTACATATAAAAAGTGCATACGAAAGAACTACATAACTCACACACCGTGACATAGATTTCAATTATACAAAACACTGTATCGCCAATTAATATCGCGTCATCGAACTACATGACTAAGGCATAATTCAAAAGAGGAAATCAGAGGGTTAATCTGGATACTCATGCCCTTTGTACCAGAACTTCCCATTTCATTCTTTGGTCAGGATCTGCAAGAAGGACACAAGAATCACCCACTTTCAGCTTGTTATCAACAGCAAAGAAAATCCAGCCCCTGTTGATGCGTGATGCCGTGCGTGTGTGTGAGCAGCTGATAGTCCAAGTCCTCCCTCCCACCATATACAAAGTGACATCATGTGTTCCCAATTCCAATTGAGAAGTGGCAAAGGTAGTAGGGATTGGCTTCAATAAATAAATGGTAAATAATTAACATTTTTGTAAGCTATATTGACCAAACTCCAAAACTCATGAAACACAGTACCAGTACATACTATGGTGAAATTGGCAGAATCACAAGCATATTGCACAAGCAATTTGCAGTGCGTCACATGAGTTTTCAATGACGGATAAGAAGGCAGTTCATCTGCAAATTTAACAATGTAGCTTCAACATACTTTATTACGCCTAATCAAATATTCAGATATATCATCCCAACTACAATGATATTAAAAACTTATTATATCAACACAGGTAAACCATACCATAGAGGTCATCGTCGCAATCTGTTAAAAGTTCTCCCTTCTTCCCAACACAGGTAGAATCATAGAAACTCACTAACATCTCATCGCCAGAATCATGGTAAAATACAGCAAGATCCTGCTCTTGAAGGTTTGATCCATCCCTGAAGCCAGCCCATCCTGTCGTAAGGTACATAGACGCATCAATCACTTCTACATCAACGAGGCAGGGGAACTTGTCTGTGCTGTACAGATACACGGTCTTTGGGATTTTGGTAAAGTGTTCGCCCGCAAATTTCGATGGAACAAGCTGCGAGTACAATTTTGTTATTAATATCTATGGACGAAAGCATTAACAAATTTCAAGATATAGATCTTTAATATTAGCAGAAATCAGATTCAAACACTTTACGACGGAAAATGACATCACCAGGGTAAAAAAGAAATCTCAACGGTGAAGATAATAATTAACATACCAAGCGGTTGTCCTCCAAGTCGTCGATCTTCCGGTAGAAACTATTGAATTGGGTGGATGGGTGAGTTTTCAAGAGATTAGCCATTTGGTCTGTTGTGATGTTGTAAACCCTAACTGGATGGAAAGTAAAGGTAGATGGTGATTCTGACTAAACAAAGAAGGGCCAATCTCCAAAAAAAAAAAAAAAAAAAAAAAAAAAAAAAAAAAGAAGAATGGTCAACCAAGTCAACCGTACAATTTTCCTATTATGATTGAAATCAGCTATTTTCGGATGCTTTGCTAATCTCTACATACAACATCTAGTATGCCGGTCCTATTATTGCATTATATAAATAATATTGGTAGGGTGTTCATAGATTCAATTTCCAAACTACGTGACAGCTGTCGATAGTAAGTACATACATTACTTAGGTCAGGCAGTTGCACGATATGTTATATGATATAAGTTTGTTTACAGACGACTCGCCTCTACTAAAGAAATAGCTTTCGATCTGCATCACAACTATAACAGATATATCGAGTACAAACGGTACATAGGGATTCGTTGCCAATAATATACTAGTAGTCAATTATGGTAGTGACAATACACCGATTTGTCGGGGATGCCCTTCAGGTCGCATCAACATCACACGCAAGATTGATTAGCAATCACTCAATTCATGGACCGGTACTTCATGAATCATATATCAAATATCAAATGTAATTAATATCTAGATCTAAATTACACTAAGTTAACTAACGAATGTTATTCAATGAACATTATAATTCCATCAAATATGAAGTGGTGAAGGTCCATATGTCCAGTACAAACAATATCTAGTAAGTCAGTTGCATGTAGAGCCGGTAAGTACGAAAAAGTTGACTAACTGAAAATGTCAGATCCAATGTTGTCATTCCCTGTAGGATGAAGATCAAAATGATGTAATAGTAGACTTTAATACAAATTGGACAAGAAGGTAGTTCAGTTTCGAAGGTTGTCATGCCCAAAAATTATAATGCATAGTCTCTTAAATAAATATGGACAGACAACGATTCGTGCAAACGTACAGACGATGAATGGAGATTGAAGTACCCAAAATTTAGTAGACAAGTTGTTCACTAAACTTGAGTACAGACAACGGTGGTGAAAAAACGGTTGTGCCACGCATAGAATGTGTGCAATGCCCAAAATATTTTCAAACTTAAGTACAAATTGGTAGAGAAAATGACAATGTCAGGATGGATGTTGTCATTCTCTATAGGATGAAGACAACAATCGAACATAGATATTGAATGTTCTCTTAAATAAATTCGTACACGAGTCCACTAAACTTAAGTGCAGACAAATTCCTATGTCAAGCCTACTGTACAACTGTTAATTTGTTACATTATGGTTGTACTTAGTTGTAATATTATTACAAATGAAGGCTGGAATTTGGGTACAATTGAGTTTCCAATCTTGAACCACGCAACAATCGTTTCTGTACTTAAGGATAAGCAACATTTTACAAATGTGGTGACTAGTGATCAATTTGTTCCAAAGCTTAACTGCATGGACAGTTATACACATCATATTTATCCTTAGATTAACTATCTGATCATATTTATCATAGGATTAACGAGTACCTTACATAACCCAAACAACGAGTTCAAATTGTGACTATAAATATTATACTACCATAAAAAACTACATAACTGAGACAATAAATATTCATAACCCATCCAGAATGACAAAAAGAAGTTCACGGCACTACCAACCAAAACTTTGTAAGATTACTGTCCATGCCAGGTCATTTTTCAGTAGAAACGGAACGGAAGGCAAACCCTGTTGCGATCCGAACCGTTGATGGGGTTGCGAGTGTACGTCACATACCAGTTTCGAGCAAAGGCAGGTCCTCGATTCTGGGCTACTTCCTCGTTATGAATAACCTGATCCCAAGTTGTTTGAAAGTCTGGAAACCCACACCATGATCTCATTCCCTTGATTGAAGATGGCAGTCTATAAGTAGCCTTAAACAGCTCGCCTTGTTTCTCCCACAAAGTAGCAGTCTGTTGGACGTACACCTTAATTTTCTTGCTGGGAACCTAGCCGTACGTTGCAAACATGTCCTTTATGTCATGATTCCCCTGTAACGGGACAAGGGACCGTGCGAATCCAAATGTGGTTGGATTCACATACCACATAAGTTAATATACTAGATTGTCATAAAATTTCTGCTCGAATGTTGTCATTCCCTATAAGATGAAGATAACAATCGGACGTAGTTATTGCATATTATCTTACATAAATATGTACATTAATTCACTATACTTAAGCACATACAACGTTTTTTTTTGTCACGGTATGTGGGTGTACCATGAGCTTTGTAATCCACTAATATTACTCATATGGATGGCATCCGATGTCTTGTAATATTAAATCCATGAAGTTGTACTATTAAATCCACCAGCATAGAGATGTGGCTAAACAATCATACATTGGTACTTCATCAATTATTGATCAACTACCATTCGATATAGGTAATGAAATCTCCATTTGTACACAAGTACATTACTTCAATATAATACCCTATATCTAGTAAGTCGGTCGTAAGTACATTTTGTAACTATATGTAATGATTAGTGAAACTATTTCAATCTCAACTACAAAATGGTGTAAAAAAACTTAAGCACGAAATGGTAGACAAAATGAAAATGTTAGGTAAAATGTTGTCATTCCCTATAGGACGAAGATAACAACCGAACGTAGATATTGCATATTATATTAAATAAAATGACATATACAAACTGAGTGTTTGGTATTACAATGACAACAGATCAAGTACAAACAACAACGCATAATATGTGGGTAAAGCCCTAAATAATGTCATTGAATCTGATATAATCCCATCTGGATTATATACGATTTGTAGTTCTCAAACAACCATATACTATAATGTGATAAGTCCATTAGTATATACTAGTTCTCGAGCGTTGTTAGGGAAGGTACAACACTTTGAATGTTCGCAAGTTTGATCACCCAAAACTCACATACAGTCCTTAATTTAGTCAGTTGTACTAATCCAAAACGATAAGTTGGTTTACGTACCTCTACTGAACAAATAGCATTGAAATTGCATCACGGATCTAGATGTATATGATCAACATGACACCTAATTCAAGAGGTTGGTAACAGACGCAGGCCGATTTACAATATATCGAGTACAAACAGTAATACATGTTCGCAAGTTTGATCACCCAACACTCATAGATCGGTACTTCATGAGTAATTGAACAATTACCCTTAGTTATAGTACATACAATATCGAATACAAACAGTATTCCATGGAATAATGTTTGATCACCCAACACTCATAGTTCGGTACTTCATGAGTAATTGAACAAATACCCTTACTGAGATGTGGCTAAACACTCATACCCTTAATATTACACGCTACTAGAGTAATTCAACACATACCATTAAAGCTATTACATACAATATCTAGTATGCTGGTCCCTCCCTTGCATTTTATAAATAATATTGATAGGGTGTTAATCGAAGACCAATCGATCATTTGTCGATAGTAAATACAGACAGTACTTAATTCAGTCAGTTGTACGATAATATAACTGCAATAAGATAATCTAGATACCAGTATCACCAAAAGCATGCACTAATCCAATATGATAAGTTGGTTTACATACCACTTGCCTCTAATGAACAAATAGCAATCGAGTTGCATAACGGATCTAGATGTATATGATGGACATGACATCTACTTCAATAGTTAGTTAACATGACATTGTAAATATATGACATTGTTTTTTTTGTTGTGGGTGTATATGTTCAATACAATTTAAATTAAAAAACTCGAGTTTGTATTTATTCAAATTTCGTGTATTAGTTTAATTCAACCCCCTCCATTTTTTTGAATTTATCCAAAATAGGCGGTAGTAATTCCCAACCACACGTTTATTATAGGGAGGTCTTTATTTTGACTTGAGGAAATGTTGAAATATTAAAAAAAAATAAACAACTCGAGTTTAAATTGTGGGTGTATATGTTCAATACAATTTAAATTAAAAAACTCGAGTTTGTATTTATTCAAATTTCGTGTAATAGTTTAATTCAACCCCCTCCATTTTTTTTTAATTTATCCAAAATAGGCGGTAGTAATTCCCAACCACACGTTTATTATAGGGAGGTCTTTATTTTGACTTGAGGAAATGTTGAAATATTAAAAAAAATAAACAAACTCACATAAGCCGCCCACCACTCACCCTAAAAGATATAGCACCTCTCCTCCCTTCCACGAATTCCCCCTTTCCACAATACCAAAACCCTAATCTATGGAATTCAGACACAGACACCCAGTAAAGGGATTCAATTCGTTCCTCCGTGTAGTTGGTAACCCAGGAGAGAAACTGCTGGTAAGATCCACAATCTGTTATAAAGCTTATTGTTTAACAATGTTGGGGTCGAATTTGAGTAATTGGGGGAGAGTTTCCTGTGTTTATATGAAAGGGTAGTGTTGTATTCATATTGTTGTTTGGTTTTCTAAGAATCTTACTGAAGTTTCAATTGTTTGTTTTAACAATTCTTTGTGAAGTCATGTTGCTTTGTGTTGTCTTTCAATTTTTTTACTGCTTTTGGTTATTTACTTTTTACAGCATCTTGATGAAGAGTATGTTCAGAAAAAACTACCACACACACCAACAGTTATCAACGTTGTAACTCTAGATGGAGTTTCCTGGGATATTGGCATGAAATACTTCAAGGGTGCACAGTACTTATTTCGCGGTTGGGACCAAATGCGGGAGGACTACTGCCTGGCACCCAAGGACACTGTGCAACTCAGTTATGATGAGTCCCATAATGCCTCTGATAATCTATATATGACTTTCTACACAACCGATGGTAAATTGAAAGATGTGTCTCATCTTGGATTCGGAGCGACTAGTACTGCTGCTGTGGTTCATGACAACTTCGGCGATTTGCAGCAGTCCGAAACAGGTGTACCACATTAGGAATTAACCTTCTTGTGGATTTTCTCGGATATATAGCATATGTTCTGAGACTAACATTTGTTTTACACAGGATGCCACAACGCATGTTCTTCGGTTCTAAGCTTGAAGTCCATTATGCCGATTGGAGATCCTAATTCCTGTAAAGGTATATATCATTCTAATTTTCATTCATTGATGATCCATTATGTAGTGTTTACAGCGTCGTTACTATAGGTATTAGGATATATATATCAATCACTTTTATACCGGTATAATATTTTTGGATGCCTACATATTGCTACCAGAAACAACACATCCGAAGTGGCATAGCCTCCCTGCTATTCCAAATCACTGTCCAATTAGAGTTGGAGATCCACGAATCACATGCACAGTTGTTAATAAAGGTAGTATAGTAATTAACCAAATCTTGACAACCTTATCTAAATTGCATAAACTTGGTTAAGATGTGTAATTTTTTTTAAACAAATCCAAATGCTTGGGCAGATAATGTGCAAGTTGGAGGAAAACGCACCAGAATGGAGGACATGTTAAGATTAGGTGAACATAAATCCCTTCTTGTTTTCATATTCCATGTTGATGTGATTACCATAACTTAGCTTGAATAGTTGTCATATGTCCCAAATACAGTGTTTGGAATGCAGTTCAATATACCAGAAGGATTGAAGCGTGCAAGGAAGGAGGAGAGTTCTGCGCCAATAAACACAAACATGACTGTGCATAGTTCACCACACAACTGCAACCATTGCTTGGTTCCTATTCCGGACGCGGAAAGCTATGAATTTGCTTTTTTGGTAATTTTGAAGCCATATGTTACTGAGATAGGATATATGTTAAATATTATGCAGCTTTCTGACTTGAGTCCTGATGTAGGAAATCCCACTTTTGTTCGCTAGGAAGAATCTACCCAATGGTGTGCATGACTTGGTGTTTCAGACACAAGGTGATGAAACTTCGGACGTGGTTTGTTCGATTGGTCTAAAACATGCTAGGCTAACTGATGGTTTCAAGCAGTTCGCTTCAACCAACGGCGTGAAAAAAGGGGATGCCCTGCTTCTCACACCCAGGAAGGGGTCAACAGCCAGCTACTGGACTGTTCATGTTGCGAGGACTTGATATGGGGATTCCTAACTAACCGTATCTATGGATCGTTTTGTTATATAATGGACTATATCCCAAACATGTCAATCTTTTGTTTTTTATCGTGATTGATGTTTGTATCCGCCTGCTTGGGATGTAACTGAATGGATTATATAGCGTATGTAACTTACAGTAACCTCAACTATAGTGTTCTACTGTATTTAAGTGCAGCCACGTAATGCAAGTTTGAAAATTTTGAATATTAAGTTTGAACCCAATTTTGAAAGTTAGTTGAAATGAATAAGTCAACTTCAACGTTATCATGCCTTGTAGGTTGAAGCCAATATTCAAATATTAATTATCACATGTACTCCCATGCGAAAAACATTGATTTTTCAGTCAATAATTTGTGTATTGTCATTACGAAAGCCAATAAAAGTCGAATTTAATGTCCGAAATCACGTTAAGCTCCCCTTACATATGAGGAGGATTACACTTGACTGTAATTGAGTGCAGTCACTATACACTAGAGAGCACATTTGTCGGCTCGGTTACGTTTTGAAAATTAAGTTTTGACTTTAATGATCGACTTCTTATGAAATCTTATTCAGCTATTGCCAAATCACTACATAGATATCCCCATTAGAGATCAATACAAATATTATATCGTTCAGGAACACAAGTATTTCAACTTGGACTATAAGAATTGGACTCTAATATATGTTGAAGATGGCACTTCATTATTTCATAATGATTCGACTGTATCTAAGTGCAAACAATGTATTAGACTGTATTAATTCACAGTCTATTTGTTTGAATGTTGCCACTCCATATATGATGAAGACCACATTCGCGAAGTGGTATCGCATACACTATTAATTGTGCTTTGATTTACTATTTGAATTTGTACTACAATAATTCCAATCTTTTATTGTCAAACTCACATTTCCTTTAGCACCAATATCGTTAAGAAATGCAGTTGAAATTCATTAACTATACTTAAGGTCAGTTTGAAAACTTATTTTGGTAGGGATATTATGGAACTAAACCCCCCCTAAGCAGTCACCAAACGGTAAAATGGAATTATTATGGCAAACCTAGGCATACAGCACAATCAACATACAAAATCCACCAAAAGTTTGGAACGTACAAACATCATCCAATCTAGGATATTACATATACCGAAATGAGGTTGTTGCAACACACACGGTTGAACATTACTGGTCCAAAATACTGAGAACTGGAATTAGTATTACCTTCTACACCCAGATCTAATATTTCACGACATAAAACAACAGTAGAACCTTAGCTTGCAAATTGACCAACTCGCCTAAACAAGATAATTAGTAAGAATGGCAATGCAGATAAGCAATAACACGAGTACGCGAAAGAAGCGTTTCTTCCAGCATTGGGCCCTAAGTGTAGCTGACTCGATAGCTTCTTTGTTTACCTGTTCGCATTCAGACATCTTCCTTATATGCACGTTTTGTTTCCGAACTATCTCAATGAGATCCTCGTTTTTTAGCTGCATTTCCTCTATTGTTGTCATCAGTTTATTCACGTCTGACTGTAGGATGCTGTTGGCCGCCTCGATTCTCCGTTGTGAAGCCTTGGTTGTTCTTTTTCGAGTGCACGGACCACTTGTTTCCCCAAGGCTGACTTTCATTACACAACCGTCGTTGCACACATGTCCGCCTTCCCAAATGCAGTAGTGATTTGAACCTACAAAGTAGATGACAATAGTATTTATACTTAAGTGCAGCAATACCAAATAATCAGAGTTAACCATACCACTGGATATCATTCAATTACCACCTAAAGGCCAGCACTAACAAAGGAGCATCAAACCCTCCCCCCCACCCCCCCCCCCAGAAAAAAAAAAAAGATCATGAATTATTGAATATGTGTTTGGATCAACAATTCAATGTAGTAATTATAACAACACTGGAGATATGGAATTGAATCGGACAAGTATGAATGTGGATATATAAATGGGGGCAATATACCTGGCTCGTATTTCCGACACCGACGGCCACGCATTTGGGGGTGAGCGAAATCCGTGGATCGAAATTCAACAATTTCTGAGCCGCAAAGACAGAAATGGCATCTTCTTCTATGTCCATGATGTATGCGGCTGTGTACGGGAAGTGGTAGATTGGATTTTGGTATCTCGTTTCTCAGAAAATGATAGACCCTAAAGTCTAAACTATTTCCATGGTTTAGTCATATAATATAAATAAGTATTGACTATATTAAAAACGTGTTCAGTTGGTAACACTTTCAATTCATTCTTAGTTTAAAAACCAAGAAAAACAAGTTCTGTTTTCTCTGCATCTCACTCTTACCCCAAATATCCTTATCGGTTGTCGTATTGATGACAATCCCTAGAGCCCCCGTCCGGGACATGGCGTCCGGCCAGACGCAAAGCTGCACAGTCTACTTGGAGGAGGGTGATAATTACTTTCTGGTAAATATTGTACATAAGAATAATTTTTCGTGTATAAGGTGATCGATTTGGGGGTTTTTTTTGTGCATGTTATGTATGTCATGTGCCTATAGATTGTATTGTCTATACTGTATTTCGTCAATGTCTGTGCATGGTGTGTATGTCAATTTATCGTCAATTACTTGTGTATAGTTTATCACCACCTGGTTTGTTAGTTTAGACTATATAAATTTAATCACTGGAATGTAGTATGAATTTTGGGCATAGTCTGCACCATTATCATGAGAATAATATCCAAATTAATGTAAAATTTGCAGGAATGTTACCAATACATAAGGCAATAGATAATGCAATACATAACTTTGGAGGACTTGTTACCAATACATAATGCAAACTTACTTTCACATTATGGTTGCAGTGTATCCCGAAAACATTCCAGCAACAACATATCAGTAGGCTACCACGTTCAGTTACAATGTCAACCAATGATAACATCCGCTGGGTTGTTGACCTATTTCACATGAAGGGGAGGGCATGGTTTGGTGAGGGTTGGAACACAATGAGAGACACATACTCACTTGGGTTTGGTGATTGCTTGGTTCTGTCTTTCGACATGGAAAACCACTTCACTGTAAAGATGTTTGATTTCAATCTCGAGGAGATTGACCCTAGAACTTATTTCCATCCGACTACCTTCAATGAGTTCCGGTTCCCTGATTATAGAACCGCAATTGAGGTTGGGTTCTGTATCGACACTCCTGATGTTGAGGATGCATACCGACAATTATCCCTCATAGATGTTAGCAAATTACCCAATGGTGAGTATGTAATGTGGAGGAAGATTGATTTGCTAACAAACTTCTCTCTATATATGCCTGCTCCATAAGGAATAAATCTTGTTTTGCAGAAATGGATGAGCTGGAGAAGGAGAAACGGTATAGGCATCATGTCCCGTTCTGCAGATTGACAATCAGCGAGTTGATGCTTAAGCCTACGTTTCAGCTGGTTATTGCATACTCCTTCATATTATTTCCAATTTTGGGCAATATTATGTTAATTAAAATAAATGGTATATTACTTAATCCACTTGCCTTCCAGGATTTGCCCTTGCATTTTGGCCGTGCAGTTTTGCGGGAGGGTATTACATCGATAATGCTCAAGATTAATGGCCGTGGAACGTGGAAAATAATTTGCCAGAAAAATGGATTGCTTGCCTCGGTGTTATCTGGTTGGAAAGAATTTGTTGAAGCTAACAATATAGCATTGGGATCAGTTTGTTTGGTAGAGAAAAACTTATATTCGTATGGAGTGTGGAATGTCTTGGTGGCATCAACATCTGCATTATGTCGAGCGTATTAAGTCATAGGGGATCATATTATGATATGCTCATTTTGGTTGTAGGCAGTTATCAAAGTAGTTTTCATGCGCAGCTATTGATGCAGCTGCTGCTGCATCCTTGTCGTACCTAAGAGTTATATCCACGTTGCTGGAGTGTATTTGTGGGTACGGACAGTACTTAAGTATAGTCATGTTTGGATCATGCATTTCGATAATATGTTACCACCTCCGGTCTATGTGAATTGGAATATGACCAAAACGCCCCCCCACAGTATTGCATGAACTTGCAATCTGCATATATGAGTAAGTCAATATTCGAGAGATCAGAAAATATTTTTTTATGACAATACTTAAGTATAGTCCAATTTATTGGAGTGGCTCAACACTTACATGAGAATGATAATACAACACAATTAGTAGTAGTACTTAGGCACATATGGGAAATACGATATTCGATATTCCATATAGTCATGAAGTAATATAATCCAATTGATTCAGTCCGACATTTTCTAGTAAAGGTATCCACTTCTGGGGGAATATTACCAAAAGACACCTATATTCCTGCATGCGTTAGACACTATGCTTAAGTATAGTCCAAACCAGGTGACACCCGTACTGTTTATGAAGTTATACATTTCTATAAAATGTATTACTTCTATGTGAAATAAGTCATGAAGTTATACATTTATATAAAATGTATCCACCTCGGGTGCAATATTACCAAAAAATGACGTCCACATGCTTGCATGAACTCGATCACTCCAGATATGAGTATGACGACATTCGACACATCAGGTTTCATTTTTATAAGACAGTACTTAAGTAATATATTTGTGTATAAGGACAATACTTAAGTATAGTCATGAAGTAATACATTTCTATAAAATGTAACCACCTCGGGTGGAATATTAACAAAATGACGTCCACATGCTTGCATGAACTCGATCACTCCAGATATGAGTAAGACGACATTCGACACATCGGGTTTTAGTACTTATGCACATACTATTATTTCAACAAAATTGGTACATACTTTTGGTGTCATACTACCTGGGATGTATGTGAAATACGACATTTTGATATCATGGAGTATATTTGTGTATAAGGACAATACTTAAGTATATTCATGAAATAATATAATACAATTGACTGAATCCTACATTTATAGAAAATGTATCCACGTCTGGTGGAATATTACGAAAATGACACCGACATGCTTGCATGAACTCGCTCACTCTATATATGAGTAAGACGACATTCAACACATCGGACTACATTTTTTATATGACAGTACTAAAGTATCGTCCAATTCATTTGACAGTACTACTGTTTATATGAAATTCATCATAACATATACGGGGAAGACAAGGTCCAACAAGTAATATGATTTACACATTTTAACATCAAACGAACCGTACTTTGTGACTTATATATAATCCTAGTTATATTCAACAACCTCGTGTGAAATAAGATATTCCATATAATGGAGTATATAGGTTCGTTTGTCATGCTAGATCGGATATATGTGAAATAAGATATTCCATATCATGGAGTATATTTGGGTATAAGGACAATACTTAAGTATAGTCATGAAGCAATACATTTCTATAAAATGTCATCCACCTCGGGTGGAATATTACCAAAATGACGTCCACATGATTGCATGGACTCGATCACTCCAGATATGAGTACGACGACATTCGACACATCGGGTTTCATTTTTATAAGACAGTACTTAAGTATAGTCCAATTCATTTGACACGTCCAATTCATTTGACAGTACTTCTGTTTATATGAAATTCATCATAACATATACGGGGAAGACAAGGTCTACCAAGTAATATGATTTACACATTTTAGCATCAAACGAACCGTACTTTGTGACTTATATATAATCCTAGTTATATTCAACAACCTCGTGTGAAATAAGATATTCCATATAATGTAGTATATAGTTTCGTTTGTCATGCTAGCTGGGATATATGTGAAATAAGATATTCCATATCATGGAGTATATTTTGGTGTAAGGACTATACTTAAGTATAGTCATGAAGTAATACATTTATATAAAATGTCATCCACCTCGGGTGGAATATTACCAAAATGACGTCCACATAATTGCATGAACTCGAGCACTCCAGATATGAGTACGACGACATTCGACACATTGGGCTTCATTTTTAAAAGACAGTACTTAAGTACAGTCCAATTCATTTGACACCCCTAATGTTGGTATAAAATACCTCATACCATATACGGGGAAGACAAGGTTCAGCGAGTAATATGATTTACACATTGTAACAACCAACGCACCTTACTTGGTGACTTATATATAATTCTAATTATATTCGACAACATCGTGTTTGCATGAGTTATCTCGATTACATAGTATAGTTGACATACTTTCCCATGATGCTAATTTGTATCCACTGCCTCACACACTGAGAAAACACAACCACTGATTAAGAGTATTCATGCGTTTTAGACTTTAAACCACCACATACCACAACAAATAATAGTACTTAGGTACACACTACCTATCCAAACATATTTCAAGTTAATCGTCTATACACTCATACATAATAGGAGCATTAATTCATACACACGAACAGAAAACACAAACAATAATACATATAATAGATTGCTGCAACCATACAGGCATGATGATTCATAGTTTCATTGTCATGCTATAGACAAAATATATATACTGCCACTTAGAGTATTGGCACAAAAAGATTGCAGCAACATAAAGTCCCATCAAGTCATCCCAGGCACTTATCAGAAATACATAAGGACACACAGAAACTTAGTTCAACCCCGGCCTCTATTTGCGCAGAAGACTCTCTGGTTCGACAAAACCACGCACCATCTTCAGCCTATAGTTTGTAGCTGTTATTGCCAGATACACCCCTTCTGTCCTCACGCTCCCGAAACTGGGCCTCTTCAGAAGCTTCTCAATAAGGTGGCAAATGACTACACCAGAGTCCTTTGTCCTTGGGAGTTGTTGTGGGCATGTTGTGCGAGCATCAAGGTCCCATTTAGCTCCTTCGCCTGTCCTAGTCAGGGGTGTGCTCTTTCCGTCCGCCCTAAGCTTCACGGCCATTCTCTTCTCAAGAAATCCTCGCTGACATATCACACACGTGTTACCAAGTAGTTAATGTAACATCATTAATTGCATTAATAATAAATAAATGCAGACTATTTACTCACAATCTGCTGGGTACGCTTCAAGTGTTGATCCATCACGGCTGGTTGCGGTGCTTTAGGATTGTAGAAGGTCCATGTCGAAGTTTTGACATGATATTTCATCAATGTCCAGCAGTCTCCATATGCCAGCAGACTCACGGCTGGTCCGGGTGTCCTAACAGGCATGAGAATAATCTCTTTCTTTACTGCCTTTTCAATCTGACTATCAATCAACAGCGTCATTTCATGACCATCATCCCCTTTACGCATACAATCCTGCCAAGCAAAGTATAAGTTGGATTTAGATACATGAGCATTATAACTAATTCCCTTGGTCATTTCAGATCCTATCGAAGCTCGTATATGATAATTTATTGTCAATAAAAATAAATTTATTGCAAAGCAAATCAACACTACCCATAGTTTGCTAGTTAAGATGAAAGTCGATGAATCATTTCCTTCCGCAATCATAGTCCTCATCATAATTTCTCCCCAGCTATCGATCACCTGAAAAATATATATATATAAGTATGTTTAGTTTACGGTACAATTATATGTGTCAAGCAGTTCACGAAAGGCTGGATTACCACCATCAGATCTGACTATAATATTACGTGCTAAATCAGGGAAACATGTTAAAACTGTCCGGCTTAACAAGGTCATACCTCAGCAGTTATTTCTTCATTATGTAGTACCATCAAAGCATGCTCTCCAGATACATACGAATATGGACCCTCACCCCTCCATATAATGCTGTGAAATCAGATATAAAAAAAGCAAATGTAAAATTGTTTTACTTGGTTGGGTTATATCGTACATTACAATGATGAAGTAATTAATACCTGTACTCCGGTTTAGACATTGCCTTCTTTAACCTCTCCTGAACTGGTCCAATACTTTGCTCAACCGCTGGGATTTTTTTGTCCCACCGGAACCGTCCCCGTTCACAACAAGGCCTACCATTAGGCAAAGCTCCATGTGGATCCCCCTTGCAGAGTGGTGTGACAGGTTTGGGAATTCGACTTTCCTCGGCAGTTCTAAGCTTCACATTACGAACAACTGTACCCGGTTCAGGTGGGACAGCTTTCCCTTTTCTCTTAGGAGGATGAGGTGGGCTCTCAAACACAGGTGTACTTTCAACCACTGGCTCAGAAGTATTGTTATTGTGCTCGTTCATTATCTGAGCATATGCATATTTTGGATGCTGCACTTCCAATACTTGTTGTGCAATTGGTTCTGCTCCAGGTATGACATCCTTAACCATGCTTGAACCTCCATATTTGGTAGTATCATTGGCTACTGGAAGTTTCCCCTTGTGCTCATACTCCATCAACCTTTTCTGGAGTTTAGTGAACTCTTGCTTCAGCTTCTCATGGGTTGTAGCAAGTTCAATATATGAGGTGCTACACTGCTGATCCAGAATTTGTGTGTCTGATGGTGTCATGATAGTGTCCAAAATTTCCGTTGTGTTCTTGTTCTCCACTGAAAGCCACTTGAGATCTTCACGTGCTTCTGCAAGCTCTTTCTGTTTTGTACTTAGCTGCCTCATCAATTCTGATTCACGTGCTGTCAGCTTTGCCCTCTCATCATCGAATGCACTCCTTACAATTGCCATGCATTTTCTTCTTTCATCCATCGTAGCCAACAATTTCAACCTTTCAGATTCTGACCAGGACAACTCCTCGCGTAAACGCACATTCTCATCACGCTGCTCGAAAACGACGTCCAAAAACTCTTCCTTCAATTTGGCCACATATGATTTCGCCACGTTTGCCTCACCTATCATCTCAACCATACTCAATCCTGTTGTCCTCTCCATGTCTGAAAGTATCTTGCGAAGCTCCTGAGTCTCCCCTTTTAGTCCGTCGAGCTCAACAGTACTTGAAACTAACTATGCCGACAACTTGTCACGATGGGACTTAAGATTTAAGATATATTCATTTTCTCCCGCTTGGACAATCCTCAACCTTTCCTCTGCTTCAGCCAACAATTTCTTTAACCTATCACGCTCTGCTGCGATTTGCATCAACTTATCCTCACGAGCTTCTACGGGGGAAGACATGTCTTGGCCCTCAATGTTCAATGTCTGTATGCCTACTCTCCGTTTACCCTTCTCAAGACCAATATATTTGACATCTACAGACACCAACCCAATTTCAGACGTGCTTTCCTTCATTATAGGTTGTTCAGTGATTGGTGAAAGCCCCATCACTAAGGAACACGAAGGAGGTGTGTAATTTATCCTAGCAGCATCTAAACGTGTTTGTGGCTGATCATCAAACGGCGTTGAACGGACCAGTTCTGTTTGTGTTGGAGAATCATTTACTATGTCTCCTATATTGACTGAGGGACACGGCCTTCTTGGCGAAATTATAAGTGCATCGTCAGACAGAGCTCGACTAATTGTGTTTTCCTCCTCAGCAATGGGACTGAGGGCTCTTTTGTTCTTCAACAACGGTGTAGTTGCACCCAAATCAACTGCATATCCAACATCCGCATCACTATCAGAACTGTTACCACCGTCCAGTCCAATATTATTATCATCTTCCACCAATTCGAGGTGCCCAACATCAAACCCTTGGCCTTCATCATTGGGTCGAGCATCCTCTACTTCATTACCTTCTATGTCCAACAGCCTCTCAGAATCTCTTACGCCCCCTGATGCATCCATCTCATTGTGATGGCTTCCCAAGACATCAACTTCATTGTCTGGCTGAGTGTTATTTTGCTGTGAATAGCTTATGTCCCACAAAGCTTTCAGGAGGGTCCTCTCCTCTGAAGTAGGCTTAAGAACATCCTTTAACTCCTGTACAAATTTTTAAACAGAGGGTTGTATGAAATATCGAGTTAAGGTATATATCAAATGTTTATATAATGATTCCTAAATAGCACAAGCAGTAAACCTACTACTACTTCTTATGTATAATAGTAAAGATGACAAATTTGTAATCGCAAGGGTTAAGTTATTTCATACCAGTTCATTCCAACCAGTAACTAGGTCCATTTCGGCTAATTTTTCGTGCAACATGTTTAAATCCCATGACAGGAACCGTGGGAAGGCATGATCCCCCAGTGGAGTAATTATCTTGAAATGCTCACACACCATGTACTGCAGACCCATAAAAATAACAACTTTATGACATCAATCCAGATATACTAGCTAACAATCCAAATACGTGAACAAATTTATAACATCAATCCATAATATAACTTACAGGTAGCAAGAGTGCACAACCATCAAGCTTCATTGTCTTTGTTTTCTGCATCTGTTTCTCCAAAACATCAAAATATATTCAGACCAGTTGTATGTCCGCATATCACCCATCTCTTCAACATAAGCACACAGCCCCCAACCAACAAATGTGTTTGTGTTTGGTAACAAGAATGAACACATTACATATATGACAATAAGCCTTGCAATGTCATCAGGATTGTTGCCTCGAGGGCTGTTACAGAGATTGCTTAGTGTACGGTACGCATCGGCCTTCGTTAGCTGCTTCTGTCCTGGTGACTTCTCTCCATCTCCAAAAACTCTGGGGAAACACCGTCGCATCCAAGGTGTAACCGTGTAGTCATTGTCGACTGAAATCTTTTCATTGCCATCAACTAACCCAAACAAAAGCACAACATCGCGCCTTAGCATCTTCACTTCCCTATCTCCAAACACAAATACATTTCGAACCGAGTCATAGGATTTAAGTATTGTTCTGATGTCAGCCTCGTATTTCTGCGTCAAGGTGGTGAGTACTTTCTTATCTCTTTGCCTGATAGTGTTGACCAGCAACCAAATCGGACTGGCTTTAAGAGACTCCATCACTTCCTCACTTATGCTGAGCTTCTTTAATTCCTTGATAGTGGTCTTCAAGTTGGACCTGTAGAAATTATCTTTCGGCTTCACAACTATGTGATCTGTCATAAAGTAAAACTCCATCAATTAAATATATAAGGAATATAAAATTTCTGCTTTTAAATGCTATTATGAATTCTTCATTCGACCACCCTTACCGAAACGAGCCATGTTATGAACACGAGCACCAGGGGGTTTCTCACTATCTGCTAGTGGAAAAAAAAAGGTCAGTTCATATTGAACAAAACAAGCCAGGTTCTAATCGCTATTTACTAAGACAATAATGTTTAAAACTTACGAACCTGATTCACTTGACTCCCAGATGGGCCTATCCTGAGTTGGTAATGTTGGATGCCCCATGTTTAATACCGCTGTATCCAACCATTTATTTGTTATTTGTTACGAAAGCATAATATTTCATAATATTATACTTATATATGAAGCAAAAAGTAAGGTTACCTCGCTCTCCTTCATCAATTTCCTTCCTAATACGATTCCATTTCGGCTTCACTATAGGTTCGTCCTGAATTTCTGGTGTTTCTTGGACATTTGATTCAACAGCCTTCTTTTTTCTTTTCCTTCTTTTCCGGCAATTTGAATCTGTAATCCCCAAAAAAAAAAAAACAAATATTTCTCAACTTTTCCAGATACTATGTATAGATCGATATTATTGAGGTAATAATTAATATAGTGACCAAGTGGACCTGTTGAAGGCGATACATCTGACTCGAACAGTCTTCTCCCAGACAGATTTGCATTAATGACTGCTCGCCGCTTGGCATGAGTGTCATCAGTTATTGGGACCTCGTGTAATGGAAAATCACTACTAGCTTTTATACCATATTGGTTATACATAAAAGGAAAGTATGTTATATACAATTCACGTAGCGTATAATTGTAGAGATAAAGCATACTATAGCTTACATATCACTTACTTCCAACTGATGTCTCTGCCACATACAACGAGCCACTGAGTGGTGTCTCCTCCATTTGGTGTGTTTTACGATTCCTAAATTTCCTCTTCTTCCTGTCCCTAAGTTCAGTTTTATCCACACTCATGTGTGTGCCTTCTACACCATATGCTGTTTCACCAGTTTGTGCCGACCCTCCCGCATGAGAGCTATCATCTGAAAACAAACATTTGTTATTAGTTGTTAACTGCAATAGGCTGGATTGTTTTCATCTTTCAAGGTGTAGTTCACCTTCAGCGGTCTTCTTACTTCTTCCTCGCCTAGCACACTTCCTTTTCCTTTTGTTTGAAGTTGGGGTGATTCCATCCCCTGGTGTGTTTTGGTACTTGTTTTTATTAATCAATGTACTTGGTATTATACAATATCCTCATGGTTTGGAAGATTAATTAGGTACAGTTTGTGTAAAATTACATACACCCCAAATACAAGTACAGTCTAAGTACATACCATGTACTAAGTTGGTGGAATATTACCTAAGTACAGATAGTCTCTACACAAAACTGTTACATGTCTACTAGCACATAAGCACTTAAACAGCCTTAAAGGGATTATATTAGTTAAGTACAGTATACGAAGCATAAGTACAGTTTTTCATGGTTAGTTATGGTTTGTTTTATAACTTAAGGATAGACAGCAAGGGATAATGTTACCTAAGTATAGTCAGCAAGTACATTTTCTTCAAGTGATAATGTTACCTAAGTATAGTCAGCAAGTTCAGTTTAAGGGGGCATTAAACAATGACTAAGTACAGTTTCATAATTTGGCTTTTGGTTTGTTTTAAATCTCCATCAAAAACAACATACACTAAGAATCCAACTACCACACACTTAAAGCGATATTATTACTTAAGTATAGTCAGTAAGTACAGTTTGATGGTAGTAAACCATATACTCGAAATAAACGCATGATAAGTACAGTTTTGAAATTGGGTCTTAGTTGTTTTATATCTTCATCAATTAGATACCATTCAATAATAATACAAAATAAAAAGAGACATTGCATTAATTCCCCCAAAACCCCACAAGATCTATATTTATTACATTACAGGTTGACAAAAATACCTTTACAAACCGATTTCTGTCCCGCATCGTCTTCAAGTGTCGGCGTTTGGGTACAGTCTTCCAACACTGCTTCCTCAGATGCGATAGTTTCCTCCAACAGCTGTTCGTAATGGTCGTCGGCGTTCGACCTGGTAGCCTTGCGCTGACGCATCTTACTCAGCATAGCTACAAAGCCAGAGAGTGAACTGGTGAGCATACGGATTTCGCGATTTGGTTACTTAAAAAACGAAAAACAACAGCATTTTGTGCGAAAAAAATCCTAACCTCTTGCTCGAGCTTTCTTAACCCTTTTCCGAGCTGATTTCCCGAAGCGGGTCATCGAATTATACTGCTACTGTTACCCACAAACTGGAAATTTGAAAGTGCAGCTTTCTTGGGGGAATTTCTTGGTTCTAGGGTTATTGTGTAGTGAGAGGGAAGAGCTGATAATGTGTTTTAGAGTGTGTAGTGTGTGAATCCAGCTATGTTATATCATCGGTAAGCACCCAGTACTGTAGATATAGTATGGATTTTGTATTCTCCCCGTAAAAGCCGTAGTTAGGGAGGCGCGTGTGAGAGGGTGGGTGAATGTAATCAACACTCTAATAGCTCATCTAATTGTTTCATTTAGCTAATAAAGTAAGGACGTTTTGGTAATTTTACATTCCCAATAAAGTCAACAAATGTGGGTGAATGTAGATGGGTGTGAATGCAAACATTTCCTCATCCTCATCACCGGCCAGCAAATTTCTCCCCATCTTACCGCCACAACGACATCCCTTATCCCCGCAACCAATACCAGATTCAGTACGACTCCCTACCCCCAACCAAGCACCTAAAAAACCCAGCGCACAACACCAACAACAGCCTAACCAGAAGCATAAATGGACTCGCAAAACTAACCACCCCTAGAACCCCAAACCTGATACTACACCTAAACAACCTCAACAGCAGCGGAAGAGGGGTCGACCGTCTAATGCTGACAAAGGCAAACAACAAGTCTCTCCTGCTGCTCCAGATTGTGATGTGATCATGGAGGAATGTGACAATGATAGACCAGTCAAACGCTCACACCAAGGCGTTCAGCTTTTTGATAAGGAACCAGAGGCGGAGGTTGCGGAGCAACGCCGCCTACATCCATGAGTCTCATCGCCTGGAACTGTCAAGGTCTGGGAGGCCTTTGGACAGTACAGGAACTAGGAGACTTGATTAGAGAGTCTCACCCCCATCTTATCTTCCTAATGGAAATTCGTTTGAATGACCGGAAGGTAGATAAGTTGAAAGAAAAATTTAATCTTTTTGGTTTTTCAGTGTCAGCTCAGGGTAGGTCAGGTGGTTTGGCTTTACTTTGGGCTAAAGCTGTCGTCGTAGATTTACAGAGTTTTTGTAAGTTTCATATTGATAGTTTTGTTCAACTTCCTAGTTCTGATAGTGTTTGGAGGTTTACTGGGTTTTATGGTGAACCGGATTCTAGTAGGCGTAAGTATACTTGGAACCTTTTAAGAAGGTTGGGGAATTTTTCTAATTTGCCATGGATTTGTATGGGTGATTTTAATGAGATTTTAACTAATGATGAGAAGTTAGGGGGTTTGCAAGTGGGTCCCTCCCATTTACGAGATTTCAGAGAATGTACCCAGTCTATTGGTCTTGTTGATATGGGATAAAAAGGATATCACTGCACTTGGACAAATGGGAGAGAATATCCTAAGCAAGCGTTTGCTTGGTCAAATTTATCGGATAAAATCCGTATACTGAACAGTTACTTTAGCGGAGATGATTTAATTCTGTCGATATTTAGCCCCCGCTTTGATCCATTTTTCTTGGGCATCTAACTTGTCTGGGCCGAGTATTACATTGGATAAAAGGCCCAATTTGGTTTTTTACTAAAAGGCAGATAACGAGAACTTGGACAATGTAATAACATTTTAGCATTAATACCCTTACTGTTGTAGTGTGAAATTACCATTATGTGCCTCCCTAACCCTATTTATAATATTAAAAACGGGAAATTGTACCAGTCATTCCCCCTCAATTTTTCTACCACCGGCATTGCCTTCTGAACGGCGCAACTCCTATCGTCCGCATCTACCACTGTTCCGGTGAGTAATAAGTTTCAGTTTTACATCTAATTTCTTTACTATCATGTAGATCAGCCCCAAAGTGCTTCGATTTGACCTTACTCCTGCAATTTCAACTTGTCAATTGCAATATTAACATGTTATTCCAAAGGATCCTGTTTCAAATAATTTTTTATTGTCATTTGGAGTTTTCGTATTTGTATGACAATCACATTTACTAGTTGTGCCTTCCCGTCGCACTACTCCCCCGGTAGTATAGGTGGAATCTTCATGCTAATTCAATGAAATTTTACTTTCGGGTATTTGTATGTTTTCTGGTTGAAGCAACATGAAGTAGTAATTCTGTTTTGACGCTGGGTGCAATTTTTTTATAGTGTTTTTTTCAATTATTATCCTTTACAGTGAGTATGTTTATAGTAAATCTTTGTACATTGTTTACTGGATATTCTGGCAATGTAATGAGTTCCCCCAATTTAGCAGATATGGCATTATCCCTAGATAATATAGACCGGAGGAAGTACTCGCTTGCCGGGTGGACGAAAGACGAGCATATTCTGCTTGTTAGGCTGCTCGACATTGTTGCCTGTCGTGAAGGACTGAGTCGCCGGCCACTATTAATGTCTGCCCTCAGAAGTGCTTGTGTTAGTATACGTGATGTTGTTGGTAAGCCCTTGACCATACAGTCGTTGCTCAAAGCTCTGTCATTCATCCGCAACAAGTACATGCGCTTCAAAACTTTCATTCACCAACCTGGAGTCCTTTACGATGTCAGACGTAACCGCATTCATGTAACTCGTAATTATTGGAAGTTTTTGGCTGGGCGGGTAAGCAGCTATATGCTGAAAACGTTTTTCATGAACTGTTTGAATGAGGTCTGCCAAAAATTATCTTTTACACTCTATGTTGCACGCTAGGTGTTGTACTCTGCTGTAATACGCAAAATATATGTCAACACAATAGATAAACTTCAAGTATTCCTTTGTTAACAACTTCTTTTTGAAACAGAATGAAACTATGAGTGAGCGGAACATGCGAGTGAGAGGTGAACCAATGTACGCTCTCCTTCGAAACATCTTCACATGTGGACGCTGTGCAACAATCTCTCCCGAATACCTTGCTGTTCATGGATGTGATTCTGCAGACGATGGTGACATTAGTAACCCAGCAACTCCTACATCTAAATGACCGGTGAGGGTCTTATTCATTTGACAACCGTTACCTGGGGTTGGCTTCTAAGAGTTTACATTCATTGTAGTGATGTGCAGTACCATTTATTAAGTGAAATAACCGCACTTTACAGCTTCAACAGAGTTTCTGGACGTCAATTTTACCACCCCCTACACCCATGTAATGTGTTACTATTGTTCTAGGTTTATTTATAGTACGTAATGTGGTCAAGCAACACATGTTGTGTTGCAGATTGACTAATTATTATTGACATTCCACATCCCATGTATGCATTCAAGTAACTCTGTTAAGGATATTTGGTTTCAATATTGTTCAGTTATGTGCAATTTTCGATTCATGTATATATTGCATCTTCCAGTAAAATATTTGTAAGTTTTGAATCTGAAAGTAAAATACATACACCCGAATTTCTGATGCAGCATTTTTTTCCAGATTATTCACGCTAAGTTTTATAAGTTCTACTCTTCACACAGCAGTTTCCTCGTTACCCTGTTGAAAGAATGACGTTCTAATAAAACACAGACTTAAGCCTGACTTCACCCATAAGACCCCGTGTAAAATGACAATTTGAATGTTTTAAAGCGAGCTTCCTAAAATTGCCCTCTTAACCATTAATCATGGCCATATATTCCCTTCAAACAAGATTGGTTATCTTCAGCTAACAGCATTTTCCAAAAGTCTGCAGCATATGTGGGGGTGCATCAATATCATTTTTGTAAAACAAAATAACGGCACACTAATCACTTTTCAGGCCTTACGTTAGTAATACAAATGCATTTACGAATAAATAAACTATAACTCCAATACGTAAACAATTAGTATAACAAATGTTACATACGGCAACTGTGCAAATAATCACATGTTCACTTCCCTGTATCCCACCAATGTACTACCTTCCAACTACAATGACAACCAAACACCCCATCACATCTCTACCTCTATAAATGAGTTCATGTGTACAGGTAGTGGAAAAACCAAAGCCAACTATCTCCCTCAAAGTCTGCCCTTCTTTACAAATATCATTCACTCCAGGTAAGCCCCCCCCCCTCCCCTCACCACCCCCAACCCCTTTTAGAACAGCAACATCTCTTTACGTTGAGTATATTTTCAGTTTACATTTTTTATTATTCAACCTTAATTTGTTGTTGTTAAAGTACCTTGTAGATGTCTTTAGATACAAGTTTCAATTTATTCAGGTAGGTTGGATCTGTGTACATTTAACTCATGTAAGTTTTTTATGTTATTACATTACATTCTCATTCTGGATGTAGGCTTCCATGGCGCGCTCACATCAAAGTCAGGATGAGATATTCTTCCCCTCTTCTGGATAGAGGAGGAAGAGCTGTTTGTGCAGGTTCTGGCGGAACACGCTGAAACCACTCGCATTCCCATCCATGACAAATGCGTGTCAATCATGAGAGCCATGAACCTTCTCAACAAACGTGCTCCAGGCAAGTTTGGTAAGACTGCCATGCGAGACAGGTACCATATGTTGGAGCTTCGTCATGAAGAATTTGGTCGCATCCGAATTCTGCTCGGTATTACTCATAACGCAGACAACTCCATGTCTGGTTCTGTTTACACTTTCAAAGACATTGCTGAAGTGAGAATCTATTTATTGTTACATATAGCTCTTCAATTTAAATTCCTATACTGCTAAGTTGTCAACTTTACAATTTTGCAACTAAATTCTGGCAGAATTACACGTATGGGAAAGCTTATCGTAGCATAGGTGAATATCAGTGGCATGAGCTGGTTACAATCTTCGGTGCCGGTCCAACAAGAGAGGACTACGTTGAACCAACCCATGTTATCACTATAAGTTCAGGGACTGAGGCTGAAACCCCACCACGCCCTCGGCGTCCTTCACGTAAGGCTTCTGCAACTGGCAACCAAAGGCCACCTTCTGGTCGTTCATCGACGGTTAGGGGTGCAACTGAACGCTTGGTTGGTGTGCGCCGTTGTTTGATTCCAACACCTGAAAATGATGAGGTTCATGGTGAAGCAGCTCCTAACCCACTTGGCTTCAATGCGTACCATTCAAACACAAACAGTCATGAATCCATCAGCTCCACTGGAATGGGTCCAGGCTGGGCACATCTTGGGGGAAACTCTGCTTTTCCTCCACCAATTAATCCATACACTTTCGACCATCTGAGGGGCCCTGAGGATTTCCATGATGACTTCCTAATCAATCCACCTACGGACACATACCAACAAGGTGTCATGCAGAGTGCCCAAGAGCAGGCTGGAGGTAGAAATGCTCCGGTTGAAGGTGGAGTCCCGGCTAACGGTCCTTCCTTCTATACCTGGCTTGGCCTTTGAGGTGTTTATAACAACAGGTTGCGGTAATTTAATCTTATGAGTGAAGGGTTATTCATTAGTAATTTTCTTTGTAAGGTTGTTGTTGTATGTGTTTGATTTGTATGCTCTCCCATTTTTCCCACATGAACTTACTCGGTTACTATGCATTTATTTTTATTAGGATGTCAAGCTGATTAAAGCTTTTATTATGTATTCAGTTGTAGCTTCATCAATGAGTTACAGTTAGTTTAAAACTGGTTTGTGGTTGCATTTTTGTTGTTATTAAAGCCAGTCTGTATTACAATCACAGGTTTTATCCTTACTTTCATATAGCCATAGTAATATATGTGTAATTAATGAAGTAAATTTATACCAACCCCATCTATGTTCAACTCAGTTGTTTGGATATTCATCAATTCAACTCAGCCGGTCGTACAGATCACTTATTTAAAACACTAGATCCCGCACAACTGTTGAAAACAATTGAGGGTCAATAATGAAATTTTCATGTCCACACCCTTAAGGGGAGTACATTGTATAAGACATATTCTCAACTAAATTCATATCCAGAGGTATTGAAGTTTACGGTGACATAGAAACATATGCACCCAGTTTATGCTTCCATTCTGGTGATACTTTGAAGCCATGATATTCCTATGAAATTATTTTTACCCTAATTGCAATACTAAATATATCTTTTATAAAATATAACTTGTAAACTTCTATCTTTCATTTAATCATGGTTGTAACCTTTTACGAAAATGGCCTACGTTTCGTGTAATATGAAACGTAGTATTATTATGATTAGGGATCCCATTCATTAAAAAAATAAATGTTTTGTGTTCTGTTTTCTTCACAAGGTAGTTACAGTATTAAACTAACCGCTTCACTAACTGACTATAAAATTTGTTATTTGTTTAAACAAAATATTAAAAGTAAAATTTACAGTTCCCATCTACCCTTACTCATACAAGTACTGACCTCCCCCTCTTCACTTTTTAACTCAAACCATCTTCCTTCTCAATTCCTTTTCTTCTGTAACAACATCATACACTAAGCAGAAGGAAAAGACTATGTCTCAGCCAATGGAAGTCTGCAAGTGCAACCACCCACCTCGTCTCCATTGCGATTGGGTTGAAAACGTCCCTGGCCGCCCATACTACAAGTGTGCTAAGTCTCTGGTAAGACTACAATACTTGAACAAGTATTCTTCGTCCTGTTTGTTAGCATAAGTTAGCTATCATATTTTTATAATCTTCTTATCCGTTTATGTCTCAGGTAGAAGGAGGGTGTGACTACTTTGTCTGGGCAAGGCCGAATAACCCCATGCACAAGGCTGAAATGATTGGCTACCTACGCAGGAATGTCCTATCCATTAAGAATGATCTTAATAAACTGAACTTCAAACTTGACAACCTAAATACTCTGTCGAAGATTTGGAAGCTCCCACTGTCTCCCGAAACAGGTGCGAATAGCAGCTCCGACGACACAAGTGAAACATGCCTCTGTTCCATCTGCGCTTCCACGTAATTGAATTATATGGGGAGTTGAAGTCAGTCAGGAGTCCGGCACCCTATCTCACCTATCAGTCCACTTTCATATTTTGTTTAGGTCGGGAGGTCCTATGAAATATGGTCTGCTTAGCTTGTGTGTTTTGATGTAATTGTCCATGTTATATTTGTTCAGTCACTCCTTCCTACTGTATGCGTGTTTAGTTTGACTAAATTTTATTCCCTATGTAATCGTACCTTGTCATATTGTTGTGTTATACAATTTGTCAGTGTTTTATATTTGGTTGAATATATCTTCCAACCCAGAGGTGTTTCTCACTATACAGATTGAAATTTCTATCCATCCCAACTGAAACTTATACATGCACCCATTAAACAATAAACATCTTCTTCCGACAGGAAACCAACGTTCAACACCTAAATTTCATTTGTTGCTAAAAAATAATGCATTCTAAGTTACACAAAAGCTAATTAAACTACTAAAGTTGTCGCAACCACTGTAAAAACAGAATACATTGACGAGTTAAAAACTAAATTATCAGTTATTCATGTGATATGAACACCAGCGAATCCTCCCTTATGTCTTTAACTAAATGTTTGCAGATTATTTATAATTTGTAACATACTGTAGCTTTTCCACATTCCTGGCAATCTCATCGTATGGTCTCAATTGGTAAGTGTTTTTTAGCTCATACAATTTTCAATCTGTCATTCTGTAGACGCATTTGAAAGTGTAAGTAGTATTCTACAATTGATTCAATTTATCTTCTACATATACTTATATTTTCTTATAACAATATTTTTATCATATGTACCTTGCGTTCCAAACCCAATCTTTAGATGAACGGAAGTTACGTATACCACATGAATAAGTCTAATTCTTACGAGTTATGTGAATGTAGTAAATTACAGCGCAAACAAACTTAGTCCGGGCAACTACGTGACATGACGCGAAGCGCTACAAAGCATTGGACATAAAATTAGACGGCAGCGTGTAAGCCTTCTTTACCTACTAATATGAACCTACGTTTCAGTATAAGTGCATCAAATGTTGAACGTCCGCTAAACGGCTGATGACTAGTTTGGGTGCTGCGATTTATTGTCCGTAAGTAGATCATTCCTGTACAGGAGTACTAACCATATTATTTTTTTAAACTAACGCTGGTATTTAGTTTAACACCTGTATCTTATTTTAATTTTTTCTCGGTTTGTTCCAATTAAAATGGACCAGGTTCCCACAGATGGTAAACGACCATTTTTGGATGTCCACTTTAAGAACAATAGCATCTTCATGTTTTGTATTTACACATAGTCCAGCGTTTGAAAGGTTGTGCGTGCAAGGACATTTGTATATTAAACAACCAAATCAAGAACTACCTCTTCCCCACATGAACTATTTTAAAAGAATAAATTGAATGTATCATGAACAGAGGAAATTTTTACCCTGCATACTGTATGACAAATTCTTTGTAGCAGAAGAATATAAAATGTTCCATGCCAGAATCTTGTAATTTTATTATTCTTTGCCTCTTTTGCTATTTTCTCTGCAGACTGAATACCTTTTAATTTTTCTTCTTCTACTCAATTGAAAAGATGACTTGTTGGAATAAAAGAGATAATGTACTGGATCTTTTGTTGGATTTTGTACCTCACTTGGAGTGTATGCATCGAACTTAACCCCATTACTATACATTACACTGGTGAGCTATATTTAGGGAGTTGAGAGTTGCTAAAGAAAGAGGTTTCACAGCTTTGTTCACGTTTTTTTCCGAGCTTTTCAATCAGATTTTTTCCTCCCAAATTTCTAGACTGAATCGTTGCTTCCCCCTATTATCAGCACTACATTCCAACGCACTTTTGTTTTCTACCTAAGCAATATATTGTGGGAGTTGAGTCAAATAAGAATCGAATATTTGATTCTTCTGCCAACAGAAGAATCTTATTCTTAAGCCACAAATTTTACTGCTTGGAAGGTGACATAAAGTGGAATAGAAAGACAGTTCGGAACCCGTGAATCAGAATGCATGGGTCAATTCATTACCTTTTCCATCTGCATGCATTGGTCTATTTATGAGCAAGCAATCTGGAGTTTCTTCCATATTTCTACATACACTGTACTAAATTGATTCTTTGTGATACAATCCATTTTCGAATAAAGCTCCCCTACATGACTGACATGTATAGATACACAGGTCCATTGAACACCCTCTATGAAAGTACATATAGAATATCTTCATCTTACTTCATTATTAGCTTGCCCTATAGTAATGAGAGTTTAATCTTTTAGTCAGGTATAAAAAAATGTGCATCTCCTTTTGTTATTGACTATAGTTCCCTAGTACATTGATTCATTTTCATATTGAAACAAGTACTGTAACAAAAATAATTTAACACAACAACTATTTAAAACTTACTTTAGAACATACCGCATATAAATATATTTCATCACCTTTTTGTGATTAGTACTTTTTTATTTTGTTTTTTTTATAATTAAATTAAGTGTTTAATTTATCTTACATGTTGTAATAGTATCTGCATCCACCATATCAAGTTCCCTATAAATAACACATTCCTAGGATTCTAATTCAAGGTACAAAGGTTTCCAGCAATACAATTCTTATGCACATCTGTTAAGCTTCTTAGTAATCTTCATATTGACACTTGAAATATTTCATTTATGGCAGATAACGAAAACGCCGTCGCGGAAGGGCCACTCCTAAATAATGCAAGGGTTAGTGAAGAAGAAATGCGGGAGAAAACCAAGAAGGAAATGAGTAGGCTGTTTCCAAAGCTTAAGGCGAGCTTCCGTATTTACCTGCAGGCCATAACCATTCTGAGCTCCAATATCAAGATTGCTGAGTTTTGGATGTCTTTGGATGAAGAGGACAAACTTGAGTGGATTGTATCCAAGACCCAGGCTGCAACTGATATTCTTCAAGCTAATTAGGTTCAATGTATTTGGTGATATGTAATCTGTTATCTCAGTTAGCATTATTAATAAACATCCCCAAAGACTGCTAGCAAGTTTATTTCAGTTATTATGCTATGTAACATTTCAATTGTAATGAACATTCTCATATCACAATATAAATTCACCACAATAAATTCAAATTACTGCTTGAAGATGGTTATATAACAGATGATTATCCCTTATATTTCAATTCGCAAAGAGACACAAATTATTACATAAAAAGTAATGAGGCGCGGTTGCCACTGATACTACTACTCCTAATAACATAGCATTACACTATTTTAACACATAAGTTAACTTTTGCTTGATACTGTTCCATACTTTGTTGGACAAATAAGTTCCTAATTTTCCGAAGAAGTATCACTGTCAAGTGAAGGAAAAGGTTCTTCGTTGGACGTAAATGTCGGATCAATCATGTTAATCTCTTCATCTTGCTCCCACATTTCCCCTATATGTTGAGCCGATGTTCCCACATAGTCAAACACACTTCCGTGGAACGCTTCGTGTAGAAGGTCTTCCTCGAACTCAACGCTATCAAAATATTCCTCCGCTGATGGAAACATCTGACGTTAACATGCTCACAAAATCAGCCCAATGAGTATTGCGTATATGCAGATTGAAATAAAACGTAACAGTTACTACACATATATAATTTTGTTACCTGTGACACCCCCGGCCTAAGAACAGAAGGTACGTATATTCCCATTCGATCATTCTCCACCACGACACCAGGGAGAGATGTGATATAAGTCCAAGCACTGTGCTTCTTTACCAGGTCAGAAAATGCTTCCAGAATTATCTCCTTGGTGTAGCATTCTCCTGCCATCACCTCATGCATTTCCCATGTCCACCTGCTCAAAAGTTCCTCCTCAATCCCTCTTCTAGTAAATAGTGAAGGGGTGACATTCCGTGTTTGTATTACTAGCCGCAGCAGTGCCTCATCGTGCATGTACCACATGGAAGCTAATTCTTTTCCACATCCATTGCATACAGTTGTACCCTCCATTTTTTGACCCTGTATACAAAAATCCAGATAAACAGAAGAACCACCACAAAAATATAATATAGCATACACATTCATATCACCCTGACTTTCAGTTCAAATTGAGCTGCATAACTCTGCTACATATTTGCACATTTACAGTACATCTATTTTCGACTTAATCAAGAATTGTTTACTGAAAGAGTAAAATACCTTTTCAGCTTAACACAAAATGAAGACCATGTGATTGGGTGTAATCTCCAAATTATTTAGGCATCCTGGGTACTTTTATAAGTGAGGTTCATGGAGGTGCATCTTACAAAAATTATTCCACTATTTTATAATTAATTTATAGTCATCATATGTGTGTTGTAAAACGTTTAAACAATGTAGAGTCCAATAACCTGTATATGTCCGTTAAAGAAGGACTACAAGGGTGCCAGAATAAGATTCGTATATGAATTTTGCCCCGTTTTATACTTCATATGACATTAGAGTTCATAATGTATATATTGAAGCCGGACTTTTGTATAGGCACTCTCTAAATGTAGGGGATTTCGAATCGATTATCATTCGTCTTTTTAATGCAGGGGAATTAACTTTCATTTAAAGATTGCCGAATAATCCACTTGTTCTTAACATAAGGAAACATTAGCATACATTTTAATCCACCAACACAAAATGTCTACATTTCAGACACACAAAGAAATACCAAGTACACTTGTTGAACATAACATCTCACTACAATTGGAACTTAACACCAACTTACTTGCGATATTTTAAAACAAGTGCATAAGATGCATGATATATGAACTTAACACCCCCGGCCTAAGATGCATGATATATGAACAAGTGCATAACATGATTAGAACATTGCATGAACAGAGTTATATAATCCATACTTGGTAATTTAAAAAGCACAGAAGTAAACATTTTACAGCCAAATAAGATTTTCAAATAAGCTTAAGTGAAAATAGGAGAGTTGGGATATATGTAGTTATTAAGGATTTCCCCCCTGCATTTCAAGCCACTCATCATACAGGTCATTAGCGAAGTTCTCTCTGAATTCATCCCATTCAGGAGTTGGCACAACAACTTGGATGTAATCATGGGGGTGTTCAACGTCTGGAAGTTGTTCATCTATATCAGCGTCTTGCATGGGATCCCTTGCCATGTTCCTCCTGATGAAGTTTTGTAGCAAGCAGCAAGCCAAGATAACTTTATTCTGGACCTCAACGGGATACTTAGCTTGTTCATCAAGGGTAACCCAACGTTTCTTTAATATTCCAAAACACCTTTCTATAACATTTCTTGCCTTACAATGCACCATGTTGAAATATTCGTGTGCATTTTGCGGAGCTTCATTTTCGTCTCCCCATTCCTTGAGATGGTATCTGGTACGGGTGTAGGGAGTAAGAAAACCTTCACCGTTTGTATAACCGTTATCACACAGATAGTACTGTCCTGTTTGGAAAAGGGACATAAAAAATATTTGCATGTTAAAAATACTAGGATTCTACAAACAGAATAAAATAAGGGTAAATTTGTACTTTTAAGCGAAGCAAACCAATAGGTGGCGTCCTATGATGAATGAGTTCAAACAAACTTCATTGTAAAAAAATAAAATTTCAGATTTACCTTGAGGGACGCGAAGACCATTAGGTCTGGCTAAGGCGTTGCGCAACACACGACCATCAGCAGCTGAACCTTCCCATCCAGCTAGGACGTAGGTGAAATTCATGTCCCAGTCACAAGCAGCTAAGACATTTACTGTGACGTATCCTTTCCTACCACGGTATGGAATTTGCTTTTCACGAGGAACAAGGACACGGATGTGTGTACCATCAAGGGCACCTAAACAACCCTGGAAATTCAATGTAACTACGGTATTAACATGACAGGAGTAATACATAGAAGTAGTAAAAGAAGACAATATATATTTATTTAAAGGAGTATTGTAAGATAAAAGTTAGTCTCAAAATACCTGGAAATATTGCCACCTCTCGGGGGCATTGTCCTGAGTGACTGGATGCTGGGGGACAATGAATTCATCATGTAGACGAAGAATGGCACCAAGAACTCGATGGAAGTATTTGCTTATTGTTTGGCTTGACCTTATGAAATCAAAGTGGACAATTCGGCTCTTCTTATTGTGTGCAAGGATGGACAAGAATATACCTACTTGTTCTTTTAGTGACACGTACTTTCCATCTCTCAAACCCCCTCGAGTGTGAATTAATTGAACAAGCCTGTGGAAACAGTTCCTATCCATACGCAGATTTTCTATACAAGCCTCATCGTCATCTACGAAAAGCCTAAAGTTTCTGTCAAGCTGAACGTAGAGACGGAAACGAATGTTGTAAGGCTTCTTGTTTTCAGGTGAAATGAGGTGTGTTCGAAAAGATGCTACGCTCACTTCCGATGAGATAATGCAGATTGCCATGAAGAACTCTATGGTCATCTGCCGGTAGTGTAGGAAAAGTAAAAGTAATAGCCTCTGTCTCCAATCCATCAAGCATGCACGGGGTTTTTGTGAAACTGCTAACTGACCTACTCCAGTGGTTTTGGAATTTAAGGTTACTTGAAATTCATATAATCCCAAACATAACCATCTCCCCCAATACAAGAATGTACAAGTAAATATTGCTGAGGTAGTAGAAAAAATCTTATATGCTTCACACAACAGAGACATGCGAATTAGGCAGAGTGAAGTACAATAGTTACTGAAGCATAAACAGGGGACAGAGTACTAAAAATAACTGTTTGAACAAACCGTATATGGTAATGCGCGGACAAGTAATTGCCTCTATCAGATGAGTTAACAGTCAGTATAAAAATATAATGGGATGGAGGTGTGCGCAAAATTAACAAAGTAATTAGCTAACCAAGCAAAGATTTTCAATACATATGTAACGAAATTGTAAATGCTCCAATTAAATGTAAGGGAAAATAAAGTAGGGTTCATCGCATACCTTGGAAGTGAGAGAAAAGTTTCAACAGAGGAGTCACAACAAACGTGTGTGAATGACAATACAAGGATAATCAAACCACTGCACAAAATGTAGAGAAATACAAACTTACTTTCATCTTGAATTCTACAGTTGTGGATGAAATTAGGGGATGAATGTAGAAACTTACTGAAGAAGGGGATGAATGCTAGGGTTTCGAATTGGGGGTACATGCTAATTCATCGCGAGTGTGGATTTGGAAGAATGAGCCAAACAGTGAATTTTTATACGAATGGGGGAGGATATTAATGGAAACATAAATGCCGAACAGTACCGCCACATGCGGTTGTCCCACCCGTGGAGCCCACTTCGTCTACCCAGATAATTCAATTATCCGGCATGTTGGTGGGAGGAATTCTCATATCTGGAGAATGCCACGTCGGAGAAACCGACCAATCAGCTTCCTGCCCCGACGCGTTATCTAGGGCAGATAAGAGAATTTCGATACATCGACCAAATCGCGGCTAAGTATTCTCCAACAGGAATTTCTCGACATTATCTGCAGAAGCAAACGCTTGCTAATACAATAAGGATAAGATTAGATAGGAGTTTCTCTAACTCATTGTCGTCCACTCTCTTTCCAGCAGCTTCTATTCATCACATAAAGTGCCATTTTTCTGATCACAAACCCTTGAAGCTTATTCTATGCGACTCTCAGCCGCGTCGACAGCAGCAGCACCCCAGCTTCCGTTTTGAAGCCATGTGGGTCAGGCACGCAGACATCGCTCGAGTAGTGGAGTCGAATTGGGAGCCGTCTGAGGGGTTTACTGTAGCGGCAGGTCGATGCAAGATCGGGCTTGCAAATTGGGGGAAAGCTTGTTTTGGAAGTGTTAAGGGAAGAATTCATTATATTCTGAAAAGGCTCAGTGATTTGCAGGAGGTCACTATAACAACAGCCGTAAAATAGGAAACACAGGCCTTGAAATCGGAATTAGAGGAGTTGCTTGAGAGAGAACACCTGATGTGGAAGCAGCGCGCCAAGATACAATGGGCGCAAGAGGGCGATAGAAATACCCGGTTCTTTCACGCCCAAGCTTCGAAAAGACGAGCTAAAAATGAAATCTTGGGTCTACGGGATGAGCAGAATGCGCTGGTTACTGATACTCTAGGTATGGGTCAGATTGCGGTGAATGATTTTCAAAAAATCTTCAGTTCTAGTAAGCCGTCCGAGGAGGATATTAATGCAGCCCTGGAATATATAGTTCCCAAGTCTCAGCTGCGCTTAATCTGGAGCTCTGTCAACCATACTCTACAGATGAGGTAAAAAAAAGCTCTTTTTTAAATGTACCCCCTTAAATCCCCAGGCCCTGATGGTTTACCTGTTTTATTTTTTCAAAAGTTTTGGTCAATAGTAGGCTTATCGGTTACTAATTGCTGCTTGAATATTTTGAATTCTGGTAATCTGGAGCCAAAGCTAAATTTTACGCATATTATCTTGATTCCTAAGTGTAAGGACCCAGATCTTATTACCCAATTCAGACCTATTAGTCTTAGTAATGTAGTGTTTAAAGTGGCCTCAAAGTGCATCACTAATAGACTAAAGCCTCATATGCATGATTTAATAAGTGAGTCTTAGTCAGCTTTCATCCCTGATCGGTTGATAACTGATAACGTCCTAGTTTCCTATGAGCTGAACCATTACCTTAAGCGTAAAACTACTGGGAAAGAGGGTTTTCTTTCTTCAAAGTTAGACTTAAGTAAGGCTTATGACAGCGTTGAATGGATTTTTCTGGAAAGATTAATGCAAAAGCTTGGATGTCATGATAATTTTATTCAAACTATTATGCTTTGCGTTCGCACAGTCTCCTATGCCCTGATTATGAATGGTAGTGAGTCAGTCACTTTTAGACCCACCCGTGGCATCCGACAAGGAGACCCCCTTTCTCCCTATCTTTTCCTCTTTTGTACGGAAGCACTTTGTTCTTTTTTTGCTGTTGCTACTGCTAATGGTAGTATTAAAGGCATCAAACTTAACTCTAGTGCTCCGGAGATATCTCATCTTCTTTTTGCTGATGATACTCTGATCTTTTGTCAAGCATCAAACTATGTTGCTGACACTATTAGACATATTCTCCATACTTAAAGTCTGGGCTCTGGCAAAGTTATTAATTTAGAAAAGTCTAAGGTTGTTTTCAGTCGTAATGTTCATGCTGATATTGTCACTAGCATACAAAGTATTTTAAATGTTGAAATAGTGGAGAAGCATGAAAAGTATCTTGGCCTCCTTACTACGATGGGGAAAAGTAAAAAAGAAGTTTTTAATTGGCTAAGAGAGAAAGTTTGGAAAAAGGTTCAGTCTTTTGATGGGAAATTTCTTTCTAAAGCTGATAAAGAAGTCATGATTAAATCTGTGTTGAATGCTATTCCTATTTATGTCATGTCTTGCTTTCGTTTGCCAAATAGCTTATTAAAAGAGATTGAGTCTCTCATTTCTAATTACTGGTGGAGTAATGGGGATAATGGGCATATGCACTGGGTTAGTTGGGACACTTTATGTTTGAGCAAGCGTGATGGGGGTCTTGGCTTTAGGGATCTTAGGGATCTTAAAGCTTTTAACCTTGCTTTGCTTGGTAAACAGGTCTGGAGAATTTTTTCAAACCCCGAGTCTCTTCTTAGTCGTGTTTTTAAAGCAAAGTATTTCCCTCAGACTGATATCTTCAACGCCTGTCCTAACTCTAATGCATCTTTTACGTGGAAAAGTATTTTAGCAGCTCAAGAACTTGTTAAAGAAGGTATGCGATGGAGAGTTGGTAATGGGGAAAATATTGATGTGTGGACTGATAGATGGGTCCCCGATTATTCGTCTTTTAAGTTGAAAACTCCAGACCTATATAATGAAGGGCCTTTAAAGGTCTCATTTCTTATTGACCCGCATTTATTTGCTTGGGATAAAGATGTACTCACCTTTCTGTTTTGGCAGGACGACATTGAGGAAATTCTTAAAATTCCTTTGGCAAATCCTTCTGACAATGATGTGCTCCTGTGGCATCATACTAAGTCGGGGATATACTCTGTCAAATATGCATACCGTTTGGCGTTGGAGATCAGGCGCCGCATTTCACTGAATGCAAATGGCTCCTCATCTAATCCGGTTAATCGCAACTGGAATTTCGTGTGGATCTTGCGCATACCGCCTAAGGTCCGGCATTTCCTATGGAGATGTTTGCGGGGTATATTACCCGTCCAAGCTGAGTTGAATAGACGCCACCAGACTACTGACTCAACTTGTCTTTGTTGTGACTCTGTCTCTGAAACTATTCTACATGTTATGCGTGATTGTCATGTGGATAGACAGGTCTGGGCCTTGGCTAACTTTACACTCCATATTCTTTCTTTCTCTGCTGATAATATTTGGGAGTGAGTGTCAGGTGTAAGAATTAGGTGTGAGACGAGCCAGTTTGAGCAATTTGTGTATCTTTGTTGGAAATTATGGCATGCACGAAACACAGCCAGGTTTGAGGATGAGAAGAGCAAGCCTTTAGATATTATCAATTTCGTCACACAGTTCTCACAGTTCCATAGATCGAATGTCTATGTTCCGGTTGGGCAGAGACTTGACAGCGAACATACAGTTCTCGAACCCTGGCAGCCTCCCCTTACTGGTTTTGTGAAGGTGAACGTCGACGCAGCTGTTCCAGTGAATGGATCAATCGGTAGAATTGCTGTTGTCTGTAGAGATCATACTGGATTGGTTCTTGCGTGGCATCGAAAGCATATCACTACCCCTCCAGAGGTTTATACAACAGAACTTTTAGCGGCACGGTTGGGGCTGGAGCTGGTGCGTCACCTGGCTACGCCAATGTGATACTGGAGAGTGACTGCTTCAAGTGGTGATAGATGTCTTGAATCCTCCCCCCGGCCTGTCTGCCTCAGGAAATATACTAGCAGCGATCCAGGAGCTACTCCAAGCCTTCAATAGCCATAAAGTGCAGCATGTCCGTCGTGAGGCGAATCAGTTAGCACATAAGCTCTGCCATAACTTTACATCTGATTCTGTGGGATATACGTCTCTGCCATTCGAGTTTGACGAGCAAGGATAGCCTTTTTTTGAATTCCGTCAGACTTTTGTTTGTTCCTTTGCTGTCCGTTTTTTTTATTTTCTCAGACTTTTCGTTTAGAAAGCGCAGCTTAGGCTCGTTCTGTTTCTTTCGGTTGCTTTGTTTGGGCTATCGTTGTGAACTTGTTGATGAGCTTATGCTCCTTTCAGTTGGTTAATATATGACCAGTTTTCTTCTAAAAAAAAAAAAAAAAACGATAATAACTTATTACTCCCTACATCCAGTGGCGGATCCAGGAATTTGAGTCAGGTGGGGCACCAATGATAATATTTCTAAATTTATATTAATTAAACAATTCATTGACATGAGCATAATTAAGACACACTGCATATTAAAAACGGAATATATACATTCACTAGTCAATTTAACGCCGTCCATAATGAAATTTGACGGAGTGATAGTGAGGGTGTGTGATGCAATATTAAATATAAAATGAGGGGGTTTGGTGCAATTTAGATAAATGAGGGGGTTTCGTGCTACTTAGTGATAATTGTGGGGGGTTTTATGCTACTTGCTCGTATAAGTCTGAAGTACTTATGGTTGAATTCTCTAGTCAATTACACAATCGTTCCTCAAATTTGGTAATGGATTCTACTAGTAGAGTAACATTTGCATTTCATATAAGCTCTGAAATTCTGATTCGCTACATTTTATTAAGGTTTTAGCATAAATGATCCAAAATTACTCAAACAATAGGTAGACATAACATCACTAAAAAAACAACATTCTTCATCTAAATCAACCACTAAAGCAGAGTAATTGGGCAGCAAGATAAATCAAATAAAATAATTGTTGGTCCCTTTAAACAACAAGAAAAGGTTAGAGGGGTGGTTGAATAGTCTTTTTAAACTTTTTGTCGTTTAAAGCTTTCTCAACAAGTGTTTATTACTTTTCAGTAATGAGTTTGCTGGTACTTAACTTTCTCAGCAAGTACTTATTACTTTTCAGTAATGAGTTTGCTGATACTTAAAAACAGAGTGCGGAAGTCTTTTACAATAAGTGCTTTTCAGAGAGTGCTAGTTTCAGCAAGTGAGCAGAGGGTCAGTGTACAAGAAATGTAACTTGCTGAAAACTAAGTGCGATAAAGTAAATCACACAAACACTTTTATAGTGGTATCTAAGAGTGGCGTAATCTCTCAACTAATCAACTTTGTCTTCTCTAGGACAGAATCCACTATGATAATATGTGAGGTTCCTTACAAATCCTATCACTAATGATTCTTCAGAAACCAAAGCACGCTTGCTTCGTTTCCAACCTAACTAGAGAACTGTAACCTTGTTCTCCACCAAACTTGGGACTTATAATCAACAACACTATGCTTGATTATTTCCCCTTGAATTTCACGCTTGAAAAGGGTGTTTATCAGTTAGAGAGGTTTGGGATGAGATCACTTGAATATAACTTTTCAGCTATAACAAGTTATCTAAAGAAACACAACTTGTAATACTTTGCAGTAAGCAAGTTTGATTGTTTCTGGTGTCAAGACTTGTTCTTGTTCGAAAGAAAGAACACTTAACTAATTTCTTAGCCGTGAATGTTCTACTTCTTCACAAGTAGCTTTTGTTTCAAGCTTAAGTCTTGGAAGGGATCAATAGGCAATAAAGAGTGTAGAATGATTTGAGTGTTTAAAGCACAAGTGAGAGTTTGATCATGTTGTTGACACCCTTCTACTCTTTGCCTGATGACCTCTATTTATAGTGTCTCAAGGGAGCCATTTGAATTTCAAATTCTAAGGCTTTGAACCTTAAGATGTCACTATCTTGCTTTTGTACTTTCAGCAGCGTCCTTCATTTGTCCTGTAGTCTTCATGTTCTTGGCGTGCCTACTTTGAATTTAATGTTTATTTGAATCAAATTCAAATGTGAATGTTGGAGCCAAAATGCAAGTACTCATCATCAAGGAGGTCACATATGTTGTCTCGTCAAGTGGTCAGTCTCAGTTTCAGCAAGCACAACCTACTCTGTCATATAGATTTTCACTTATGCAAGCTGTTGCTGAAAATCTCACTTTCTGAGCAACATGTGCCTTTGTAGATACCTTTCTCAGAATTATTCTAAATCTTCAATCTTCGAATCTTCAACTTTCTGAGCGGTTCTAGGTCTTGAATAGTTCGTTTGTAAGAACAAAGTACATCATCAGCAAACAAAAGAACCTAACTAGTACCTACACTAAGTCTTTCAGCAAACGTTCCTCTTTTACAATGTCTTTAAAATTCTAAATTCCTATGGACCTTAAGAGTACTAGTTACTGGACTTTCCTTAATTTACCATGGTTAATTGCTCATCAAAATTACAAGTTTGCTAACAAATTTCCCCCTTTTTGATGTTAGCAATCCATGACTAAATTAATTGTTACCCTTTTAGAGGTTTCTGATGTTGAAAAATCAGTTGATTAATGCAAACATACTTGAATAATAAAACAGTAAGCATAAATAGTTTGCATAATCGAAAACCAATAAGAGTCAAAAAGTTCATTGCTGATAGTTATCTTTCAGTAAGTTTACAAGAAAGTTCACAGATAACTAAAGTAATAAGCAAACAAAACAAAGCTTTTCAAGGGACTAGTCTATTCCAGTAGAGGATTCTCTAAGAATATGTTTTACACTCTTTTCAGCAAGACCAGTGAATTCAACACAGTCCTTCTCGTAATCTTCAAGTAGCTTACGGACTTCGAGTTGAATAATTCTTGCATTCTTGCAGGCAGTATAGTGATGGTTTTCACCATTCATCTCTTTGTAGTGTATTACCCACAAGTGCATGCCCCAATTGCTAGCATGTAGAAGTTGAGTGTCTGAAATACCCTTTTTGGCATGAATCTTCCTTAACCAGAGAAGGTCTTGTTCTCGATCCTTTGCAGTGAGATAAAAGTACTCATAAGGAATCAAGCCATATTTCTTTTTGGACTTCTTGGTTATGGGATCACTATAGTAAGCAACATCCATCGGCTTGATTAAATGAGGCTCTTGTTTTATCTTCTTGCTGATGGAAGTTCTTCTTACCAAAATTTCAATATTCAGCCATTTCACAGCAATGTTCCTTGGGTAGGGAGGAGGATCCCTTTCTTTTCTTGTGATTTTCAATTAAATCCAAGTGTACATTTGATTCAGTACAACAGTTGGAAAGAAGTCATTGGCCAAAAGGTCTTCCAACTTTATGATCCAGCAACCAAGAATGTTTCTGATCACATTATGAGTGGTTTCCTCATTGCTGGTCTTTGTGTATCAATGCCAGTGCCAATGGCAATGTTAGGTAGCCTTCTTTCTTCCTGTCTTTGCTTTCTTCTTCTTGACTTAGCATTTTCATGATCTTTTTCTGAAGATCTGGAGTCATAAGAGAAGTGTCTGGAATGGCCAGATGGAGTTAAGGAAGAAAGAGGCTTGGCCCTTATAGCTTGAGCTATTGTTTGGTCATCATCATTATCATCATCTTCATTAATTCCTTGATGACTTTCAGTGTGACAGAATTCTTGAGTATCAGCATAAGTTCTTCTCCTTTTAGAATTTGCTGAACTTCTCTCAGAATCTGTTTCAGCTCTTTTCTTGGAACTTTGCTCTTTTTCAGCAAGAGGTTCTCTAGGAGGCGGTCCAGGCAGCTTTAATAGAGCTTTAGATGGAGTAGTTGATTTGTCTATTGAAGACTTTCTTTTTCTAGAATTTTCCCCCTTAGACATGGATTGCATCATCGGTCTGATGTGTAAAGAGAAAAACTCATTGAAGTTTTCAACAAGAGTACTTAGGCTGTTGTATTTAAAAATCATGTCTTGTTGATCAGTAGTCAGCTTAGACAATTCTTCTTTAATAAAATCCATATTCTCATCATGTCTTCACTCATTGTTGACTTTTTCTTCTAGTATACCCTAAGCCTTTGTCAATGCGCTTTTAGCAAGCTTGAGTGCCTGACTGACATCATCTTCCTAGCTTTTGTGATGTAGACTTATGTCTTTCTGAGCTATGGTAAGAGTAGTAGTGCATCTCAGCACAGTAGTCAGTATCTTTCCAATGTCGAGTGGACTCTCAGCAAGCAAGGCATCATCCTCTTCTTGCATGCTTTGTGAACAACCATTAGTGCTCTTATTCTGGGAGTAAACTCCTCAATATTTGGGAACGGCACTAAAGAGGGAGCTTTGATTTCAGTGGCGATCTGATCATCATTTTTCAGAAAGCGACTTCTCTCCATATCTCCTTCATCATTAAGGAGAGATGGTGGAGGAATTTCTACCACTTTGGGTTCAGCTTTCTTGGATTTCTCTTCGTCATTTGCTGAGAAGTTAGATAGATCTTCTTCTTCATAAGATTCATTAAGGCCAGCAACCTTGATATCTAAATCTTTAGCATCAGTCACTTCTGGTTGAGTGGTTGCTGAAGGCAACTCTTTGGACTCAACAACTGGAGTTTCACCAGTAGTAAGTTGAAGGGAGGAGACTTACAAGTTGTTCACTCCTGAAGATTGAGCAATATCAAGATTTTTAGTATGTCTGTCATGAATCTGTAGACTATTCTGTAATGCTCTTTGGTAATCTTCATCCATTTCTTCAGTTTCTGCAAGGTTTGAATCAGTGACCTTAGCTTCGAGTAATGCTAACTCGGTATCAGAAAGCTTAGCTTTGCCTTTTTGCAATTCAGCACGCTTTCTGGCGTACTCTTCTTCAGTCTCAGCAACTTGTTCAGTTGCTGGAGTACTTTTCTCAACAAGAGTAGGAGCAGATTCTTGTTGCTGACTGGGAGGTTGTTTAGCTTGCTGATTTTCAATATTGGCTTGATTTTCTTGATCAACAACTGCCAACTTTACTCCCACAGCATCCGGACTAGGACCTTGATTATCATCATCATCGTCCTTGTTGTCCTTAGGATCTTTGGTTTCATCATCACTGGTATCTTTAAGGATATTTTAATCCTCTTCTTCTTCATCATCATCCATCAGTATAACCAACTCCAGATGTTTGTACTTAGAAGCACTTGTAACTTCCTCTTCCTCATTGATTTTGTGGGGATCAGCCACCACGGGTACAAAGGAACCCTTGAGCATCACAGCTTGTTCAGCTGGAGAGGCACTCTTGAACTTAGCTTTCATATTCTCTATGATTGTTGCAATCAGATTTGAACTCATTTGCTGAGAATATGAGAGTTCTTCAGGAAGTATTAAGTGTACAAACGTCTCGAGTTTGAATAGAGAGTTTCTCTTCGTTTCATTGGATAGATGGATGTGAAGATCTGAAAAGTCCTTCCTTTTGTAGCTTTGCCAGTTGCTGACAGACTTAGCAACTCTGGTCAAAGTGTTTCTTTTGAAGTTTGAGTATAGTTCTTCGGAACTAGCTTCAAGAGCTTCTGTGATGTGAACCACTTCATCATTCTCCTTTTGAGCCTGAATAAGAGTAATGTTATTGTCAGGAAGGTTTTGGAAAATAGTTTTAGAGTCTAAAACTATAATATGAATTACCTGCTGACTTTCAGCAAGCTCATGTTGCACACTGAGTTGTGCGGGAACTATTTCCATTGCTTCAGGAGCTGTAGCAGCATCCTTGAATTGTTCATCCTGAAATAACTCATTGTTAGATACAAGTACTAAGTTTTTAAACTTAGTAAAGTTACCAAACTTTTCATCTACCTACTGAACAGGAGTTGTAGATTCTGGTGCAGAAGTTTCACCAATCTTCTGACTTGTATCTTGAGAAGTCTGTAAAGAAATAATCATATTAGGTAAAGATAAAGTTTCTGATAGTGAAGTTTTGCTTATATATGAGTTAACTACCTGCTGAAGAATGGCAGGTGGTGACTCAGTCCTTTCACCATTGATAACATCTTCATTATCTGGGACTTGTTCTTCAGCAGACTTCTTCTCTTGCTCTATTTGAGAAGGCTGTGCAGATTCGACAATCTCCCTTGTTTCTGAATTGACAAGTTGAGCAGAGACATCTAGACCTTTAAGTTCACTACTTGTCATAAACAGGTCTACTGACTTATTGAAGTTGTCATCAATCTCCATATTCATTTGCTGGCTTAGGTCAGTCAACACTAGTTGGACTTTGTCAATAGAAGTGATCGGTGAAAACTTGGTCTAACATTCTCAGCATCATGAGTTGCATCGTCGAATGATGTCTCTTGTTGAGTTTCAGCAAACTCTGGGACTTGAACTGTTGCAGTCTCAGCAACTTGTTCTTCAGCAATTGCAGCTTCAGAAATTTCTTGGACTTGACTAGTTGCTATTTCAGCAACTGTCTCTTCTGTTGCTTTGCTGGCAACATTTTCAGCAAGTGCAGCTTTTCTTAAGTCCGCAGCAATGTCACTTGCTGGTTCCAGAGTATTGTCATCAAGATTATCTACTATGTAGACATCTTCTAATCTTTCTAAGGCAAGATTTTCATTTCCACTGCCTTGTGGTCTTGCTTCAGCAGATGGATCCAAGTTAATTGGATTTGTGAAGGCTTCTGCAAACACTTCAACAACATCTACTTCAGTGGTTTGCTTTTCAGCAACCACTGGAATGTCATCATCTTGACATGGACAACTGGAACGGACTTTCTTGTCGTTGTCTTCTTTCTTGGGAAAGTGGTCTTTGTCCTTGCCTTTTTGGGAATAGGATCAGCTGATGAGGCTGTATTTTGAGTATCATCATCAGCTTTCCTCTTTTTCTTGGATCTTTTGCTGGGTGCAGTAGTGTCAGCAACTGCAGCAGTATCAGCATCAACATTTGCAGCTGTTGCATTCTCAACAACATTTGCAGCTGTTGTATTCCTAGACTGCTTGTCAATCTCAGCAACATTTGGAGCTGTTGTATTCCTAGATTGGTTATCAGTCTCAACAACATTTGCAGCTGTTGTATTCCTAGACTGGTTATCAGTCTCAACAACATTTGCAGCTGTTGCTTTCCTTGACTTCTTGTCAGCAACCTTAGGTCCATTCAGCTTGTAGAAAACTCTTCCCACATTGCATACTAATTTCTTAATCGACAATGGGTTTCTCAGCTGAATCCTGTAATGTTCTAGGATGTAGCATATTTTCAATCCATACATCACTGGAAGGGAAGGTGAGACTGTGTTGTCTTCAACCTTGACCTTGAACTTTGTAACACAACCTTCAGTGATTCCTTGTCCATCAGTAAGGGTTTGGATTTCTGCATTGTTGTAGAATTCCATTGTGTCCAGCATGCTCACTTTGTTAGTGCGAGCAGTGATGAAGAAAAGTAGGCCTTGTTGATTTATGTAATTCAACGCCTCAAAGGTTTTCTTCATCAAGTTCTTGTTAATAGAAGTATCTGATATACTTCTCTTTGGCAAAACCTCCCCATTGCATCATCTTCTCACACTTTGAAGTGTCGAGATATGCAGGAGGCATGGGTCTCTTTGTTATACGGTCGTTTTTCAACACAATTTTCACTGTGTTTTTCACCGGAGTAGTCACCGGAGTAGGAGCAGTGCTTTTTCCAGCACTGTCTGCCTTTGATGACTTGGAGTTCTTAGATGATTGTCTCTTAGGAGCCATCTCTTATATAGTATGAAGGGTTGAGAGTGTACGAAAAAGAGACTTTTCTTTTTGACCGGAGGTACAGTAATTCAGAGCACATGCTAGGGAATTTTTGCAGAGAAAGGAAATGTGAGTTAAAGAATTTTGTCTTTCTCTAACGCTTTTATATAGTATCTCTGTTATGTGAGAAACTCAATGGTTTTGAGTTCTCAGCAAGGGTAAAACAGAGATTCATTGAGTTAGTGGAGCCTTCGCATTAAATGCGTAGTGGACCACTAACACGAAACCGTTAGAGCTTGCTTTCTCTTCGTAATATTAACCGTTAGATCATCAACTGCTTTAAAATCAATGACCACGATTCTATTTCATGTCATGATTTACAGCGAGTTTATCTGTGCCATGATTAACGTCACAATTGATTTTACCTTGATTCACGGGATTTGATCTCTTTTACTTCAACGCTAATTGCTTGCTGAAGTATACAAGAATCTTTTCAGCAATTTTAATCCTTCTGACTTCAGCAATTACTTTTCAAGTAACAAGCCTTGTAGTTGCTGAAAGTTCCCCCTTAATCAAATATCTCATTTTTCTTAGGGTCAAAGATATTTCTGAGTTCCCGTCTCAGTAAATTCTTTTTATATTGAGAAATTTTTTAGGTAAGTTCTGCGACGCATTTTTGCTCTTTGCTGAGTTTCCGTCTCACATTTTTCTTTTGATACTTGAATACCTGTTTCAGTATCCTTGATTGCCTGAATGTCAGTTTCAGCAATATTTGAAGTTTTCTTACTGAGTACCCGGCTCAACAAGTGATAAAGTTTCCTAACAAATACCCGTTTTGAAGGAATTACTTGCTGAATGCCTGTTTCAGCAAACATTTCGTGTACGAACATCAGTTTTTAGAGAAGTCAGTGGAAAGGGACTTTTTAAGGAATAAATAACCTTTAAGCAACCATTGGCTTGCTGAATGCCTGTTTCAGCAATCCACCAAATGTATCCCTTTTTATTGAGGTAGTTCAATCAATCCAAGGTTATACCTTAGCATTGCGAACCCATTGTCTGGTAGGTGATGAAAGCGCGGATGTCGTGCTCCGAGCAAATCAAATAAATTTGTTATTTAGCCAAAGGCAATTCACAACTACAACGAAAATCGTAGTGTAGCAGTAGAATGACCTCGAGTGTCGTTCTCTAAGGACTATAACTAGGTTTATCTATTTAACTAAAGAATATAAAAACAGCAGACGGTTAAAGCAAAGGTTTTTCTAACAGATAATGGAGATTGGTGATAGTATGATCCTTCAAAGCATAACGGGTCAATAATCATGCGTAAATTCCTCGGTCTTGCATGGAGATCTTTGATCAATCGAATGTCCTGTTGCAATTATTAAGCACTACGAAGATAAAGATACTGACAAGTCAAGCACTATTGTCCAATTGTGTTCCGTAATTATTCAACACTACGAAGATATAGATGTGCATAGGTCGACGAGGGTCCAATTGTGCATAATAATTAATACAACATACGAGAATATAGGCTGAGCCTGATCAACGAAATAAAGCAATAATACGGAGTATAATGCACGATATAGCCATTAGCAAGATTATCTACCCTTCGCTAAGAATTCACATACTACCACCAACGATAAGTTTAGCTACTCATAGTTGTCATGCAATCAACATAAATCATAGAAAAAACATGTTGAAAGATATATAAAAATAAGTAGAATAAACTATAAGATACAATGTTACCGAAGGTTGTCAGTCTCCGAAGAATCGCGATCTTACAAGCTCCAAACTGCTATGAAAGTGTCTCCTAAATTACGAACCCCCAGAACAGGCTCTGGGAAGTCCCTACCTAAAACTACAGAGAAAGGTGAGAGAATAGGTCTGGAAAAGTATGAATTTCGGAGAAAAACTGAGCAACTATATATAGGCTTCGAAATAGTGTGGGGCGATTCGCCCCACACACCGGGCGATTTGCCCCACGTCCCTGGCGGTTCGCCCGAGAGTAATTTTCGCGGAATTTCGCTGTTTTCGACGCGTTTTTGGATTTCTTCCCCTTTTCGGACTCGGTTTCTGACTTCTAGTGGCCTTCTAACCTCCAGATTCGACCCCTAGACTTCAAATCCTATCCGGAAACCTTCAGATACTCCAAATAGGCTTCTGGAACACCAATTCGTTGTCAAACTTCAATATAATAAAAAGATAAAAACACGATTACGAACATTACAAAAATGGAAAAGACTCAACACTTTGCTAAACTGCTATTTGGCTTTCTTTTTTGGACCCTTCTTTGCTTTTTTGGGGTCTTTTCTTTTTTTCTTTTTTTCTTTCCAGATTCTTTCTTTTTTTTTTTTTTCTTTTTCTCTCTTTTTTTTTCTGGAAATTTTTCTTTCTTTTGTTTCGATTTTTTTTCTAGCCAGCAGTAGCATAACAAAGATAGAAACAAAATGACTCACACGACTTCCCCAAACCTATTCGAAAGAATAGGTTGGAGTACAAAATTTACGGAAACGGAAAATAAACTCACAATACGAAAATGAAAAACAGAAACAAGTCTAATGATGGTGTAACCCCCTCCCCAAACCTATTCGGAAGAATAGGTTATAAACAAAGGATCACACAACCTCACACTACCTCCTTCCTAGGCATTTAGCAATCTCAAAGCATGGTGAAGACTTGTTGCCTCTTAGGTACATAATTACTCGGGAAAACAACCATAAGACCCTAACATGCATCATCCTATTATAAAGGCCTTCGTGAACCGCAGTAGAGAAAACACCACTAAGTGATGTCGAGACTACCTAGCTTAACTAAATGCAATACATAAATGAGACAAGGCAAGCCAGAAAAACCTCAAACAAATTCATAGAGATGAAGCATACGATTAATGACATAGTTGGTTGATCTACCCAATAAAAAAGTTCAAAAAATTCGGCAATAAACTCCATATAAAACATGCAAGACTATCCTAGGAAAGAAGTAAACGTGCAAATGCAAAACATTTCACGAGTTTATCATAAGCAAGATAAGTATAGAGATAACCAGCGATAGCCTCCTCACCAAACCTGAACGTCGTCGCTCGTCTCGAACGTCGAAAGTGGATCCAAGGTGAGAGCAAATGCTTGTATAAGTGACCTATAATACTCAATCAAACTCGTGAGATAAAATCTAAAGCGGTAAAGAAAGCGATAAAATCTCCGGGTTGCCTCCCGGATAGCGCCATTATTTAAAGTCTTTGACTCGACTCCTGTCCGCGCCTATCTCTTCTTTCTGCGGGTACTAGACTTCCCCTTCATCGATCTCCTCTCCATGCCACGAACCTGTGAATAAGAAAGAATATAGGCTGCAAGACCACAATAGTGAGTAGTGAAAGAATTATCAGGCGGATCAGGTGGATCAGATATGGCTTGCAACACATGTTGCTTGCCATCCACTTCAATAGTGCAAGTTCATTGGCAGATGTCCATTACGGAGCGTAGCTTAGTCAAGAACGTTCGTCCCAAGAGAATGACATCCCCCGTCTCAGGTGCAGACGCCGGCATAACTACAAAATTGGTGTATACAGATGCTTCACCAATCTTGACCAACACATTTTTCACAACGCCTTCGGGTCTCACAAAGGATCCATCCGCCAGTTGCACAATAGCCCTATGGTCAGATAGTTCTCCAAGGTTACTCTTCTCAAACACATTCAAAGGGAGTACGTTGGAGTAAGATCCCGTGTCTAGTGTGGCACGGACATCTTCAAGTTTGCCAATTCCGACCTTAACATCGAAACTTTGAGGGAGTGGCTCGGGATTCTCTTGCTTCTTTTCACTCTCATCAGTACCAAGGTCCTTCTCTTCTTCCATGGCTAGTGGAGGCTCTTCATCCTTGTAACACTCGCACTTAGCAACTTGCTTAATGGTGATTTCCACTGGTTGATCACCCACCAAGTTGATCGACATGGACCCCTCAGTGCTGCTATGTAACTTCCCCTGCTCTCTACTAGCTCTAGCTTCCAATTGATCCAGACGAGCATTGATCTTTGCCGAATCCTCCTCGTATCTCTTCAAAAACACTTGTGTGAAATCCACCAATTTCTGTAATTTATGCAAGAGAGTTGCTGACTTGGATGTAGAAGCTTCGTCCTTAGGAGTAGGATTACTACGGTTTCCCAAGTGACCGTCTTCTCGTGCTAGATCTGATCTGCACATATGAGCCCCATGCCCATAATTCTTGCACACCCTACATACCTCGTTGGAGAGAGAAGTTCCGATTAGGCCACTTAGAGCTTGCCTCATCTGATTGGCGAAACCTTCGAACCTATCGCCACTCACACCATTCACTTCATGCATTGGGATCTCCTGGTTTGGTGGAGCCTCAGGTCCACGCCTTCTAACCATTGCTCTTGGATCCTTGGATTGAGATTCTTTAGCAAGCCTTTCAAAACACGCCTACACATCCTCGGCGGTCTCTTCCCAGATAGTACCACGGCATTGGAAATCCACCACCTGTTGACTCTCATATGTGAGTCCATTGTAGAAGTGCTGGACAAGATCAGGAAGCTTAAAGCCATGGTGTGGGCACTTGCGCATGAGGTCCTTGAACCTCTCAAAAGCGGTGTAGATGGTCTCATCATAGTCCTGTTTGAATCCAGTGATTTGCGCCTTAAGCGCGGTAGTCAATGTGTGAGGAAAGTATTTCTCCATAAAAGAATAATACACCTTGTCCCAGGTGTCTAGTGATCCGGCTTCCAGAAAGCCTAACCATGCCTTGGCTTTATCGCCAAGCCCCATAGAAAAAACCTTCATCCTCAGCTCATCGTCCGTTATCCCTGCTCCGGGCCTTGGAAGATTGTTGATAAAATCGTCAATATCATTCAGGTATCCCATAACATCTTCCCTAGCCAACCCATAGAACCTCGGGAGTTGCTGGAACATGCAACTTTTGATTTCCAAATCTCGAGTTGCAGCAGAAAGAACAATAGCCGGACCTATCATCAGTGCTTTGTTGGGTTGAACCCATGATTTCAAAAGTGGGCGAGCCATCATAAGACCTGAATATCTATGACAAGCTAGGAAAGGAGTATCAGAGAGAGATTGAAAAGGAAAACTAAAACTAATAGAATTAGGAATCGAAAGCTGAAAATATAAACAAATTAAACAGAAAAAAGGAGTATAGTCCCCGGCAACGGCGCCCATTTGATGAACGCGGATTTGTAATGTCCAGGTTCAGTCAAATAAATTTGTTATTAAGCCAAAGGTAATCCACAACTACAACGAAAACCGTAGTGTAGCAGTAGAATGACTCGAGTGTCGTTCTCTCAGGACTATAACTAGCTTTATCAAATCTAATTTAGAATATAAAAACAGCAACCAAATAGCATAGGGGTTTCTAGCAGATAATGGATATTGGTGATAGCATGGTCCTTCTTAACATAACGGGTCGATTATCATGCATAAATTCATCGGTCTTGCATAGAGATCTTTGAATCAATCTAGTGTCCTGATGCAAATATTAAGCACTACGAAGATAATTGGTCTGACAAGTCAATCACGATTGTCCTAATGTGTTCCGTAATTATTCAACACTACAAAGATAATTGGTCTGATGGTCGACTAGTGTCCAATTGTGCATAACAATCAATACAACATACGAGAATTTTGGTTACAACTGATCAACGAAATAAAGAAATGACACGGAGTATAATGCGCGATATAGCCATTAGCATGATTATCTTCCCTTCGCTAAGAATTCACATACTACCACCAACGATAAGTTTAGATACTCATAATAAGCATGCAATCAACTGAAATCATAGAAGAAAACATGTTGAAAGAATATAAAATAAGTAAAATAAAACTGTAAGATACAAAGTTACCGAAGGTTGTCAATCTCCGGATGATTGCGATCCTACGAGCTCCAAACTGCTATGAAAAAGTATCCCCTAAGCTACGGAACTCCCAGGACAGGACCCGGGAAGTTCCTACCTAAAACTATAGAGAGAGGTGAGAGAGAAGGTCTGCAAAGATATGATTTTCGGAGAAAAACTGAGCACTATATATAGGCCCCGAAAAACTACGGGGCGGTTCGCCCCAGCATGCGGCGGTTCGCCCCAGAATTTTTCTCGCGGAATTCCGCGTTTTCGACGCGTTTTGGATTTCTTCCCCTTTTCGGACTCGGTTTCTGACTTCTAGTAGCTTTCTAACCTCCAGATTCGGTCCCTAGACTTCAAATCCTATCCGGAAACCTTCAGATACTCCAAATAGGCTTCTGGAACACCAATTCCTTGTCAACTTCAATATAACTGCCCGAAATCCTCGAATTTCAACCAAAAACCTGTAAAATAAAATCTAAAGGGAAACGTGACACTATTCTAATAAAATGTACTAAAATATAGCTAAATTAACATAGAGGATAGCTAAAATAGGTGAAAAAGACTCGAATGAAAGTGTAAAATACACATTCATCATCTTTCCAGATTCTTTTTTTTCTTTTTCTTTTTTTTTCTTTTTTTTTTCCTTGAATTTTTCTTTCTTTCTTCTTTTTTTTCGATTTTTTCTAGCCAGCAGTAGCATAACAAAAGAGAGAAAATGACTTACACGACTTCCCCAAACCTATTCGAAAGAATAGGTTGGAGTACAAAATTTACGGAAAAGGAAAAACAAACTCACGATACGGAAATGAAAAACGAAAACAAGTTTAATGATGGTGTAACCCCCTCCCCAAACCTATTCGGAAGAATAGGTTATAAACAAAGGATCACACAACCTCACACTACCTCCTTCCTAGGCATTTAGCAATCTCAAAGCATGGTGAAGAGTTGTTGCCTCTTAGGTACATAATTACTCGGGAAAACAACCATAAGACCCTAACATGCATCATCCTATTATAAAGGCCTTCGTGAACCGCAGTAGAGAAAACACCACTAAGTGATGTCGAGACTACCAAGCTTAACTAAGTGCAGTACATAAATGTGACAAGCCAAGCGAGAAAAACCTCAAACAAATTCATAGAGATGAAGCATACGATTAATGGCATAGTTAGTTGATCTACCCAATAAAAAAGTTCAAAAAATTCGGCAATAAACTCCATATAAAACATGCAAGACTATCCTAGGATGAATGTAGTGAATGCAGCCTAAAAAATCTAAGAAAGAAGTAAACGTGCAAATGCAAATGCAAACAAAGAACAAGATACTAATCAACACAAAGCCAAACAATACTTAACATCACGGTTCACATCCCATCCCCCTTACGATTCTTAAGCTAGCCCCTAGCAAAAGAGAATGAGTAATAAGAAGTGATACTAGATGTTACCGAACGGTTTGGCCTCGGTTGGCTGAGAGTGGACATGTGAAAGGACTAATCATCGGGATGGTAATCCCCATAAAAGTCCCCCCACATGTCAGACATGAGCTCATTGGACTGACGTAGAGCCTCCTGCTGCTGCTGGATGAGTTGTTGCTACTCCCATTGATGAACATATTTTTGACGCGTTCATCTTGTCTTTTTTACCTTCTTTTGCTATCTTTTAGCCTTGTTTTTGGTTAGTTTTGTAGATTAGTGTCACGTTTATTGTTTTCTGCATTTCCAGGCACTTAGGAACGAAATGGCGTTTTTGGAGCTAAAACCGAGCTTTTTTGATAGAAAATGGCCCCGTTGAAGTTCCTTGATCTCCACGGCTTGTTCGTGAGTGTTTGAGCATCAATAAGCATTGAGAAGGATGAGTCCAAGGAACCCGAGGGCCGTACGAGGGCAAAAAGATTGAGTTGGAAGACAAAAATCTGCCCAGGAGCCAAGCTAAGCGCCTGGAATAGTGAAGCGCTCCGCTTCATTTTCCAGTAGTTTTGGCACAGCAACCAAGCGAAGCGCTTGGAGGGCCCAAGCGCTCCGCTTGGCCTCTCCAAGCGGTCTGCTTGGCAGCGGTTACGTTTTCGGATTTTCCTTCTTAAATCTGATTTTCAGTTACTTTTCACATACTTTTGAACATTGGCTTCGTTTTGGCAGAGCTTCTAAGCCCCAAAAACTCAGAGAAAACTCCGAGATATTGTAAATTAGATTGGATTCAAGATTTTGATTGGAATTCATCCTTTGTAATCATCTACGGAGAGGTTTTCTTTGATTTCCACCGATTAGTGACAGCTTTGGTGGTAACTTGTATCACTCTCTTGTCTTGTAGTTTGATATGATGTATTCTGATTATTATTCATATGAATTGATGTCTATGTTGATGAATATGAGTAGCTAAATCCCTTGTGTTGGTGGTAGAATGTAGAATTATGCATGTTATGGATTATGCTTATGCTTACATGAGGTTGTGAGTCAATCTTGCTGCAAATTCCTTCATATGATTCTTAGTTGCCTATAAAATATATTCGAATTGAGTATAGTGACAAACTCTTGGTCAATGAAAGCTATAGGATTGTATGTTAGAGATTTGCAGCATGCTAGATAAATGGTGTTAGTGACAAGCACCTCTAAAGTATTGATAGTGGTCTTTTATGATGTGTGTCTTGAAAGTTACCTAAACGAGTTGCTTAGCAGACTTGATCGAAGGTTTTACGCACTGAACTTGTGAGCATATTCGTAACCCATGCATGTGTATTTGATTTCTACCACCAACCGTTTTCCAAACTTGATTACAACAATCTGATTTCTCGTTGCTTTGTTCTAAGAAAACAATTCTATAAACACTTGAACACGTTGTCTGAAATAACTAGCAAAAACCACAAACAAAGCCACGTTAGGTCCCGAGAGAACGACACTCGGGGACAACTTGCCATTGCACTCTAGTTTGTGTAGTGATAAGTGTTCTTTGGCTATTAAACAAATTTAATTGGTGAAAAACGACATCATCAATTTGGCGCCGTTGCCGGGGACTTAACTCCTTTGGTTGGTGTTTTTGTTTTGGTTTTTTAGCCAACATACTCTCACCCCATTTCTTTCCCCCTATTTCTTTGTGCTTAATTCTATGTGTTCTGGTTTTTGTTTCACTAACGGGAACTAATCCTTGTATGAGTGATGTGTTGATTGCACTAGATTTCAGGCGAGATGGCTGAGCAACCACTGAAGTTACTCTCAAAAGTTACGGTTGGGCCTAGTGGTCCAACTATTGTTCTCAATGATGCAACGAGGAATCTGGAGCTTAGAGGACACATGTTCCAGCAATTACCCAAGTTCTATGGCATGGACAATGAGGACGTCATTGGGTATTTGAATGACTTAGAGGATTCCGTGCTCTACTTGCCTATACCGGATGATGGAATTACTGATGATGATTTGCGGATGAAGGTTTTTGCTATGGGAGTTGGGGATAGAGCGAAGGCTTGGTTGAGATCCTTAGAAGCTGGATCTTTGACCACATGGGCTCAAGTGTTTGAAAAATTTATGGATCGGTATTATCCCGCTTCCAAGACTATGGTTATGAATAGACAAATCAACACTTTTGAGCAGAATTATGATGAAGCTTTCCATGAGGCTTATGATCGGTTTAAGGGGTTGCAATATCGGTGCCCACATCACGGCTTCGATGGAGGTCAGCTCATCCAATTCTTCTGTAATGGTTTGCATCCTGGTGTTCAAGCACAAGTGGATAGCATTTGTGGAGGAAGCATGGGAGAGTTGTTTCCGAGTCAAGCTCAAGCTAAGTTGGATATAATGTACCGGAATTCTCAGAACTGGAATATAAGAGCCAAGATTCATTCAAAAGAACCTAGAGAAGAACCCATAGCGGCTTTTGAAGAGAAAGTGGGTCGTGGTTATGACTATGAGCAAGGATTCGCCAGTCAACGTCAACATGCTGAGGTAAACTATGGGGTACCCGGATATGCTCCATCCTCTTTGGTCGCCATGGTGCAAAGATTGGTAGAAAAGACCGACAAGTTTATGGAATCTTATTACAAGAATCAGGCTATGAACGAGAAGCGGTTTGAGAACTTGGAGGCTAGTACTTCTTCTCTTAACAGGAAGTTGCAAGAGCTCATTGATAGAGGAGCTAGTCCTGAGCAAGAGAAGCTTTTGGGTAATACCGAGAGAGCTATGGCCATCACGGTGGTGACTAATATTCCAATTGAGATCACGGTCACAAGAGAAGGAGCACGAGTAGAGGTTCCAAGTAGCAAGAAAATCTCTGAGCCTTGCGTTGCTAACGAGGAGCCTAAGCCCTCTATGGTTGAGGAAGAAGCTCACATATTGAAGAAGAAAGCTCATCGTCTGAGGATGAGATGGTGGAAGTACCCGCACTTGAGAGCTTCGATGTGGAAATCGGTCTTGGCACGAAGAATGGTATATTGGCTACATTGGACACAGGAGCTGGAGTCAATGTCTTGCCGATGAATGTGTATGAAGAATCCCGGTTGACTGGTTTGAAGACTATGAAAGCTATGGTTCAACTTGCTGATGGGTCTATGAGGAGACCTTTGGGAGTTCTCGAAGACTTGGTTATTAGAGTTGCCGGTGTTGAGGTGAAGACGAGCTTCATAGTTATGCCGACTTCGGAAGCCAATCTTAAGGATGTGGTCCTGTTGGGAAGAGCCTTCATCAATAAGGTGCACATGGTGATTGACATGTACCGTCGTACATGTAGTTTTGAGGTAGATGGCAAGCCACACATGTTGCGAGCCATTGTTAATTCATGTGTTGAGAAGACTTGCACTAACAAAATTATAGGATACTTTGGTCCTCTATTCCTTCGTTCAAATGTGCAGGGATTTCACCGATTAAAGAGGGCATTGATGGGGAAGTCTAGTACCTAATATGAATTCAACCCCAATTGAGCCTTGAAGAGTCGAGCCAACGACGTGTAAACAAAGGCGCTTCTCGGGAGGCAACCCGAGGTGGTAAGTGTTTTGCATTTAGTTAGCTTTCTTTGTGTTTGTAGTTGTGGCCTGTGTGCCTTTTGTCGTGATTAGTATACTCTAGTTTTTGTCTTGGTGCCTTAGGTGATTTAAGATAGGAAAAAACGTTGAAAATCTGGAAACAGAGCCAAGCGAAGCGCTTGGAAGGGCCAAGCGGCCCACTTGAATTTTCAGAAAGTTACAAAACTTTCTGGAAATTCGAGCGGAGCGCTTGGAACCTCCCAAGCGCTCCGCTTACCAAGCGGACCGCTTGGCTCCAGCCAAGCGGTCCGCCTGGACCCTGTACACCAGATTTTCCTCGTTTTTTCCATTCTTATCACCTTTGCGCACCCGTTTTCACTTGTTTCTTGAGCCCTTTCAGGTACTACTCTTTTATAGGAGTTGGACACGAACCTTTATATCAGGGAAGTGTACTTTCAATCCAATTTTTCCTTTCTTGTCAACTTTTCTTTACTCGAGGACGAGCAAAAGTTTAGGTTTGGGGAGGGGTCATTGGATTTTCAGTACTATGTGCTCTTTTGGTTTCGTACATGCCTGTTGTCAGCTCAAGTTCTTGTGATTTGTCGTGTTTTTCAGTTTTTGCATGCATATCATCCCTAGATTAGTTGTTGCACGTTGTTGTGTGTGGAGTTTATTGCCAAGTCTTTTGAACTTTTTTATTGAGTAGACTAAGTGTTTATGACCATTGATCATATGTTGCATCACTTTGCAAGTAGTTTGAGGCTTGTCTCGCTTGGTTTGTCACATTCGCATGTGCACTAGTTAAGCTTAGTAGTCTCGACATCACCTTGAGTAATGTTTCTTCTGCTGCGGTTCACGATGGCCTTATGAAATGATGCACGTTTGAGTCTATGGTTGTAACCCGTGTAATTATGTAAGTAAGAGGCGACAAGTTCTTCACCTCGATTAGAGATTGCCAAATGCCTAGGAAGGAGGTAGTGTGAGGTGTGTGATTCCTTGTAGTAGACCTATTCTATCGAATAGGTTTGGGGAGGGGTTGCTTCGTTATACTTGTCTTTCGTCTTTGAGTCGTTGTAAAGTTTTATTTTTCTTTTTCTTTTTGTTTTGTGTCCCAACCTATTCTTTCGAATAGGTTTGGGGAGGTGTCTTTGTAAAAGAGTCTTTCCTTTTTCTTTTTCGTCTTTGTGCTCAAACCTATTCTTTCGAATAGGTTTGGGGAGGTGTTTTTGACACTTAGTACTGCTGCTTGCCCCTATATAAAAAAAAAAAAGAAATAGAAAAAGAAAAGAAGAAGAAAAGAAAAAGAAATATAAAAAAGAAAGAGAAAAGAAAAAAAAATGGAAATAAAGAATAAGACCCAAAAAGCAAAAGAAGGGTCGTTGCAAGCCAAAAAGCAGTCTAGTAAAGTGTCAAGTGTCATGTAAATATTTGTTATTGTGAAGTTATCGAGTTGTAAATTCTATATTTCATTTCATGTCGCCTTTGTCCAAGGCCTGTTCTTGACCACCCTCGTCTTGCTATTCAAGAAGTGGTTGAAGGAGACTCATTCGTTGAGAGTCTGGGTAGAATAGGGGAGTGTTATCTTTCTAGGGAACCCTACTTCGTTTGATGAGAGCCAGTATTGGTTCGCCCTCTCTTGAGGAAAAGTCTCGCTTGGTGAACAGTAGTAAGCCCTCGGTTTCATAGGCACAGGCCAATTGTAGTATGATAATGTGAATCATTGTGTCGTCACTGACCAGGTCCAGGTAGAAGATGTTACGAGAGAGACTCCTTTGCTTAACCAAGTGATGAACCGCGGATGTCGTGCTCCGAATTCAATCAAATAAAATTTGTTATTTAGCCAAAGGCAATCCACAACTACAACGAAAACCGTAGTGTAGCGGTAGAATGACTCGAGTGTCGTTCTCTCAGGACTATAACTAGCTTTGTCAAATCTAATTTAGAATATAAAAATAGCAGACAGATAGCAAAGGGGTTTTTCTAACAGATAATGGAGATTGGTGATAGTATGATCCTTCAAAGCATAACGGGTTGATAATCATGCATAAATTCCTCGGTCTTGCATAGAGATCTTTGAATCTATCTAGTGTCCTGTTGCAATTATTAAGCACTACGAAGATAATAGGTCTGACAAGTCAATCACTATTGTCCTAATGTGTTCCGTAATTATTCAACACTACGAAGATAAACTCGCGTCCAGGTCGACAAGTTTCCAATTGTCCATAATAATCAATACAACATACGAGAATTTAGGTTGTGCCTGATCAACGAAATAAAGCAATGACACGGAGTATAATGCGCGATATAGCCATTAGCATGATTATCTTCCCTTCGCTAAGAATTCACATACTACCACCAACGATAAGTTTAGCTACTCATAATAGGCATGCAATCAACAGAAATCATAGAAGAAAACATATTGAAAGATATATAAAATAAGTAGATTAAACTGTAAGATACAAGTTACCGAAGGTTGTGAATCTCCGAAGAATTGCGATCCTACAAGCTCCAATCCGCTATGCAAAAGTGTCCCCTAAGCTACGGACCCCCAGAACAGGCTCTGGGAAGTCCCTACCTAAAACTACAGAGAGAGGTGAGAAAGTAGGTCTGGAAAAGTATGATTTTCGGAGAAAACTGAGCAACTATATATAGGTTTCGAATTACTGTGGGGCGGTTCGCCCCACACACCCGGCGGTTCGCCCGGTGTGGGGCGGTTCGCTCCACCTCTGCGGCGGTTCGCCCGGTGGTTTTTTCGCGGAATTCCGCGTTTTCGACGCGTTTTTGGATTTCTTCCCCTTTTCGGACTTGGTTTCTGACTTCTAGTGGCCTTCTAACCTCCAGATTCGACCCCTAGACTCCAAATCCTATCGGAAACCTTCAGATACTCCAAATAGACTTCTGGAACACCAATTCCTTGTCAACTTCAATATAATTGCCCGGAAATCTTCGAATTTCAACCAAAACTTGTAAAATAAAATCTAAAGGGAAACGTGACACTATTCTAATAAAATGCACTAAAATATAGCTAAATTAACATAGAGGATAGCTAAAATAGGTGAAAAAGACTCGAATGAAAGTGTAAATACACATTCATCAAACTCCCCAAATCGAACCTTTGCTTGTCCTCAAGAACTAAGTTAGACTCTAATGCAAAAAACATGCAAGACACAAAATGGAGTCTCATGCCAAATAAAATGAACTAATCTACTGAATCTATCAAATAACATATGAACAAAAACCATATAAATCAAAGCATGAATATAGGTTGAAGAATACCTCGATTGACTTATACACACCCACATAAGCACTTATGTCAAGACAAGATAGTCTCTCGTAACATTCTCTACCTGGACCTAGTCAGTGACGACGTAATGAAGCATGCTAAGATACGAATGGTTGCCCCGTGCCTATGAAACTGAAGACTTACTGTTGTTCCACCATGTTAAGACTTTTCCTCAAAAGAGGTCGAACCAGTACTGGCTCTCATCAAACGAAGGAGGGTTCCCAATAAAAGATAACTCTCCCCTATTCTACCCATCTCTCAAGTAAAGTCTTAAACTATTCACCACTTTCTGAATGGCAGGACGAGGGTGGTCTAGAACAGATGACACTCAAGACAAAAAAGATAAAAAAAAATAGAAAATTACAACACGATTACGAACATTACAAAAAATGGAAAAGACTCCTTTTTTTTTTTTTTTTTGTTTTTGGGTCTTTTGTTTTTTTCTTTTTTTCTTTCCAGATTCTTTTTTCTTTTTCTTTTTCTCTTTTTTTTTTCTGGAATTTTTTCTTTCTTTTTTTTCGATTTTTCTAGCCAGAAGTAGCATAACAAAAAGAGAAACAAAATGACTCACACGACTTCCCCAAACCTATTCGAAAGAATAGGTTGGAGTACAAAATTCACGGAAAAGGAAAAATAAACTCACGATACGAAAATGAAAACAGAAACAAGTCTATGATGGTGTAACCCCCTCCCCAAACCTATCCGAATAGGTTATAAACAAAGGATCACACAACCTCACTCTACCTCCTTCCGAGGCATTTAGCAATCTCAAAGCATGGTGAAGACTTGTTGCCTCTTAGGTACATTATTACTCGAGAAACAACCATAAGACCCTAACATGCATCATCCTATTATAAAGGCCTTCGTGAACCGCAGTAGAGAAAACACCACTAAGTGATGTCGAGACTACCAAGCTTAACTAAGTGCAATACATAAATGTGACAAGCCAAGCGAGAAAAACCTCAGACAAATTCATAGAGATGAAGCATACGATTAATGGCATAGTTAGTTGATCTACCCAATAAAAAGTTCAAAAAATTCGGCAATAAACTCCATATAAAACATGCAAGACTATCCTAGGATGAATGTAGTGAATGCAACCTAAAAAATCTAAGAAAGCGGTAAACGTGCAAATGAAAATGCAGACGGATAAAGCATGCGAGGTACTATACTCATCCTACCAATACCAAGCTCCAAACTATCAACATGAGATCACTTAAATCCCATCCCCCCTCATGAAATTAACGCTAGTCCCTAGCAGTAAGAAAATGAGGAAATAAGATGTGATACTAGATGTTACCCCATGGTTTGGCCTCGGTCGGCTGAGTGTGCTGCTTGTGAGTTATTGGAACTGCTCCGGGAGCCTCATATATGATCATCGGGACTTGTGGTCGTGGCGGTAGTTCTATCAATAGATCGGATAGGACCAATTCAACCATCTGTATCATCATTGTCCCTATTGTCTTCATTGTCACTACTGTCACGCACATCGTCACTGGTAGAGTTGCAGTGTCGAAGGGAATCTTCAAGATTGGCCGCCTCTGTTATGGAATCTTCCACCCGGTATCTCTCCAACAGGTTGTGAACTGTTGAAGGGGAAAGGCGAGTGGTATCAGGACCTTCCCCTCCAGCGTTTTACACCCCAAGGAGGTTACAACAAGCTGCTCGGGTATTCAGAGGTTGTCTTCCATGTTTTCCAATGTCGACCACATTCTCTACAGTTGATGCTCCCAATGTCAATATGATGCTCTTTTTAGAGGTAGGCAAGGGGCACCCCAACAAGGTGCTGGGTACCCATGTCATTATGTATTTGAACCAAGCTAGCGCTTCGGAACCTTCTAGCAACTGCGAACTCATGATTGAATCCGTCGCGGCGAGAATGTCCCGGTGCCTTCTAGTTCACTCGAACTTTGCAGTCCTTGTGATGGATTGCTGACGTAATAATGGTTTCTGTCCCTTCGGTGGTGCATGAATAGGCATAGGAGTCCTTAGTCCAGGTGTACTCTAGCTCCTCCTCTTGGATAATCCACGACGTTGTTGCAAAACCCCTTGGCTCGAACGCACATCTATCGAGGTCACCTTCCTTAACATGGTTCTTCACAGCAATCATACGGGAATGCTCCTTTCCCTTGGTATGTTCCTACAAACAGCAGTTAGTACCTCGTATGACACAAAACTGACTCATGCATATGCTAGTGTAAGAACGAAATAATCAAGTGGTAAAATCAACAACCGAGCTCCCCAAACCGTAATGTCTAGCCTAGCTTCTTCATTATGCATCATACCAATGTAACTACTACATGCAATACATCACATTATGCTCTTACTAGACAACCAATATCCTAGATAACAAGGCTCAATTCATACCATAGTAGCGAAAAATTCTACCATCATAAATCCTCATACTCAACAATTAAGCATTCTATCGTCAAATCCACCAACATTACATCAATAAACACAAACATATGCAAGAAATCAAAGATAAAGACATATTGCATAACAAGATATATCATCTAGCAGCAAAATACCTGAATCAACAATCCAAGCGAAATTGAGCATGCAATTGATAGTAAATAACATGTCTAATCATACAAACAACATACCCATGCATCAAATAAGCATAATCGAAGCTCAAATTAGAAAACACCCAAATTCGAAAATTAGGGTTCTAGGATGATACCTCAGATCTGAAAATCTAACGCATAAGGACGAAATCTATTCGGATGGGATGATAGATCATGTAATAGGCTTCGATTTAAGCTAAAGAACACTAAATTTGGTCAAGAAATGAAGAAGTTATGAAGATTTGAAGATGAAATCGCGATTTTCGGGTTTTTTGGGAGGAGGAATGATGAAATATGAAGAAAATGAGGAAAAGGGGAAGAAATCCGCGTTTTTGAGTTTCTGGAACCGTGGGGCGGTTCGCCCCTGGTGCGGACGGTTCGCCCCCACGTGGGGCGGTTCGCCCCGTGCTCCCCGATGCGGGGAGACGGTTCATGTCGTCAGAAAATGCGGTTTTAATCCCCGAAACCAATTTTTTTCAAAAAACCACTCGAAAAATCTCACTTCTAAAATAAGCATACACGACACAGACATGAACAAATTTGCATACGAGAAGCAAATAGTTCAAGAATGAATGCATGCAGAAAAGTAGTAAAGAAAGCGATAAAAATTCCGGGTTGCCTCCCGGATAGCGTCATTGTTTAAAGTCTTTGACTCGACTCCTGTCTGCGCCTATCTCTTCTTTTTGCGGGTACTAGGCTTCCACTTCATTGATCTCCTCTCCATGCCATGAACCTGTGAATAAGAAAGAATATAGGCTGCAAGACCACAGTAGTTAGTAGTAATATCAGGCGGATCAGGTGGATCAGATATGGCTTTCAACACGTGTTGCTTGCCATCTACTTCAATAGTGCAAGTTCTTTGGTAGATGTCCATCACGGAGCGTAGTTTAGTCAAGAACGTTTGCCCTAAGAGTATGACATCCCCCGTTCCAGGTGCAGACGCCGGCATAACTACAAAATTGGTGTATATAGATGCTTCACCAATCTTGACCAACACATTTTTCACAACGCACTCGGGTCTCATAAAGGATCCATCCGCCAGTTGCACAATAGCCCTTTGCTCAGATAGTTTTCCAAGGTTGCTCTTTTCAAACACATTCAAAGGGATTATGTTTGAGTAGGATCCCGTGTCTACTGTGGCACGAACATCTTCAAGCTCACCAATCCCTACCTTAACATCGAAACTTTTAGGGAGTGGTTCGGGATCCTCTTGCTCCTCATCACTTGCGTCAGAACCAAGGTCCTTCTCTTCTTCCTCAGCCTGTAGAAGTTCTTCCTTCATGCAACACTCGCACTTACGAACCTTCTTGATGGTGATTTCGTCAGGTACATCACCAGCCAATGTAATGGCATTCGACTTCACAATGCTGCTAGGCAGTTTGCCTTGTTCCCTACTTGCTCCTCGGTCGATCAATTCTTGCATCTTTTGATGGGCAAGCCTAGTGCTCTCTTCCAACCTATCGAGCCTTGCCCTAGTCTTCTCGGAATCTTCTTCATAACGTTTGAGAAAACTTTGTGTGTGATCGACCATCTTTTGCAAGTTCTCCATCAGTTGAGCCGACTTCGACTTCGGTGGCTCTTTCGGAGCAGGGTTTTCGCAGTGGTCATTACCATAGTTTAGCCTACTACGATCTTGGTTAGGGCCATAAGTTTGGTTAGCCGGTGCATATCCTTGATTGTTTCGGAATCCTCTTCTCCAAAATCCACCTCGAGGATTCCTACCGTCTTGTCCGTAGCTAACTTCTTGAGTACCAAACTCCGTAGCAAAGGCTTCTTCTTCGCCTCCTCGAGCCCAGTTGCCATCATCGTATGCCTGCTCCGATCTACACATATGAGCCCCATGCCCATAGTTCTTGCATATTCAGCATACTTCATTTGAAACGGTTGTTCCGGTGGCGCTCTTGAGGACTTGCTTCAATTCGTTGGTAAAGCACTCGAATTGATCCCCATTCCCCCTATACATAGGGGCTTCTTGAGTCGGTGGAGCTTCAGGTCTATGTCTCCTAACCATTGCTCTTGGGTCCTTGAACTGCGAACCCTTAGCAAGCCTTTCGAAAACTGTCCAGACGGCTTCTGCGTTTTCCTCCCAAATATTGCCTCGGCATTGGAAATCCACCACTTGTTGGTTCTCGAAGGTTAGTCCATTGTAGAAGTGTTGGACTAGGTCGGAAAGTTCAAAACCATGGTGAGGGCACTTGTTCGTGAGATCTTGGAACCTCTCGAACGCGGTGTAGATGGTCTCATCATAGTCCTGCTTGAATCCAGTGATTTGCGCCTTAAGCGCGGTAGTCAAGGTGTGAGGGAAGTATTTCTCCATAAAAGCTGAAAAAACCTTTTCCCAAGTGTCCAACGAGCCTGCTGGTAGACAACTCAACCATGACTTGGCTCTGTCGCCAAGTCCCATAGTAAAAACCTTCATCCTCAACTCATCCGTTGTTATGTCAGTACCCCATCACATCTTCCCTTGATAAGCCATAGAACCTCGGAAGTTGTTGGAATGCGTGGTTCTTGATCTCCATATCTCGGGTTGCAAACGAAAGAACAATCGCCGGTCCCCTCATACGATCCTTGGTGGGTTGAACCCATGCCTTCAGTGGTCTAGCTTCTGCCATTCCGTCGATTTCCTTGAAAAGACTGAGTAGAGATTCAGAGAAATCGGTATCCTCTATTTCCTCTAGTGCGCGCCTTCGAGTAGTCGCCTTCTTTGGTGGTAGACTCTATCGATCTCAGCAATTGAATCAGCAAGCGGTGTTCCTGTAGAACGTGTATGTGGCATACACTATCTGTAACAGACTACGAAAGCAGTATCAGAGAGAGATTAAAAAGGAAAACTAAAACTAGTAGAATTAGGAATCTAAAGCTAAAAATATAAACAAATTAAACAGAAAAAAGGAGTATAGTCCCCGGCAGCGGCGCCAATTTGATGAACCGCGGATGTCGTGCTCCGAATTCAATCAAATAAAATTTGTTATTTATCCAAAGGCAATCCACAACTCCAACGAAAACCGTAGTGTAGCGGTAGAATGACTCGAGTGTCGTTCTCTCAGGACTATAACTAGCTTTATCAAATCTAATTTAGAATATAAAAACAGCAGACAGATAGCAAAGGGGTTTTTCTAACAGATAATGGAGATTGGTGATAGTATGATCCTTCAAAGCATAACGGGTCGATAATCATGCATAAATTCCTCGGTCTTGCATAGATATCTTTGAATCAATCTAGTGTCATGTTGCAATTATTAAGCACTACGAAGATAATTGGTCTGACAAGTCAATCACTATTGTCCTAATGTGTTCCGTAATTATTCAACACTACGAAGATAAACTCGCGTCCAGGTCGACAAGTGTCCAATTGTGCATAATAATCAATACAACATACGAGAATTTAGGATGTGCCTGATCAACGAAATAAAGCAATGACATGGATTATAATGCGCGATATAGCTATTAGCATGATTATCTTCCCTTCGCTAAGAATTCACATACTACCACCAACGATAAGTTTAGCTACTCATAATAGGCATGCAATCAACAGAAATCATAGAAGAAAACATATTGAAAGATATATACAATAAGTAGATTAAACTGTAATATACAAGTTACCGAAGGTTGTCAATATCTGAAGAATTGCGATCCTACAAGCTCCAATCCGCTATGAAAAAGTGTCCCCTAAGCTACGGACTCCCAGAACAGGCTCTGGGAAGTCCCTACCTAAAACTACTAGAGAGAGGTGAGAAAGTAGGTCTGGAAAAGTATGATTTTCGGAGAAAACTGAGCAACTATATATAGGTTTCGAATTACTGTGGGGCGGTTCGCCCCACACACCCGGCGGTTCGCCCGGTGTGGGGCGGTTCTCCCCACCTCTGCGGCGGTTCGCCCGGTGGTTTTTTCGCGGAATTTCGCGTTTTCGACGCGTTTTTGGATTTCTTCCCCTTTTCGGACTCGGTTTCTGACTTCTAGTGGCCTTCTAATCTCCAGATTCGACCCCTAGAATCCAAATCCTATCCGGAAACCTTCAGATACTCCAAATAGGCTTCTGGAACACCAATTCCTTGTCAACTTCAATATAATTGCCCGGAATTCTTCGAATTTCAACCAAAACCTGTAAAATAAAATCTAAAGGGAAACGTGACACTATTCTAATAAAATACACTAAAATATAGCTAAATTAACATAGAGGATAGCTAAAATAGGTGAAAAAGACTCGAATGAAAGTGTAAAATACACATTCATCACCAAGTGCACATGAGAATGTGTATATTCGCAATCGAGGCATTCTTCAACCTAATTGCATGTCATGCTCATTTGGTTTTGTTCATAAGCATTTGGTAGATTCAATAGATTAGTTCACTTTACTTGGCATGAGACTCCTTTTGCGTTGCATTTAGTATAGTTTGTTGCTTGAGGACAAGCAAAGGTTTGGTTTGGGGAGTTTGATGAACGTATTTTTGACGCATTCATCTTGTCTTTTTTACCTTCTTTTGCTATCTTTTAGCCTTGTTTTTTGGTTAGTTTTGTACAATAGTGTCCACGTTTATTGTTTTCTGTATTTCCAGGCACTTAGGAACGAAATGGCGTTTTTGGAGCTAAAAACGAGCTTTTTTGATAGAAAATGGCCCCGTTGAAGTTCCTTGATCTCCACGGCTTGTTCGTGAGTGTTTGAGCATCAATAAGCATTGAGAAGGATGAGTCCAAGGCACCCGAGGGCCGTACGAGGGCAAAAAGATTGAGTTGGAAGACAAAAATCTGTCCAGGAGCCAAGCTAAGCGCCTGGAATAGTGAAGCGCTCCGCTTCATTTTCCAGTAGTTTTGGCACAGCAGCCAAGCGAAGCGCTTGGAGGGCCCAAGCGCTCCGCTTGGCAGCGGTTACGTTTTCGGATTTTCCTTCTTAAATTTGATTTTCAGTTACTTTTCACATACTTTTGAACATTGGCTTCGTTTTGGCAGAGCTTCTAAGCCCCAAAAATTCAGAGAAAACTCAAAGATATTGTAAATTAGATTGGATTCAAGATTTTGATTGGAATTCATCCTTTGTAATCATCTACGGAGAGGTTTTCTTTGATTTCCACCGATTAGTGACAGCTTTGGTGGTAACTTGTATCACTCTCTTGTCTTGTAGTTTGATATGATGTATTCTGATTATTATTCATATGAATTGATGTCTATGTTATTGAATATGAGTAGCTAAATCCCTTGTGTTGGTGGTAGAGTGTAGAATTATGCATGTTATGGATTATGCTTATGCTTACATGAGGTTGTGAGTCAATCTTGCTGCAAATTCCTTCATATGATTCTTAGTTGCCTATAAAAATATTCGAATTGAGTATAGCGACAAACTCTTGGTCAATGAAAGCTATAGGATTGTATGTTAGAGATTTGCAGCATGCTAGATAAATGGTGTTAGTGACAAGCACCTCCAAAGTATTGATAGTGGTCTTTTATGATGTGTGTCTTGAAAGTTACCTAGACGAGTTGCTTAGCAGACTTGATCGAAGGTTTTACGCACTGAACTTGTGAGCATATTCGTAACCCATGCATGTGTATTTGATTTCTACCACCAACCGTTTTCCAAACTTGATTACAACAATCTGATTTCTCGTTGCTTTGTTCTAAGAAAATAATTCTATAAACACTTGAACACGTTGTCTGAAATAACTAGCAAAAACCACAAACAAAGCCACGTTAGGTCCCGAGAGAACGACACTCGGGGACAACTTGCCATTTCACTCTAGTTTGTGTAGTGATAAGTGTTCTTTGGCTATTAAACAAATTTAATTGGTGAAAAACGACATCATCACCCACCTTTGTTGCCTATCCTCTCGGTGATGCTCCTCGAATGTCTCCCAATCACGGTTGTGCTGGGCAATGTGCCTGTCGAGGTCCTGTCGCATGGCCGCATTGTTGGCATCAATTCTATCGAAACGGCCGTCGAGGTAGGTACGGAATTCAGAGAAGTCAAATCCTCTAGACCCCTGTGGTGCTCGAGGCGGTGCATGCGGTGCTCTATGGACAAATGGGATATCTGGGATAGGGGCTTGGCCAACATCGGCCTCCATAGCATCCTCATGATCATCCTCATGATCGGAATCGCTCGGCTGGAAGGGTGCTCCTACATCAGCAGCGGCAGCCGTGGGGTTCTTCAACTGATACCTAGTCAGCTGCACCTCAATGGTTGAGGGTGAAAGGGAAGCGACCTCGCAATCCCCCTCCTCAATGTCATCGACCCCATGATATTTGCAGTAGGCTGTGATGAAGCTTGGGAAGATGAAGGGCTTCCTCTTCTTTTCCCAGTGGCGCTCGTACTCCTCATACATGATGTGCCCTATGTCGATCTGATGTCTGCCTATCAAGCAGTAGAGGAGCTCGGCGTAGTAGGGCTGAATCCACGAGTCATTCTTCCTAGGGATCAAGTTGAAGATGCAAAATTTCATCATCACCTTAGCTTCAATGCTAAGGTCGCTCTGACTGATCCGTGTAGGTTCTCCCCCGATTTCTGGATATCGGTACTCCCTGTTGCAGATCACGTCTGTGATATGTCTTCCTATCCCCCTAGAGGCCCTCGAATACAGGTAGGCATGGTCGCTCCCTGTGAATTCCTGATGCCCAAAATGGATGAATGAAGAAATGTGCTCTGGTGTCCACGGTATTATCAGGCCTCGAACTAGTACCCCATTCTTCTCCTCGAGATCTGTGTATCGAGTGTAGAACTCATGGAGGAGGCTCTCGTCGTACCCCTTGAACCTGTTGGAACTGTACCATACCCAATTCCTTCTTGACGCCAATCGTGATAGCGTCCTATATCCCGCTGTATCAACTGTTGACTCTGGAATATCAATCCACCTATCTGGGATGATCGATCTTCCCCGTCGGCCAGCTCCGCTTCTAGCCTTTGACGCACCTCTACCGCAGCTACAGACAACTCGTACATATGGTGAGATGGTTGGGAGCTTGATGCTTCTCCCTTCCCCTTTCTGCTCGAGCCGACTCTCCTCGATCTCGGTGCCATGATTCCTACAAACAGCAATTAGTATCTTGCACGATGCAAAACAGACCTATGCATATGTAAATGTTTGAGCGAGCAAACGAGCAATAACTTCAAAAGTCCATTTCCTCAAAAACCCAATGCCTAGTCTAGCTACTTCATCATACAACATATCAATGTAACTACTACAATAACATATCACATTATGCTCTTGCTAAACAACAAATGCCTTGAGTCACAAGGTTCAATCCATGCCATAATAACAAATAATCTAACATAAATCCTCAACTTCATCAATCATGCATTCTACTAATACATCCATCATTATCATATCAATAAACACATGTTTAAGCATGGAATGAAAGTAAGAGATACAATTTGATGAACGCGCGGATGTTGTACTCCGAGCAAATCAAATAAATTTGTTATTTAGCCAAAGGCAATTCACAACTACAACGAAAACCGTAGTGTAGCAGTAGAATGACCTCGAGTGTCGTTCTCTAAGGACTATAACTAGCTTTATCTATTTAACTAAAGAATATAAAAACAGCAGACGGTTAAAGCAAAGGTTTTTCTAACATATAATGGAGATTGGTGATAGTATGATCCTTCAAAGCATAACGGGTCAATAATCATGCGTAAATTCCTCGGTCTTGCATGGAGATCTTTGATCAATCGAATGTCCTGTTGCAATTATTAAGCACTACGAAGATAAAGATACTGACAAGTCAAGCACTATTGTCCAATTGTGTTCTGTAATTATTCAACACTACGAAGATATAGATGTGCATAGGTCGACGAGGGTCCAATTGTGCATAATAATTAATACAACATACGAGAATATAGGCTGAGCCTGATCAACGAAATAAAGCAATAACACGGAGTATAATGCGCGATATAGCCATTAGCATGATTATCTTCCCTTCGCTAAGAATTCACATACTACCACCAACGATAAGTTTAGCTACTCATAGTTGTCATGCAATCAACAGAAATCATAGAAAAAAACACGTTGAAAGATATATAAAAATAAGTAGAATAAACTGTAAGATACAAAGTTACCGAAGGTTGTCAATCTACGAAGAATTGCGATCCTACAAGCTCCAATCTGCTATGAAAAAGTATCTCCTAAGCTACGAACCCCAGAACAGGCTCTGGGAAGTCCCTACCTAAAACTACAGAGAAAGGTGAGAGAATAGGTCTGGAAAAGTATGAATTTCGGAGAAAAACTGAGCAACTATATATAGGCTTCGAAATAGTGTGGGGCGATTCGCCCCACGTCCCAGGCGGTTCGTCCGGGAGTAATTTTCGTGGAATTCCGCGTTTTCGACGCGTTTTTGGATTTCTTCCCCTTTTCGGACTCGTTTTCTGACTTCTAGTGGCCTTCTAACCTCCAGATTCAACCCCTAGACTCCAAATCCTATCCGTAAACCTTCAGATACTCCAAATAGGCTTCTGGAACACCAATTCCTTGTCAACTTCAATATAATTGCCCGGAAATCCTCGTTTTTCAACCAAAACCTGTAAAATAAAAACTAAAGGGAAACTTGACATTATTCTAATAATATGCACTAAAATATAGCTAAATTAACATAGAGGATAGCTAAAATAGGTGAAAAAGACTCAAATGAAAATGTAAAATACACATTCATCAAACTCCCCAAACTGAACCTTTGCTTGTGCTCAAGCAACTAAGCTAGACTCTAATGCAAAAAACAATGCAAGACACAAAATGGAGTCTCATGCCAAATAAAATGAACTAATCTACTGAATCTATCAAAAAACATATGAACAAAAACCATATAAATCAAAGCATGAATATAGGTTGAAGAATACCTCGATTGACTTATACACATCCACATAAGCACTTATGTCAAGACAAGATAGTCTCTCGTAACATTCTCTACCTGGACCTAGTCAGTGACGACGTAATGAAGCATGCTAAGATACGAATGGTTGTCCCGTGCCTATGAAACTGAGGACTTACTGTTGTTCACCAAGTTTAAGACTTTCCCTCAAAGAGGTCGAACCAGTACTAGCTCTCATCAAACGAAGGAGGGTTCCCTATAAAAGATAACACTCCCCTATTCTACCCATCTCTCAAGTAAAGTCTTAAGCTATTCACCACTTCCTAAATGGCAGGACAAGGGTGGTCTAGAACAGATGACACTCAAAACAAAAAGATAAAAAATAGAAAATTACAACACGATTACGAACATTACAAGAATTGGAAAATGAGACACAACACTCTGCTAAACTGCTATTTGGCTTTCTTTTTGGACCCTTCTTTGCTTTTTTGGGGTCTTTTTTCCCTGTTTTTTTTCTTTTTCTTTCCAGTTTCTTTTTTCTTTTTTTCTTTTTTCCTGGAATTTTTCTTTCTTTTTTTTTTTCGATTTTTTTTTAGCCAGCAGTAGCACAACGAAAAGAGAAACAAAATGACTCACAAACGACTTTACCAAACCTATTCTTTCGAATAGGTTGAAAGAATAGGTTGTAGTACAAAATTTACGAGAAAAGGAAAAGCAAACTCACAATACGGAAATGAAAAACGAAAAACAAGTCTAATGATAGTGTAACCCCCTCCCCAAACCTATTCGGAAGAATAGGTTATAAACAATGGATCACACAACCTCACACTACCTCCTTCCTAGGCATTTAGTAATCTCAAAGCATGGTGAAGACTTGTTGCCTCTTAGGTACATAATTACTCGGGAAAACAACCATAAGACCCTAACATGCATCATCCTATTATAAAGGCCTTCGTGAACCGCAGTAGAGAAAACACCACTAAGTGATGTCGAGACTACCAAGCTTAACTAAGTGCAATACATAAATGTGACAAGCCAAGCGAGAAAAACCTCAAACAAATTCATAGAGATGAAGCATATGATTAATGGCATAGTTAGATAATCTACCCAATAAAAAGTTCAAAAAATTCGGCAATAAACTCCATATAAAACATGCAAGACTATCCTAGGATGAATGTAGTGAATGCAACCTAAAAAATCTAAGAAAGCGGTAAACGTGCAAATGCAAACAAAAGGTTTCACGAGTAATCATAAGCAAAACAAGTATAGAAATACCGACGATAACCCCCCCCCCAAACCTGAACGTCATCGCTCGTCCCGAATGTCAAAAGTGGATTTAAGGTGAGAGCCAGCTTGTACCTGTAACTTATAGGACTCAAGGAAACTCGTGAGAAACCAAAAACATACGGAAATATAAAATAAAACACAATGATATGCATGCATTAAAGCGGTACAAAAGCGATAAAAACTCCGAGTTGCCTCCCGGATAGCGCCATTGTTTAAAGTCTTTGGCTCGACTCCTGTCTGTGCCTAGCTCTTCTTGTTGAGGGTACTAGACTTCCCCTTCATGGATCTCCTCCTCATGCCACGAACCTGTGAATAAGAATGAACATAGGCTGCAAGACCACAATAGTGAGTAGTGTAAGATTTATCAGGCGGATCAGGTGGATCAGATATGGCTTGCAACACGTGTTGCTTGCCATCCACTTCAATAGTGCAAGTTCTTTGGTAGATGTCCATCACGGAGCGTAGCTTAGTCAAGAACGTTTGCCCCAAGAGAATGACATCCCCCGTCCCAGGTGCAGACACCGGCATAACTACAAAATTGGTGTATACAGAAGCTTCACCAATCTTGACCAACACATTTTTCACAACGCCTTCGGGTCTCACAAAGGATCCATCCGCTAGTTGCACAATGGCCTTATGCTTCGAAATCTCTCCAAGGCCACTCTCCTCAAACACATTCATGGGTAGCACATTCGAGTAAGATCCCGTGTCTAGTGTGGCACGGACATCTTCAAGTTCGCCAATCCCGACCTTAACATCGAAACTTTGAGGGAGTGGCTCGGGATTCTCTTGCTTCTCTCCACTCTCATCAGTACCAAGGTCCTTCTCTTCTTCCTTGTCTAGTGGAGGCTCTTCTTCCTTGTAACACTCGCATTTAGCAACTTGCTTAATGGTGATTTCCACTGGTTGATCTCCCACCAAGTTGATCGACATGGACCTCTCAGTGCTGCTATGTAACTTCCCTTGCTCTCTACTAGCTCTAGCTTCCAATTGATCCAGACGAGCATTGATCTTTGCCGAATCCTCCTCGTATCTCTTCAAAAACACTTGGGTGAAATCCACCAATTTCTGTAAATTATCCAAGAGAGTTGCTGACTTGGATGTAGATGCTTCGTCCTTAGGAGTACGATTACTACGGTTTCCCAAGTGAACATCTTCTCGTGCTAGATCTGATCTACACATATGAGCCCCATGCCCATAATTCTTGCACACCCTACATACCTCGTTGGAGAGAGAAGTTCCGATTAGGACACTTAGAGCTTGCCTCATCTGATTGGCGAAACCTTCGAACCTATCGCCACTCACACCATTCACTTCATGCATTGGGATCTCCTGGTTTGGTGGAGCCTCAGGTCCACGCCTTCTAACCATTGCTCTTGGATCCTTGGATTGAGATCCTTTAGCAAGCCTTTCGAAACACGCCCACCATCCTCGGCGGTCTCTTCCCAGATAGTACCACGGCATTGGAAATCCACCACCTGTTGACTCTCATATGTGAGTCCATTGTAGAAGTGCTGGACAAGATCAGGAAGCCCAAAACCATGGTGTGGACACTTGTGCATGAGGTCCTTGAACCTCTTGAAAGCGGTGTAGATGGTCTCATTCTTGTGATTTGCGCCTTAAGCGCGGTAGTCAATGTGTGAGGAAAGTATTTCTTCATAAAAGCAGAATACACCTTGTCCCAGGTGTCTAGTGATCCGGCTTCCAGAGAGCCTAACCATGCCTTGGCTTTATCACCAAGCCCCATAGCAAAAACCTTCATCCTTAGCTCATCGTCCGTTATCCCTGCTCCGGGCCTTGGAAGATTGTTGATAAAATCGTCAATATCATTCAGGTATCCCATAACATCTTCCCTAGCCAACCCATAGAACCTCTGGAGTTGCTGGTACATGCAACTTTTGATTTCCAAATGTCGAGTTGCAGCAGAAAGAACAATAGCCGGACCTTTCATCAGTGCTTTGTTGGGTTGAACCCATGATTTCAAAAGTGGGCGAGCCATCACAAGACCTGAATATCTGTGACAAGCTAGGAAAGGAGTATCAGAAAGAGATTAAATAGGAAAACTAAAACTACTAGAACTAGGAATTGAATGCTGAAAATATAAACAGATTAAACAGAAAAAAGGAGTATAGTCCCCGACAACGGCGCCAACTTGATGAACGCGCGGATGTCGTGCTCCGAGCAAATCAAATAAATTTGTTATTTAGCCAAAGGCAATTCACAACTACAACGAAAACCGTAGTGTAGCAGTAGAATGACCTCGAGTGTCGTTCTCTAAGGACTATAACTAGCTTTATCTATTTAACTAAAGAATATAAAAACAGCAGACGGTTAAAGCAAAGGTTTTTCTAACAGATAATGGAGATTGGTGATAGTATGATCCTTCAAAGCATAACGGGTCAATAATCATGCGTAAATTCCTCGGTATTGCATGGAGATCTTTGATCAATCGAATGTCCTGTTGCAATTATTAAGCACTACGAAGATAAAGATACTGACAAGTCAAGCACTATTGTCCAATTGTGTTCCGTAATTATTCAACACTACGAAGATATAGATGTGCATAGGTCGACGAGGGTCCAATTGTGCATAATAATTAATACAACATACGAGAATATAGGCTGCGCTTGATCAACGAAATAAAGCAAAAACAAGGAGTATAATGCGCGATATAGCCATTAGCATGATTATCTTCCCTTCGCTAAGAATTCACATACTACCACCAACGATAAGTTTAGCTACTCATAGTTGCCATGCAATCAACAGAAATCATAGAAGAAAGCATGTTGAAAGATATATAAAAATAAGTAGAATAAACTGTAAGATACAATGTTACCGAATGTTGTCAATCTCCGAAGAATTGCGATCCTACAAGATCCAATCTGCTATGAAAAATTATCTCCTAAGCTACGAACCCCTAGAACAGGCTCTGGGAAGTCCCTACCTAAAACTACAGAGAAAGGTGAGAGAATAGGTCTGGAAAAGTATGAATTTCGGAGAAAAACTGAGCAACTATATATAGGCTTCGAAATAGTGTGGGGCGATTCGCCCCACACACCGGGCGATTCGCCCCACGTCCCGGGCGGTTCGCCTGTGAGTAATTTTCGCGGAATTCCGTGTTTTCGACGCGTTTTTGGATTTTGGATTTCTTCCCCTTTTCGGACTCGGTTTCTGACTTCTAGTGGCCTTCTAACCTCCAGATTTGACCCCTAGACTCCAAATCCTATCCGGAAACCTTCAGATACTCCAAATAGGCTTCTGGAACACCAATTCCTTGTCAACATCAATATAATTGCCCGGAAATCCTCGTTTTTCAACCAAAACCTGTAAAATAAAAACTAAAGGGAAACGTGACACTATTCTAATAAAATGCACTAAAATATAGCTAAATTAACATAGAGGATAGCTAAAATAGGTGAAAAAGACTCAAATGAAAGTGTAAAATACACATTCATCAATTTGATGAACGCGCGGATGTCGTGCTCCGAGCAAATCAAATAAATTTGTTATTTAGCCAAAGGCAATTCACAACTACAACGAAAACCGTAGTGTAGCAGTAGAATGACCTCGAGTGTCGTTCTCTAAGGACTATAACTAGCTTTATCTATTTAACTAAAAAATATAAAAACAACAAACGGTTAAAGCAAAGGTTTTTCTAACAGATAATGGAGATTGCTGATAGTATGATCCTTCAAAGCATAACGGGTCAATAATCATGCGTAAATTCCTCGGTATTGCATGGAGATCTTTGATCAATCGAATGTCCGGTTGCAATTATTAAGCACTACGAAGATAAAGATACTGACAAGTCAAGCACTATTGTCCAATTGTGTTCCGTAATTATTCAACACTACGAAGATATAGATGTGCATAGGTCGACCAGTGTCTAATTGTGCATAATAATTAATACAACATACGAGAATATAGGCTGAGCCTGATCAACGAAATAAAGCAATAACACGGAGTATAATGCGCGATATAGCCATTAGCATGATTATCTACCCTTCGCTAAGAATTCACATACTACCACCAACGATAAGTTTAGCTACTCATAGTTGTCATGCAATCAACAGAAATCATAGAAGAAAACATGTTGAAAGATATATAAAAATAAGTAGAATAAACTTTAAGATACAATGTTACCGAAGGTTGTCTGTCTCCGAAGAATCGCGATCTTACAAGCTCCAAACTGCTATGAAAAAGTGTCTCCTAAGCTACGAACCCCCAGAACAGGCTCTGGGAAGTCCCTACCTAAAACTACAGAGAAAGGTGAGAGAATAGGTCTGGAAAAGTATGAATTTCGGAGAAAAACTGAGCAACTATATAGAGGCTTCGAAATAGTGTGGGGCGATTCGCCCCACGTCCCGGGCGGTTCGCCCGGGAGTAATTTTCGCGGAATTCCGCGTTTTTGACGCGTTTTTTGATTTCTTCCCCTTTTCGGACTCGGTTTCTGACTTCTAGTGGCCTTCTAACCTCCAGATTCGACCCCTAGACTCCAAATCCTATCCGGAAACCTTCAGATACTCCAAATAGGCTTCTGGAACACCAATTCCTTGTCAACTTCAATATAATTGCTCGGAAATCCTCGTTTTTCAACCAAAACCTGTAAAATAAAAACTGAAGGGAAATGTGACACTATTCTAATAAAATGCACTAAAATATAGCTAAATTAACATAGAGGATAGCTAAAATAGGTGAAAAAGACTCAAATGAAAGTGTAAAATACACATTCATCAGTAGGGGCTTGGTAAAGATGTCAGCAAGTTGATCATCAGTACCTACTTTTACAACCTCAATGTCTCCTTTTTCCACATGATCTCTAATGAAATGATGTCTAATATCAATGTGTTTTGTCCTTGAGTGGAACTTAGGATTTTGCGTGATAGCAATAGCACTTGTATTATCACAAAAGATTGGTGTTTTCTTTGCAGAAATACCATAATCTCTTAGTTGTTGATGAATCCATAAGATTTGAGCTGTGCAACAACCAGCCTCAATGTATTCAGATTCAGTGGATGAATTTGCAACACAGGTTTGATTCTTGTTGAACCATGATATTAATCTTGTACCTCGAAACTCACAAGTTCCAGAGGTATTTTTTCTATCAAGAGTTGATCCTCCATGATCAGCATCAGAATAACCTACCAATTCTAATCCAGAATCTTTTGGATACCATAATCCAACATTGACTGTGCCTTTGACATATTTCAGTATTTTGAGTGCCTGTTTGTAGTGTGATTCTCTTGGATCAGATTGGAATCTTGCACACACACAAACATCATACTGAATGTCAGGCCTACTTGTTGTTAGATATAGCAAGGAACCAATGAGCTTCATATACTTGTGTTCATCAACACTTTTGTCTTGTTTAGTATAGCCCAATTTGGTACCAACGCTCATAGGGATCTTTTCAGGTTTTTCTTCCTCTCTGATCCTGAACATTATGAGCATTTCCTTAGCATACTTTGCTTGATTTATGAATATTCAATCTTTGAGTTGCTTGACTTGCAATCCTAGTAAATAATTCAATTTTCCCATCATACTCATTTCAAACTTGTTTGTCATGAGTTTGGAAAAATCATCACAAAGTTGCTTGTCCTTAGATCCAAATATTATGTCATCCACATAAATATGGACTAAGAGTATTTTACCATCATGGTTCATGGTAAATAAGGTCTTGTCAACTTCACCTTTCTTGAAACCATTATCCAGCAAGATCTTAGCTAATGTATCATACCAAGCTCTAGGTGCTTGCTTTAGACCAAATACAGCTTTCTAAAGCTTGTATACCATCTTGGTTTTTGAGGGAACTTCAAAGCCAGGGGATTGTTCTAGGTAGACTTCTTCAGCAAGTTCACCATTTAGGATGCACTTTTAACATCCATTTGATAAACAATGAAGTCATTATGAACAGCAAAGGCTAAGAAAAGTCTAATAGCATCCAATCTTGCAAGTGGTGCATAAGACTCATCATAGTCCAATCCTTCAGTCTGGCAGTAACCTGGAGCAACTAAACGTGCTTTGTTCCTTGTTACTTCTCCAAACTCACTCAGCTTGTTTCTTAACACCCACTTTGTACCAATTGCTTTCTTTCCTTCAGCAAGGGGTACAAGTTTCCAGACTTTGTTCCTTTTAAATTGATCCAGTTCTTCTTGCATTGCCTTGATCCATTCAGAATGCTATAAAGCTTCTGCTATGGTATTGGGCTCTATTTCTGAAACAAAGCAAGAGAATAAAGATTCTACTTCAATGACATTTGCTTCTTCAGCAAGTTCTCGATCAGTAGACACTTTGGATCTAGTCACTTGGCGTTTGTCAATATCACCAATCATATCCGTAGAGGGATGATCTCTAACCACTTAATTATTAACAAGTTTTATGATCTTTGGATCTGGATATGTTTGCGTTTCAGCATGTGACTCTTCAGCATGTACTTGTTCAGTACTACTGGTATCTTGTTGTGTCTCTGCTGAAATTGATTCATCAGCAACTGCTTGTTCAACATTGCCAGTTTGAGGTAACTCGTCAGCAGACACAGGAAGTTGCGTAGTTTCAGCAACTTTTGGAGCAACTGCGTCCTTAGCCGAAAATTCTTTACCATGAACTATATTTATCTTATCATGACTTGGGGGAGGAGTGTCATTGTCAGAATCATCATTTAGTTCAATTGATTTGACATTTCTAGCATCGGATTCAGTTCTTTGCTCGTGTATGAGTAATTTCTTCATACATTCTGATATTTCTTCTTCAGCAGGGACTCCTGTGATTTTTCATAGAATACAAAATGCACTGACTCTTCGATCTTTTGTGCCTTTTTGTTGTAAACTCTATAAGCTTTGCTATGCAAGGAGTAGCCAAGAAATATCGCTTCATTTGCCTTTGGTTGAAATGTTCTTAAGTATTCTCTACCATTGTTAAGAACATGTGCAAGAGTTGTAAAGGTTCTGTAGTTGACTGTACTGCCTTGTTCTTGAAAGAAGTTTTGGTTTGCATTCCTTGCTGACATGCAGTGCAAACACCATCCTTCTTAAAAGTAACCTTAGGTAATCCAACTACAAGTGCCTTTTTAGACAACTTATTCAGCGTCTTGAAGTTTAGGTGACTTGTTCGTTTATGCCACAACCATGCTTTTTCAGCAAGGCAATCATGATCTGAGATAAGGTATTTTTCAACGATTGCTGAAGACCAATCTATGGTATAGAGACCTCCTGATCTTCTAGCAACCATGATAAACTTCTTTGTCTCAAAGTCAATAAGTTTACATTCATCACTTTTGATTTTGATGAAGTAACCTTTTGATAGTGTATATGTCCTAGAGACAGTCCTTACTAAGGGCATGGTGCCCTTGTAGAGGATATATATGTACTATTACACAGGTCAACGTAATATAATATATGTTTGTTTCATTTTACTGTTGAGTATTGCTTTCATATTTATATTACACCAGGCTGCAGCATGTCATATCTATATTGCTGTCTGTATTGATACTGAACATGTCCCCTCGGATAGATGACCGATCACACAGTTAGTGGGAACTATGTGAGTTATCATCTATCCCAAACTCTCCCTAGTCGTGGTACATCTCGGATGTGGGGGTCTGAATGAACCTGACAAGACTAGTATACGTGGAGGTTATACTTGTTGGAGCAAGTGTGAGCCGATCCCACGGCCACGGAACGGATTGTTGGACAATCAAGGAACGTTCCCATAACTGCGCATAGTTGTTTGAAGAAGCTCTATCGAACAATGGAAGTACCCACCGGACACTCCCATCGATGTATACTCTACACCGACGTGTCTATGGGAACCGGTGAGTTGTCGAAGTGATGCCATTCGTCCTTTGCACTTACAGGACTTTATCATCACATTTGTTGCTCCATATCCTTGGTGGACCCGTCGATGTCAGCTCTGAATAAGCAGTTGACCTAAGACACGATCCAGGATTATGGCTAAATACAAATGGGGGTTATAAGTGATTCTGTGAAGGATTCATCTCTCAAGTGTAGCACAGGAGAGCACTGCTCGTAGTCTGCATAGTTGTGTTGGTAAAGTCACTGGCCAGTGCAAATGATATATTATGATGGTCATAAGTATATCTTAACCAAACAACTCCCTGAGACGCCCGTGGATGTATTATTGGGATAGACACTTCATCGATCCTAGATACATCCGAGGAAGTCAGATGAAGGGACGTTACCATCGCCGCGTTGAGCGCAACAGGCTTCGCAACGAAAGGGTTAGCTTTGAGAAACCTCTCAAACGTCCTCACGTATTAATATTGCAAATGGAACCGTCTAGGAATTCCATGTTGCCTAGTCTAGGACTTGCTTAATACGGTGAGGCCCTATGGGTCACACTATGTGGTGATTCAGCCTATCAGAATATCCTTGAAGATGGAATCGCAATTAATTTGGAATTAATTGTGATTGATGGATTATAATTAATTTGGAATTAATTATAATAATTGGTGGCTCAATTAATTATTTGGAATTATTAATTGAATTGGCTAATTAATTGTATTTTATGTAAATACAATTAAAGATTATATTTTGGAAATATAATGGAGGTTTGATTGTAAAGGATATGTTAATTTAGAATTAACATATGCACTTGGGCAAAATCTACTTGGAGTTAGAAATATATGTTGGTCCCAAAAGTGGGACCCACGTCCCGTAGGACAGGCGCGCGCGCGCGCGCGTGGCAGGGTAGGGGAAGGAGTTCGACTCCTTCCTCTATTAGAAGTCCAAGGGATAAGTTAGATTTTCCTGATTGAGTTTTGATTTGATTGGGAATGAATCTAGACTTGATATTGGTTTCCTTGTGCGATAAGAATTAGATTCTTATTCCTTTACGAAGTCTAATTGCTTATGCTTTAGGCTTCTAGAGACTACTATATATAGTGGACTATTAGAGAGAGTTTTACACACAGTTTCAGACATAGACTTTCACAGTCTTCCTACCCAGTTTTCTTAGAGAAAATAAAAACTCTCCCCTCCTCCCCTTAGCCTCACGCGCGCGCACACCGCCACCGGAGGGAATTGCCGCCCCGTCTTCTTGGTCACATAAAGAATATCCTAGCATTCTTCCGATAGGCTGTTCATCCGTGGATACCAAGGTTGAGGTTCTAGGAGCTGGAAACTAACTCTTATTGTCTTGCAGATATACAGAGTATTGTAGATATCTTCGACTTCGACGAAGGAGAAGATACACCGAATTATTACGAAGACTTGGAAGCTGCTTTGGAAGTAAGGTTAGTCTTCTAATTGACGTGTTTATATATATACGACATATGCATAATCAATTAACCAGTATGTTAAGAAATTTTTTAAAATTCCGCTGCGTAGCCTATGGGTAACTCTGACCATATTTTCTTACACCTTTGTTAGCGAATTGACTCCTGCTGAAAAGGTTAAAACTTAAGATTCTTGACATAAAGAACTCCCGAAATGGTAATGCATCCTAACTTCACGTCACCATAACCTTTAGTAGAACCAAAGCCTCCACCAGCAATCCTTATTGTTCGACCTTTAGACCATCGTCTATAGTTTATAAGGTTTTTCTTATTGCCCGTCATGTGCTTTCCGCAACCACTGTCAAAGTGCCAAATTGCATTGTTTGTCTCCGTGGCTGAAGTCTGCACAATCAAGAGCAAACAAGTTAATTATCCAATATTGGATGTCCATTAACATGTTTAAGAAAACGCCCAGTGGAAACCCATGTCTTGAGTTTTTCAATCTTGACTTGTTTTCTACTTGCTGAGGAACTAGAGGGTTTAGAACCGAAAGACTTTTGATCATTGCTAATCAAGTCCACTTTCTGATGTGGTGTCTTGCTTGGTTGACCCTTTTGCTGAACATACTTTTCAGTAAGTTATTTTCTAGCAAGGTTACTTTTAGTTTGCATTTGTCTTTGTCCATAGGTTAGATTAAAAAGCGAAAAAATAAAGAATTTTGGTGTACAGGTCAAGTCGACCGCTTGGAAACCCTAAGCCCTCCGCTTGGAAACTGACCCAAACTCCAGAGAGTTTAGTCAGCTCAAGCGAGCCGCTTGGAAATCCCAAGCGGTCCGCCTGGGAACTGACAAACTCACTGGAATTCGTCAGTTTCCAAGCGAGGGAGCTTGGAAATCCCAAGCCCCCCGCCTGGAAACTGACAAAATTTTCAGAGAGTTTGTTCAGGCTCAAGCGAGGCGCTTGGAATTCCAAGCGGTCCGCCTGGGAACTGACAAACTCACTGGAAATTTGTCAGTTTCCAAGCGAGGCGCTTGGATGGCTCCAAGTGGATCGCTTCCCAAGCGGTCTGCTTGGCTCCTGCCAAGCGGCCCCCTTGGTCCTGACCCCCAAAAATCTTAGTTTTTTCGCTTTTTCTTCCACCTATGGGCACCCGTTTTCACTTGTTTCTTGAGTCCTTTCAGGTGCTACTCATTTATAGGAGTTGAACACGAACCTTTATCTCAGGGAAGTGTACTTTCAATCCAATTATTTCTTTCGAATCAACTTTTCTTTGCTCGAGGACGAGCAAAAGTTTAGGTTTGGGGAGGGTCATTGGATTTTTAGTTTATGTGCTCTTTTGGTTCATGTATGCCTGTTGTTAGCTCAAGCTCTTGTGATTTGTCGTGTTTTTTCAAATTTTTGCATGCATATCATCCCTAGATTAGTTGTTGCACGTTGTTGTGTGTGGAGTTTATTGCCAAGTTTCTTGAACTTTTTTATTGAGTAGACTAAGTGTTTATGACCATTGATCATATGTTGCATCACTTTGCAAGTAGTTTGAGGCTTGTCTCTCTTGGTTTGTCACATTCGCATGTGCACTAGTTAAGCTTAGTAGTCTCGACACCTCCTTGAGTGGTGTTTCTTCTACTGCAGTTCACGATGACCTTATAAAATGATGCATGTTAGAATCTATGGTTGTAACCCGTGTAATTATGTACGTAAGAGGCGACAAGATCTTCACCTCGATTAGAGATTGCCAAATTCCTAGGAAGGAGGTAGTGTGAGGTTTGCGATTCCTTGTATTAAACCTATTCTATCAAATAGGTTGGGAGGGGGTTACTTTGTTGTTCTTGTCCTTCGTTCTTGAGTCGTTGTAAAATTTGTCTTTTTCCTTTTTGTGTTTTGAGCTCCAACCTATTCTCTCGAATATGTTTGGGGAGGCGTCTTTGTAGAGTTTATTATTTTTCTTTTCGTCTTTGTGCTCAAACCTATTCTCTCGAATAGGTTCTCTCGAATAGGTTTGGGGAGGTGTTTTCGTTGTTTCGTTGTTCAGAACTGCTGCTTGCCTTTAAAAAAAAAAAACGAGAAAAGAAAAGAAAACAAAAAGAGAAAAAGAAATAAAATGAAAAAAAAAGAAGAATAAGGAAATAAGACCCAAAAAAGCAAAAGAAGGGTCTTTGCAAGCCAAAAAGAAGTCTTGATTGTAAAGTGTCAAGTGTCATGTAAATATTGTGTTCTTGTGAAGTTATCGAGTTGTAAATTCTATCTTTTGTTTCGTGTCGCCTTTGTCCAAGGCCTGTTCTTGACCACCCTCGTCTTGCCATTCAAGAAGTGGTTGAAAGAGACTCATTCTTTGATAGTCTGGGTAGAATATGGGAGTGTTTTCTTTCTAGGGAACCCTCATTCGTTTGATGAGAGCCAGTATTGGTTCGCCCTCTCTTGAGGAAAAGTCTCGCTTGGTGAATAGTAGTAAGCCCTCGGTTTCATAGGCACGGGGCATTTGTAGTATGATAATATGCATCATTGTGTCGTCATTGACCAGGTCCAGGTAGAAGATGTTACGAGAGACTCCTTTGTTTAACAAAGTGCATATGAGAATGTGTATATTCGCAATCGAGGCATTCTTCAACCTACTTGCATGTCATGCTCATATGGTCTTTGTTCATAAGCGCTTGGTAGAATCAATAGATTAGTTCACTTTACTTGGCATGAGACTCCTTTTTGTGTTGCATTTAGATTAGTTTGTTGCTTGAGGACAAGTGATGAACCGGAATTTGTCAGATTCTAATTAATCAAATAAATTCGTATTTAGCCAAAGGCAATTCACAACTACAACGAAAACCGTAGTGTATCAGTAAAATAACATCGAGTGTCGATCTCTAAGGACTATAAGTAGCTTTATCTAATCTAACTTAAAAATATAAAATCAACAGAAGACTTAACACAGGTTTTTCTTATCAAATAATGGAGGTTAGTGATAGTATGATCATTCAAAGCATAGCAGGTTAAAAATCATGCATGAAGTACACGATCATTTTGCATAGAGATCTTTGATCAATGAATTGTCCAATTGTGTTCCGTTATTATTCAACACTACGAAGATAGAGGTTTTAGATAGATCAAAGAAATAAAGCAATAACTCAAAGTCTGATTCGCTTTACCGCCATCAGCATAATTATTAACACTTCGCTAAGAAATCACATACTATCACCAACGATAAATTTAGCTACTCATAGATGACATGCAATCAACAGAAATCATAGCAAGATTGAATGAAAACATGTTGAAAGATAAATAAATATGAATAGAAAAACTGTAAGATACAATGTTACCGAAGGTTGTCAATCTCCGAAGAATCGCGATCTTACAAGCTCCAAAACAATAAGAAAAAGTGTCTCCTATGCTAAGAATCCCCAGAACAGGCTCTGGAGAATTCCTACCTAAAACTAATGAGAAAGGTGAGAGAAAAGGTCTGAGAAAGTATGAACAACGGAGAAAACTGAGCAACTATATATAGGTATTCGGCAGGTGTGGGGCGAGTCTCCCCACACACCGGGCGAATCGCTTGGTGTGGGACGAATCGCCCCATGTCCCGGGCGAATTGCCCGGGAGGTGCTGTCGGTAATTGACGCGTTTTTGGATTTCTTTTCCTTTTCGGACTCGGTTTTTGCCTTCTAGTGACCTTTTAGCCTTCAGACTCGACCCCTAGACTTCAAATCCTATCCGGAATCTTCTAGATACTCCAAAAATGCCTTCGGAACACTAATTCCTCGTCCACTTTAATATAATTGCCCGGAAAACCTCGTTTTTCACCCAAAACCTGTAAAATACAAACTAAAGGGAAACGTGACACTATTCTAATAAAATGCACTAAAATATAGCTAAATTAACATAGAGGATAGCTAAATTGGTGAAAAAAGACTCGAATGAAAGTGTAAAATATACGTTCATCAACTCCCCAAACCGAACCTTTGCTTGTGCTCAAGCAACTAAGCTAGACTCTAATGCAAAAAACAATGCAACACAAAAATGGAGTCTCATGCCAAATGAAATGAACTAATCTATTGAATCTATCAAAAAACATATGAACAAAAACCATACAAATCATAACATGAATATAGGTTGAAGAATGCCTCGATTGACTCATACACATCCACATAAGCACTTATGTCAAGACAAGATAGTCTCTTGTAACATTGTCTACCTGGACCTAGTCAGTGACGACGTAATGAAACATGTTAAAATACGAATGGTTGTACCGTGCCTATGAAACTGAGGACTTACTATTGTTCACCAAGTTAAGACTTTCTCTCAAAGAGGTCGAACCAATACTGGCTCTCATCAAACGAAGGAGGGTTCCCTAAAAGTTCACACTCCCCAATTCTACCCATCTCTCAAGCAAAGTCTTAAACTATTCACCACTTCCTGAATGGCAGGGTGAGGGTGGTCTAGAACAGATGACACTCAAACAAATAAAAGACAAAAAATACAACTCGATTACGAACATTACATGAATTGAAAAATGAGACACAACACTTTGCTAAACTGCTTTTTGGCTCTTTTTTGGACCCTTCCTTGCTTTTTTGGGGTCTTTTCTTTTGTTTTTTTTTCTTTTCCAGATTTTTTCCTTCTTTTTTTTCTGGAATGTTTTCTTTTTTTTCGATTTTTTTTTTACCCAGCAGTAGCACAACGAAAAAGAAACAAAAATGACACACAAACGACCTCCCCAAACCTATTCGAGAATAGGTTGGAGTACAAACTTTACGAAAAAGAAAAATAAACTCACAACACAAAATTGAAAAAACAAGTCTAATGAAAGCGTAACCCCCTCCCCAAACCTATTCGAAAGAATAGGTTGCAAACAAAGGATCACACAATCTCACACTACCTCCTTCCTAGGCATGTACCAATCTCAAAGCAAGGTGAAGACTTGTTTCCTCTTAGGTACATAATTACTCGGGAAAACAACCATAAGATCCTAACATGCATCATCCTATTATAAAGGCCTTCGTGAACCGCAGTAGAGAAAAACACCACTAAGTAATGTCGAGACTACCAAGCTTAACTAAGTGCAATACATAAATGTGACAAGCCAAGCGAGAAAAACCTCAAACAAATTCATAGAGATGAAGCATATGATTGATGTCATAATTAGTTAATCTACCCAATAAAAAATTTCAAAAAATTTGGCAATAAACTCCACATAAAACATGCAAGACTATCCTAGGATGAATGTAGTGTATGTAACTAAAAACTAAGAAAGAAGTAAACGTGCAAATGCAAACATACAAACAAAAAACAAGATACTAACACAAAGCCAAACAATACTTAACATCATGGTTCACCTCCCATCCCCCTCATGAAACTTAAGCTAGTCCCTAGCAAAAGAGAATGAGTAAATAAAAAGTGATACTAGATGTTACCGAACGGTTTGGCCTCGGTCGGCTGAGAGCGGACATGCGAAAAGACTAATTATCGGGATTGTCATCCCCATAATAGTCTCTCCACATGTCAGACAGGAGATCCTGTTGCTGCTGGATGAGCTGTTGCTGCTCCCACATTATCTGCCTCTCATTCCGGCGATGCTCCTCAATCAACTCCCAATTGCGGTTGCGCTGGGCAATGTGTCCATCAAGGTCATGTCGCATTCCTTGGACAGTAGTGGTCAAGGCTGCAACACTAGCATCAAAGTGAACCCGAAAATCAGAGAACTCAAAACCTTGAGACCCATGTGGTACTCGAGGTTGTGCATGTGGTGCTCTATGGACAAAAGGAATATCCGGGATAGGAACTCGGCCATCGTCAGCTTCAATAGCATCCTCATAATCATTTTCATTATCAAAATCAGTTGCTTGAAATGGAGCTTCAACATCAGCAGCAGCAGCCGTGGGGTTCTTCATTTGATACCTAATTAGTTGCACATCAATAGTTGAAGGGGAAAGGGCAGCGACCTCTCAATCCCCCTCATCAATGTCCTCGACCCCGTAATATTTGCAATATGCTGTGATGAAGCTCGGAAAAATGAAGGGCTTCTTCTTTTTCTCCCAATGGCGCTCATATTCGGCATACATGATCTGACCGATGTCTATTCGATGCTTGCCTATCAAGCAGTAGAGGAGCTCGGCATAATTCGGTTGTATCCACGTGTCATTCTTTCTAGGGATCAAGTTGAAAATGCAGAATTTCATAACCACCTTAGCCTCGATGCTAAGGTCACTCTGATGGATCCGTGCAGGTTGTGCTCCGGTATCTGGATACCTATACTCCCTGTTGCAAATCACATTTGTGATGGCACTTCCGATCCCCCTAGTGGCCCTTGAATACTCGTAGGCGTGGTTGCTTCCTGTGAACTCCCGTTCCCGAAGATGGATGAATGCAGAAATTGAGGCCGGCGTCCATGGCACAATTATGCCTCGAACGAGTACCCCCTCCTTTTCCTCAAGATCAGTGTATCCAGCATAGAACTCATGGAGGAGGCTCGTATCGTACCCCTTGAATCGGTTGGAAGTATACCAACCCCAATTCCTTTTCCTTGCCAAACAGGAGAGCGTCCTGTACCCCGCCCTGTGAGCTAATTCATCCGGGATGTCTATCCTTCTGTCCGGTATAATCGATCGCCCACCTTGAGCTAACTCCGCTTCGAGCCTCTGTCGGACATCTATTGCGGCTAGAGACAACTCGAACAACTCGTGGGAAGGTTGGGAGCTTGATGCTGCCCCTTACCCTTCTTGCTTGAGCCAGCTTTCTTCAATCCTTGTGGAGCCATGATTCCTACAAACAACAATTAGTATCTTGTATGACACAAAACAGACTTATGCATATGCAAATGCAAGAGTGAACATACGAGTGATATCTACAACAATCGAACTCCTCAAAACCTCCATGTCTAGTCTAGGTACTTCAACATGCAACATATCAATGTAACTACTACATGCACATATCACATTATGCTCTTGCTAGACAACAAATAGCCTTGAATCATAAGGCTCAATTCATACCATAGTAGCAAAAAATCTAGCATCATAAATCCTCAACTTCATCAATTATGCATTCTACCAACATGCCCATCATTATCACATCAACAAACACAAGTTTAAACATGGAATGAAAGGAAAAAAAACATTGCACCTTAAGACATAGACATCTAGTAGGCAAAATTTTCTCAATCCAACAAACCAAGCATAATTGAACATGCAATTGATAGTGAATAACGTTTCTAATCACACAAATCATCAACCCATACATCATATAAGTTTAATTGAAGCATAAATCAAAAAACCCCCAAATTTGAAAAATTAGGGTTCATGTGAGATTACCTCAAATCCGAAGATTGAATGAACTACGAAGAAATTTGTTCGGATGAAAAGAAAGAGCACGTAATGGGCTTCGATTGAAGCTAAAGAACACACAATTTGATGGAGTAATGAAGATTTTATGAAGGATTGAAGAGATTTTGAAATTTTGGGAATTTTTGGAGTAAGAAGTGAAGAAGATGAAGAAAATGAGGAAAATGGGGGCAAGCCCCGTTTTTCTTTTTGCTGATTCCGTGGGGCGAGTCGCCCCAGATGTGGCCCCGCACGTCCAGAGAGGGCGGAGCTCTCTGGACATGTGGGGCGATTCGCCCCCCACCTCCTGAGGTGGGGAGACGAAAATTTTTCAAAAACTCAGTTTTTTATACCCCAAAAACCAATCTCTTTACTAAAAACACTCGAAAAAGTTCACTCAAACATAAACATAAGCACAAACGATACAGAGACGAACAAATTCACATAAGAGAAGCAAATTGTTCATGTATGAATGCATGCAATAAAGCAGTAAAAAAACGATAAAAACTCCGGGTTGCCTCCCGGATAGCGCCATCGTTTATAGTCTTTGACTCGACTCCTTGCGCCTAGCTCTTCTTCTTGAGGGTACTAGACTTCCCCTTCATGGATCTTCTCCTCATGCCACGAACCTTCGAATAAGAATGAACATGGACAGCAAGACCATAGTAGTTAACAGTGTGAGAAGCATTGAAGTGATCAGGCGGATCAGATATGGCTCGCAACACATGTCGCTTGCCATCCACCTCAATGGTGCAAGTCCTTCGGTATATGTCTATCACGGAGCGTAGTTTAGTCAAGAACGTTCGCCCCAAGAGAACAACATCCCCCATCTCAGGTGTAGACGTCGGCATAACTACAAAATTGGTGTACATAGATGTTTCACCAATCTTAACCAATACGTTCTTCACAACGCCTTCGGGTCCCACAAAGGATCCATCCGCCAATTGCACAATATCCTTATGCTCAGATAGTTTTCCAAGGCCACTCTTCTCAAACACATTCATTGGGAGCACATTAGAGTAGGATCCCGTGTCTAGTGTAGCACGAACATCTTCAAGTTCACCAATCCCGACCTTAACATCGAAACTTTGAGGGATTGGCTCGGGATCCTCTTGCTCCTCTTCACTCTCAACAGTACCAAGGTCCTTATCTTCTTCCTTGGTTAGTGGGGGTTCTTCATCCTTGCAACACTCGCACTTAGCAACCTTCCTGATGGTGATTTCAACAGGAAGATCACCCACCAAGGTAATGGACATCGACTTCTCAGCGTTGCTAGGTAGCTTCCCTTGCTCCCTACTTGCTCCTCGGTCAATCAACTCTTGCATCTTTTGATGGACAAGCCTAGTGCTCTCTTCCAATCGATCAAGCCTCGCCCTAGTCTTCTCAGAATCTTTTTCATAACGTTTGAGAAAACTTTGGGTGTGATCAACCATCTTTTGCAAGTTCTCCATGAGTAGAGCTGTATTCGACTTCGGTTGCTCTTTCGGAGCAGGATTTTCGCAGTGATCATTACCATAGTTAAGCCTACTACGGTCTTGGTTAGGGCCATAAGTTTGGCTAGCCGGTGCATATCCTTGATTGTTTCGGAACCCTCTTCTCCAAAATCCACCTCGAGGATTCCTACCATCTTGACCGTAGCTAGCTTCCTGAGTACCAAATTCCGTAGCAAAGGCTTCCTCTTCGCCTCCTTGAACCCAATTGCCATCATCATATGCAAGCTCCGATCTACACATATGAGCTCCATGCCCATAGTTCTTGCATATTCGGCAAACTTCATTTGACATAGCTGTTCCTGCGGAGTTCTTGAGGACTTGTTTCAACTCGTTGGTAAAGCACTCGAATCGATCCCCATTCCCCCCATACATAGGGGCCTCTTGAGTAGGTGGAGCTTCAGGTCCACGTCTCCTAACCATTTCCCTTGGATCCTTGAATAGTGAACCCTTGTCAAGCCTTTCGAAAACCGCCCATACAGCTTCCGCGATTTCCTCCCAAATATTGCCACGGCATTGGAAATCCACCACTTGTTGGTTCTCGAAGGTTAGTCCATTGTAGAAGTGTTGGACTAGATCCGAAAGCTCAAAACATGGTGACGGAACTTGTTCATGAGGTCTTGGAACCTCTCAAACGCGGTGTAGATGATCTCATCATAGTCTTGTTTGAACCCAGTGATTTGCGCCTTAAGCGCGGTAGTCAAGGTGTGAGGGAAGTATTTTTCCATGAAAGCTTAAAAAACCTTCTCCCAAGTGTCCAGCGAGCCCGCTGGTAAAGAACTCAACCATGACTTGGCTCGGTCGCCAAGTCCCATAGCAAAAACCTTCATCCTCACTCATCCGTTGTTATTTCAGCTCCGGGTCGTGGGAGTATATCGTGCAAGTACCCCATCACATCTTCCCTTGCTAAGCCATACAACCTCGGAAGTTGTTGGAATGCGTGGTTCTTGATTTCCAGATCACGAGTTGCAGACGAAAGAACAATCGCCGGTCCCCTCATTCGATCCTTGGAGGGTTGAACCCATGCTTTCAGTGGTCTAGCTTCTGCCATTCCGTCGATTTCCTTAAAACGACTGTGTAGAGATTCAGAGAAATCGGTATCCTCTATTTCCTCTAGTTCACGCCTTCGAAGTAGTCGCCTTCTTTGGTGGTAGACTCTGTCGATCTCAGCAATTGAATCAGCAAGCGGTGTTCCTCTAGATCGTGTATGTCGCATACACTATCTGTAACAAGCTAGAAAGGAGTATCAAAGAGAGATTAAATAGAAAAATAAAAACAACTAAAACTAGGAATTGAATGCTGAAAATAAATAAAAGCTAAACAGAAAAAGGAGTATATTCCCCGGCAACGGCGCCAATTTGATGAACCGGAATTTGTCAGATTCTAATTTAATCAAATAAATTTGTATTTAGCCAAAGGCAATTCACAACTACAACGAAAACCGTAGTGTATCAGTAAAATAACCTCGAGTGTCGATCTCTAAGGAATATAACTAGCTTTATCTAATCTAACTTAAAAATATAAAATCAACAGACGACTTAACAAGTTTTTCAAAGCATAGCATGTTAATAATCATGCATGAAGTACCCGATCGTTTTGCATAGAGATCTTTGATCAATGAATTGTCCAATTGTGTTCTGTTATTATTCAACACTACGAAGATAGAGGTTTTAGATAGATCAAAGAAATAAAGCAATAACTCAAAGTCTGATTCGCTTTACCGCCATCAGCATAATTATTAACCCTTCGGTAAGAAATCACATACTATCTCCAACGATAAATTTAGCTACTCATAGATGACATGCAATCAACAAAAATCATAGCAAGATTGAATGAAAACATGTTGAAAGATAAATAAATATGAATAGAAAAACTGTAAGATACAATGTTACCGAAGGTTGTCAATCTCCGAAGAATCGCGATCTTACAAGCTCCAAAACGATATGAAAAAGTGTCTCCTATGCTAAGAATCCCCAGAACAGGCTCTGGAGAATTCCTACCTAAAACTAATGAGAAAGGTGAGAGAAAAGGTCTGAGAAAGTATGAAAAACGGAGAAAACTGAGCAACTATATATAGGTATTCGGAAGGTGTGGGCCAGTCGCCCCACACACCGGGCGAATCGCCTGGTGTGGGGAGAGTCGCCCCACGTCCCGGGCGAATCGCTCGGGAGGTGCTGTCGGCAATTGACGCGTTTTCGACGCGTTTTTGGATTTCTTTTCCTTTTCGGACTTGGTTTTTGCCTTCTAGTGACCTTTTAGCCTTCAGACTCGACCCCTAGACTTCAAATCCTATCCGGAATCTTCTAGATACTACAAAAATGCCTTCGGAACACCAATTCCTCGTCCACTTCAATATAATTGCCCGGAAAACCTCGTTTTTCACCCATAACCTGTAAAATACAAACTAAAGGGAAACGTGACACTATTCTAATAAAATGCACTAAAATATAGCTAAATTAACATAGAGTTAGCTAAATTGGTGAAAAAAGACTCGAATGAAAGTGTAAAATACACGTTCATCAACAAGCACAGGTTTGGTTTGGGGAGATTGATGAACGTATTTTTGACGCGTTCATCTTGTCTTTTTGCCTTCTTTTGCTATCCTTTTGCTTAGTTTTTTTGTTTGTTTTGTAGAATGGTGTGACGTTTTGTGTTTTCTGTATTTTCAGGCACTTAAATACGAAACGGTGTTTTTGGAGCTAAAAACGAGCATTTTTTATGGAAAATGGCCCCGTTGTAGTTCCTAGACCTCTGTGGCTTTGTTCGTGAGTGTTTGAGCCCCAATAAGTGTTGAGAAGGACGAGTCCAAGGCACCCGAGGGTCGATCGTGGGCAAAGGATTGAGCTTCCAAGTCAAAATCTGCCCCACAACAAGTGAGCCGCTTCAAGAAGCCAAGCCCTCCGCTTGGAACTCTCTGGAATTCCAGAGAAGTGACCCAGTATCCAGGTGGTCCGCTTGGCAGAGCCCAACCGGTCCGCTTGACTGTAGTTACTGAATCGGGATTCTGTCTTTATAACACATTTTCAGTTACTTTTTTGATATTAAGACTTGGCATTCGAATTTTGGAGAGCTCTAAGCCCCAATTTTCACCCTAGAAATCAGATTTACATTGTAATTCACATTGGATTGAAGATTTGGCCATAGGATTGCATGCTATTTTCATCTACGGATAGATTTCTATCAATTTCCACCGAATAGTGGCAGCTTTGGTGGTAACTTTGTATCAATCTCTTGTCTAGTAGTTTGATCAAATGTCTTCCTGTAACGACACTCGGGAACAACTTGCCATTGCACTCAGATTTGTGTAGTGGTAAGTGTTATTTGGCTTATAAACAAATTTAATTGGTGAAAAAACGACTCATCAGCGTCGGCCTGCGATTCGCAGGCCACGACATGCGAGTCGCAGGCGGGATTAATCCCGCCCCGAATTGTGACCCGATTATTTAATTTTTAAATTAGGGTTTGACCCGAAAATCAAATTTTGGGAATTTTGAGGATTGAATATTATATTTTGAATATAAATTAGACTTAATTGTAATGATTATTAACTAAAGGTGTTAAGAATTAATTAGTATTAAGTTGAAGGGGTTATTTGTAATTTATCAATTTATTGTTTATTAAAAATATGTCCTTCTACTTTTGAAAATTAAACTTAACTCCTCCAAGTTTTGAAAATTACAAAAAGGTCCTTCGTGTTTTTGAAAATTGCCAATTGGTCACTAGAATTTTTGAATTTTCAATCTTGTCCAAAATTTCAAATTTTTAAATAGATATTATAAGTATGGGATTATAATTTTCATATTGAAATTATGAAGTCACTTGTTATCCACATAGGCTATTATTTGTTCGTATGCTCAATATGATATTGTATGTCAGTGCATGTTTAAATACCACGCATGTTGTATTTTACTTTATGTTCGACCGGATTGCATGTGAGGGTAGATGGCGCCCTCTTATGTTTCGGACCGCATATTGTATGTATGTACGGGTAGGCGCCGCCCATTATATGCTTGACCGCGTCTTAGAATTAGAATGGATAGGCGGCATTCGTTATGTGTAGACCGCTCATGCATGTTGGGTAGGCGGCGTCCGTATTTGTAGATAACTGAGATAACAACCCTCAAAGCTTAAATCCCCATATAATATAAGTCTTGGAATATGTATGCTTTAATATGTATTTCTACGATGCCTTCCATAAGGGGCCCTATTCAAGAACTTTGTCGGCATTGTGTATTTATCGCCCACGATTTGCATTTTTCCGTCATTGGGGCGTCTAGGGTCAGCTTATGGTTGTGACTTACTAGCATTGTATTTATTTCCCACGATTTGCAATGCCAGGGGCATCAGGGTTTAATTAGATTTAACCAACCAAGAGTTGCATGTGCAATTGGATAGTCCTACCAGTCGTGCTATGTTATGCATCCAGCCCCAGCAGGGGCATAGCATAGTAGTGATCTGGGTCTTGGCCACTAAAGTAACTGTTTGACATTACTCGTATGTATTTGATTTGGGCAATGCATATGTGAAGTGGGACCTAAATAGCTAAAGGTCCTTGTTATTTAGTTAGTTGGCTGTGTTTTAGAAATATTATTTATTATTTTCGTTTTATATTATTTCTCCTGAGGAAAACAAAAATGGCTAGTATCTCACTCTGTGCTGTCTTAGAGAAGCAAGTTTTGACTGGACCAAACTTCCTCGATTGGGTCAGGAACATCCGTCTGGTGCTGAGGTACGAAAAGATTGAGTATGTCTTAGATGAAGCCATACCTGTGTGTCCCGAGAACCAGACTGCCGATCAAATTGCTGCTTGAAATCAAGCAAACAAGGCAAAGGCTGATTAGCATCAAGAGGATCCCAAGTCCGCGCATTGTATCATGCTGGCGGCAATGAGCAAGGAGCTGCAGAGACAACATGAGAACATGTTGCCGTATGAGATGTTGAAACATCTGGAGTCGCTCTTTAAGACGACTGCTAGGAGTGTCAAATTTGATTTAATCAAAGAGATATTCAAGTGCAAGCTCAATGAAGGTGGAAACATGTCTGAACATGTGCTCAAAATGATAGGTCTTTTTGAGAAGCTTGTCGTTGGTGGTATCAAGCTAGAAGATAAAGTTGCAGTTATCTTCATCCTTCAATCATTGCCTAGTTCGTATTCACAGTTCATTGTAAACTACACCATGAATGCGAAAGAAGCTTCACTGCTAGAGCTCCACAATCTGTTGAGGACTTATGACCAATCTCTTCCCAAAAGAGAGAAATTGGTGATGATAGTTGGGCAATCTTCTAACCCAAACTCGAAAAGCAAAGGAGCTAAGGGTAAGGGAAAGATGAAAGCAAAGGCTAGTACTTCAAATTCTAGGCCAAAAAGTCTGAACCAGAAAGGAGCCAACTTCAAGAGAAATGGACGGGTACGCACAGATGAGTGCCTTTACTGCAAGCAGAAAGGTCACTGGAAGAAAGACTGCCCGAAGTTGAAGGCGGAGGGAGCTATGAAGCCGCCGACATCTAGCTCAAGTATGTGTGTTATTGAAATAAACATGACTACTCTTGACTACAATAGTTGGGTATTAGATACAGCTTGTGGCTCACACATTTGTAATAATGTACCGGGGCTAACTGATGACAAGCTGGTCAAGGAAGGGGAAATCGATCTACGCGTCGGGAACGACAATGCTGTTATTGCCAAGCGTGTTGGAAGATACAAGATAGATTTGCCCTCTAGACATAGAATAGAACTTGATAAGGTTTATTATGTTCCTTCTATTGTCCATAGGTTTGCCCTCTCTTGAGGAAAAGTCTCGCTTGGTGAGCAGTAGTAAGCCCTCGGTTTCATAGGCACGGGCATTTGTAGTATGATAATATGCATCATTGTGTCGTCATTGACCAGGTCCAGGTAGAAGATGTTACGAGAGACTCCTTTGTTTAACAAAGTGCATATGAGAATGTGTATATTCGCAATCGAGGCATTCTTCAACCTACTTGCATGTCATGCTCATATGGTCTTTGTTCATAAGCGCTTGGTAGAATCAATAGATTAGTTCACTTTACTTGGCATGAGACTCCTTTTTGTGTTGCATTTAGATTAGTTTGTTGCTTGAGGACAAGCACGGGTTTGGTTTGGGGAGATTGATGAACGTATTTTTGGCGCATTCATCTTGTCGTTTTTGCCTTCTTTTGCTATCCTTTTGCTTAGTTTTTTTGTTTGTTTTGTAGAATAGTGTCACGTTTTGTGTTTTCTGCATTTTCAGGCACTTAGATACGAAACGGTGTTTTTGGATCTAAAAACGAGCATTATTTTATTGAAAATGGCCCCGTTGTAGTTCGTCGACCTCCGTGGCTTTGTTCGTGAGTGTTTGAGCCCCAATAAGTGTTGAGAAGGACGAGTACAAGGCACCCGAGGGCCGATCGTGGGCAAAGGATTGAGCTTCCAAGTCAAAATCTGTCCCACAGCAAGTGAGCCGCTTCCAGAAGCCAAGCCCTCCGCTTGGAAATCTATGGAATTCCAGAGAAGTGACCCAGTATCTAGGCGGTCCTCTTGGCAGAGCCCAAGCGGCCCGCTTGGCTGTAGTTACAGAATCGAGATTCTGTCTTTATAACACATTTTCAGTTACTTTTTTGACATTAAGACTTAGCATTCGAATTTTGGAGAGCTCTAAGCCCCAATTTTCACCCTAGAACTCAGATTTACATTGTAATTCACATTGGATTGAAGATTTGGCCATAGGATTGCATGCTATTTTCATCTACGGATAGATTTCTATCAATTTCCACCGAATAGTGGCAGCTTTGGTGGTAACTTTGTATCAATCTCTTGTCTAGTAGTTTGATCAAATGTCTTCCTGTAACGACACTCGGGGACAACTTTCCATTGCACTCAGATTTGTATAGTGGTAAGTGTTATTTGGCTTATAAACAAATTTAATTGGTGAAAAAACGACTCATCAGCGTCGGCCTGCGATTCGCAGGCCACGACATGCGAGTCGCCGGCGCTCCCGCATGCGATTCGCAGGCGGGATTAATCCCGCCCCGAATTGTGACCCGATTATTTAATTTTAAATTAAGGTTTGACCCGAAAATCAAATTTTGGAAATTTTGAGGATTGAATATTATATTTTGAATATAAATTAGACTTAATTGTAATGATTATTAACTAAGATGTTAAGGATTAATTAGTATTAAGTTGAAGGGGTTATTTGTAATTTATCAATTTATATTGTTTATTAAAAATATGTCCTTCTAGTTTTGAAAATTAAACTTAACTCCTCCAAGTTTTGAAAATTACAAAAAGGTCCTTCGTGTTTTGAAAATTACTAATTGGTCACTAGAATTTTGAATTTTCACTCTAGTCCAAATTTCAATTTTTTACATAGATATTATAAGTATGGGATTATAATTTTCATAATGAAATTATGAATTCACTGTTATCCACATAGGCTATTATTTGTTCGTATGCTCAATATGATATTGTATGTCAGTGCATGTTTAAATACCACGCATGTTGTATTTTACTTTATGTTCGACCGGATTGCATGTGAGGGTAGATGGCGCCCTCTTATGTTTCGGACCGCATATTGTATGTATGTATGGGTAGGCGCCGCCCATTATATGATTGACCGCGTCTTAGAATTAGAATGGATAGGTGGCATCTGTTATGTGTAGACCGCTCATGCATGTTGGGTAGGCGGCGCCCGTATTTGTAGATAACTGAGATAACAACCCTCAAAGTTTAAATCCCCATATAATATAAGTCTTGGAATATGTATGCTTTAATATGTATTCCTACGATGCCTTCCATAAGGGGCCCTATTCAAGAACTTTGTCGGCATTATTTATTTATCGCCCACGATTTGCACTTTTCCGTCATTGGGGCGTCTAGGGTCAGCTTATGGTTGTGACTTACTAGCATTGTATTTATTTCCCACGATTTGCAATGCGAGGGGCATCAGGGTTGAATTAGATTTAACCAACCAAGAGTTGCATGTGCAATTGGATAGTCCTACCAGTCGTGCTATGTTATGCATCCAGCCCCAGCAGGGGCATAGCATAGTAGTGATCTGGGTCTTGGCCACTAAAGTAATTGTTTGACATTACTCGTATGTATTTGATTTGGGGCAATGCATATGTGAAGTGGGACCTAAATAGCTAAAGGTCCTTGTTATTTAGTTAGTTGGTTGTGTTTTAGAAATATTATTTATTATTTCCGTTTTATATTATTTCTCCTGAGGAAAACGAAAATCGTTAGTATCTCAGTCCATGCTGTCTTAGAGAAGCAAGTTTTGACTGGACCAAACTTCCTCGATTGGATCAGGAACATCCGTCTGGTGCTGAGGTACGAAAAGATTGAGTATGTCTTAGATGAAGCCATACCTGTGTGTCCCGAGAACCAGACTGCCGATCAAATTGCTGCTTGGAATCAAGCAAACAAGGCAAAGGTTGATAAGCATCAAGAGGATGCCAAATCCGCGTATTGTATCATGCTGGCGGCAATGAGCAATCAGCTGCAGAGACAACATGAGAACATGTTGCCGTATGAGATGTTGAAACATCTGGAGTCGCTCTTTAAGACGACTGCTAGGAGTGTCAAATTTGATTTAATCAAAGAGATATTCAAGTGCAAGCTCAATGAAGGTGGAAACATGTCTGAACATGTGCTCAAAATGATAGGTCTTTTTGAGAAGCTTGTCGTTGCTGGTATCAAGCTAGAAGATAAAGTTGCATTTATCTTCATCCTTCAATCATTGCCTAGTTCGTATTCACAGTTCATTGTAAACTACACCATGAATGCGAAAGAAGCTACACTGCTAGATCTCCACAATCTGTTGAGGACTTATGACCAATCTCTTCCCAAAAGAGAGAAATTGGTGATGATAGTTGGGCAATCTTCTAACCCAAACTCGAAAAGCAAAGGAGCTAAGGGTAAGGGAAAGATGAAAGCAAAGGCTAGTACTTCAAATTCTAGGCCAAAAAGTCTGAACCAGAAAGGAGCCAACTTCAAGAGAAGTGGACGGGTACGCACAGATGAGTGCCTTTACTGCAAGCAGAAAGGTCACTGGAAGAAAGACTGCCCGAAGTTGAAGGCGGAGGGAGCTATGAAGCCGCCGGCATCTAGCTCAAGTATGTGTGTTATTGAAATAAACTACTCTTGACTCCAATAGTTGGGTATTAGATACAGCTTGTGGCTCACACATTTGTAATAATGTACCGGGGCTAACTGATGACAAGCTAGTCAAGCAAGGGGAAATCGATCTACGCGTCGGGAACGACAATGCTGTTATTGCCAAGCGTGTTGGAAGATACAAGATAGATTTGCCCGCTAGACATAGAATAGAACTTAATAAGGTTTATTATGTTCCTTCTATTGTCCGAAATATTATTTCCATTCCATTGTTAGACAATTTGGGTTTTTCCTTTCGTTTTGCTAATAATACTTGTTATTTTTCGCACAACGGTTTGTTTTATGGAAAAGCACATTTGGAGAATGGTTTATATTTATTGCGAAGTAGTCAAACAATTTTTCACATCGAAAACAACAACCACCTTTAAGTAAGGAGAGTAACCCATCTTACCTATGGCATTGTAGCCTTGGTCATATCAATGAAACACGGATTCAAAGACTAAGGAAGTTGGAGTACTTAGAACCATTCGATTTTAAATCGTATGGAACATGTGAATCTCGTGTTAAAGGTAAAATGACGAAAAAAAACTTTTATAGGAAAAGGCGTTCGCGCCACTCGCGGCTTAGAGCTAATAAACAGTGATGTATGTGGACCGTTCTCGGTTCCAGCGCGTGGAGGTTATTCTTACTTTGTTACCTTTACAGACGATTTTTCAAGATTCGGTTATATTTATCTGATGAAGCATAAATCCGAAACCTTTGAGAAATTCAAGGAGTTTAGGAACGAAGTCGAGAAAGAATTGAACTTAAGCATAGTAAAACTTCACTCTGATCGAGGAGGTGAATACTTAAGTCAAGAATTTCTCAATTACTTAAAGGAAAATGGAATTCAATCACAATGGACTCCTCCTGGAACGCCTCAACTGAATGGCGTATCTGAGAGGAGAAATCGAACCTTGTTAGATATGGTAAGATCCATGATTGCATTCTCATCTCTTCCGAAATATCTGTGTGGGGTATGCGCTACAAACTGCAATCTATATTCAGAATCGTGTACCATCTAAATCAGTTGAGAAAACTCCATACGAATTATGGAAAGGCAGGAAGCCTAATTTTGACTATCTTCGTGCATGGGGATGTCCCGCAATAGTCAAGAAAATGCTCACTGGTAAGTTAGATGAGAAAGGTGTTAAGTGCTATTTCATAGGTTACCCTCGTGAAACGAGAGCTTATGAATTCTATCATGTTGAAGGTCATAAAGTGATCATATCTAGAAACTCTAAGTTTTTAGAAGAAGAATATCTCCAAGAAGAAAGACGTGAAGATATAATAGAACTTGAAGAAATTCAAGAAGATAGCACTGAGGAACATGAGCCTATTGTTATGGACTCAAGTTCAGTGGGAGCTATTGAAGCTAATTATGGCGACGAAATGACACTTGCTAGACATGTCATAGCCAGTGGGAGTCCTACGAACCATGCTACAGTTCAGACCACCCCGACAGAACCGACTGTCGATCAACATGTGCAACAAGAAGAACAAGCACAGCCTCCTGTGAGAGGAACAAGGCGTAGAGCGACTTCTGTGCCAATACCCACTGACAATGTTCGAGTTACACGAAGTCAGAAAAGAAAAGCACCGGAGACCCCAACTGAGACTGAGGTCGAGCTCCGTAGGTCAAGGAGGAATCTGAAACTTCCTCCAGTGGAAAACCTTGTAAACATTAGTGAACTTGATGTTGGCTTGTCAGAAACGGAAGACCCTAAGACTTACGTTGAGGCAATGGAATACATTGACTCAGAGAGATGGCAAGAGGCCATGGAATTGGAAATAGACTCCATGTACCAAAATCAAGTCTGGAACTTGGTTGATTTGCCCCAAGGTGTTAAGCCAAATGGGTGCAAATGGGTCTTTAAGAGAAAGACCGATGTTGAAGGCAAGGTAGAAACGCACAAGGCAAGACTTGTGGCTAAGGGTTATATCCAAAGGTACGACATCGATTACGATGAAACCTTCTCTCCAGTGGCGAAGTTGAAGTCTATTCGAATTCTGCTTGCAATAGCTGCATAATGTGATTATGCGTTCTGGCATATGGATGTCAAGACTGCTTTCCTCAATGGCAATCTTGAGGATGAAGTCTACATGACACAACCAGAAGGTTTTAAAAGTAGAACCAGACCATCTGCTGTTTGGAAGCTAGAGAGATCCATATATGGATTGAGGCAAGCCTCAAGAAGCTGGAATATCCGTTTTGATGAAGCTGTCAAATCATTTGACTTCATCAGAAGTGCGGAAGATCCCTGTGTCTATAGCCGACACAGCGACACTGGGGTAGTTCTAATGATTATTTATGTTGATGACATTTTAATCATGGGAAACAATGTCTCTATGTTAGAAGAGACAAAAGTTTGGTTATCTAGTTCCTTTTCAATGAAGTACTTGGGCGAAGCTAATTACATCCTTGGTATTAAGATCTATAGGGATAGATCACAAATAATGTTAGGATTGACACAGTCCACCTATATCGACAAAGTGCTTAAGCGATTTGCGATGGATGGTTCTAAGAGAGGCTTTCTCCCAGCAAGACATGGCATCGTGCTGTCAGTTAAGGATGCTCCTAAAACTAAGGAAGAGAGAAAGACCATGGACCGAATTCCATACGTCTTCGTGGTAGGATCCATCATGTATGCGATGAATTGCACAAGGCCAGATGTGGCGTTTGTGCTTAGTGTCACTTGTCGACACCAACAGAATCCAGGTATGCCTCACTGGACAGCTGTAAAGAACATACTCAAGTACCTGCGAAGGACAAAAGATATGTTCTTGGTGTTTGGTGGAAAACCAGAATTGAAAATGACTGGTTATGTCGATGTCGGCTTCGAGTCAGATCCTGATGCCTTCAAGTCATAGAGAGGATATGTGTTTACACTTAACGGAGGAGTTGTTTGTTGGAAGAGTTCGAAGCAAGCCACGATTGCTGACTCAGCCACAGAAGCCGAGTACATTGCTGCATCAGAAGCATCGAAAGAAGCTGTCTGGATTTTAGAGTTCTTGAAGGAATTGAGGGTTGTTCATGCTCTTGGTCCAGTAACGATTTATTGTGACAATACGGGCGCCGTCGCACAAGCCAAGGAGCCTAGATCTACAAACAAGAACAAACATGCACTTAGAAAATATCACGTGATTCGTGAGATTATTGATAGATGAGAAGTTAGTATAGAACGCGTCTCTACCACGGACAACATGGCAGATCCTTTCACCAAAGCCTTAGCCGTGGAGGTTCATTTAAGACACTATGCTAATTTAGGGATTAAGCATAAAGGTGCATGGCTCTAGTCCAAGTGGGGGATTGATAGTATGTATGTCCTAGAGACAACATTTATTAAGGGCAAATGTACTATTACACAGTCAACGTAATATATTATATGTTTGTTCATCCATGTTTATGTTTGCCTACGTATTTATATATTACACAAGGCATACATCATGTTATATCTTTATCTGGTTGGTCTGTATAGATATCAAACATGTCCCTATTGGATAGATGACTGATCACATAATTAGTGGGAACTATGTGAATTATCATCTATCCCAAATTCTCCCTAGTCGAAGCTCATCGCAGATGTAGGGGTCTGGATAAGGCAATGGAGACTAGTATGCGTGGAGGTTATACCTGTTAGAGCAAGTGTGAGTCAATCCCAAGACCACGGAACGGATCGTTAGACGAATCCATGATGTTCCATAACTGCGCATAGTTTTTCGAAGAGGATTTCGATCAATGGAAGTACCCACCGGATACTCCCATCGATGTATACTCTACAAAAAGGTGCATATGGGAACCGGAGTTGTCGAAGTGATGCCATTCGTCCTCTGACTCTCAGGACTTTATCATCACATTTGTTGCCCCATGTCTTTGGTTGGAATCTAATGCCCGCTCTGAATAAGCAGCTGGCTACGGCCCTTCTGGGATCATGGCTATATTAAAAATGTGGTTGATAAGTGTTCTTGTGAGGATTCATCTCTCATGTGTAGTATTGGAGAGAACCTCTCAAGTCATTCATAGTTGTGTTGGTAAATCGCTAGCCAACGTATGGATATATTTATGAATGGTCAAAAGATATATCACATTAACCAAGAAACTCACTGAAGACACCGTGAGTGTATTATTGGGATAGACACGTCATCGATCCTAGATACATTCGAGTTAGTCAGATAAAAGGACCTTACCATCGCCGCATTGAGTGCAACAGGCTTCAACAACGATAGGTAGCTTTGAGAAATCTCTCAAACGTCCTCATGTATTAATATTGCAAATGGGGCCGTCTAGGAATCCCATGACGCCTAGTATTGTTACTAGCTGATGAACGCGGACTTGTCGGGCTCCGAGTTCAAGCAAATAAATTTGTATTTAGCCAAAGGCAATCCACAACTACAACGAAAACCGTAGTGTAGCAGTAGAATGACTCGAGTGTCGTTCTCTCAGGACTATAACTAGCTTTATCTATTTAACAAGAGAATATAAAACAATAGACAGATAGCAATAGGGGATTTCTAGCAGATAATGGAGATTGGTGATAGTATGGTCCTTCTTAACATAATGGGTCGATAATCATGCATAAATTCCTCGGTCTTGCATAGAGATCTTTGAATCAATCTAGTGTCCTGTTGCAAGTATTAAGCACTACGAAGATAATTTGGTCTGACTAGTCAATCACGATTGTCCTAATGTGTTCCGTAATTATTCAACATTACGAAGATAATTGGTCTGATGGTCGACTAGTGTCCAATTGTGCATAACAATCAATACAACATACGAGAATTTTGGTTACAACTGATCAACGAAATAAAGCAATGACACGGAGTATAATGCGCGATATAGCCATTAGCATGATTATCTTCCCTTCGCAAAGAATTCACATACTACCACCAACGATAAGTTTAGCTACTCATAATAGGCATGCAATCAACAGAAGTCATAGAAGAAAACATGTTGAAAGAATATAAAATAAGTAGAATAAAACTGTAAGATACAAAGTTACCGAAGGTTGTCAATCTCCGGATGATTGCGGTCCTACGAGCTCCAAACTGCTATGAAAAAGTATCCCCTAAGCTACAGAACTCCCAGGACAGGCCCCGGGAAGTTCCTACCTAAAACTATAGAGAGAGGTGAGAAAGTAGGTCTGGAAAGATATGATTTTCGGAGAAAACCTGAGCGCTATATATAGGCCCCGAAAAAACACGGGGCGGTTCGCCCCCGGGTAATTCTCGCGGAATTCCGCGTTTTCGACGCGTTTTTGGATTTCTTCACCTTTTCGGACTCGGTTTCTGACTTCTAGTAGCCTTCTAACCTCCAGATTCGGCCCCTAGACTTCAAATCCTATCTGGAAACCTTCAGATACTCCAAATAGGCTTCTGGAACACCAATTCCTTGTCAACTTCAATATAATTGCCCGGAAATTCCCGATTTTCAACCAAAACCTGTAAAATAAAATCTAAAGGGAAACATGACACTATTCTAATAAAATGTACTAAAATATAGCTAAATTAACATAGAAGATAGCTAAAATAGGTGAAAAAGACTCGAATGAAAGTGTAAAATACACATTCATCAAACTCCCCAAACCGAACCTTTGCTTGTCCTCAAGCAACTAAGCTAGACTCTAATACAAAAAACATGCAAGACACAAAATGGAGTCTCATGCCAAATAAAATGAACTAATCTACTGAATCTATCAAATAACATATGAACAAAAACCATATAAATCAAAGCATGAATATAGGTTGAAGAATACCTCGATTGACTTATACACATCCACATAAACACTTATGTCAAGACAAGATAGTCTCTCGTAACATTCTCTACCTGGACCTAGTCAGTGACGACGTAATGAAGCATGCTAAGATACGAATGGTTGCCCCGTGCCTATGAAACTGAGGACTTACTGTTGTTCCACCATGTTAAGACTTTTCCTCAAAAGAGGTCGAACCAGTACTGGCTCTCATCAAACGAAGGAGGGTTCCCTATAAAAGATAACACTCCCCTATTTTACCCATCTCTCAAGTAAAGTCTTAAGCTATTCACCACTTCCTGAATGGCAGGACGAGGGTGGTCTAGAACAGATGACACTCAAGACAAAAAATAGAAAAACACGATTACGAACATTACAGAAATGGAAAAGACTCAACACTTTGCTAAACTGCTATTTGGCTTTCTTTTTTTGGACCCTTCTTTGCTTTTTTGGGGTATTTCCTTTTTTTTCTTTTTTTTTGTGTTTCCAGATTCTTTTTTTTTTTTCTTTTTTTTTCTGGAAATTTTATTCTTTTTTTTTTCGATTTTTTTTTCTAGCCAGCAGTAGCATAAAAAAGAGAGAAACAAAAAGACTCACACGACTTCCCCAAACCTATTCGAAAGAATAGGTTGGAGTACAAAATTTACGGAAAAGGAAAATAAACTCACGATACGAAAATGAAAAACAGAAACAAGTCTATTGATGGTGTAACCCCCTCCCCAAACCTATTCGGAAGAATAGGTTATAAACAAAGGATCACACAATCTCACACTACCTCCTTCCTAGGCATTTAGCAATCTCAAGCATGGTGAAGACTTGTTGCCTCTTAGGTACATAATTACTCGGGAAAACAACCATAAGACCCTAACATGCATCATCCTATTATAAAGGCCTTCGTGAACCGCAGTAGAGAAAACACCACTAAGTGATGTCGAGAATACCTAGCTCAACTAAGTGCAATACATAATGTGACAAGCCAAGCGAGAAAAACCTCAAACAAATTCATAGAGATGAAGCATACGATTAATGGCATAGTTGGTTGATCTACCCAATAAAAAAGTTCAAAAAATTCGGCAATAAACTCCATATAAAACATGCAAGACTATCCTAGGATGAATGTAGTGAATGCAACCTAAAAAATCTAAGAAAGCAGTAAACGTGCAAATGCAAATGCAGACGGATAAAACATGCGAGGTACTATACTCATCCTACCAATACCAAGCTCCAAACTAACAACATCAGATCACTTAAATCCTATCCCCCCTCATGAAATTAATGCTAGTCCCTAGCAGTAAGAAAATGAGGAATTAAGATGTGATACTAGATGTTACCCCATGGTTTGGCCTCGGTCGGCTGAGTATGCTGCTTGTGATTTATTGGGCCTGCTCTGGGAGCCTCATATATGATCATCGGGACTTGTGGTAGCGGCAGTAGTTTTATCATTAGATCGGATAGGACCAATTAAACCATCTGTATCATCATTGTCCCTATTGTCTTCATTGTCACTACTGTCACGCACATCGTCACTGGTAGAGTTGCGGTGTCGAAGGGAATTTTCAAGATTGGCTGCCTCTGTTATGTAATCTTCTACCCGGTATCTCTCCAATAGCTTGTGAACTGTCGAAGGGGAAAGGCAAGTGGTATCAGGTCCTCCCCCTCCAGCGTTTTACACCCCAAGGAGGTTACAGCAAGCTGCTCGGGTATTCAGAGGTTGTCTTCCATGTTTTCCAATGTCGACCACATTCTCTACAGTTGATGCTCCCAATATCAATGTTATGCTCCTTTTAGAGGCAGGCAAGGGGCGCCCCAACGAGGGACTGTGTACCCATGTCATTACGTTTTGGAACCAAGCTAGCGCTTCGGAACCTTCTAGCAACTGCGAACTCAAGATTGAATCCATCGCGGCGAGAATGTCCCGGTGCCTTCCAGTTCACACGAACTTTGCAGTCCTTGTGATGGAGTGCTGACGTAATAGTGGTTTCTGTCCCTTCGGTGGTGCATGAATAGGCATAGGAGTCCTTACTCCGGGTGCACTCTAGCTCCTCCTCTTGGATAATCCACGACGTTGTTGCAAAACCCCTTGGCTCGAACGCACATCTAACGAGATCACCTTCCTTGACATGGTTCTTCACAGCAATCATACGGGAAAGCTCCTTTCCCTTGGTATGGTTCCTGCAAACAGCAGTTAGTACCTCGTATAACACAAAACTGACTCAAGCATATGCTAGTGCAAGAATGAAATAATCAAGTGATAAAATCAACAATCGAGCTCCCCTAACCGTAATGTCTAGCCTAGCTTCTACATCATGCAACATACCAACGTAACTACTACATGCAGTACATCACATCATGCTCTTACTAAACACCCAAATTCCTTGATAACAAGGCTCAACTCATACCATAGTAGCGACATATCTAATCATCATAAATCCTCATACTCAACAATTAAGCATTCTATCGTCAAATCTACCAACATTACGTCAATAAACACAATCATATGCAAGAAATCAAAGATAAAGACATATTGCAGAACAAGATATATCATTTAGCAGCAGAATACCCAAATCAACAATTCAAGCAAAATTGAGCATGCAATTGATAGTAAATAACATGCCTAATCACACAAACAACACACCCAGTGCATTAAATAAGAAAAATTGAAGCTCAAATTAGAAAACCCCCAAATTCGAAAATTAGGGCTCTAAGGATGATACCTCAGATCTGTAAATATAACGCATAAGGATGAAATCTGATCGGATAGGATGATAGATCATGTAATAGGCTTCGAATTAAGCTAAAGAACATTCAATTTGGTCAAGAAATGAAGAAGTTATGAAGATTTAAAGATGAAATCGCGTTTTTCGGGTTTTTTGGGAGGATGAATGAAGAAGAATGAAGAAAATGAGGTTTTGGGGAAGAAATCCGCGATTTTGAAGTTCTGGGACCGTGGGGCGGTTCGCCCCCCACGTGGGGCGGTTCGCCCCGTGCTCCCCGAAGCGGGGAGACGGTTTCCGACGTCAGAAAATGCGGTTTAATCCCCGAAATCATTTTTTTCAAAAAACCACTCGAAAAATCTCACTCAAACAAAAGCACATACGACACACATATGAACAAATTCGCATACGAGAAGCAAATAGTTCAAGAATGAATGCATGCAGAAAAGCAGTAAAGAAAGCGATAAAAATTCCGGGTTGCCTCCAGGATAGCGTCATTGTTTAAAGTCTTTGACTCGACTCCTGTCTGCGCCTATCTCTTCTTTTTGCGGGTACTAGGCTTCCCCTTCATTGATCTCCTCTCCATGCCACGAACCTGTGAATAAGAAAGAATATAGGCTGCAAGACCATAGTAGTGAGTAGTAATATCAGGCGGTTCTGGTGGATCTGGTATGGCTTGCAATACGTGTCGCTTGCCATCCACTTCGATGGTGCAAGTTCTTTGGTAGATGTTCATCACGGAGCGTAGCTGAAAACCGTAGTGTAGCAGTAGAATGACTCAGTGTCGTTCTCTCAGGACTATAACTAGCTTTATCTATTTAACAAGAGAATATAAAATAGCAGACAGATAGCAATAGAGGGTTTCTAGCAGATAATGGAGATTGGTGATAGTATGGTCCTTCTTAACATAATGGGTCGATAATCATGCATAAATTCATCGGTCTTGCATAGAGATCTTTGAATCAATCTAGTGTCCTGTTGCAAGTATTAAGCACTACGAAGATAATTTGGTCTGACTAGTCAATCACGATTGTCCTAATGTGTTCCGTAATTATTCAACACTACGAAGATAATTGGTCTGATGGTCGACTAGTGTCCAATTGTGCATAACAATCAATACAACATACGAGAATTTTGGTTACAACTAATCAACGAAATAAAGCAATGACACGGAGTATAATGCGCGATATAGCCATTAGCATGATTATCTTCCCTTCGCTAAGAATTCACATACTACCACCAACGATAAGTTTAGCTACTCATAATAGGCATGCAATCAACAGAAGTCATAGAAGAAAACATGTTGAAAGAATATAAAATAAGTAGAATAAAACTGTAAGATACAAAGTTACCGAAGGTTGTCAATCTCCGGATGATTGCGGTCCTACGAGCTCCAAACTGCTATGAAAAAGTATCCCCTAAGCTACAGAACTCCCAGGACAGGCCCCGGGAAGTTCCTACCTAAAACTATAGAGAGAGGTGAGAAAGTAGGTTTGGAAAGATATGATTTTCGGAGAAAAACTGAGCACTATATATAGGCCCCGAAAAACCACGGGGCGGTTCGCCCCAGCGTGCGGCGGTTCGCCCCCGGGTAATTCTCGTTGAATTCCGCGTTTTCGACGCGTTTTTGGATTTCTTCACCTTTTCGGACTCGGTTTCTGACTTCTAGTAGCCTTCTAACCTCCAGATTCGGCCCCTAGACTTCAAATCCTATCCGGAAACCTTCAGATACTCCAAATAGGCTTCTGGAACACCAATTCCTTGTCAACTTCAATATAATTGCCCGGAAATCCCCGATTTTCAACCAAAACCTGTAAAATAAAATCTAAAGGGAAACGTGACACTATTCTAATAAAATGTACTAAAATATAGCTAAATTAACATAGAAGATAGCTAAAATAGGTGAAAAAGACTCGAATGAAAGTGTAAAATACACATTCATCACTAGCTTAATACACTGAGGCCCTATGGGTCACATTATGTGGTGATTCAGCTTATCCCCATGACTATAGGATTGGGATTATAATTAATTAAGATTAATTATAATTAGTTATGCAATAATTAATATTATAAGAATATTAATTTAATTAATTGTATTTATGAAAATACAATTAAAATTATATTTTAGAGAAATATAATTGAGGTGGGAATTAAAAGGATATATTAATATTGATTATTATAAGCACATGGGCATAATCTAATAAGAATTAGAATTTTCATAGACTTGCATGTGGGTCCCAAAAGTGGGACCCACATATACCCTCCATGGCGTTGGCCGTGAGTGTAGTGGGAGGGAGGAGTCTCTCCTTCCTCCAATCAAACTTAAGGGACAAAGTTTTCCGAATTGAGTTATGACTTAATTAGGGAATGAACCTGAACATAAAGGTTTACTTGTGCAATAAGAATTAGAGTTCTTATTCTTTTTAAGAGTTTAATAGAATGTTCTTTAGGCTTCTATTGACTACTACGTAAGTAGATGGTTAGAGAGCTTTTTCAATACACATTCTCATTCACTCTTCTATTCTCTCAAGAGAAAATAAAAAGCTTTCCCCTCTCTCCTACCTCGCCGCCGCCGCCCCTCCCTGTCCTCTGGTCAACTGATTTTGATTCGAAAATATCCTAGCATTCTCTCGATAAGTTGTTCATCCGTGGATACTAAGGTTGAGGTTCACATAAGCTGGAAACTAATCTTTATTGTTTTGCAGATTATCAAGAAGGCGAATTAGATATCTTCGACTTCAACGAAGGAGAAGATACAGCTGATTATTATGAGGATCTTATCGATTGGAATCCATCTATCGATTCTGTTTTAATTCTTGCTTTCGGAGTGTTATAAGTCTTCTAACTAATGTGATTCATACACGTTATATGCATGATGAATTAGTATGCATGTTAAGAAAATTTTGAAATTTCGCTGCACCACCCTAGGGGTAATTCTGACCATATTTTTCTTACAATGCAAGGGACATCCCACGTGCACATATGAGAATAGGAAGGGCTTCCTTCTAGTCCATAATTCATGTGGATGTTTCTCAGCTGATTTAGTTGGAACACGGTTCAGAATATAGATTAGGATAATAGTACATAACCCACATGGGTTATTTGGAAGAGATTAGAATACAATCATGGATCTAACAATATCTAACAATGTTCTGTTTCTCATTTCGAATACACCATTACTGGTGAAGTCCATTGTGATTGTATTCTATTTCCTTTAAGTAATCGATAAACTTAAGCATTCGCTTATTCGATCTAATCGATACGTGGCAACTTCCTTTGCCAATACTTTTCTCGACTCATTGCTCTAAGGATAATGAAGTAAGAATAACCAAGACGATCTTGATTTGGAAGGGGTACACACACGCGGTATGTAAACAAGCTTTATTAGCGTGCGCCAACTGCGCCCACCCTTCCTTACGAGGGGCTTGCTCGTTATTTTACCTCTTTCACAGGATTGGCACGTTCCATATGATTCAAAATCAAATGGTATGTACTCTAACTTCTGAAGTCTTGCAATCCTTGATTTCATTGACATGACTCAGTCTACAATGCGAGAGGTAAGTCGGATTACTCCAATTACTTAAATTGTTTGTCTGTTTTCTACATGAAGTAAAGTTTGTCTAACAAACAGCTTGTTGTCGATCAGCCCATATACATTGTTATAAATGTAGTATTTCTGACATAATAATAATTACTAAGTTCAAAACTAAAGCCAGCGAGCAGATCTAAACATTGGAATTGTTTACTTCAACAAGCTGTATCCAATCATTGGAAACATTCACTTCAATTACAAACAAATCTTAGCCAGATGCACCATGCATCAAAGTTTTCGCTTGCCTAATCATTTAGGTAGTATCTCTTCCAGTAGACTTTCTGTAAAGGCTCTCATCCTTCTGCAACAGTCCATTTATCTTGTGAACTCCACCTTTGACTTAAGACGAGTAGGCTTCAATCTACTTTAGTCTCTTTGCCTTTCCCTTGCTTTTTCCTTTGGCTCCCTTGCTTTTTCAGGTTCGAGCTAGGATGTGATCGAATCACTATGACCAATTTTCTTCCACGAGGAAGGTATTGGCCATATGTCTTAAGCAGGTTCTGAGGTTCTACCAATGTAGCTTCTTTGGAACTCATTTTGTAGTTCACTGTGAACTAGGAAATAACTGAAGGATGAAAGTTACGGAGATATCGTCTTCCATTTTATTTCTAACAACAACATATTTTTCAAAGATTCCAATCAATTTGAGAACATGCTCTAACATGTTACCTCCTTCATTTGAGCTTGTGTTTGAATGTCCCTTTGATCAAATCAAATTAGACATTTCTTTGCATTAGTCTTAAATAAAGACTCCAGATGTTTCACATGTCATACAACACATTTCGTGTTGCCTTTCAAGCTCATTTTTCATTGTCGCCAATTCGATACATTGCACGGACTTTGCATCATCCTCATGTTTATCATTCTTAGCTAGGCTCAACCATTAGCTTTAGTAGGCTTTGCAGGAGGTGTGGCTATTTCTGTGTCCAACACATACTCAATCATTTTGTACCTCAGCACCAAACGTATGTTACGGGACCAATCCAGTAAGTTTGGTTCGGTGAACAGTTGATTCTCTAAGAAGCTTGAGCGAGATATTAGCCATATATGTATACTAGAGGAAAAATAATATAAACGAAACAATAAACCAACCATTGAAATAAAATTTCTAATCACCAATCAACTAACTAAATAACAAGGACATTTATCTATTTAGCTCCCACTATTTTCTACACATGTATTGCCCCATACACAACCTCCGAGTAATTGTCAAACAGTTACATTAGTGGCCAAGATCCACATCACTACTATATTTACAGTGTTAGGAAACTTGTAAATTTTGATGAGCAATTAACCATGCTAAATTAAGGAAAGTTTAGTAACTAGTACTCTTAAGGTCCATAGGAATTTAGAATTTTAAGGACATTGTAAAAGAGGAACGTTTGCTGAAGACTTAGTGTAGGTACTAGTTAGGTGCTTTAGTTTTGCTGATGATGTACTTTTCTTTTAAGAACGAACTATTGAAGCACTAGAACCGTTCAGAAACTTGAAAACTTCGAAGACTGAAGACTAAGGAAGATTTCTGAAGATGGTATCTACAAAGGCACATGTTGCTCAGAAAGTGGAAATCTCAGCAACAGCTTGCATAAGTGAAAATCTATATGACAGAGTAGGTTGTGCTTGCTGAAACTAAGACTGACCGCTTGCTGAAATACATATCTGACCTTCTTGTTGAAAGTACTTGCATTTGCGCTCCAACGTTCATATTTGGATTTCATTCAAATGAACATTAAATGCAAAAGTAAGCATGCGAAGAACATGAAGACTAGAAGACAAATGAAGGACGCTGCTGAAAGTACAAAAGCAAGATAGTGACATCTTAAGGAACAAAGCCTTAGAATTTGAAATTCAAACGGCTCCCTGATTCACTATAAATAGAGGTCATCCGACAAAGAGTAGAAGTGTGTCAACAACATGATCAAACTCTCACTTGTGCTTAAACACTCATCTTCCTCACTCTTTACTGCCTACTGATCCGTTCCAAGACTTAAAGCTTGAAACAAAAGCTACTTGTGAAGAAGTAGAACATTCACGGCTAAGAAATTAGTTAAGTGTTCTTTCTTTCGAACGAGAACAAGTCTTGACACCAGAAACAACTTAACTTGTTTACTGCAAAGTATTCAAAGTTTTGTTTCTTAGATTACTTGTTATAGCTGAATAAGTTATACTCAAGTCATCTCATCCCAAACCTCTCTAACTGATAAACACCCTTTTTCAGGCGTGAAATTCAGGGGGAATTAATCAAGCATAGTGTTGCTAATTATAAATTCCAAGTTTGGTGGAGAACAAGGTTTCGTTCTCTAGTTAGGTTGGAAACGAAGCAAGTATGCTTTGGTTTCTGAAAAATCCCTCTAGATAGGTGTTGTAAGGAACCTCAAACTTATCTTAGTGGATTCAGTCCTAGAAAGGACAAAGTGGATTAGTTGAGAGATTACGCCACTCTCAGATACCACTATAAAAAGTGTTTGTGTGATTTACTTTACTGCATTTAGTTTTCAGCAAGCTTATCTATTTGTACACAGTCACTCTGCTCACTTGTTGAAACTAGCACTTACTGAAAAACACTTATTGTATAAAGACTTCCGCACTCTGTTTTTAAGTACCAGTAAAACTCGTTACTAAAAAGTAACTAGTACTTCCTGAGAAAGTAAAGTATCAGCAAACTCATTATTGAAAAGTAATAAGCCCTTGCGGAGAAAGTTTTTAAACGACGAAAGTTTGAAAAGACTATTCACCCCTCCCCTCTAGTCTTTCTTGTTGTTTAAAGGGACCAACAAGTGGTAACCTTCAGCACTGAACCTAGATCCCCTTAGGTGCTTTCCGTAAACCACTCTCACTTGATCAGTTTGGTAGTCTTTTGCTGACAGGATGTCTTTAGGAGACGCTCCCTTGCTGAAGCTGGAAAACTATGAAAAAGGCGAAACAACATGATGCTACATCTTGAGGCCATTAGTGATGAAATGGTCACTGTCATAAATGATGGACCTATCAAGATCACTAAACTTGAGAGAAGCTTTCCTCACAAAACCACGGATCCCACTGGTAAGGAAACTATCTTAGGAGAACCGGTTGACACTGTCGTTCCAAAATCAAGAGAGGAATGGACTTCGGACGAAGCCAAGAGATTCCGTCTTGATGGCCAAGCAAGAAACATCATCATTCGATCAACTCCGGATACTATACAGTGCAAACTGTGGGGTGCCAAAATTGCTAAGGAAGCTTGGAAAATGGTTCAAGATCTTTGTGCTGGATCTGATAAAACCAAGGAAAACAAACTCGAAGTGCTGTAGTTAAAGTTCCAGAACTTTAAACAATGTACAAATGAGTCATTGGAAGACTTGGACTTCAGATTTACAACTCTAGTAAGTGTGATGGCTGCCTTAGGAGTTGGAAATCTCTACTCAGATTCTGAGAAGGTGAAAACCATTATCAGAAGTCTGAACCAAGAATGGATCCATACTCAGAATTTCTACTATAATCAAGGAATGCCAAACATCACACCTACAAAGTTGTTCTCTCATCTTGCTACTGTCAACTACGAGACAAAGCAAAGAGAAAATGTGTTTGCTGAAAAATCGCAAAACATTGCTCTTGCTGCAAAGCCGTCATCTTCTGAAAAGAAGAATGATAAAGAGCCTGCTGATGAAAATGCTTTAGTTGTTAAAAACATGAAGAAATTCATCAGTAAGGAACTTGAAAGGCGAAAAGCAAAAGAGAAGTTGAAAAAGCATCTTGGTAACAGCTACCATAAATACAAGAATAAGGCTAGCTCGCTGAACAAGCAGGCTCAGCAAGCAAATTCCTCTAAAGAACCAGCCATTGGAAATGATCTCTACTCTTACTGCAAAAAGCCAGGACACTTCAAAGCAAATTGTCCTTTGCTGAAAGGTAAATCTGCTGAAAAGAAGAAGAAGTTCAAAAGGGCTTTTATTGCTGAAGAAAAGAAGAAGCTTCAGGCAAAAATCGATGCGTTGTGCATTGATACCAGCTCCGAAGACAGTGAGGTAGAAAGCTCAGACACTGAAGAAGAAGAAGCCACTCTTGACGTAGAGATCGGCAAGGAAGTTTGTGGAATAGCTATGGAAGCTTATCCAGATGTATCAAACAACGAATTCTACCTCATGGCCGGTCAGGTAAACATTCCTACCTCTGACTCTGACTCATAAAGTGAAGATGATATTGACCTTTATAGAATTCAAGGAGAAATCGAAAGGTTTGAGAAAACTCTGAGCAAACAGCAAGAGAAACTACAGAATGCTGAAACTCTGACCAAGCAAACTACTGAAAAGTACGTATTGCTGAAAGAAGAGTCAGAAAAGAAAGATGTTGAAATATTGCATCTCAAGAAGTTGATTGCTGAAGCTACAAAGAAGAATTCTCAAATGGCAATAGAATTGGAAGAGTATCAGTCCTCAATTCTAAAGTTACTTGCTGAAATATAAGAAATGAAAAAGATGAAAATCAATTTCAAACCTTATGCTGATGCAAGTAATACGCTGACTGAACTAAACTCTTATCTGAGAGATCCATCTCAGAAAGAAGGTTTAGGTGCAACCTATGAAGGTGATGACGTAATAATCTTGAGTAAAGACAAATCACCAATTACCTTTGTACGCGCAACTGATAGTGGTCAACCAGAACTCTATCAGATTGGTCAATCTAAGGTTGCTGAAAAATACAATCAAGTACCTACGACCGTAAAGCCCGCTGTTGCTACTCAAAGTCACAAGACTTTAAAAGGAAAACAGGTTGCTGAAAAGCAAACTGTTAAGAAAAAGGATGCTAAAAAGCATTCCGCCAAACAAGTTGCTGAAAACCAATTTGTTAAGTCAAAAGGCAAGATTACTAAAAGTAATCAGAAGACCTTTGTTGACAAACCTGAATCAAGTAAGGTTGCTCAGACAAAAGCTCAGCATTCTCCGAAAAGTGGACTCGGTTTCAAAACCAAGCAAAGTCAACTTTTTCATGAGTATAAGCAAAGTCAGCAAAGATACTTCAAATAGATGAATAAAACCAAGCCTAAGAGTTCTGACAAAAATCAAAACGCTAGGGCTAGAAGGAACCTTGCCAGAAAAGAACTTACTGAAAAGTATGTTCAGCAAAAAGGTCAACCGAGCAAGACACCACATCAGAAAGTGGATTTGATCAGCACGAATCAAAAGTCTTTCAGCTCAAAACTTCCTAGTTCCTCATCAAGTAGAAAACAAGTCAAAGTTGAAAAAACTTAAGACTTGGGTTTTCACTGGACGCATTCTTGAACATGTTAATGGACATCCAATTTTGGATAATTAACTTGTTTGCTCTTGATTGTGCAGACTTCAGCCACGGAGACAAACAATGCAATCTGGCACTTTGACAGTGGTTGTGGAAAGCACATGACGGGCAACAAGAATAACCTTATAAACTATAGACGGTGGTCTAAAGGTCCAACAATAAGGTCCAACAATAAGTTTAACCTTTTCAGCATGAGTCAATTCGCTGATAAAGGATACTTCATCAAAATCAAAAGTGATGAATGTAAACTTATAGACTTTGAGACAAAGAAGGTTATTATGGTTGCTAGAAGATCAGGAGGTTTGTACACTGTAGATTGGTCTTCAGCAATCGCTGAAAAATGTCTTGTCTCATATCATGATTGCCTTGCTGAAAAAGCATGGTTATGGCATAAACGAACAAGTCACCTAAACTTCAAGACGCTGAATAAGCTGTCTAAAAAGGCACCTGTAGTTGGATTACCTAAGGTTTCTTTCAAGAAGGATGGTGTTTGCAATGCATGTCATCAAGGAAAGAAAACCAAATCTTCTTTTAAGAACAAGGCAGTACAGTCAACTACAAAACCTTTACAACTCTTGCACATGGAATTGTTTGAATCTTCTTCAACAAGCTATGCTGGTAAGAAGTATGGTCTGGTGGTGGTAGATGACTATTCATGATTCACTTGGGTAGTATTTATCAAGCACAAGTCTGAAACAAGGACTGAAATACCTAACTTGCTGAATAAGCTTGAAGTCATGAAAAATGACAAGGTAAAAGTCATAAGAACAGACCATGGTACTGAGTTTGGGAACCAGTACATAACTGAGTATTGCACTTCAAAAGGCATACAACATCAGTTATCCTCAGTAAGGACACCACAACAAAATGGTGTTGTTGAAAGGAAGAATCGCACCCTAAAAGAAGCTGCAAGAACAATGCTTGCTGATACTGAAATAAGTGAAGCTTACTGGATTGAAGCGATTAATACCGCCTGCTATACTCAAAATAGATGTCTGATTACTAAGGAATACAACAAAACTCCCTATGAGTTATTTGTTGGAAGACCTCCTAACATCACCCATCTAAGAGTATTTGGTTGTAAGTGTTTTGTTCTTAACAATGGTAGAGAATACCTAAGAACATTTCAACCAAAGGCAGACGAAGCGAAATTTCTTGGTTACTCCTTGCATAGTAAAGCTTATAGAGTTTACAACAAAAAGGCACAAAAGATCGAAGAATCAGTGCATGTTGTATTCTACGAAAAGTCACAAGGAGTGCCTGCTGAAGAAGAAATATCAGATTGTATGAAGAAGTTACTCATACACGAGCAAAGAACTGAATCTGATGCTAGGCAAGTCAAGTCAATTGAACTAAATGATGATTCTGACAATGACTCTCCTCCCCCGAGTCATGACAAGATAAATATAGTTCATGACAAAGAATTTCTAGCAAAAGACGCAGTTGCTCCGGATGTTGCTGAAACAATGCAACTTCCTGTGCCTGCTGACGAGTTACCACAATTTAGCAATGCTGAACAAGCAGTTGTTGATGAACCAATCTCAGCAGAGACACAACAAAATACCAGTAGTACTGAGCAAGTACATACTGAAGAGTCACATGCTGATGAGCAAACTTATCTTGATCCAAAGAGCAGAAAACTTGTTAATAAATGGATTAGAGATCATCCCTCTACGGATATGATTGGTGATATTGACAAACGCCAAGTGACTAGATCCAAAGTATCTGCTACTCATGGACTTGCTGAAGAAGCAAATTTCGTAGAAGTAGAAGCTTTATTCTCTTGCTTTGTTTCAGAAATTGAACCCAAGACCATAGAAGAAGCTTTAAAGCTTTCTTAATGGATCAAGCTAATGCAAGAAGAAATGGATCAATTTGAAAGGAACAAAGTATGGAAACTTGTACCCCTTGCTGAAGACAAGAAAGCAATTGGTACAAAGTGGGTGTTCAGAAACAAGCTGAGTGAGTCTGGTGAAGTAACAAGGAACAAAGCACGTTTAGTTGCTCAAGGTTACTGTCAGACTGAAGGATTGGACTATGATGAGTCTTATGCACCAGTTGCAAGATTGGATGCAATTAGACTTTTCTTGGCCTTTGCTGCTCACAATGACTTCATTGTTTATCAAATGGATGTTAAAAGTGCATCCTAAATGGTGAACTTGCTGAAGAAGTCTACCTAGAACAACCCCCTGGCTTTGAAGTTCCCTCAAAAACCAAGATGGTATACAAGCTTCAGAAAGCTGTATATGTTCAAAAGCACCAAGAGGTTGGTATGATACCTTAGCTAAGTTCTTGCTGCATAATGGTTTCAAGAAAGGTGAAGTTGACAAAACTTTGTTTACGATGAACCATGATGGTAAAATACTCTTAGTTCAGATTTATGTGGATGGCATAATATTTGGATCTAAGGACAAGCAACTTTGTGATGATTTTGCCAAACTCATGACAAACAAGTTTGAAATGAGTATGATGGGTAAATTGAATTATTTCCTAGGATTGCAAGTCAAGCAACTCAAAGATGGAATATTCATAAATCAAGCAAAGTATGCAAAGGAAATGCTCATAAAGTTTAGGATCAAAGAGGAAGAAAAACCTGAAAAGATCCCTATGAGTGTTGGTACCGAATTGGGCTATACTAAAGAAGATAAGTGTGTTGAAAGAACACAAGTATAGGAAGCTCATTGGTTCCTTGTTGTATTTAACAGCAGGTAGACCTGACATTCAGTATGTCGTTTGTGTGTGTGCAAGATTCCAATCTGATCCAAGAGAATCACACTACAAAAAGGCACTTAAGATACTGAAATATGTCAAAGGTACAGTCAATGTTGGATTATGGTATCCTAAAGATTCTGGACTAGAATTGGTTGGTTATTCTGATGCTGATCATGGAGGATCAACTCTTGATAGAAAAAGTACTTCTGGAACTTGTCAGTTTCTAGGTACTAGATTAATATCATTGTTCAGCAAGAAGCAAACATGTATTGCCAATTCATCTACTGAATCTGAGTACATTGCGGCTGGTTGTTACACAGCTCAAATCCTATGGATTCAGCAACAATTAAGAGATTATGGTATTTCTGCAAAGAAAACACCAATCTTTTGTGATAATACAAGTGCTATTGCTACACGCAAAATCCTAAGTATCACTCAAGGACAAAGCACATTGATATTAGACATCATTTCATTAGAGATCATGTGGAAAAAGGAGACATTGAGGTTGTGAAAGTAGGTACTGATGATCAACTTGCTGACATCTTTACCAAGCCCCTACCAGATAATAGGTTCGCAATGCTAAGGTATAACCTTGGATTGATTGAACTACCTCAATAGTAAGGGATACAATTGGCTGATTGCTGAAACAGGCATTCAGTACATGTATAAAGCTCCTTCCACTGATTTCTTCTAAAAGAAATGATAGTTCACTACATGATTGCTGAAACAAGCATTCAGCAAGTAATTCCTTCAAACGGATATTGTTAGGAAACTTGATCACTTGCTGAGACGGGCACTCAGTAAGAGAAAAACTTTAAGGATTTATGAAACGGGCATTCAGACAATCAAAGATACTGAAACAGGTATTCAAGTATCAAAGGAAAAACCTGAGACGGGAACTCAGCAAAGAGCAAGACACTTCTCGGCTTTACCAAGGATATTCAAATAAAAAGAATTTGTGAGACTGACTAAGCGGGAATCAGAAATGCTTTTAACTTAAAGAAATATGAGATATTTAATTAAGGGGGAACTTTCAAGCAAATGCAAGGTTGTACTTAAAAACGTAAGTGTCAAAGTCAATTTGTCCAAAATCGCTAAAGATTCTCCTTTACTTCAGCAAGCAATTAGCGCTGTGGTAAAAAGGATCAAATCCCGTGACTCAAGGTAAAATCAATTTGTGACGTTAATCGTTGCACAGATAAACTCGCTTAATCATGACATGAAATACAATCATGGCCATTGATTAAAGTAGTTTTGATCTAACGGTTTAATATCACAAAGAGAAAGTGTGCTCTGACGGTTTTTGTTAGTGGAACACTACGCATTTAATGCAACGGCTCCACTAACGCAGTTGATCTCTTTTTACCCTTCTGAGAACTCAAACCGTTGAG
>CM051458.1:34751137-34850516 GCA_028274465.1 Plantago ovata
TCTGTACATTGTCACTCTGCTCACTTGCTGAAACTAGCACTTACTGAAAAACACTTATTGTATAAAGACTTCCACACTCTGTTTTTAAGTACCAGTAAAACTCATTACTAAAAAGTAACTAGTACTTGCTGAGAAAGTTAAGTATCAGCAAACTCATTACTGAAAAATAATAAGCCCTTCCTGAGAAAGTCTTTAAACGATGAATGTTTGAAAAGACTATTCACCCCCCCTCTAGTCTTTTCTTGTTGTTTAAAGGGACCAACATCCAGGTCTTGGCGTGATCAAGTAAATACAACATGACTGGTAGGAGCATCCAATTTCACAATGCAACTCTTGGTTGGTTAAGTCAAACTTAACCGGATGCCCTCACATTTACAAGTCTTGGCCCAATCCAGTAAACATAAGTAAGTCATCACCATAGGCAAGCTCTAGACGCCCCAACGACGAGATAGTGGTGCCTACGAGGGCAGTACACCCTGAAACGAAGAAGTTCTTGAATAGAGCTCCCTATGGAAGGCATCGTCGAAACATATATAAAACATATATAATCGAGACTTACATTACATGGGTTTTAGCTATGAGGGTTATTTAATCAACCATCTACAAACACATAAGGGCGCCGCTTACCCACATGCACGAGCGGTCTACATATAACGGATGCCGCCTATCCATTCTAATTCTAAGACGCGCTCAAGCACATAATGGGCACCGCCTACCCATACATACATACATACAATAATATGCGGTCCGACAAATAATAGGGTGTCGTCTACCCTCACACGCAATCCAGTCGAACATAAAGTAAAGTGCAACTTGCGTGGTATTTAAATAGGCATTAACATACAATAGCAAGTATGAACATGTCATAAGAAAATAAACATGTGTCTATGTGGATAACAAAAGAATTCATGATCCAATTATGAAAATTATAAACCCATATTTATAATTTCTATGTAACTGAAAGTTTAGGGACTAGATTGAAATTTCAAAAACTCTAGGGACCAAGTAGCAAGTTTCGAAAACCATGAGGATCTATTTGTAATTTTCAAAACTTCAAGGGCTTAAGTTTAATTTATAAAAGTGGAATGACCTATTTACAATAAACAATAAATTGATAAATTGAAATAGCCCCTTCAACTAAATATAAATTAATTCCTTCGTTAATACTAATTACAAATAAGTCCAATTTATATTGTAAATATAAAATTCAATCTATATTATATTCCAAATATAATATTAAATCCAAAATTTCCAAAATTTTGATTGATGGGGTCAAACCCTTTATTGGAAAACCGAATATATCAAATATATTCTTTAAAATTTCGAACAGGGTAGTTTATCAAATAAACTAAGTTGACAACATTGTCAACAAAAGCAATCCAGCTGGAATGTCATCTAGTCAGTTGACCAGAAGCCGGTCCATCGTGTAGTGTGACACATAGGGCCTCAATGTATTAAACTAGACAAGACAACTAGGCATCATGGAATTCTCAGACGATTCCATTTGCAATATTAATACATGAAGATGTTTGAGGGGAAACCTCCAAACTCCCTTTCGTTGTGAAGCCTGTTGCACCCAATGCGGCGATGGTAAGGTCCTTTCATCTAACTGACTCGACTGCATCAAGGATCGATGATGTGTATATCCTATTAATGCACTCATGGCGCCTCAGGGAGTTGTTTCGTTTAGTGGATATATCTCTGACTATCATAATTTATCCATGCGTTGGCGAAAGACTTTACCAACACAACTATGACGACTATGAGCATCGCTCTCCAATGCTACATATGAGAGATGAATCCTCTCCAAAGATCACTTACCATGCACACTTTGTATTATTGCCATGATCCCAGAAGGGCCATATCTACCGTGTATTTCAGGGTGCAAGCATTGGTTCCAACCAAAGGCCATGGCGCAACAAATGTGATGGTAAAGTCCTCAGAGTCCAAGGGCGAATGGCATCACTTCCACAACTTCGGTTCCCATAGACACCTCAGTGTATTGTATACATCGATGGAGACCCGGTGGGTACTTCCATTGTTCGGATAATCTCCTAGAGCAACTATGTGCAGTTATGGGAACATTATGGACTCCCTCCAACAATACATTCCATGGTCGTGGGAACACTTGCTCCAACAAGTATAACATCCACGCATACTAGTCTCGATTGCCTCATTCAGACCCCTACATCCTAGATGAGCTTTGACTAGGGAGAGTTTGGGATGAATGATAATTCACATAGTTCCCATTAATTATGTGATCAGTCATTCATCCACTGGGGACATGTTTGATATCGATACAGACCAACCAGATAAAGATATGACATGTTGTATGCCCGGTTTAATATAAATACATAAGTAAATATAAACGTGAATAGAAAACATATATTATATTACGTTGATTGTGATGTAGTATATATGTCCTTAAATGTGGTTGTCTCTAGGACATATTACTAACACTACCCACTAAGTCCACCACAAGTTGTTCATGACCTACAACACTGTGATCCTCTTAGTAGACATGATTAGTTCCACTATGTAAGCATGCCTGAACCCCCGATAGAGAATAGTACTAATTCATACGATTCATTCGCATGGTCCATTGATATAATCATTACTACCGTGACGTAGCCAAGCTTGTATAACCACTACAGATCCTTCACAGATGACTCGTAGATCGAATATAGGCAAAGGCTGCAAACCTTGTTTCGTCTACCTCTTATCAAAGAATACCACTGAGTTGAAACAGAGAAATCCGGCTTCCCGTTAAGGGAACTTGAGCTCAGGACTTAACGATAGTATGTCGAACCAGCTTAACAAGGGAGTCTATTTTTTTGTTGGTAGAGTTGTGCCCGTCAAGCGATAGTTCGCCTTAGTGCGTTGTAATAAATCCATTTCGGTTATCTGAATTAATATGAATCAAGTAATTACGAATTCCTTGCTTGCCTTGTTTACATTCTTCAGTGTTACAAGTACTTAAACAGTTATCTGTAAATCCGGACATACATCTTGGTAACCATAAGTCTGGTATACATGTGTGATTGTATACAGTAGGATAAGACTTTACATGGTAGTTGTATGTAGAATTGGTCAGCAATGATCATGTCTTTAGGATTGGGACAAGAGGATCTAAAGTTGCTTTGTTGGGATTCTATACTTCGGTGATGGCTAAAACCTATGAGGGGTTGGCTTATCCAGGCTGACTGATCGAGCGAGACCATATAGGAACAACTTCATATGGTTCGGGGAAAAATGTGGGACCTTGACACAACGAGAAGCGAATAACTCACTACAATTGCCGTTAAGTTTGGTTAGTTGAGTTAGTTCAAGCTAGTATCGTCACCGATGATCATGAAGTCACAGATCGTAACTGGTTATAACATGAACGAACTAATGCGCATAGTTATGGTAACCTTAAAGTCTACAGGGAGTGTTCATCACCGTGTGTCTCTAGTCCTGTTTTCTTAGCGTATCTAATTATGTGTAGGCGGGAACGTTTGTAACATAGTGGATTCCCTCACTCCGTAATTGGAGGACAAAAGATCGAATCCATTGTTAAGCTGGTTCGACAATGGTTGTTAAGTCCTGAGCTCAAGTTTCCTTGGCGGGAAACTGGATTTCTCTGTTTGAACTCAATGGTATTTTTGGATAAGAGGTAGATGAAACAAGGTTAACGTCCTTTGTCTATATTCGATCTACGAGTCATCTGTGAAGGATCTGTAGTGTTTATATAAGCTTGGCCACGTCGCGGTAGTAATGATTATATAAATGGACCATGCGAATGAATCGTGTGAATTAGTACTATTCTCATATCGGTATTTCAGACGTGATTATATAGTGGAACTAATGATGTCTACTAAGAGGATCATAGTGTTATAGGTCCTAAACGACTTGTGGTGGATTAGTGGGTAGCCCTTTGAGAGTAGGTCCGTCGTCCTATTCTTGCGGCTCTACAGACTGATACGAATAATATAAGACGACAACGACATATCTGTGTTTACTTTTATATGTGCTACAAAGATGAACTTGACATGTGTTACATGCAAATGAACAAATAATACTTTGATCTATACTTGGATAGCTCACATAATAACTTCTAGTTATTTATGCAAATTGCTTGAGGCGTCGTATATGCTTCTATAAGTCAATTGAAGTACAAGAGAAAAATTGTAATTTATCATAATTACATTTTGATACTTTGAATTATATTCGATTTGTTCACATAATGACAATTGGGTCATGTATGCAATTGCTTGATACATCAGATATGTTTATGTAAGCCAATTGAATGACAGGGGTAAAAGTGTAATTTACCAAATTACACTGGTGACACTTTGAACTATGTTTGATTAGTTCACAATGTGTATGTAATTGTGGGAAGCGTTTGGAAACGTTTCGGAGAACAATTAAAGTGTTGGGACCAAATTGCAAGTTTTCCGGTAATTGCAATTTCGGTGACTTAGATTATTGTTATTTACTTGGGAATAATAAGTATGAACTTAGATACATTTCATATGTGTTATGAAGTTGTTTGGTTCATACCTTGAATCAAAAGGGTTGCGGTGAAACATATCGGAAAAGTTCAAGGACCAGTTTGGAAATATGGAAAGTTTTTCATTACGAATTATTTTCCTTGATAATATTGTTCGATATATTATTTGGAACAACTTTTGTACAGGTACCTTGGTAAAATATGAATGGTTTATTTTATAAATCACTGTACCTGTTTTACGCAGCTTCACATAAGTTCCGGGACTGTTTTGCAGTTTTCACTTTTTGCTGAATAGTGCTGCACGAAAATTGTTATTAAAATAATAATTTTTGGATGTTATGAAATTGTAACTAATGAGAAACAAACTCTTAATAGGTTTCTAGTTGAGATAACAATTTACTGATTGGATCAGAAAAGCATATTCTTTCGGATATCATTTTCCTGATAAAATCAAATAAAATCAAAACTTATTCCTCTAGAAAATATACAGCTGATCGATCATCTATGTGGGCCCCCTAGTCGATTTCTATTGTTATAAATAGAGAGCAATAGACTTCGTTTTTCAGTTGCTAGCTACTCTTGATTTTTGAAGTCTCTTCTCTCATCATAACACTTATAAAATAAAACCCTACCTCATAACAGCCATAGTCAAAATTCTCAAGATCTCCATAGCTTTGAGATTTGTTCTTCGTTGTTCAATCTTTAGTTGTCTTGAGTCCTCTCTCACTATTCCTTATCTGGAGCAAGTAAGAACAAGATCGTGGTATCGATTCAACAAAATAATAAATCTTACTCCCTCCTTGCTGTCGGCCGACACCATCATCATCCTTGGTGTTTCAAATTTTGTTCGTGAGATTGTAGAAGGATTCAAGAAGTGATTTTCTAATTTCATGTGTTGTTGATTTACTGTTTGGAAGCTTGTAGTACACAGACGAACAGCTAGCAATTTGCACTACATTATTGGGTACATATTCTTGATCTTAGAATATGTGAACTAGGATCTTAATGTGTCTGCATTTATTGTTTGGTATATATGTGATTGTTATTCCGTTGCATGACTTATGAATTCATATTATATGGATTTATGGTGATTCATAAGTTTATGATAATTATATGAACATGGAGTTTTGCTATTCTAGATGAATTGAAAACTTGCTAGTTAGTCATTATGGTATCATGTAAGAGAGGGTTGTAATTTATTTATAGGGGCTATTACATTTGGTACCCCTGCTATTTTCCGTTATTACAAATTAACCCACCTATATTTTTATTACGTAAACTTCCCTTGCTAGCTATAGAAACCTAATTACAGATTAACCCACGACTTTGGCTTTCGGCGCTCTAAGCCTTGGAAATGACATTTTCTCCCCTACCGGAATTTCTGATTTTTAAATCATCCAAACAACATGAAGTTTCATTTATTACACATTTGCCCAAAATGTTTTAATTTTTACAATATTGACACACAATATTTAGAAATTAGCCCACATAATTTAAGTATAATTCAAAATAGTTTATAAAATTATTTTAAAACAAACCCTACAAAAATTAAATTTCAAAATCAGTCCTAAAGTATTCCTTCCTTTTTAATCTAGCCCCCAAATTTTTTGAAAAACCTCAAACAAGTCCATGTAACAATGGAGGATTTCCAAAACTCGAAGAATCAATCCCACATCTAATCTAAGGTTCAAAACTATGTTCCGAACATCATTCTCCAATCATCCACAAATTAAAACATCAATGAATCCGTTCAAAAGGGATGAAGCAATTTTATTTTTTTTTTTTTTTTTGGATTCGGTCATGATCGCCCTTGAGCATTTGTTGCTCAATTCGATCCGTTCAACATCCTATGTTGTTCTCCATGTTTCCACGAATCTATGGCACCCATATTTGATTTAGTTTGAATGAAGAACACAAAGTTTGGAAGAAACCCATCAATGGAGCTTGATTCAAGCTCCATGAACCCTAAATCAAACTTCATCAACGAATCTCTAAACTCGAATTTGATGGGTCCAATATAAATAGGGATAAAAGTGGAGAAGATTGATATATAGAACCCCTTGGAAGATGAATAAACGTGAAAGATCTCAAAGCTCCTTCATCCTCATCAATGGCGGATGAATAGTACCCGCAGGTACTATTCATCATCTTCCTCAAAAAATTTCCTCAAATCAGAAAAATAAAAGAGCTTAAGGGAAAAAAAAAGAAAAAAAAAATAAAGGGGGTTAATGGCATGTTTGGTTGTACAGTTTTGAAGAGAGAGAGTTTGCCGGAGTCAACACCGGGCGGTCACCTGGGTTAAAATGTAATTTTTCGAGATAGTTGGACTAGGATAAAAAGTGAGTGTTTAGTGGGGGTACCAAATGTAATTATGTCTTATTTATATTTATAATCCCTTTTTATATATGTTATGGATAGTTAATGGTTAATAATCATAAATCTTGGTAACTCGTATGGCGATATTTGATGGTTAAGATCTTCTTATAACGATGATCTAGTGCGAAAATTTAAAAACGTTTCCACACACCGATCCGTATGGCCAACACTTTTGTCCTCCAATTACGGAGTTAGTGAATCTTGTATGTCACAAACATCCCGTCTACACATAATCAAATAAGCTAAGAAAACAGGACTGGAGACACACGGTGATGACCACTCCCCTTACACTTATAGGTTACCATAATTATGCGCATTAGTTTGTTCATGTGATAACCAGTTACGATCTGTCACTTCATGATCATCGGCGACGATACTAACTTGAACTAACTCAACTAACCAAACTTAACGACAATTGTAGTGACTTATTCGCTTCTCATCATGTCCAGGTCTCATATGATTCCCCGAACCATATGAAGTGGTTCCTACATGATCTTGCTCGATCAGTCAGCCTGGATAATCCAACCCCACATAGGTGATACCATCACCGAGGTATAGAATCCCAACAAAGCAACTTTAGCTCCTCATGTCCCAATCCTAAAGACATGATCGTTGCTGACCAATTCTACATACAACTACCATGTAAAGTCTTATCCTATCGTATCCAATCACACATATATACCAGACTTATGGTTACCAAGATGCATGTCCGAATTTACAAATAATTGTTTAAGTACTTGTAACAATGAAGAATGTAAACAAGCCAAGCAAGGAATTCGTAATTACTTAATTCGTATTAATTCAGATAACCAAAACGATTTTATTAAAATTCATTAAGGCGAACTATTGCTCGACGGGCACAACTCTACCAACATGCACATCATTCGTGAAATTTAAAGTCTACACGAGTTCCATGTTAGAAGAGCATCAAAATGACACCAAGATCGCATGAAATAATTGGTGGAGAATCGTCCAAGTTCCACAAATGCTCCGTCAATGGTGAATTCGAGAACTGGAGAGGGAAGAAGAGAAAATGGGGAAGAAGAAGATGGTCTCGTCTATGTATAAGAGGTTCAGCGACGAAATATATCCGTCGCTAAATAGCGACGAATCTGTACCACATAGCGACAGTTTACTTATCTGTCTCTATATTTATATTATTTAATTTTCTTTCTTTATTTTTAAACTGGGATGGTCAACAAACAAAGCTAGGGAATCGCCTCCCATCACTAAATAGAGACGGATTCATACACAGTCGCTATAGTTCGTCGCCATGTGGTAGCAATTCATTGCTATTTGGCGAGGAAATAATTCATCGCTAAAACCCTCTTTGTTCCAGGGAATTCTTGAAATGATATACGAATTATACACTCTTTACAATAATCACCACATTCGACATTCTTTTTCACATCAGTAGTTACATGCATAGAATCCAAAAGTTTAATAAGAAAAATGTTCTTTGATTGGGAAAACTTCATAGAAATAAAGGAATAGGAAGCACCAAAATCAAAATAACAGGTGTGCATCTACAAATTTAATTGGAGGGGTATTTGTAACGACGTCATCTCTAGCATTAGCATCCCCTTTGAGTAATAGCAAAAACCCTTCCATTTATAATATAGGAATGTTAAGTTCCGTCCAAATTTTACTAGGTACGGTCCAACTTTTTGCACTTTTTTGTCATATTGCAAAAAATCCTTAAATTTGAAAAATATGAAATTGACCCAATTCTTTTTTATTAACATGGAAAAAAAACAAAACATTGTGAATACACTCAACATTGAATACACTTTATCTAACACATTAAATACACTTCAACTAACACATTGAATACAATTAAACTAACACTACTAAAAGACACTTCAACAAACAATTGGTTCAAAAGAGAAAAGATGCCTCCTAAGAAAGACAACCCTACGGAGCCGCCATGCCCCCGTGGCCGTCTGCCTAGAAAGGATACACAGGTGGTGGTGCCGGCCGGTGGGGATGGGATATCGCAGCCACATGAGGCAGAACAGATGGAAATGGTGCAGATTAATCGAGCGGAAAAAGTTTTGGAGCCGGTGTTGGAGAACCCGCCAACTCTGGACTAGAATACAACGTTGGATGATATTGTTCAGGAGGTTATTAATGTTGAAGGGAACCCTATTTCGGATGCAGGGGATAATTCTCAGAGTCACCAAACGCAAAAACCTTGGGTGGATGCGTTAACTGGGAATCGTCTACTGGACAGAGGTTTGGCGATTAGATACATTCCACCTACTATAGAACACGAGAGGGTTGTGGTAATGATTGAGGATGAGGATATAGAATCAGAACTAAAATTTTGGGAGAATGCTTTGATTATGTATGTTGCTGATGACTACCTCACCATGAATGCTGTGAAAACTTTTATGGAGAAAGTCTGGAATTTTGTGGGATTGCCTTCGTTATTCTATAATGATGAGGGTTATTTTCTCATTCGGTTTCACACCAAAACGGACAAAGATATGGTGTTGAGGAAGGGGCCTTATACAATTTTTGATAGACCGATGTTTCTGCGTCCCTGGGAGAGGAATTTTCATCTTACCGAGAATCTATTATAGTCGATGCCTATGTGGGTAACATTCCCTCAACTGCCAAATTATCTATGGGGGGAAGAGAGTCTTAGCAAGATTGCTAGTACCATTGGTAAATCCCTACTCACTGATGAATGTACGGCGCATAAATTGCGAGTCTCATATGCGCGTATGTTTATTGAAGTTGATATCACGCAACCGGTGCCAGAGAGTATACTTATACGGGATAGGCAGGGTAATGAAATTGAACAACATATCCAATATGAATGGAAGCCAAGTTTTTTCCAGAAGTGCCAAAAAACAGGGCATGATTGTGCTCGAAAGCCTAATACTGTGTGTCCTAAGACTACTGCCAAACAAGGTGGAAAGAAGTGGGTGACTACGGGGAAGCACGTGAATGACAATACGGTAGGGAATGGGAAGTCGATGCCGAAGGATAAACAAACCGTTCCTGATGCTTCTACATCTCAGTCACTTATGGTGGGCGCTAGCTCTGATACACAGGGGGGACAGATCCTGCAGTCAGATGTAGTAGTTCATACGCAGCCTGCTACAGGTTCTGGCATAGCGGTGGTTCAGCAGGGCCCTTTGGCGTCTGTGCCTAGTTCTATACAGCCACGGCCTGGCCCTGTAGATGGAGGCACGGTCGTGCAGCCACAACCCCAGTTTGTAGAAAAAGGGTGGACGGAGGTCAGGAGACGGTCCAGTAGATCTCCTAGCAAAAGTCCCCCTCGTTAAATTGCTAAAGTATCTACTGTGAAGGATAAGAATGTGAATGGTTTTGCCTTACTAAGTTATGGAGATGGACTTAGTAAGGAACAATCCCATTCCCCATGATTGTCTGGAATGTGAGGGGGCTCAACAAGGCGGCAAAAAATAAGGAGATTGGCTCCCGTCTCAGTGATATAATATTTCTACAGCCGGCCTTTTGGAAACGCGAGTTAAACAACAGAATGCTATCAAGGTTAGGAGAAATCTTGGCCAGCGGTGGTATTTTTTGGATAATTATAGCTATCATGATAACGGGCGTATCTGGATTCTCTGGGACCGTGGCAAAGTGCGAGTGCAAGAAATCCGCTCCTCTGATCAGTTCATCCATTGCCATATGTGGGATTCCAATGGCCTGGACAAAGGTATGATTACTTTTATCTATGCACATAATCAGCTAGAGAATCGAAGAGTGTTATGGCATGACTTGCATGATTTAGCTCAATCGGTTACTGGACCCTGGATGTGTATTGGGGATTTTAATAATGTGTTGGGGTGTAATGATCGCGAAGGTGGTAATATGGTGCATGTGCATGAATATATAGATCTCACAAATATGATAGATACCGTGGGGCTTTCTGCGGTTGACATGCATGGTGGCCCTTTCACGTGGTCTAATGGCACAGTTTACTCGAGAATTGATCATGCTATTGCGAATACTCAATGGTTTCATGCTAATTCTGTGATTAATATTCTTAATCCTGGGTTGTCCGACCATTCACCGTTGCGCATTAATCGGCTACTGGTTAATATACCCACACTTAGCTGCTTTCGGTTCATAAATTGCCTTGCTGACTTACCTGACTTTCACCGCACAACACAAGTAGGATGGAGTCGACAAGGAAGGGGTTCTGTACAGATGCAAGTTTGGAAGAAACTTCGCTCCGTTCAAATTGCTCTTCGTGGTATGACACGTAGAACTATTAATTTACCACCTAAAATCGCACAGGAACGTGCACAATTGGATTCGTCCCAAGCTCTTCTGCGGCTAGACAAGCATAATGTTGATCGGTTGGCTCAGGTGAAGAGAGATGTTCTTGAGCTTGAAAAATGGTTAAATATTGAGGAGAAAGTGATGCAACGGAAATAAAAAATTGATTGGCTCAAGCTGGGTGATGAAAATACGGCTTATTTTCACGCATCAGTTAGAGACAAAAACTGATCTGCGGGGATCCATAATCTGCTGACATCTGATGGTCGAGAAGATTATACACATGCCGAATTGGAAGAGGAAATTCTGAATTTCTATGAAAAGATGGTTGGTACTGCGGCTCTCAGTATGGAAGCGGTGAATATTGAATTTCTTAGGGCTGGGCCGCAACTCACTCGGCAAAGTAGGGAAGATCTGGTTGCTGATATCACTGAAAAAGAAATCGTAGATGCTCTAAATGGCATTGGTGACTGTAAAGCTCCTGGGGTGGATGGTTTTACTGCAAAAGTTTTCAAAGCAACCTGGAGCTATATAAAGAATGATGTGGTGGTTGTGATATATGAATTCTTTCAACATGGCATGCTCTATCCGGCTTGGAATTGTACTTTAGTTACTCTAATTCCAAAAACAGCAAGCGCGAACACTATGAAGGCGATGAGACCAATTTCTTGCTGCACAACCCTCTATAAGATCGTCTATAAGATTATCACTAATCGCTTGGGGAAGTTCATTAATGAGGTAGTGGATGATAGCCAATCTTCTTTCCTACCGGGAAAGAATATTCAAGACGACATCTTATGGCACAAGAGTTGGTAAAGGGCTACAATCGTAGAGGCATCTCACCACGGTGCATGGTGCAGATGGACATTCAAAAAGCTTATGATACTGTAGAATGGTGCGCCCTTAAAGGGATAATGAAGGAGTTGGGATTCCCTACCAGATTTGTCAAGTGGGTGATGCTTTGTGTCACCACTGTATCATACCGATACTCCATCAACGGAACTCCTTCTCGGCTCCTCAAAGCTAGAAGAGGATTACGACAAGGTGACCCAATGTCGCCTCTACTATTTGTCTTGGTTATGGAATACCTTCACCGATGTCTCCAACAACTTGCATACAAGCCTGATTTCAACTTCCATCCTAAGTGTGAGAGGCTGAAAATTATCAACCTGTGCTTTGCTGATGACTTAATGGTGTTTATGAGAGGTGATACTATTTCTGTTGATCTTTTCATGCATCAATTTGAGCTATTTTCTAGATCTACTGGTCTGGTGGTCAATAATGACAAGTGCAAGGTTTACTTTAGTGGGGTGTGTGTAACCGATCGACCAATACCCCTAACCGTACTGGCTTCTCGTGTGGATCTTTCCCGCTGCGCTACTTGGGGGTGCCGCTAACCTCTAGGAAACTCACTATAACTATGTGCCAACCTCTGCTGGATAAGATATTAAGTCGAATCAGACACTGAACGTCCAAGCTCCTCAGCTATGCAGGACGACTTCAGTTAATTAATAGTGTTTTATTCTCCATCACCAACTACTGGCTGCAGGTATTTCCACTACCTAAGCAGGTGTTACATCACATTGAAAGTATTTGTAGGATATACCTTTGGAGTGGAAAGGAAAATCAATCAAGGAAAGCGCTGGTAGCCTGGGAGCAAGTGTGTTCACCTCGAAAGTGTGGTGGCCTGAATGTGATAGCCCTCAAGGAATGGAACCAAGCACTTATGGCAAAGTTGCTTTGGAATATACAAAACAAAACAGATAAATTATGGATCCGTTGGGTTTATAGCTATTACATCAAGGATTCCTCGGTTGAGACCTATATGCCATCGGGAGGCTGCTCTTGGATTATAAAAAATATCTTCAAATGTCGCGACTTGGTGAATGGCCTAACGGCGTGGGAGGATTGTATAGCTAAGGGTAGATATGTGGTGAAGATGATTTATGAAGAACTCCGGGGAACTAACACTCCGATCTTTTGGAAGGCCCTGGTACTTGGTAATATGGCTCGACCCCGTGCCACGTTTGTGATGTGGCTGGCCTTTAGGAAACGCTTGGCCACTAAGGACAGATTGAACCGCTTTGGGATGCAAACCGATGGGTGTTGTGTGTTTTGTGGAGAACCGTAGGCAATCGAGCATATATTTTTCCAGTGTGCGCACACTCTGGGGATTCTACGTAGAGTACTGGATTGGCTGCACTTGCCGATCCAATGGAATAGCTGGGATGAGGGACTACAGGATCTGTGCAGGCGAGTAAAAGGCAGAACCTGGAAGCCCAAAGTACTAAAAGGGCTTGTGGCGGAATGGTTCTACGGCATTTGGCAAGCAAGGAACGGAAAGATTTTCCAACAACGGGACATGAACACTGCTAACATATATAATTCCATCATACAGCAGGTGGTGCGGCGGAGCACAAACTTCTCGGAGCTGCAGCAACATCTTCATGAACTTATTTTTGATTGATAAGTAGGATGCTTTGTGTTTATTTGCTTTGGTTTTTACTTGGTGACTTGGTTGTCCAGGACGATTTGTCGGCCTTTGTTTTGTAACGCTTTTGGAAGTAATGAAATTGTTCACAGTTCAAAAAAAAAAAAAAAATTCTTCACTTCCCAAGACTAGAAATACAGTTCAACATGTGGTTCGATGATGATCACTACAACCACGAACACTTGCAATATAATAAATTTACTTTCTTTTATTTTAAAATTTCGATGCTTAATTATTTTAATTCATATCAAAATTACAATAATTTATCTGAAAATTAAAAACAAAAAAAGAAGGGAATTTGGCGCGAATTTGAATGTGGCTCTCAGATCTGGGTGTCAAAATCATGAACTGGCGCCAGTTCATGGTTCTTCTGGCCCTCAGATCTGAGCGCCAGAATTTCCAGGTTCTTTTTTTTGTTTTGTTTTTTGTGTTTGATTTTTTTAACTTATTATTATTATTCTGACATAAATTCCTAACTTTATTGAAATGTTTTGATTTTGTAGCGTAATCCTTACATTGATCCAGATAGATATCCTACTCATTCTGATGATGTAGAAGATCCTCCTCGAGAATGTGAGCCAAAATATTATATTCCATATCCAGAATATGATGATGGTGGTGTGTTTGAGACTAGTTGTGATGGTTATGGTGGTGATGATGACATTGAGTATGAAGATAAGAACCACTTATTTCGTGACATGGGTTCATTTACAAGTAAAGAATATGCAATAGATGCAATTAGACAAATTCTATTATGGGAATCTCGATCTGCACAAAATCTATGTGCCAGATCGGGAATCTGGCGCACAACCATGTGCGTCAGAATCGTGGCGCTGACGGCCCCCTCCCCAATACTTTCCAGTACCCTTTAATATAACCCTTTCACAAAATTAACACAATTTGATACTATTCTAATAATATTAGAAAGATTAAATTGGAATGCTAGATTGATAGGAATCTAATTGTTAGGAATTGAAATTATAAATGAATTAATTGTACTACCTTGATTTGTTAATAGTTCTTTGATTTGTTCTTGTAATTTATTAATTGTTGATGAGTGATGAAGCAATTTGATGATGATTGTTGATGAGTGCTGAAGCAATTTGATGATGATTATGTGATGAAGAGGCAAAGAAAAAGGAATAGGTTTTTAGAAGAATGAAGAAGGAATGTTTGTGAAGGATCGTGAGTTTAGAAGAAGTATATCGTCTGTCTGTGTGTGATATGTGTCTGTTGACTGTGAAGTTTACTATGTGTGTGTGACCGTGTGTGTGTTTAATGGAATGGGTTGGGTTGTTGATCGATTGCATTAAATTTTATTTATTTTTTAAACCTTCGATGTATTAAGTTACCATCAATATTAACCATGTAATACTTAAATTTAGACATATATATTAACAATATTAAGTTTTTGAGAAAAGGTTTTAATTTTTCAAAAATTACTGAAGCTTTGGGCAAGGTTTAGTTTATTAAAGTTATGCTATTATTGCAATATGCCATAAATGTGGATTGTACCTAGTAAAATATGGACGAAAAATAACATGTCCCATATATAATATCTATAAGACACATATATCACGCAAATCTATACCCAATCCACAAACCTTCTTTGAAAATTCATTCAATCAATATTCCTTCCCAGGCATCCTAATCCACCGTGTCGTATGCCTTCACATGAAAGATACCCCTTTCCTTGTGTATCCTCTTACCAACACATGAGCATTGAGTATATTATCTGAATTACTTTTTCAGGTATAAAGGCAGATTTGCTATCACCAACAACTGTATCAATCCCCTTGCTCAACTTAGCGCATACGACAATGAAATCTAAAGAGATTATCGTTCTACATATATGAAATCTAAAGAGATATTGTTTAATTTCCATCAACAAATTTATGCTGAAGCAATAGGGGATTTCTCTTTTGCCATCTGTTCAAACAAGCTTCCATCATAAACAGCTCTAACGGTCTCTTTTTGCAACAAACCTTTCTCATCTTTGCCTAATATATATAAGAGTTCCCACTCTAAAATCCCAGCTATCCTGCAAATATTTAATACATAAATGTTATAAATTTCTACAATATGCTGAGTTAAATTCATTAAAAAACTAAAACTAATCCTAAAAGGTTGTAACATATAAATTGTACGTACCATCCTGTATAGTCCTTAGGCACCCTGTTTGATTTCATGAATGCATTTAACTCATTTGATGTCAAGGCATTTGGAGTTGTATTCGCATGCTTTTGAAAGATCTTCTCGAACTCCGATTCCACAAACCTTCAAATTTCAATTTTATACATATAAGAAGAAATAGGATGATAATAACTAGATTTATGAGTAAATATGAACCCATTAATGGGCATGGGTGATATTAGGGGGGGATGAGCTTTGGTTAAGAGTCATTGATTCCAAATATGGAGATTGGAGGAAAAATGTTGATCGTGTGCTAGGAGGCAAGAAAGCGTCTAATGGTTGGTCGGATTGGTTGAGAAATATCATTTTATCAGTGGGTGTGAGTGATCAGTTTCGACAAGGGTGTAGGAAGGAGATAGATGATGGGAAAGGAACTTTATTTTGGGAGGATAGTGGGGGGTGGGGGGAGAAGTCTTTGAGAGAGTTGTTCTCAAGACTTTTTTCTTAGGAAAATAAGAAAGATTGTACGGTATAGGAAAGACTGAAATGTGTTAGAGGGAGAGGCCAGTCTTGTGGTGATTGGGGATGAGAGTTTTTCCAATGGGAAAGGGAGGAAACAAGAGATCTTTCAATTGTGGGTGGAAGGAATCTCGTTACGAGAGGGTTCAAACGATCGTTGGTGTTGGGGAAAAGGGAACGGCGGTGACTAGTTCACTAAGGAGGCTTACCGGTTACTCAATGACCATGTGGGATTCTTTAGGTAGCAAATTGGGCAAATGAGATTTAGTCGAAATTCACGCCCTTAAAGGTCAATGCATTTATTTGGAAAGCTCTCCAAAATAGAATACCAACAAAAGTGAACTTGAGAAAGAGAGGGGTGTTCGTAAGTGAAACATAGTTCTTTTGTAAGTGGTGTGGAAAAAAAGAAGAGAATACATGACATATTTTAAGGGGTTGTGAGTTTTCCAAGAAGGTGTGGGATATTGTCATGGATTGGATTCAAGTAGTGAATTAAGGCACAACCTTAAGTGCTCGCCTTGAGACCCATGTGAGAAATGCTTATAGGGGAAGAAAGGGCGCTTGTCAATTGTTTTGGCATGGAGTTCTTTGGAATTTATGGTTGGCGAGGAATTCCTTCTTGTATAAGGATGAGGTTGCATCGCCTTGGCAAGTAGAGGAAAAGATAAAATTGATGTGTTGGAATTGGCTCGGGGAGGGGGAGGGGGAGAATTGAGTGATTTTAGCTATCTGATCTCGTGGTTTTTGGAATCAATGTTTGAATCTTGGAAGGTGGAGTGTTTGAGTGGGAGGTTAGGTGTTTTTAGACAGTATAACCTAGAATAGATGTATTGGTGTGCGAGCATTTTTTATACTCCTTTTTTATCTAATAAATTTTTTGCCATTTAAAAAAAACGAAAATTGAAACCATTAATGACGAAAAGCTTAGATATAATGAATGGACGAATATACCCTCCATTTGTGTCATAAACACTAGAGTCACTAGTATGCTGGCCATGCAGATGTTTTTCACCACAATTGGGAATCGGGGAGGGAGAGAATTGTGAGATTTTATCTATGTGATCTCGTGGTTTTTGGAATCAATGTTTGAATATTGGAAGGTGGAGTGCTTGAGTGGGAGGTTAGGGGTTTTTAGACAGTTTAGCCTAGAATGGATGTATTGGTGTGCGATCATTTTTTAGGGTCCTTTTTTATCTAATAATTTTTTTTTCCGTTTAAAACAAAAAAGAAAATTGAAACCATTAATGAAGAAAAGCTTAGATATAATGAATGGACGTATATACCCTCCATTTGTGTCATAAACACCAGAGTCACTAGTATGCTTGGCCATGCGGATGTTTTTCACCATAATTGGGAATGTGGGATCAAAGGGTTCACCCTACAGTCCACACACAAAATGACAATTGTCATTATTAAATCCTGTAACCAATTCTACAATCAAATATATCAAAATCTAAATTCATGATCATTTTTTATGTGCCTTTAGTTCTATACATTACCTAGATCGATCTGGTATCATCGTAGAAATCCATGTTTATACGTATGAGTCATTACGTATACTATGATTATAAACAACGTATTGGTCTAATTATTTGACCAATATGAAAAAGAAATGAAAATTTTCTATCAATGCGGGAAGGAAGCTGGTTTAATTTGGTAATGCACACATTGCGATAATCTTATTTTCAGGGGTAGACCTAGGGGCCGGCGGGGACGTGAGGACGTCCGCCTCCCTCCCAAAATTTTGAGAAAAATATTTATATGTAGTATTATGATTTTTGAAGTTTTTTATAGGTAAAATTTATAATTTTAAAAAGAATTCATACATATATACTCCCCCACCTTAAATCCTAAGTTCGTCCCTGCTTATTATTAAGAAAAACGGTAACACTATATACTACAACAAATTAAAAAATCACGTGGAATTTTTTCCATTTCATTTTTTTATTTTTTTTGAAACGACAAATATTACAAGTACTCCTACCCCTACTTCTATAGACATATCCTACACCACCTTATACCTCCATACCTAAACGGCTAACCCCATTAGCTCTCCTCCAAGGATCAGACCTTGCACCTCTACCTTTACCGCTCCAGTTCCCTTCTACTGCACCACCTCATAGTGATTACTAGAAGGTGATTACTGATTACTACTTCCAAAACAAAGAGTAAATAAAACGAAAAGAAGAAAATAAAGAAAAGCGTAGAGCAAGGGAAATTACAGGTCGTGTCTTGCTACTGAAACCTAGGTGGATTGTAACACCTGCAGCAGTAGATATTGTTATCCCAAAACCAACTGTCCGAAAACCTACACAAAAATATTATGGAGTCTATGTTATTTTGGTAAAGAGTATTAACTTCAATTTATATTAGATTTGCTTAATTCCTCACTCTAATTCAAATCATTTCAGTTCAAGATCATTTTAATTTTGTACTATTCAAACAAATATATATATACAACATATATATGTAGCTTCATTCACATAAGTCGATTTACCCGTTCGCAACCTAAAGGCATCTGCGGTGGTTCCTTCTGAAAATCATGGTCTCTTAGTCTTAAAATTTCACCATTCTAATTAATTACACGCGTATAATGAAAACATGATATTAATATATTCTGGAAAAAGAAAAAAGATCTATAGGATACTTCTACATTTGAATGTTTCAGAGGGATAAATTATGCCATCGTTGTTAAGATCGAAGAACATAACATGCTTCTGAAGAACACTCACTGCTTCGTTTTGCTTACCTGCACGCATGCATAAATCAAACTAGATAAATATATATATCAAGATGTACAAATGATGAAAATTACTAATGAAATTAACTTGATGAAAAGGATTAATGAAGAATATGGATTTGCCTTGTAAAAGATTTGTGATGGTTAATGAAGAATCGAATTCTCTTGGATTTGCGTTTAGCTTTGAGACAATGAAGAGGCTGAAAACAACAAACAAAGAAGACCAAATTTGTGCTTGAAAATTCATGATTTAATTTGAGTTGTGATTTGCTTGATTTACATGTGTGTATTTATATAGAAAAAATTAATTGGAAATTGGTATTAGCATTACTTTTTAAAAAGGAAATATCATTAGTTACGTGTATATCTTGTTCATTTTAAGAAGAAGAAAATGGTGGATTGGGTAAATATTAGAGAGGCTGCCTAACATGTTACACATTCTATTTTAGCTTTTTCATATACTCTCTGTTCATTTCATCTAAATTCAATTCAATTTCATTAAATTTCAGTTTAGTACATATATAAGTTAATTTCAGTAAACTCCATTAAATTCATTTCATATCAAACTAACTTATTTGGCTAGTGATATAGTCAGAGCCTAATGTCAGAGCAATTACATTTTATAAACAATAATCATTTCTAACAGTGCACAAATTTTAATGAACCATTTGAGCTTCCTCATAGACATATATGAACAAAACAATATGTCCCACGTGAATTTAACCTCTTTATTAAAGAGAAGGTAGGTATATGTAGACCCGGTAAACGGGCTGATTGGATTGGATTCGAATTGGATTTTTTTGATCGGATGATTTCGGGTGAGTGAATTTGTTTCGTGTGATTTCGGATCGGGTTGGGTAGGATTCGGATGTGTTCGGATTTCTGGTTGTTATCGGATTCTGGTGTTATTCGGATTACAAATTTCAAAACATTTGGGTTCGGGTCAATTTCGGATCGGGCCAGATCGGATTCAGTGTCGATTGAATATTTAAACACAAAATTATTTTTATAATGAAAAAATTATGAAATATTACAACTTCAAAATCTTAATTATAAGTTAGTTATATATACTCCTCTGTCCCGCTCATTTTTTTTACGTATTCCTTTTTGGGTCGTTCCAATCAATTCTTTACGTTTCCGTTTTTTGGAAGCTCCCCCACATATCATTTATATTACTTTAATTAATCATTTTCCCCACCTTCACACTTTACTTTAATCCTTTTCTCCACCATATGCCATTTATATATTGGCCCACATTCCATTCTATATTAATAAATCACTATCAAATAAAACCACTCATTAAAAGCCGTGCAAAAAACAACGTAGGCTTCTCATCGGGACGGAAGGAGTAAAATATATTTCAAATGAAAATAATTATGTATTCCCTTTAAATGTAATTCGTATCATTTCGGATTGAAAAAGTTTGTGTGACATTGAATTCGGGGGGCGTATTTCGGATCGGGTCGGGTTTCAGATTGTTTTGACGTACCCGGTCTAGATATATGTAGAGAAGTCAGTAGACCGCAAGTACATGCAAATATTCAATAATTAAAGTATTTTAGTATGAATTACGAGAATTTTGATTTGAAAATGCAATTTGACAAGAAGATAAATTTGGTCTCTGAGATTCACCGTGCGGAGTCGGGTTTCATTGTTTCAAGAGCACACGTCATTATAGCTACAGAAGAGTAGAAATGCATTTGACACGACACTGACACAGGGGTGATGCATGCATCCTTGGAGAAGTAGCGTTAAGCCGTTAACTATCAAAAGAGCCCTTCGAATTTTCTTCTATCGCTTGTGATGTTTAGCTTTACTTAAAATGACATTGCTTCTGTCATTTTTTATTATTACTCTATCAACCTTTCCTTTTATTTTAGATCCTTATTATTATTAGACGGTACACGTTTTGCATTTTATGCATAAGAGGATATTATAGTTACTTACCCCATATTGGTAGGTAGAACTTAGAAGCAAGTTTTAATTACATGATTATCATATCATGAATAATTGTTATTTGTATGAAGCAAGCGAAAACGTAAATAATACAGAAACAGTTTGGAGGTAAAGAGACATTCACACGCACAAGGACTTAGTGTAGGCTATGTTATGACCCGAATGACGTAATAAATACGTACATAAAAATTATATAGTGTTTTAATTAAAATAATCCTTCATTTTTTTAATAAGTCCTAAATGGTAAAAATACACAATTTAATGAATAATGTTAAAGAATTTATTTGTATTGGGTATTTAATTGTAAGTGGGTATGGTGCATCTAACAAGATTCATTGGGGGCTAGGCAAAAGTTGTGTGGAAGTAAGCAGGATGGAGCTATGGGGTTTAGGGACCTTAAGAATTTTAATGTGGTCCTTTTTGGAAAACAGATTTGGTGTATGATTCATTTTCCAGATTCGCTTTTAAGTAGAATTATGAAAGCTAAATTGTAACGGTACCGATTTTAAAATAATTTTTTTTCTCAGAAACTAAAGAAATTTTAGAATCTGAAAGCAACGGTAGTCAATAAATGCAGAATAACAAACTTGGCGCCACAACGCTTACAAAATCAAAAGAGTAACGGTTCAACAGTAACGAAAATAATTCAAAATAACCAACCTAACGGACGGTGAAGAATTTAAATAGTTTTTCTTCTTATTTCGAAAGAACAATGTAACACCCAATCCCAACTCTTAGTCGCTGGACGCCTAGTCTTGTTTGCCTTCAAAAGAATCTACAAGGAAGGTATTTTGAAAACAGAAAGAGTGTGAGATAAAGGATCTCAGTGAGTTTCGAATTTTTAACAGACAAAAAGATTAACAGTTTTTCAAAGAAAGCGTAACACATACGACAACAGAACAGAGAAGACAGACAAATAACAGAACAGAGGAGATTTCGTTGGTGCAGCCCGCCTTATTGCTCCTACTCCCAGATTGCCCTGGTAACTCCCTCCAGAGATGGCCTTCTCTAGACAGACAGAGCCACGTGTACTTTGGGGAAACAGATCCTACGACCCTAATAGACCTCAGTGTTGGTCCCTTTAGACAACAAGTAGAGACTAGAGGGGGGGGGGGGTGAATAGTCTCTAAAACGTTTTTCGTCGTCTAAAACTTTCTCAGCAAGATGCTTTTACTTTACAGTAAAGAGCTTATGCTGATACTTAATACAAATTTCTCAGCAAGGTACTTAATACTTGTTCAGTAGTAAGCTTTGCTAATACTTAAATAATCAGAGAACGTAAGTCTTTTGAAGTTAAGTGCTTTTGTTAAAACAACAACTCAGCATGTTCAGCAAAACAAATATAAACCAAGTCTGCTGAGTGAAAGCTTTTTGAGAGAATTTGCAGTAACTAAAATAAAGTTTTGCTGAAATGTAAATGCAGTAAGTAAATCACACAAACACTTCATAGTGGTATCTGAGGGTGGCATAATCCCTCAACTAGTCCACTTTGTCCTTACTAGGACTGAATTCACTAAGATAGATAGATGATGAGGTTCCTTACAACACCTAATCTACTAGAATTCCAGAAACAAAAGCGCCCTTGCTTTGTTTCAAACCTATCCAGAGAACTAAAACCTTGTTCTCCACCAAACTTGGGACACTTATCATCAAATCCTTGCTTGATTAGTTCCCCCTGAATTCAATGCCTGTAAAAGGGTGTTTTATCAGTTAGAGAGGTTTTGGGTGAAGATCACAATGAGATTAACTTTTCAGCTAATACCACGTAATCTTAAGAAACTCAACTGAATAACTTTTCAGTTATAAGTATATTGTTTCTGGGTGTCATGACTATTTCTTTTTCAGAAGAAAGAACTCTTAACCAATTTATTAGCCAGAGTTCTACTTCTTTACAAGTATCTTTTGTTTCAACTTTAAGTCTTGGGTCGGATCTTTAAACAGTAGTGAGCTTAAGAAAGATGTGAGTTTGAAAGCACAAGTGAGTGTAAGATCACGTTGTTGACACACTTTCTTTCACTGCCTAAGCGTCTCTATTTATAGTGATTTCTTGGTACCGTTTGAATTTTAAAATTCTAAGCCGGAGCCAAAAAAATGTCACTATCTTGCTACGAAGGTACTGTCAGCAGCGTGTTCAACTTTTTCAGAACGACATGCTTTTCATTTAATGCTCTTTGACCTTTTTCAACGTTTGAAACTTGGAGCACAAATGTAAGTACTACTTCAGCAAGTAAGGTCGCATGTAGTTACTTTAGTACGTTATATCAGCTCAGCTGACTCAAGTTTTACACTTGTGTTTTCTGCTTTGCTGAAATCTGTACTTTAGTTAACTTTACTCTGTGCCTTATATAGATACCAAATCTTACCAAACTTCAAGTCTTCTTGTCTTCAAATCTTCAAGTCTTCAAGTATTCTGAGTGGTTCTTATACTTCAATAGATTGTTTCAGGAAACAACGTACATCATCAGCAAGCAAAAGAACCTGTCTAGTAACTATACTAAGTCTTCAGCAAATGTTCCTCTTTTACAATGTCCTTTAAAAATTCTAATTTCCTATGGACCTTAAGAGTACTAATCACTGGACTGTTCTTAATTTAGCATGGTAATCTGTTCATCAAAATTACAACTTTTCTAACAAATTACCCCCTTTTTGATGACATCAATCCATGGCTAAATTAATTGTTACCCTTTTAGAGGTTCCTGATGTTGAATAAATCAGTTGATTAATGCAAATAAACTTGAATAATAACACAATAAGCATAAGTAATTTGCATAATTAAGAACCAATAATAGTCATCAAAAGTTGATTGTTGATAGTTATCTTTCAGCATTAAGTTTTACAAGAAAGAACATAGATAACTATTACAATCAAAACACAAGGAAAGCTTTTAAAGAATCTCTAAGCTTGTCCAGCAGAGGATTCTCTGAGAATATCTTTCACACTCTTCATACCAAGGGTAGTAAATTCAACGCAGTCCTTCTCGTAATCTTCAAGAAGTTTGCGGACTTCGAGTTGAATTATTCTTGCGTTCTTACCGGCAGTATAGTGATGAGTTTCACCATTCAGATCTTTGTGGTGTACTACCAATAAGTGCATACCCCAATTGCTAGCATGTAAGAGCTGAGTGTCAGAAATTCCCTTGTTGGCATGAATCTTCCTTAACCAACGGTGGTCTTCATCTTGATCCTTTGCAGTAAGATAAAAATATTCATAAGGAATCAAGTGAAGTTTCTTTTTGTACTTGTTGGTTATAGGGTAATTGTAGTAAGAAACATCCATGTTCTTGATGAAGTCAGGCTCTTGTCTTAACTTCTTGCTGATGGAGTTTCTTCTTACCAAGATTTCAGTATTCAACCATCTTGAAGAAATGTTCCTTGGGTAGGGAGGAGGATCCCTTTCTTTCTTTGCAACTTTAAGATCAATCAAAGTATAAAGCTGATTCAGCACAGCAGTTGGAAAGAAATCATTTGCTAGTAGGTCTTCCATCTTGAGAATCCAGCAACCTTTGAGGTTTCTAACCACATTTTGAGTGGTTTCCTCGTTGCTAGTCTTAGTATATCCAATGCCAGTACCTACTGCAATGTCAGAAAGCCTTCTTTCTTCTTCTCTTTGTCTTCTTCTTTTTGACTTAGCATTTCCTTGATCCTTTGCTGAGGATCTGGAGTCAGAAGAGAAGTGCTTAGACTGTCCAGAAGGAGTCAAAGCAGTGATAGGCTTAATATTGAGCACTTTGGTCAAAGGCAACTCATCATCATCATTGTCAGTTTCGTACATGATGTGAGCTTCTCCATAAGTTTCAGAAGTGTCAGCAAGTAGTTCTCATCTTCTTTGCTGCAGGTCCTGAACTTCTCTCAATTTAAGTCTCAGATCTTTTCTGAGATCTGGTTGATACTTTTTCAGCATCAAGTGGAGGATTTGTCAATTTCAACACCCGGGGAGGAGAAGTAGGAAGTAAATCCTTTTTACCCATTGTTTGTCACCAAAGACTTGGGTAGAAAAGTACTCATTACAAAAGTCTGTAAGAGTCTTTAGCCCATTAAAGTTCAAGATCAGATCTTGCTGACCTTTGTTAAGTGTGGACATAGTGTGTCTCACTTCATCCATATCTCTAGTCAATCTTTCAATGATGGCATCTTTTTCTTCAAGGTCCTTTTGTGCCTTTTTTGAGTGCCTTTTTAGCAACTCTCATTGTTTGGACTGAATATGCATCATTGGTTTTGTGTTGTGTATTTACATCAGCCTGAGCCAAAGTAAGACTTGTTGTCCTTGTTAGCAGGACCTTCAAGATCTTTTCAATGTTTAATGGCTCTTCAGCAAGTAGTGTTGCATCCTCATCAGTGCATTGTTTGTGAACTTGTAGTAGTGCATTAATCCTTGGTGTAACACTGTCCACATCTGGAAATGGACAAGTGAGTGAGCAACTAAATGAGCCTTTAATTCAGTGGCGAACTGATCTTCAGCATGTGCAGTTTCATGCGTTTCATGGTCATCGTCTGAAGATTCAGTATGATGGAGTGAATTAGGAGTTTCAGCATGAGCCACTACATTAGTTTCAGTAGGGTCAGCTAGTTTATCAACAAGCTTATCTCCAGCATTGTCTCCATCATAATCAGAGAAATCAGATGAACTGTCAACATCATCTTCCATGCATGCTAGCTTTTCTCTGTCAGCCGTTTCTTGTTGTTGTTCTGAATGAGTGGTTGTTGAATGCAACGCTTACGACTCATCAACTGGAGTTTCACCAGTAGTAGGAGGTGGAAGTGAAGTTTGTTCGACATCTTTTATGCCAGAAGACTGAGCAATCTCAAAGTGTTGAGTCTCTGGAACATTTATCATTAGGTTGTTCTGAATAGCCTTTCTGAGATCTTCAGCTTCCTCCTTATCAAGGTTTTCCATAGTAACCTTGATCATATCTTGTGCAGCTATTTCATCATCAACAAGCTTCTTTTTGCCTTTGGCAATTTCAGCAAGCTTCTGGGCAGTGTCAACATCAACAACTTCTTTAGTTGTTGGCTTTCCAGTATTCACTACAACTTGTTCAGCTGTAGGAATTTCAAGTGTCTCAACAGCAGTATCAGCTGTTGGTTTCTCAGTAGCAGTGGGAGTGGATTATTTAGGGTTACTGGGAGTTGGTTGCTCAACATCATGCTTTTCAGCATGTGCTTGATCAGGCAGTTCTTGAGCTTTAGTTATCTCTTCACCAGCACCAGGACTAGGACCTTGGGTATCATCATCGTCGTCCTTTGAGTCCTTAGAATCATCAGGATCATTCTCGCCACTGGAGTCCTCATCCTTTTCTTTTTCTTCATCATTTCCCTCATCTTCAGTAAGGATGACTATAGGAATAGATTTGTAAAAAGTTGTACTAGTTACTTCCTTCTCTTAAGTGATTACTTCTGGATCAGCTACTGCAGGAACAAAGTTGTTCTTCAGAAGTTCAGCTTGGTCATTGAGACTAGCTTCTTTGAACTTTTTCTTGAGCATCTTGCTGACGGTATCGAGTAGTTTGCTATCCATTTGCTCAGCAAAGGTAACATGATCCATTGGCATCACGGAATAAATGAAAGCTTCCAGATTAAGCAATGATTGTTTCTTCTTGTCACTGATGAGAAGAGGGAAGAGTTCAGAAAAGTCCATAGATCTGTACTTTTGCCAGGTGCTGAAAGATTTCACAACCTTGGACAAAGTAGTCTTTTTGAACTGTTTGTACATGTATGCTGAACTTTCTTGAGGAGAGAGAATCTATAGATCAGGCAGAGATTTCTCCAAATGAGCCTGTAAGGGATTATGTTTATTATTAGTACAGGTTTGCAAATTGATTATAGATTTAGAGTCTTTAAATGATAAATGAGCTACCTGCTGAGAAGAAGCAGGCTCATTTTGCACAATTGGTTGTGCTGTTTCTATAATCATTTCTTCACGACCTTGAGTAGCATCCTGATTTGCAAGTCCCTATAAAAACAACACATGAGATACAATTACTAAGTTATGAAACTTAGTTAATTTATAAAAAACAAGTTCTACCTGCTGAACAAGAGGAATTGGTTCTGATACAAAAACTTCAGCATGCTTCTTGCTTATATCCATCTCTTGAGAAGTCTGAAAAGAATTTGAGTTAGCTAAAGACAATAAATCAAAAGATAATGACAAGGACAGATTATTTGAATCAACTACCTGCTGAGGTTCAATAGTAGTAGATTCGATCCTTGCTGAAGTATCATCTTCTTCGTCATTTCTTTGGATCTCTTCCTCAGCAGACTTCTTAGTTTGCTCTAGTTGAGATGCTTGTTCAGCATTCTCCCTTGTTTCAGAGGAAACAAGTTGAGCAGAAGAAATTTGACCGTGAGCTCTTTTTCGGTCATGAATAATGGCACAGAGACATCTTATCTCTCTTGCACTTCTTGATCCATATCTAATTGTAGATTTTTGAGTACATCATGTACTTGTTGATGAGGATCTATGAAGTCTACCTCATTCAATTCATCCTCAGCAGCTTTGTGTGCGTCGTCGGATGGTCCTTCTAGATAAGTGTCAGCAAGCACACTTTCTTTCTCAGTTGATGTTTCAGCAACATCCTTTTCAAGACTGGTTGCTTTTTCAGCAATAGTCATCTTTTCTTTTGTTGCTGCTTCAGCAACCTTTAACAATTCTTCTCCCACATCACTTTGTGGAGCCATTGTTACCTCATAAAGAGGAGGGACTTGTAGTTCCTGAGTGTTTGCTGACTCAGTATCATCTTTGTCTTCAGCAGGGTTTGCATTTCCAGTGCTTGGAAGAGCTTTTTCAGCTGCATCACCAGATTGCCCTTTCCTTGGCCTTTTAGTGAGCTTTTGGTCATCTGGTATGTCAGAAATTTCTTCAGAAGATGAAAGATTATCTACTGAAGGGACTGGGGCTACTTGCTTTCTAGCAAATTTCTTGGTTCTCTTAGCCTTAGTCTTTCCCGTTTTGACAACTGCAGCTAAGACATCTGTTGTCTGATCAACAACACGTTCAGTTGTAACTGACGCTGCATTTTCAGCAGTCTTCCTTGTAACTCTGCGAGTAGTTGTAGTAGGGACTGAAGAAGAGGTATCAATCTCCTTCTTCTTCTCAGCAATCTCATCTTGACGAGTTGGACTCTGCGTTGAAGAAGTTGCTTTCTCAACAACCTTCTTTTTCTTGGAGGTCTTACTAACAATAGCGGGGGGTGCTGTGTCAGCAAGAGGAGCTTTTGTAGAGGTTTTCCTCTTTCTTGAGCCAACTGCTGAGTGTGCTCGTGTAGGATTCGCTTGAGCTTTCTTAGCTTTCTGTTCAGTGGTATGCTTTCCCAGCATCCACATGGATTATATAGGGAGATTTTTCCTAAGGACAAAATCCATCTTCTACATGAGGTAGCACAACTTCAGTCCGTAAGAGACATTCTCAGTGGGGCTTACCAGATTATCCTCAACTGAAAACTTAAATTTTTCAGCATTTTCCACAAGTTTGTTAAAATGGAACTTAGCCCAATTCAACTCAGTTTTAACAATGTTGAAGATAATTCACGGTAAGGGCCATCTTTTCAGCCCTATTTGGTCTATTCCACCGACTTGAGAGTCTACTACTCTAATCATAAAAAGGCAGACTAATTTGAGTGATTCAATTAGGTGCTTTCTCTTAACATCCACTCTCATGAACTTTACAGGTGCCTCTACTCCATTGATTGGTTCAGGATTTCTAACTTCAGCATAGAAGTTAGCAAGGGTCTCTGTATCATCAGTCACCTCTTCAAATTCTCCGGTGACTGGAAGCTCAAAGTGAGCTGCAATGTCAGTCCATCTCAGGACGACTTGCTTTGACTGAACACTAGTGGTAATCACTTTTTCTGTGACACCATTTGTAGTGACAGTGTTTACAACAACATTGTTGTAAAACTCAAGCACATCAATGGTGCTCAAGCAAGTAGGTGTGGCACTGATGAATTTCATCAGTCCATTTCTTTCCAATAAATCCACCACTTCTTGTACGGCGTTTCCTTCTTCCGAGAGAACATTCATATGCTCTCTTAGGGCAGAAGCACCCCATTGCATCTTACCTTTACACTTTTCAATGTCTAGATAAGTTCCGTCCATGGGCGATTGTGAAAGTCTATTGTTCACAATTGTAGGTGCTTCTTGTGTTGCAACAGGTGCAGAAGAGGAACTTTTCGATTTTTGGGGCTTGGAAGTTTTTGGGTCCTTTGGGGCATAGCTAGATGACCATTTGGGAGCCATCTTCACTTATATATAAAGGGACAAAAGAAATCAGAACAGTAAACTTATGCAAAAGCAAGTTTTTACCGGAGAGTTGCAGAAAAACTCGGAGGTTTGCTTGTGCTTGAAATGGTAAAGTTTTTGTCGGAGTCTGTAAAAGTTTTTTTATTATGAACAGACTCCTCTTTATATAGTACTCTGTTGTTTTAGAGTCTTAATTGATTTAAGATCCCAGCAAGGTAAAAACAAAGATACAATTGCTTGGAAGGTGCACGCGTAATAAATGCATAGTGGCCCACTAGCTAGTAACTGTCAGATCGAGCCAATTCTCACAAAATGTACCGTTGGATAAGCATCTTGCTTGAAATCAATGAACCATATTAACTAATAAGCACTCAATGCCTTTTTAGTTTATCTGTGCCAAAAACATCACAGTAATTACTTTTTTTTTTTAATCAAGGGATAATAAAATCAATCAAACATTTTATCAAAATTTATCCAAAATTCTTTTGATCTTTGTGTTTGCTGAATTTCGCCCTTAATTACTTATCTCTTTTCTTTTGATAATCATTTGTATTTCTGAGTTCCTGTCTCAGCAAATACATCTTTTGGTTGAGATAATAAAGTGTAATTATGCGAAAGACAAAATATGCATTTACTTTGCTGTGTTCCCGTCTCTGTTCCTTCTGAGATTGTCTGAATGCCTGTTTCAACAATCTTTGATTCCTTTTTAATACTGAGTGTCCGTTTCAGTATTAAGCAAACAAGTTTCCTTAACAAATATTAGTTTGCAAAAATCCCTTTGTTTGTTGAATGCCTATTTCAGCAAACCTTAGTAATCAGCTTAGCTTTTAATAAAGTCAAGGATTATATCTTGTGCTGAATTACTATTTATTGGAGATATACTGCAAGCTTCATATCATGAAGATTTATTCCTTGTTGAATGCCCGTTTCAGCAACCTTGTAGTATGTTTCCAAGATATATTAGGCAAGTTCCAATAACCCAAGTTTGTACCTTAGGATTGAGAACCTATTATCAAGCAGTGGCTTGGTAAAGATGTCATCAAGCTGATCATCAGTACCTATCTGAATTACCTCAATATCTCCTTTCTCAACATGGTCTCTTACGAAGTGATGTCTAATATCAATGTGCTTAGTTCTTGAATGGAACTTTGGATTTTGCGTGATAGCAATAGCACTTGTATTCTCACAGAAGATTGGAGTCTTCTTTTCAAAGATACCATAATCCTTTAATTGTTGCTGAATCCAAAGGATTTGAGCAGTGCAACAACCAGCTGCAATATATTCAGATTCCGTGGAAGAATTTTCCACACAAGTTTGCTTCTTGCTGAACCATGAAATTAGTCTTGTTCCTAAGAACTGACAAGTTGCAGAGGTACTCCTTCTGTCAAGTGTAGAGCCTCCATGATCAGCATTTGAGTAGCCAACCAGTGACAAACCAGAATCTTTTGGATACCACAATCCAATATTGACAGTACCTTTGACATATTTCAGTATTTTAATAGCTTTCGTGTAGTGTGATTCTCTAGGATCAGATTGAAATCTTGCACACACACAAACAACATACTGAATGTCAGGCATACTTGTTGTTAAATACATCAAGGAACCAATGAGCTTCCTATACTTGTGTTCATCAACACATTTGTCTGTTTTAGTATAGCCCATTTCGATACCATCACCCATAGGGATCTTTTCAGGTTTTTCATATTCTTTGATCATGAATTTTATGAGCATTTCCTTTGCATACTTTGCTTGATTTATGAATATTCCATCCTTGAGGTGCTTGACTTGCAATCCTAGGAAATAATTCAATTTTCCCATCATGCTCATTTCAAACTTGTTTGTCATGAGTTTGGCAAAATCATCACAAAGTTGCTTGTCTTTAGAACCAAATATTATGTCATCCACATAAATCTGGACTAAAAGTAATTTACCATCATGATTTATGGTAAACAAGGTTTTATCAACCTCACCCTTCTTGAAACCATTATCTAGCAAGAACCTAGCTGTTGGTCCCTTTAAACAACAAGAAAAGACAAGAGGGGGGGGGGGGGGGTGAATAGTCTTTTCAAATTTTTCGTCGTTTAAAACTTTCTCAGCAAGTGCTTATTAGTTTTTAGTAATGAGTTTGATGATACTTAAATTTCTCAGCAAATACTTATTACTTTTCAGTAATGAGTTTGCTGATACTTAAAAACAGAGTGCGAAAGTCTTCTTACAATAAGTACTTTTCTCAGAGAGCTAGTTTCAGCAATTGAGCAGAGTGACAGTGTACGAGAAATGTAACTTGCTGAAAACTATGTGCAGTAAAGTAAATCACACAAACACTTTTATATTGGTATATGAGAGTGGCGTAATCTCTCAGCTAATCCACTTTGTCCTTTCTAGGACTGAATCCACTATGATAAGATGTGAGGTTCCTTACAAATCCTATCATTAATGATTCTCAGAAACCAAAGCACACTTGCTTCGTTTCCAACCTAAACTAGAGAATTGTAACCTTGTTCTCCACCAAACTTGGGACTTATAATGAGCAACACTATGCTTGATTAATTCCCCCTGAATTTCACGCCTGAAAAGGGTGTTTATCAGGTAGAGAGGTTTGGGATGAGATGACTTGAATATAACTTTTCATCTATAACAAGTTATCTAAAGAAATACAACTTGTAATACTTTGCACTAAGCAAGTTTGAATGTTTCTGGTGTCAAGACTTGTTCTTGTTCGAAAGAAAGAACACTTGACTAATTTCTTAGCCGTGAATTTTCTACTTCTTCACAAGTAGCTTTTGTTTCAAGCTTAAGTCTTGGAACATATCAATAGGCAGTAGAGAGTATAGAAGGATTTGAGTGTTTAAAGCACAAGTGAGAGTTTGATCACGTTGTTGACACACCTTTTACTCTTGCCTGATGACCTCTATTTATAGTGTCTCAATGGAGCCGTTTGAATTTCAAATTCTAAGGCTTTGTACCATAAGATGTCACTATCTTGCTTTTGTACTTTCAACAGCGTCCTTCATTTGTCTTCTTGTCTTCGTGTTCTTCACGTGCCTACTTTGCATTAATGTTATTTTGAATCAAATTCAAATATGAACGTTGGAGCCAAACTGCAAGTACTCTTCAGCAAGGAGGTCACATATGTTGTCAGCAAGTGATCAGTCTCAGTTTCAGCAAACACAACCTACTCTGTCATATAGATTTCACTTATGCAAGCTGTTGCTGAAATTCTCACTTTCTGAAGCAACATGTGCCTTTGTATCCTTTCTCAGAAATATTCTAAGTCTTCAGTCTTCGAATTTTCCAATTTCTGAGCGGTTCTAGGTCTTCAATAGTTTGTTTGTGGAAACAAAGTACATTATCAGCAAGCTTAAGAACCTAACTAGTACCTACACTAAGTCTTTCAGCAAACGTTCCTCTTTTACAATGTCCTTAAAATTCTAAATTTCTATGGACCTTAAGAGTACTAGTTACTGAACATTCCTTAATTTAGCATGGTTAATTGCTTACAAGTTTCCTAATAAATTTTCCCCTTTTTGATGTTAGCAATCCATGGCTAAATTAATTGTTACCCTTTTAGAGGTTCCTAATGTTGAATAAATCAGTTGATTAATGCAAACATACTTGAATAATAAAACAGTAAGCATAAAATAATTTGCATAATCAAGAACCAATAAGAGTCAAAAAGTTCATTGTTGATAGTTATCTTTCAGTAATAAGTTTACAAGAAAGTTCACAGATAACTAAAACAATCAGCAAGCAAAATAAAGCTTTTCAAGGGTCTATTCTATTCTAGCAGAGGATTCTCTAAGAATCTCTTTTACACTCTTTTCAGCAAGAGTAGTAAATTCAACACAGTCCTTCTCGTAATCTTCAAGTAGCTTACAGACTTCAAGTTGAATAATTCTTGCATTTTTGCAGGCAGTATAGTGATGGTTTTCACCATTCATCTCTTTGTAGTGTACTACCCACAAGTGCATGCCCCAATTGCTAGCATGTAGTAGTTGAGTGTCTGAAATTCCCTTGTTGGCATGAATCTTCCTTAACCAGAGAAGGTCTTCTTCATGATCCTTTGCAGTGAGATAAAAGTACTCATAAGGAATCAAGCCATATTTCTTTTTGGACTTCTTGGTATGAGGATCATTAAAGTAAGCAACATCCATCGGCTTGATTAGATCAGGCTTTTGCTTCATCTTCTTGCTGATGGAAGTTCTTCTTACCAAAATTTCAATGTTCAGCCATTTTATTGCAATGTTCCTTGGGTAGGGAGGAGGATCCCTTTCTTTCTTTGTGACTTTCAATTCAATCCAAGTGTACATTTGATTCAGTACAGCAGTTGGAAAGAAGTCATTGGCCAAAAGGTTTTCCAGCTTTATGATCCAGCAACCATGGAGGTTTCTGATCACATTCTGAGTGGTTTCCTCATTGCTGGTCTTTCTGTAATCAATGCCAGTGCCAATGGCAATATTAGCTAGCCTTCTTTGTTCCTGTCTTTGCTTTCTTCTTCTTGACTTAGCATTTTCATGATCCTTTGCTGAAGATCTGGAGTCAGAAGAGAAATGTTTGGATTGGCCAGATGGAGTTAAGGCAGAAAGAGGCTTGGCAGTTATAGCTTGAGCTATTGTTTGGTCATCATCATTATCATCATCTTCATTAATGCCTTGATGACTTTCAGTATGACACAATTCTTGAGTATCAGCAGAAGTTCTTCTCCTTTTAGGATTTGCTGAACTTCTCTCAGAATCTGTTTCAACTCTTCTTTTAGAACTTTCCTCTGTTTTAGCAAGAGGTTCTCTGGGAGGCGGTCCAGACAGCTTTAATCGAGCTTCAGAGGGAGTAGTTGATTTTTCTCTTGAAGACTTTCTTTTTCTAGAATCTTCCCCCTTAGACATGGATTGCATCATCGGCTTGATGTGTATAGAGAAACGCATTGCAGTTTTCAGCAAGAGTACTGAGGCTGTTGTATTTAAGAATCATGTCTTGCTCATCAGAAGTCAGTTTAGACAATTCTTCTTTAATAAAAGTCAAGTTCTCCTCATGTCTTCGCTCATTGTTTACTTTTTCTTCCAGCTATAGCCTTTGTCAATGCGCTTTTGGCAAGCTTGAGTGCTTGACTGACATCATCTTCATAGCTTTTGTGATGTAGACTTATGTCTTTCTGAGCTATGGTAAGTGTAGTAGTGCGTCTCGGCACAGTATTCAGTATCTTTCCAATGTCAAGTGGACTCTCAGCAAGCAGTGCATCATCCTCTTCTTGGCATGCTTTGTGAACAGCCATTAGTGCTTTTATTCTTGGAGTAAACTCCTCAATATTTGGGAACGGCACTAAAGAGGGAGTAAGTGAGTGGGCTTTGATTTCTGTGGCGATTTGATCATCGTTTCTTAGCAAGCGACTTCTCTCCATACCTCCTTCATCATTAATGAGAGATGCTGGAGGAATTTCTACCAACTTAGGTTCAGCTTTCTTGGTCTTTTCTTCGTCATTTGCTGAGAAATCAAATAGATCTTCTTCTTCAAAAGGTTCATCAAGGCCAACAACCTTGACACCTATCCTTAGCCTCGGTCACTTTTGGTTGAGTGGTTGCTGAAGGCAACTCTTTTGACTCAACAACTGGAGTTTCACCAGTAGTAAGTGATGACATTGTTTTTAAACTTTTATTTGGTTCTTTTTCACCTATTTAGCTATCCTCTTGCATGCATATTAGTGCGTTTTTATTAGAATAGTATCACGTTTCCATTTCTTTTGTTATTTTCAGGTTTTAGGTGAAAATCGTACTATTGGATGTAAATTATGGTGAAACATTGAAGCTTTGGTGCAACTTGATCACCCGTGGTGTGTCAAGGAGTATCGAGATGTGTTTCCAGACCAAAAGACCAAGTTTCGGAGCTCCAAGTCGTGCCCAAGACCAATTTCAAGCATTGGAGGAGAGCAAAAGCACGGGCAGAACTCTGCCCAGGCGGTCCGCCTGGTACCAGGCGCACAACTTGGTTCCAGACGGTCAACCCCCCACCTTCCGGAACTTCAGAGTTTTATATATTTAAAAGTCGAATTTTCACATATTGATTCTTACTTTTACAAACATAAACCCTAGAACTTCTTCTGGGTTTCTCTGGACTTAGATTTACTTTTCTATAGCGATTTCAAGCATCAAGGTAGAGATTCGGACATCTATTGATCTCACCTTGCTAGAAACTTGTGAGTTTATCGATTCACCGGAGATTGACAACCCTCGGTGGTAACTTTGTATCTCACCTTTTTCGTACTCTATCTATTGATTCTATAATGTTTTCATCTATGATTTCTTATGTTGATTACGTTATTGATATGAGTAGGTAAGTATCTAGTTGGTGATAGTATGTAAATTTGTAGCTAGTATTCATATCGTGCATGATTGAGTTTCTGAATCTTTTACTTGTAGATTTGTGATATATGAATCGTTGATCCGACTAAGACAACTATCTTCGTAATAAAAGTGTTAGTAACACTAGGACAAACCAAGATCATCACTTTCAATATTTACAATTATTAAGTACTGCTTGCACTAAGCCTGACAACCTTAGCCAAGTATTAGTATAGATAAGAAGCTTTCAAAATTCATGTCAAAACCTGTCTTTTGGTGTTTGTTCTCATCGAGCGTACCCATGGAAAGATCAATTCGAATTGCTTTTAAAGTAGTACGTGTTGCACTTTCATGCATAATTAGAACTCGATGCTTAGAATGAGCATTACTATCACCAACTCCCGTCGTATATCGTTAAGTAAGTTTAGTTAAGTTTGTTTGCTGAATTTATCTAGTAGTTATTGTAGTTAAAGCTAGTTAAGTCCCTAGAGATCGACACTCGAGGTCATCTTACCTCTTCACTACGTATTTTGTGTAGTTGTGAGTTGCTCTTTGGCTTTATAAATTCATTTGTTATTCGAGTCTGACAATCTCGTTCATCAAATTGGCGTCGTTGCCGGGGACTTTTACTCCTTTTTACTCTTTAGCTTATTTGTATTTTCAGCATTCAATTTCCAGAATTAGTAGTTTTAGTTTGTCTACCCTTGATACTCACTTGATTCATTTAGGTGGTTGATGCGAAGCACGAGATCTAGTGGAATTCCTCTTGTTGAACCTATTGCGGAGAGAGAGAGTTTATCATCAAAGGAAGCGAGATAGTTCTCAAGCTGAAGTCGTGGGGGATGACTACTCTGATTCTCTGCAGGAGATTTTTCAGCAGTTTAATTCTTGGGAAGGTTTGGTGATTGCTCGCCCACTTTTGAAAGCATGGGTTCAACCCAACCAGGAATAGATGAGAGGTCCAGCTATTGTCCTTTCTGCTGCTACGTGATAAACTAGATTGTCAGACTCAATTAATCAAATAAATTTATTTTTAGCCAAAGGCAACTCACAACTACAACCAAAACTAAGGCACGTAGTGTAGAAGTAAGATAACCCCGAGTGTCGATCTGTAAGGACTATCACTAGCTTTAACTAATTTAACTTAAAATATAAAATCAGAAAACGATTTAGCAAAGGTTTTTCTTATCAATTATGATGGAAGTTAGTGATAGTATGATCGTTCTAAGCATCGGGTTCTAATTACACATGAAGTACTTGAAGTTTGTATAGAAATCTATGATCATGAATTGTCCTAGTGTTTCTTTCAATTTAACACTAATCTACGAAGATAGATGGCTTAGATAGATCAAAGAAATAAAACAATAAATCAAGTCTTAAACGCGCGAAGCCACTCATGCATAATTAAGAACCCTAGCTATGAATTCACATACTATCACCAACCTTAGATTTAGCTACTCATGTATAAATCGCAATCAACAAGCATAATCAAATCAAGAATAAATGAAAACATGTTGAATTGAATAAACAAAAGCAGTAGAATCGTGAGATACAAGTTACCAACGAAGGTTGTCAATCTCCGGTGAATTGCTAACTCACAAGCAAGAATCGAGAATCAAAGATGTCCAATCTCTATGCTTAAGCTTCCAAATCAATAAGAAAAAGAGTCTTATATGCTAATAATTCCCAGAACAAGCTCTGGAGAATTTGTCTCTCAAAATAAGGTGAAAAGGTATGAAAAACGACTAAAATAGGCGAAACTATATATAGCTGACGAAACGTGGGGGGCGAACCGCCCTAGACGCCAGGCGATTCGCCTGGGACGTCCAGGTCGGTGGCCTCCGAGATTTTGGCTTTGGTTTCCTTTTTGGACTCGATTTTGCCTTCTAGTGACCTTTAAGCCTTGAAACTCGTCCCCTAGGCCTCAAAACTTGTCTGGAAACTTCTACATACACCACGGATGACCACGAAGCACCCAAACTTCATTCTGTTTACCATAGTTGCCCATCAAAAGTACGTTTTTTACCTAAAAACCTGAAATATGCAAAGAAAAGGGAAACTTGACACTATTCTAATAAAATGCATTAAAATATAAGCTAAATTAACCCAGAGGATAGCTAAATTGGTGAAAAAGATTCGAATGAAAGTGTAAAATACACGTTCATCACTACGCGTGATTTGGAGATTAAAAATCACATGTTCCAGCAGCTTCCGAAATTCTACGGGTTGGCTAAGGAGGATGTTATGGGATTCTTGAACGACATTGAAAATTTCATTAACAATCTCCCAAGGCCTGGAGCAGGAATTACGGATGATGAGTTGCGAATGAAGGTTCTTGCTATGGGACTCGGTGATAGAGAAAAAGCATGGTTAGGCACTCTGGAGGCCGGATCACTCGACACCTGGGGGAAGGTGTTTTCTGCTTTTATGGAGAAATATTTTCTCCATACCTTGACTACCGCACTAAAGGCACAAATCATCGGTTTCAAGCAAGATTATGATGAAACCATCTACACTGCTCTGGAGAGGTTCAAGGACCTCAAGAACAAGTGTCCACACCATGGGATGGATATTTTTTATCTAGTTCAACACTTCTACAATGGGCTCACCTATGAGAGGCACCAGGTGGTGGATTTCCAGTGCCATGGGAATATTTGGGAGGAGACCACCGAGGATGTGTGGGCGTGTTTTGAGAGGCTTGCGAAGGGGTCTCAGTTCAAGGATCCAAGAGCCATAGGTAAGAGGCGTGGAATTGAAGTTCCAGCAAAACCTGAGGTTCAGATGAATGGTGTGAGTGGCGATAGGTTTGATGGTTTCGCCAATGAGATGAGGCATATTAGAGAGCTTTTACATGGTTGAACACAGTTGATTCAAGATCATTCTTTCTACCTGTTTTCTTAGAGAAAATAAAAGCTCTCCCCTACCTCTCCTCTAGCCGCGCGCACCCACTCCCACCGGAGGAAAATTGCCGACCCATCTTCTTGGCCGCATAAAGGATATCCTAGCATTCTTTCCGATAAGTTCTTCATCCGTGGATACCAAGGTTGAGGTTCAAAGAGCTGGAAACTAACTTTTATTGTCTTGCAGATAATCAAAGTATTGCAGATATCTTCGACGAAGGAGAAGATTCACCGGACTATTACGAAGACTTGATACCTGTTCTTGCTTTTGGAGTATTGTAAGTCTTCTGATTAATGTATTTGATATATATATACTATATGCATGATCAATTAACCTGCATGTTAAGAAAATTTTGAAATTCCGCTGCGTACCCTAGGGGTAACTCTGACCATATTTTCTTACAGTGGTATCAGAGCGATGTTAATTGATTATGAATATACGTATATATGTTATGTGATTTTGTAGTTTATGTGGATGCAATTGATTCTATGATTAATTCGATTTTCAAAAGTTTGTTTTTATATAAATTTAGAATTTATATTTTTCAAAATATAAACTCAGTATAAACTCATCATCGTCCCTTATATATATATATATATACGCAAATTCTCAGGAAAGACGGTCTTTAATATAGACGGGACCTTTTTGCAATTTACCAACAACATCTTATAAACAACAAATTTTTCGGTGGCAATATTGTAATAAGTGATAAATACAGGGACTAGGTGTCAAATTACACCTTCTTCTTTCTTTCTTTTATAGACAGATAGATCGATCGACAAAACGGCTCTCTTCTGAGCCGCCGCCGTCGCCGCCGCCGCATTAGACCTAACCGGAGTCGAGCCACGAGCAACTACTAACGGAGACAATCATCGATTTAGGCTTCCTGTTACCGTTCGAGACTCCACCATTGCTGTTATCCTTCTCGGAAGGCAACAATGGCGGCCACCTGGTGAGGACATGTACAAGGAGGAATTTGGGGATGCAGAAATCGAGCCTAAATCCTCACCAGAACATGCTGCGACATCGCAAGACATGAACTCTGCCTTTGATGAAAGAAGGGACGAGTTCGATGAGATCTAAGTTGTAATAGAATTCGTATAGTGGGGCTATACGAATTCAATACACTCAATTCCTTACAATGATGTTATTGATGGGTTTTTTCCTAGTCACACGTATTACTTGCAATAGATGGATTTATGTTAGTGGGTGTAGATTTATATAGATTTGATGATAAATTTACGTTCAGAAAAAGTTCCCATGATTTCTGGCATATGTCCCATGATCTTAACAATACATCCCATGATATCACATTTCGCGGTGCTCTGTTTTTTTTATAGTCGTTTGCATCTAGGTTTTATATAGATTTGTGTTTGAATCGATGTTGTTAAAGTTGTTTGAATCTAGATTTATGTAGGTATGTGTTTAGAACGAAGTTTGTTGGTGATAAATGTTAAATTTGGCATCTAAAAGTAGATTTATGTAGATTTGATGATAAATTTACGTTCAGAAAAAGTTCCCATGATTTTTGGCATATGTCCCATGATATTAACAATACATCCCATGATATCACATTTCGCGGTGCTCTGTTTTTTTTTATAGTCGTTCGCATCTAGGTTTTATATAGATTTGTGTTTGAATCGACGTTGTTAAAGTTGTTTGCATCTAGATTTACGTAGGTATGTGTTTACGACGAAGTTTGTTGGTGATAAATGTTAGATTTGGCATCTAAAAGTAGATTTATGTAGATTTGATGATAAGTTTACGTTCAGAAATATTTCCCATGATATCTGGCATATGTCCCATGATCTCAACAATACATCCCATGATATCACATTTAGCGGTGCTTTGTTTTTTTTTTTTTTTTTTTTTTTCATAGTCGTTTGCATCTAAGTTTTATATAGATTTGTGTTTGAATCGACGTTGTTAAAGTTGTTTGCATCTAGATTTATGTAGGTATGTGTTTAGGTCGAAGTTTGTTGGTGATAAATGTTAGATTTGGCATCTAAAAGTAGATTTATGTAGATTTTGATGATAAATTTACCTTCAGAAATATTTCTCATGATCTCTGGCATATGTCCCATGATCTCAACAATACATCCCATGATTTCACTTTAACATTCCATGATATCAAAACAGGAAGAAAAAAAATCATATCAACTATATATCCCATGATTTCACTTTTACATGCCATGATTTCACTTTAACATCCATGATTTCACTTTAACATCCCATGATCTCAAAAATAGGAAGAAAAAAATTCATATCAACTATATATCCCATGATTTGACTTTAACATCCCATGATTTCACTTTAATATCCATGATCTCAAATACGGGAAGAAAAAAAGTATTCAATTTTTTCCATAATATCAACTATATATCCCATGATTTCACTTTAACATCCCATGATTTCACTTTAACATCCCATGATTTCAAAAACAGGAAGAAATAAAATCGTATCAACTATATATCCCATGATTTCACTTTTACATGCCATGATTTCACTTTAACATCCCATGATTTCAATTTAACATCCCATGATCTCAAAAACGGGAAGAAAAAAAGTATTCAATTTTTTCCATCATATCAACTATATATCCCATGATTTCACTTTAACATCCCATGATTTCACTTTAGCATCCCATGATTTCAAAACAGGAAGAAATAAAATCATATCAACTATATATCCCATGATTTCACTTTTACATGCCATGATTTCACTTTAACATCCCATGATTTCAATTTAACATCCCATGATCTAAGAAACGGGAAGAAAAAAAGTATTCAATTTTTTCCATCATATCAACTATATATCCCATGATTACACTTTAACATCCCATGATTTCACTTTAACATCCCATGATTTCAAAAACAGGAAGAAATAAAATCATATCAACTATATATCCCATGATTTGACTTTAACATCAAATCTATATAAATCTACACCCACTAACATAAATCCATCTATTGCAAGTAATACGTGTGACTAGGGGAAAACCCATCAATAACATCATTGTAAGGAATTGAGTGTTTTCTTTTCTTAGAAGCATATTATTATGGGAAATATTTCTGAACGTAAACTTGTCATAAAATCTACATAAATCTACTTTTAGATGCCAAATCTAACATTTATCACCAACAAACTTCGTCGTAAACACATACCTACGTAAATCTAGATGCAAACAACTTTAACAACGTCGATTCAAACACAAATATATATAAAACCTAGATGCAAACGACTATAAAAAAAACAGAGCACCGCGAAATGTGATATCATGGGATGTATTGTTAATATCATGGGACATATGCCAAAAATCATGGGAACTTTTTCTGAACGTAAATTTATCATCAAATCTACATAAATCTACTTTTAGATGCCAAATTTAACATTTATCACCAACAAACTTCGTCCTAAACACATACCTACATAAATCTAGGTTCAAACAACTTTAACAACGTCGATTCAAACACAAATCTATATAAGACCTAGATGCAAACAACTATAAAAAAAACAGAGCACCGCGAAATGTGATATCATGGGATGTATTGTTAATATCATGGGACATATGCCAGAAATCATGGGAATTTTTTCTGAACGTAAATTTATCATCAAATCTATATAAATCTACACCCACTAACATAAATCCATCTATTGCAAGTAATACGTGTGACTAGGGGAAAACCCATCAATAACATCATTGTAAGGAATTGAGTGTTTTCTTTTCTTAGAAGCATATTATCAAACAGTTTATGTGCATTCTCAATCATTCCCATCTCACACAAATCTCAGGTTTTTGTAATAGCCAATTTCGAGTTTAATGAGTAGCATAGTTCAAGTCGACTAAACAAATCATGGGCTTTGATAAACCTTTACAAAGGAATCAAAATTCTTTTTCCGATGAGGGACGGCGGCGACGGGCGGTGGTGAAAAGTGAAAAGGAAAGAGACTGCAAGTTAACCGCTGTCTATGCGCGTAGGCACGCCGCCTCCTCTGAAACGGGCTCCATTGATGACGTCAACGATAACCGAGCTGACTCCGGGTCGGGGGTGGTGGGTGGGTGAGATCGTAAAGAAAGGGGTTGGATCGATCTGTTTTCTGTTTCTGTAATCAGAAAGAAAACGTAAGAATGAAGAAGAAAGACTTTTTTGCAAAATGGCCCATTGTTATATTTTATTACAGTTTGACCCCCGAATTTTTTAATAGTTATGTAGTGTTTTTGTAGCTTCTTGGTTGGGTTGTTTTGTAATATATATAAGTTGGTCTATACTAGAGACGGTCTACTAGGAGACGCACTCTATATATATATATATATATATATATATATATATATATATATATATATATATATATATATATATATATATATTCACCGCAGGCACCATAGGGGACGGGACTCGATCCCGTCTCCGTATATGATATATATATATTTTTCCGGATTGGACCCAAAATCGAATTTTGGAAATTTTGAGAATTGAATTTTATATTTGGAATATAAATATGATTTAATTGTAATTATTGTTAACTAGAGGGGTTAAATTTAATTAGTATTAAGTCAAGGGGCTTAGTTGTGATTTATCAATTCATTGTTTATTACAAATAAGTCTTTCTACTTTTGAATTTTAAATTTAACACCTCCGAAGTTTCGAAAATTACAATTGAGTCCTTTGGGTTTTTGAAAATTGCTACCTCGTCAATAGAATTTTTGATTTTTCAATCTAGTCCAAATTTTCAATTTTTCATAGAGATTATAAGTATGGGATTATAATTTTCATAATGAAATTATGAAGTCATTTGGCATCCACATAGGCTACTACTTGTTTGTTTGCTCAATATGCTATTGTTTGACAATGCATGTTTAAATACCATGTATTTTACTTTCCGTTCGACCGCTATGCATGCGAGGGTAGGCGGCGCTCTTTTATTTGTCGGACCGCATATTTTTATGTATGGGTAGGCGGCGCGCATTATGTGCTTGACCGCGTTTAGAACTAGAATGGATAGGCGGCATCCATTACGTGTAGACCGCTCATGCATGATGGGTAGGCGGCGCCCTTATTTGTTTGTAGATGACTGATAACAACCCTCAAGATAAAATCCCCAACCAATATAAGTCGAGAAATATGTATGCTTATGTGTTTCTGAGATGCTTTCCATGGGGTGCTTTAATTCTGAACTTTCATTGCGTTTCCCTGTATTGGCGACCTCGTCTTGCAGACTCGCAGTGATCGTCAGATTAGAATAAGTCTATGGTTATAACTTACTGCATATTGTATCTAGCGACCTCGATAGGTACAACATGTAGAGCATCGGGTTAAATTAGATTTAACACCCAAGAGTTGCGTGACGCAATTGGATAGTCCTACCGGTCATATTATGTTATGCGACCAGCAACCCGTTGGAGTATAGCATAGTATGGATTTGGATCTTGGCCACTACGGTAACTTGTTGGACATTACCCGTATGTTTGTTTTGGGGACAATCATATGTGAAAATAGTGGAAGCTAAACAGCTAAAGGACCTTGTTGTTTAGTTATGTTGACTGTGTATTTAGAAATAGTATTTCAATAGTTGATTTATTATTTTCGGTCTATACTATTTCTCCTTCGGAAAACCAAAAATGGCGAGTATCTCGCTCCGTGCTGTCTTAGAGAAGTAAATTTTGACCGGACCAAACTTCCTAGATTGGATCAGGAATATTCGTTTGGTGCTGAGGTACAAAAAGATTTAGTACGTCTTGGACGAGGCTATTCCCGTGTGTCCCGAGAATCAGACTGCCGATCAAATTGCTTCTTGGTATCAAGCCAACAAGGCAAAGTCTGATAAGCATCCTGAGGATGCTAGATCCGCGCAGTGTATTATGCTGGCGACAATGAGCAATGAGCTGCAGAGACAACATGAAAGCATGTTGCCGTATGAGATGCTGAAGCATCTTGAGTCGCTCTTTAAGACGACAACCAGAAGTGTTGAATTTGATTTGAACAAAGAGATACACAGATGCAAGCTCAATGAAGGAGGGAACATGTCTGAACATGTTCTCAAAATGATTGGTCTCTTTGAGAAGCTTGCCGATGCCGGTGTCAAGCTGGAGAATAAGATCATGGTGATCTTTGTCCTTCAATCATTGCCGAGTTCGTATTCGCAGTTCATCATTAACTACACCATGAATGCGAAGGACGTTACACTGACCGAACTCCATAAATCTGCTGAAGACATATCATCAAACTCTTCCTAAGAAGGAGAAATCGATCATGTATGTTGGGCAACCGTCTAACCCAAACCCGAGAAACAAAGGTGCTAAGGGTAAGGGAAAGTCGGGAGCCAAGGCTAACACTTCGAGTGATAGGCCTAAGCGTCTGAACCAGAAAAGGAAGTTCAAGAGAAGCGGAACGGTACGCACAGATGAATGTCTTTTCTGTAAGCAGAAAGGGCATTGGAAGAAAGATTGCCCTAAGCTAAGGGCAGATCAAGCTAAGAAGCCGCCGGCTTCAAGCTCAGGTATGTTTGTTATTGAAATGAACATGACTACTTTTGACTCCAATGGTTGGGTATTAGATACAGCCTGTGGCTCACACATTTGTAATAATGTGCAGAGGCTAATTGAACACAGGCTAGTCAAGCAAGGTGAAATCAACTTGCATGTTGGGAACGGCAATCCAGTTGAAGCCAAACGCGTTGGACGCTGCAAGATAGATTTACCATCAGGACAATGTTTAGAACTTGATAACGTTTATTTTGTTCCATCCATTGTCAGAAATATTATTTCCATTCCATTGTTGGACAATTTGGATTTTTCCTTTCGATTTGCTAATAATACTTGTTATTTTTCGTTAAATTACCAGTATTATGGAAAAGCTCGCTTAGTGAATGGTTTATATATTTTTCAAAGTACTCTACCTTTATTTCAAATACATAACAAACAACCGTCTTCAAGTAGGAAGAATAATCCATCTTATCTATGGCATTGTCGGCTAGGCCATATCAATGAAACACGCATTCAAAGACTAAGAAAGTTGGACTACTTAGAACCATTTGATTTTGAATCATATGGTACATGCGAATCATGTGTTAAGGGTAAGATGACGAACAAACCCTTTGTTGGACAAGGTGTTCGTGCCACTCGCTGCTTAGAGCTCATACATACCGATGTATGTGGACCTTTTAAAGTCCAATCACGTGGAGGTTATCCTTACTTCGTTACCTTTACTGACGATTTCTCAAGGTATGGATATATTTATCTTATGAGGAATAAATCTGAGACCTTTGGGAAATTCAAGGAGTTTAGGAATGAGGTCGAGAATGAATTGAACCTAAGGATAGTCACTCTTCGATCAGATCGAGGAGGTGAATACCTTAGTGAAGAATTTATCGACTACTTGAAGGAGAATGGAATTCAATCGCAATGGACCCCTCCTGGAACACCACAATTAAATGGTGTGTCTGAGAGAAGGAATCGAACCCTGCTAGACATGGTGAGATCAATGATTGGATTCTCGACTCTTCCAAAATATCTATGGGGATATGCGCTACAAACTGCAATCTACATTCTGAACCGTGTACCACCTAAATCAGTGGAGAAAACTCCTTATGAGTTATGGAAAGGGAAGAAACCCTCACTGGGCTATCTTAGACCTTGGGGCTGTCCTGCGATAGTCAAATTGTTGCTCACTGATAAGTTAGATGCCAAGGGTGTCAAAGTACATTTCATAGGCTATCCTCGTCAGACGAGAGGCTATGAATTCTATCATGCTGAAGATCACAAGGTGATAGTATCTAGAAACGTCAAGTTTTTAGAAGCAGAATACCTCGAAGAAGAGAGGTTAGATGATATGATAGAACTTGAAGAAGTTCAAGACTTTGACACGTGCGAACATGAGTTCTCTAAATCTTCTGATTTGGACTCAAGTTCAGTGGGAGCTTTCGAAGCAGACAAGGGTAATGATATGACACTTGCTAGGCATGTCATAGTCAGTGGGAGTCCTGTGATTAGATCAACAGTTGAAACCACACCAATAGAGCCCGTTGTCAATCAACCTGTGCAACAAGTTGCACAGGAGCAGCCTCCCGCTAGGGAACGGGGTCGCAGCGCGCGACCGGCTGCATCAGCCACTGATAATGTTCGTGTTACATGAAGTCAGAAAAGAAAAGTACCAGAAATGCCGACAGAAGCACCAGTCGAGCTCCGTAGGTCGAAGAGGATCCCAAAAAGAACTCAGAAGCAAAGCCTTATAATAGAAGACATCAGTGAACTTGATGTTGGCTTATCAGATCGGGAAGACCCCGAGACCTACAAAGAGGCAATAAATGATATTGACTCAGACAAATGGAAAGAGGCCATGGAATTGGAAATGGACTCCATGTACCTGAACCAAGTTTGGAGCTTGGTAGACTTGCCCCAAGGGGTTAGACCTATTGGGTGCAAATGGGTATCTAAACGAAAGACAGATGCCGATGGCAAGGTACAAACAAACAAGGCTAGACTTGTGGCGAAAGGCTACACGCAAAGGTATGGCATTGATTACGATGAATGTAAAGACTGCCTTCCTCAATGGCAACATTGAGGAAGAGGTCTATATGGTGCAGCCGGAAGGTTTTATTAGTAAAACAGGCCAACTGTTGTATGCAATTACAGAGATCCATCTATGTGATAGTGTATATGTCCTAGAGACAGTCCTTATTAAGGGCATGGAGCCCTTATAGAGGGCATATATGTACTATTACACAGGTCAACGTAATATAATATATGTTTGTCGTTTTACTATTGAGTATCGCTTTCATATTTATATTACACCAGGCATGCAGCATGTCATATCTCTATTTCTGTCTGTATTGATATTAAACATGTCCCCTCGGATAGATGACCGATCACATATATAGTGGAAGCTATGTGAGTTATCATCTATCCCAAACTCTCCCTAGTCGAGGTTCATCTCGGATGTAGAGGTCTGAATGAACCAGATGAGACTAGTATGCGTGGAGGTTATACTTGTTGGAGCAAGTGTGAGCCGATCCCACGGCCACGGAACGGATTGTTGGACAATCGAGAAACGTTCCCATAACTGTGCATAGTTGTTCGAAGAAGCTTTATCAAACAATGGAAGTACCCACCGGACACTCCCATCGATGTATACTCTACACCGAAGTGTCTATGGGAACCGGTAAGTTGTCAAAGTGATGCCAGTCGTCCTTTGGACTTACAGGACTTTATCATCACATTTGTTGCCCCATATCCTTGGTGGACCCGTCGATGTCAGCTCTGAATAAGCAGTTGACCGAAGACACGATCCAGGATTATGGCTACATACAAATGGGGGTGATAAGTGTTTCTGTGAAGGATTCATCTCTCATGTGTAGCACAGGAGAGTACTGCTCATAGTCTTCATAGTTGTGTTGGTAAAGTCACTGGCCAGTGCATTGATATATTATGACGGTCATAAGTATATCTTAGTAACCAAGCAACTCCCTGAGACGCCCATGGATGTATTATTGGGATAGACACATCATCGATCCTAGATGCATTCGAGTCAGTCAGATGAAGGGACGTTACCATCGCCGCGTTGAGCGCAACAAACTTCGCAACGAAAGGGTTTGCTTTGAGAAACCTCTCAAACGTCCTCATGTATTAATATTGCAAATGGAACCGTCTAGGAATTCCATTTTTCCTACTCTAGGACTTGCTTAATACAATGAGGCCATATGGGTCACACTATGTGGTGATTCAGCTTATCAGAATATCCTTGAAAATGGAATCGCAATTAATTTGAAATTAATTGTGATTTATGGATTATAATTGATTTGGAATTAATTATAATATTTGATGGCTCAATTAATGATTTGGAATTATTAATTGAATTGGCTTATTAATTGTATTTTATGCAAATACAATTAAAGATTATATTTTAGAAATATAATAGAGGTTTGATTTGAAAGGATATGTTAATTTAGAATTAACATATGCACTTCGGCAAAATCTACTTGGAGTTTGAATTGCCTTAGAACTATAAGTGGGTCCCAAAATTGGGACCCACCTATCTCCCGTAGGACATGGGCGCGCGGGCGCGCAGGAGGTGGAGTAGGGGAAGGAGTTCGACTCCTTCCTCTATTAGAAGTCCAGGGATAAGTTAGTTTTTCCTGATTGAGTTTTAATTTGATTGAGAATGAATCTAGACTTGATATTGGTTTCCTAGTGCGATAAGAATTAAATTCTTATTCCTTTACGAAGTCTAATTAACTACTATATATAGTAGACTATTAGAGAGTTTTGACATAGACATTCACACAGTTGAATACCCAGTTTTCTTAGAGAAAATAAAAAACTCTCCCCTCCTCTATACAGCCGACGCGCGCGCCACCTTGCCGGAGGAAAACCGCCGCCCCGTCTTCTTGGTCACACAAAGAATATCCTAGCATTCTTCCGATAGGCTGTTCATCCGTGGATACCAAGGTTGAGGTTCTAGGAGCTGGAAACTAACTCTTATTGTCTTGCAGATAATCAGAGTATTGCAGATATCTTCGACTTTGACGAAGGAGAAGATACACCGGATTATTACGAAGACTTGGAAGCTGCTTTGGAAGTAAGGTTAGTCTTCTAATTGACGTGTTTATATATACGGCATATGCATAATCAATTAACCTGTATGTTAAGAAAAATTTTGAAATTCCGCTGCGTACCCTAGGGGTAACCCTGACCGTATTTTCTTACACTATGGGCTAAAGCAAGCGTCTAGGAGCTGGAATATCCGCTTCGATGAAGCTGTCAAATCGTTTGACTTCGTCAGAAGCGTAGAAGATCCCTGTGTCTACACTAGGCACAGCGACAAGGGAGTCGTTTTCATGATCATTTATGTTGATGACATTTTGATCATTCGAAACAATGTCTCAATGCTAGAAGAGACTAAAGTTTGGTTATCAAGTACCTTCTCAATGAAGGACTTGGGTGAAGCGAACTACATCCTAGGGATAAAGATCTATAGAGATAGATCCAAGAGGATGTTAGGATTGACACAGTCCACCTACATCGACAAAATACTGAAGCGTTATTAGATGGATGACTCAAAGAGAGGCTTTCTCCCAGCTAGGCATGGGATTGTGCTATCAGTTAAGGATAGTCCTAAAACTGATGAAGAAAGAAAGGCAATGAGTCGTGTGCCCTATGCTTCGGCAGTAGGGTACTATTATGTATGCAATGAATTGCACAAGGCCAGATGTGGCATATGCGCTTAGTGTCACTTGTCGACACCAACAGAATCCAGGAGTACCTCACTAGACTGCTGTAAAGAACATTCTTAAGTACCTTCGACGGACTAAGGAAATGTTCTTGGTGTTTGGTGGAGAACCAGAATTAGAGATGTCTGGTTATGTCGACGCTGGATTTGAATCAGATCCTGATGACTTGAAGTCACAGACAGGATACGTATTCAAATTTAACGGAGGAGCTATCTGTTGGAAGAATTCTAAGCAAGCCACGATTGCTGACTCAGCCACAGAAGCCGAGTACATTGCTGCATCAGAAGCATCGAAAGAAGATGTCTGGATTTCAGAGTTCTTGAAGGAATTGAGGGTTGTTCCTGCTCCTAGTCCAATAACGATTTATTGTGACAACACGGGCGCCGTCGCTTAAGCCAAGGAGCCTAGATCTACAAACAAGAACAAACATGTACTTAGAAAGTATCACGTTATACGTGAGATTATTGATAGAGGAGAAGTTAGTATAGAACGTGTCTCGACCACGGACAACGTGGCAGATCCTTTCACCAAGGTCTTATCAGTGGATGCCCACTTAAGACATTATGTTAATCTAGGCATTAAGCATAAAGGTGACTGGCTCTAGTCCAAGTGGGAGATTGATAGTGTATATGTCCTAGAGACAGTCTTTATTAAGGGCATATATGTACTATTACAAAGGTCAACGTAATATAATATATGTTTGTGGTTTGACTATTAAGTATCGCTTTCATAATTGATATTACACCAGGCATACAGCATGTCATATCTCTATTCATGTCTGTATTGATATTAAACATGTCCCCTCGGATAGATGACCGATCACACAGATAGTGGGAGCTATGTGAGTTATCATCTATCCCAAACTCTCGCTAATCGAGGTTCATCTCGGATGTAGGGGTCTGAATGAACCAACTGAGACTAGTATGCGTGGAGGTTATACTTGTTAGAGCAAGTGTGAGCCGATCCCACGGCCACGGAACGGGTTATTGGACAATCAATAAATGTTCCCATAACTCCGCATAGTTGTTCGAAGGGTGATTACCGAATAATGGAAGTACCCACCGGAACTCCCATCGATGTATACTCTACACCGAAGTGTCTATGGGAACCGGAAAGTTGTCGAAGTGATGACAGTTGTCCTTTGGACTTACAGGACTTTATCATCACATTTGTTGCCCCATATCCTTGGTGGACCCGTCGATGTCAGCTCTGAATAAGAAATTGACCCAAGACACGATCCAGGATTATGGCTACATACAAATGGGGATGATAAGTGATTCTGTGAAGGATTCATCTCTCATGTATAGTACAGGAGAACACTGCTCATAGTCGTTCATAGTTGTGATTGGTAAAACCGCTGGCCAGCGTATCAATATTATTATGATGGTCATAATAGATATTGGATTCACCAAGCAACTCACTGAAGACGCCCGTGGATGTATTATTTGGATAGACCCTTCATCGATCCTAGATGCATTCAAGTCAGTGAGATGAAGGTAACGCCGCGTTGAACGCAACAGACTTCACAACGAAAGGGTTTGCTTTGAGAAACCTCTCAAACGTCCTCATGTATTAATATTGCAAATGGAACCGTCTAGGAATTCCATTTTGCCTAGTCTAGGACTTGCTTAATACAATGAGGCCCTATGGGTCACACTATGTGGTGATTCAGCTTATCCGAATATCCTTGAAGATGGAATCGCAATTAATTTAGAATTAATTGTGATTGATGTATTATAATTGATTTGGAATTAATTATAATAATTTTTGGCTCAATTAATGATTTGGAATTATTAATTGAATTGGCTGATTAATTGTATTTTATGTAAATACAATTAAAGATTATATTTTAGAAATATAATAGAGGTTTGATTTGAAAGGATATGTTAATTTAGAATTAATATATGCACATGGGCAAAATCTACTTGGAGTTTGAATTGCCATAGAATTATAAGTGGGTCCCAAAATCGGGACCCACCTGACCCCACTTGGACGCGCGCGCGCAGCAGCAGTAGGGGAAGGAGTTCGACTCCTTCCTCTATTAGAAGTCAAGGGATAAGTTAGATTTTCCTGATTGAGTTTTAATTTGATTGGGAATGAATCTAGACTTGAATTGGTTTCCTAGTGCAATAAGAATTAGATTCTTATTCCTTTATGAAGTCTAATTGATTATTCTTTAGGCTTCTGTTGACTACTATATATAGTAGACTATTAGAGAGCTTTTACATGGTTGAACACAGTTGATTCAAGATCATTCTTTCTACCAGTTTTCTTAGAGAAAATAAAAGCTCTCCCCTACCTCTCCTCTAGCCGCGCGCACCCACTCCCGCCGGAGGAAAATTGCCGCCCCATTTTCTTGGCCACATAAAGAATATCCTAGCATTATTTCCGATAAGCTGTTCATCCGTGGATACCAAGGTTGAGGTTCAAAGAGCTGGAAACTAACGTTTATTGTCTTGTAGATAATCAAAGTATTGCAGATATCTTCGACTTCGACGAAAGAGAAGATTCACCGGACTATTACGAAGACTTGATACCTGTTCTTGCTTTTGGAGTATTGTAAGTCTTCTGATTAATGTGTTTGATATATATATATATACTATATGCATGATCAATTAACCTGCATGTTAAGAAAATTTTGAAATTCCGCTGCGTACCCTAGGGGTAACTCTGGCCATATTTTCTTACACCACGGTCAATCAACTCTTGCATCTTTTGATGGGCAAGCCTAGTGCTTTCTTCCAAACGATCAAGCCTCGCCCTAGTCTTCTCAGAATCTTCTTCATAACGCTTAAGAAAACTTTGGGTGTGATCAACCATTTTTTGCAAGTTCTCCATGAGTAGAGCTGTCTTCGACTTCGGTTGCTCTTTGGGAGCGGGATTTTCGCAGTGATCATTAACATACCTAAGCTTACTACGGTCTTGGTTAGGGCCATAAGTTTGGCTAGCCGGTGCGTATCCTTGATTGTTCCGGAACCCTCTTCTCCAAAATCCACCTCGAGGATTCCTACCATCTTGTTCGTAGCTAGCTTCTTGAGTACCAAATTCCGTAGCAAAAGCTTCATTTTCGCCTCCTTGAACCCAATTGCCATCATCATATGCAAGCTCCGATCTACACATATGAGCTACATGCCCATAGTTCTTGCATATTCGGCAAACTTCATTCGACATAGATGTTCCTGCGGAGTTCTTGAGGACTTGTTTCAACTTATTGGTAAAGCACTCGAATCGATCCCCATTCCCCCCATACATAGGGGCCTCCTGAGTAGGTGGAGCTTCAGGTCCACGTCTTCTAACCATTGCTCTTGGATCCTTGTACTGCGAACCCTTAGAAAGCCTCTCTAAAACCGCCCAGACGGCTTCCTCGGTTTCCTCCAAATATTGCCGCGGCATTGGAAATCCACCACCTGCTGGTTCTCAAAGGTCAGTCCATTGTAGAGGTGTTGGACAAGATCCGAAAGCTCAAAACCATGGTGAGGGCACTTGTTCATGAGGTCTTGGAACCTCTCAAACGCGGTGTAGATGGTCTCATCATAGTCTTGTTTGAACCCAGTGATTTGCGCCTAAAGCGCGGTAGTCAATGTGTGAGGAAAGTATTTTTCCATGAATGCTGAAAAAACCTTTTCCCAAGTGTCAAGCGAACCCGCCGGTAGAGAACTCAACCATGACTTGGCCTTTTCGCCAAGCCCCATAGCAAAAACCTTCATTCTCAACTCATCTGTTGTTATTTCAGCTCCGGGTCGTGGGAGTTGGTTGACGAAGTCATCAATATTGTGCAAGTACCCCATCACATCTTCCCTTGCAAAGCCATAGAACCTCGATAGTTGTTGGAACGCGTGGTTTTTTATTTCGAGATCTCGAGTTGCAGGCGAAAGAACAATCTCCGGTCCCCTCATACGATCCTTGGTGGGTTGAACCCATGATTTCAGTGGTCTAGCTTCTGCCATTCCGACGATTTCCTTAAAAAGACTGTGTAGAGATTCAGAGAAATCGGTATCCTATATTTCCTCTAGTTCACGTCGTCGAAGTAGTCGCCTTCTTTGGTGGTAGACTCTGTCGATTTCAGCGATTGGTTCAGCAAGCGGTGTTCCCCTAGATCGTGTACTTCGCATACACTATCTTTAACAAGCTAAGAAAGGAGTATCAGAGAGATCAAATAAAATAAAACTACTAGAACTAGGAATTGAATGCTGAAAAAATATAAAAGCTAAACAGAAAAAAGGAGTATAGTCCCCGACAACGGCGCCAATTTGATGAACCGGAAGTTTGTCAGACTCAATTAATCAAATAAATTTGTTTTTAGCCAAAGGCAATTCACAACTACAACGAAAACCGTAGTGTAGCAGTAAAATAACCTCGAGTGTCGATCTCTAAGGACTATAACTAGCTTTATCTAATTTAACTTAAACTATAAATTCAACAAACGACTTAGCACAGATTTTTCTTATCAAAGATAATGGAAGTTAGTGATAGTATGATCATTCAAAGCATCATGTTAATAATCATGCATGAAGTACCCGATCGTTTTGCATAGAAGTCTAAGATCATAAATTTGTCCAATGTGTTATGTTCAATTCAACACTACGAAGATAGAGGGCTTAGATAGATCAAAGAAATGAAGCAATAACTCAAAGTCTTATTCGCGTTACAACCATCATGCATAATTAAGAACCCTAGCTAATAAATCACGTACTATCACCAACGATAGATTTAGCTACTCATAGATGTCATGCAATCAACAGAAATCAAAGCAAGATTGAATGAAAACATGTTGAAAGATATAAATATAAATAGAAAAATCGTGAGATACAATGTTACCGACGAAGGTTGTCAATATCCGAAGAATTGCGAACTCACAAGAAAGATAATATTCCAAATTGATATGAAAAATAGTCTCCTATGCTAAGAATTCCCAGAACAGGCTCTGGAGAATTCCTACCTAAAACTATGTGAAAAGGTATGAAAAAAAGTCTGAGAAAGTATGAAAAACGTAGAAACAGAAGCAACTATATATAGGGGTTCGGAACGCGTGGGGCGAGTCGGCCCAGACACCGGGCGAACCGCCTGGTGTGGGGCGAACCGCCCCACATCCCGGGCGAACCGCCCGGAAGCTTCAGTCGGCGGAAAACGCGTTTTTTGTCTTCTTTTCCTTTTCGGACTGGGTTTTTGCCTTCTAGTGACCTTTAAGCCTTGAAACTCTACCCCTAGACTTCAAATCTCATCCGGAACCTTCTAGATACTCCACGAATGTCCTCGGAACACCGATTCTTCATTCTCTTCAATATAATTGCCCGAAAATCACGTTTTTCACCTAAAACCTGAAAAATGCAAACTAAAGGGAAACGTGACACTATTCTAATAAAATGCACTATAATATAGCTAAATTAACATATAGGATAGCTAAATAGGTGAAAAAAGACTCGAATGAAGGTGTAAAATACACGTTCATCAATCCGTTGTCTAAGTTAGACCACCAAACCATTGCCTCTCCGCAAAGTGTCGAGGGGAAGATCAATGCCTTGGTGTTGGGATCATGCCCATGGGCTTCCATTTTTGTGCCAAATCATACAAGATGGTTCTTCGGACAACTGGTACCATCATCATTTTCCAGAGTTGGGAATCCTCTATTGGTCTTCACCACATGAGTTCTTATGGCATCACATAGTGCGCTTGGCTCCATATCTTTTTCTTTCTCTTGGACGCTCGTTTTCAACGCATCTATTTGTGCTTCAATGACTTTCCTTTGGGCTTTCAACTCTTCAAGGTTTAGCCTTCTCCCGGTCATGGGGTCGAAGCCTAACATTGGAGTGACTTGTGCCACTGTCCTTGAACCATTATTTTCTGCCATTGCTTCCGGACGGTTTTGAGGAGTGGTTTGATTTGGAAGAGTTGGCGGATTAATTACTTGTAATTAGAGTTGGTCCGGGGGAACTTGAAGATGGTCCTGGGGATGCGGGTTATTGGGTCCTTGCGAGGCCCTTACCCTTCGGTCGATGATTTCTCTTAAGTCTCTCGGGGCTCCTTGAGGACCTAATCTTGATTGCACGCCTTGGGGCCCTAACCTTAATTGTACGCCTTGAGGTCCCAGCCTTGCGTGAATCGGCCTAGGACTCGCTCGAGATTGAGCTTCATCTTGAGCGGGATGTGCTCTTGCTAGAATTGGTGCCGGTTCTTGCACTTGGGGCTGCCTTTGGGCCCTTATTTCCTCCTCTACTCTTGCTGCCTCATTTTCCCCTAAGCATCCTTGGATGGTCAGGTGGAACAATCCGTATTGCGCCTCCGTGAAGCCAAAGTCCGCAGGAAGGACTACTCGTCCGTTGGGGAGAGTAAAGTTCATTGCTGTTGGTTGGTCTTGTCTTAGGACCGGCTGAGTTTGCCTTGGGACCGGTTGAGCGGAATTCCTTAATGCGCCAAAAATGGATCCGACAGGAATCCCTTGAGGCGCATTTTCGGCAACTCCTTCCTCGGGAGAAGTGACACTCGCCGGTGCTCCGTCGATCAAGTCATCGTACGGGTAATCATCAATATTATCATTTCTAACTGCCCTACCACCATTGCCTCGCCCCCTTCCTCTTCCTCTGCCGCCCAACGGGGGACGGCCCCGTGGACGATCAGGTGGGGGTCCGGCGATGGCGGTCGCAAGGCGGGTACTTCTTCTGGGATTAACCATCATTCGGACCGCGCTAGTAGGGCGAGGCTACGTAATCGGAGGTCGTGGTGTGGCCCGTGGAGCTCTTTGTTGGGCTTGCCTTTCTCCTAGCTGGTGGCTACTAGGACTTTGTCCTGCTAGTAGGGCGTCTCCATGCTAGTAGGGCAGCCCAATGGCTAGTAGGGCAGTTGTACTTTTAGGCCGCACATAAGGACTTAGGTTATTTTGCCTAGTCTTTTGTCTGGTCGGACCCTGATGAAAGGTGAACGGACCTTTCTATCATGGTCAGCCCCTAACGCCCTCGTACGCTCTTAGACGTCCTTGGGGGTTGGACATATTCCGACACCAACAGGTAGGACCAAGCCGGTCAAGAAAGATATACAGGAGTCACCGCTATACAAGCGTCTCTCTAAAGTCGAAGTTAATGTTCCTTTATTGGAACTAATCCAAAATGTTCTCGCCTATACGAAGTTCTTTCGGGAGGTTAAGAGCAACAAAAGGATTTATCTAGGGGGGGACGTTAATGGGATTGAGACGGTGAATTCAATAGCGGGGCTTCCTGCGAAGCTGATGAACGTGTATTTTACACTTTCATTCGAGTCTTTTTTCACCAATTTAGCTATCCTCTATGATAATTTAACTATATTTTAGTGCATTTTATTAGAATAGTGTCACGTTTCCCTTTAGTTTGTATTTTACAGGTTTTGGGTGAAAAACGAGGTTTTCCAGGCAATTATATTGAAGTAGACAAGGAATTGGTGTTCCGAAGGCATTTTTGGAGTATCTAGAAGATTTCGGATAAGATTTGAAGTCTAGGAGTCGAGTCTGAAGGCTAAAAGGTCACTAGAAGGCAAAACCGAGTCCGGAAAGGAAAAGAAATCCAAAAACGCGTTTTCTGCCGACTGGAGGTCCCGGGCGATTCGCCCGGGACGTGGGGCGGTTCGCCCCACACCAGGCGATTCGCCCGGTGTGTGGGGCGACTCGCCCCACACCTGCCGAATACCTATATATAGTTGCTCAGTTTTCTCCGTTTTTCATACTTTCTCAGACCTTTTGTCCCACCTTTCTCATTAGTTTTAGGTAGGAATTCTCCAGAGCCTGTTCTGGGGATTCTTATCTTAGGAGATACTTTTTCTCATCGTTTTGGAGCTTGTAAGATCGCGATTCTTCGGAGATTGACAACCATCGGTAACATTGTATCTTAAAGTTTTTCTATTTATATTTATTTATCTTTCAACATGTTTTCATTCAATCTTGCTATGATTTCTGTTGATTGCATGACATCTATGAGTAGCTAAACTTATCGTTGGTGATAGTATGTGATTTCTTAGCGAAGGGTTAATAATTATGCTGATGGCTGTAAAGCGAATTAGACTTTGAGTTATTGCTTTATTTCTTTGATCTATCTAAAGCCTCTATCTTCGTAGTGTTGAATTATAACGAACACAATTGGATAATTCATTGATCAAAGATCTCTATGCAAAACGATCGGGTACTTCATGCATGATTATTAACTTGCTATGCTTTGAATGATCATACTATCACTAACCTCCATTATCTGATAAGAAAAACCTTTGCTAAGTAGTTTGTTGTTTTTATATTCTTAAGTTAGATTAGATAAAGCTAGTTATAGTTCTTAGAGATCGACACTCGAGGTTATTTTACTGCTACACTACGATTTTCGTTGTAGTTGTGAATTGCCTTTGGCTAAATACAAATTTATTTGATTAATTAGAATCTGACAAATTCCGGTTCATCAGAAGCAAAGAGACCCAAGAAGCTTCATCATCGATATTACCATGGAGAATGGGCGGTCCACCAAGGCTATGCTCGACTTGGGAGCTAGCATTAACCTGATGCCCTACTTAGTATACAAAGCCCTAGACCTTGGAGAAGTGAAGCCAACCGAGATGGTTGTACAGATGGCGGACCAAAGCGTGAAGCGCCCTGTGGGAATAATTGAGGATATCCTCGTGAAGGTAGACAAATTGATAATTCCTGCAGATCTTGTAGTGATGAAGTCAGCTGAGGAAGGAAAGAGCCATGTTCGCGAACACGTGGTGCTGCTTGGAAGACCATTTATGGCCACTACCAATACATGCCTTGAACTACAAGGCAAGAAAATCACCATGGAGGTAACGGGTGAGAAAATTCAATTGGTAGGATGTAGTATAGTAGATAAAGAAGTTATAGAGGAATTGAAGTTCATTGATTGCTATGATTCTGTGATTTCTAAATTTCACCATTGCCATGATAATATTGAACCTCTTGAAGAGGCGCTAACCATGCAGGTAGAGAGGTGTTACATGTCTGAGGAATCAAGGGAGCTAGTTGAGAGAATGGATAGCACACCCGAAATTCCATTCGGAGAAGAGGTGCTTGAACTCATAGAGGAAGAAGAGGGAGAGAACCGACTTCTAGAAGAGCCTAGCTTAGAATTAAAACCCCTTCTTGGGCACCTTAAGTATGTGTACTTAGGGGAAAATGAGAAGAAGCCAGTAATAATCTCTTCACACCTATCTAGCATAGAAGAAGGTAGGCTAGTCCAAGTCTTGAAAGAAAATTATGCAGCCATAGGATGGGGAATCAGCGATATAAAGGGGATTAGCCCTACACGGTGTGTGCACAATATCACTCTAGAACAAGATGCCAAACCCGTTAGGCAACCTCAGCGTAGGATAAACCCAGACATGCAAGAAGTAGTGAAAAAAGAGGTGATTAAGTTGCTAGATGCTGATATGATCTACCCCATCCCTGATAGTAGGTGGGTAAGCCCCGTACATGTTGTACCTAAGAAATCTCGGATTACAGTAGAGGAGAATGAGAAGGGAGAGCTAGTGCCAGTTAGGAAAACCACAGGCTGGCGGATGTGCATTGATTATAGGAGATTAAATGCCGCCACAAAGAAAGACCATTTTCCTCTCCCATTTATTGATGACATGTTGAACCGCCTCGCGGGGCGGAAATTTTATTGTTTCCTTGATGGCTTGTCAGGTTTCTATCAAATTACGATTGCGCCAGAGGACCAGGAGAAGACGAAATTCACTTGCCCTTTCGGAACGTTTTCTTACAGGAGAATGCCATTTGGGCTATGTAACGCCCCCGCCACTTTTCAAAGGTTCATGCTTTCTGTCTTTTCTGATATGGTGACTAAGTTTGTTGAGGTTTTCATGGATGATTTTTCCCTTTTTGGTGATTCGTTTGATGAATGCTTGCATAGATTAGATCTTGTTCTAAAAAGGTGTATCGAATGCAATTTAACTCTAAGTTGGGAGAAAAGTCATTACATGGTTAGGGAAGGCATTGTTCTAGGACATGTGGTCTCCGATAGGGGGATCGAAGTTGATAAGGCAAAGATAGAGATAATTGAGAAGCTTCCCCCTCCCACTTGTGTCAAAGAACTTTAGTCATTTCTTGGTCATGTAGGATTCCATAGGAGGTTTATCAAAGATTTTTCGAAAATTGCAAAACCCTTAAGCAACTTGCTTGCAAAAGATGTGAGTTTCGATTTTTCTGAAGATTGCTTAGCCTTTAACACCCTTAAGGCAAGATTAATTACTGCTCCTATAGTTGTGCCACCGAATTGGAAACTTCCTTTCGAGATAATGTGTGATGCCTCAAATTTTGCTATGGGGGCTGTTTTATGCCAAAAGGTGGATAAGCAGTATCGTGTGATTTACTATGTTAGTAAGACCCTAGACTCAGCTCAAGTTAACCATACAACTACTGAAAAAGAATTTTTAGCTATTGTTTTTGCTTTACAGAAGTTTAGGTCTTATCTGTTAGGACACCCTGTGAATGTCCATACTGATCATGCTGCTTTAAGACATTTTACACTTTCATTCGAGTCTTTTTCACCTATTTTAGCTATCCTCTATGTTAATTTAGCTATATTTTAGTACATTTTATTAGACTAGTGTCACGTTTCCCTTTAGATTTTATTTACAGGTTTTGGTTGAAATTCGAAGATTTCTGGGCAATTATATTGAAGTTGACAAGGAATTGGTGTTCCAGAAGCCTATTTGGAGTATCTGAAGGTTTCCGGATAGGATTTGAAGTCTAGGGGCCGAATCTGGAGGTTAGAAGGCTACTAGAAGTCAGAAACCGAGTCCGAAAAGGTGAAGAAATCCAAAAACGCGTCGAAAACGCGGAATTCCGCGAGAATTACCCGGGGGCGAACCGCCCCGTGTTTTTTCGGGGCCTATATATAGTGCTCAGTTTTTCTCCGAAAATCATATCTTTCCAGACCTTCTCTCTCACCTCTCTCTATAGTTTTAGGTACGAACTTCCCGGGGCCTGTCCTGGGAGTTCTGTAGCTTAGGGGATACTTTTTCATAGCAGTTTGGAGCTCGTAGGACCGCAATCATCCGGAGATTGACACCCTTCGGTAACTTTATATCTTACAGTTTTATTCTACTTATTTTATATTCTTTCAACATGTTTTCTTCTATGATTTCTGTTGATTGCATGCATATTATGAGTAGCTATACTTATCGTTGGTGGTAGTATGTGAATTCTTAGCGAAGGGAAGATAATCATGCTAATGGCTATATCGTGCATTATACTCCGTGTCATTGCTTTATTTCGTTGATCAGTTGTAACCAAAATTCTCGTATGTTGTATTAATTATTATGCACAATTGGACACTTGTCGACCATCAGACCAATTATCTTCGTAGTGTTGAGTAATTACGGAACACATTAGGACAATCATCAGATCAATTATCTTCGTAGTGTTGAGTAATTACGAAACACATTAGGACAATCGTGATTGACTTGTCAGACCAATTATCTTCGTAGTGCTTAATATTTGCATCAGGACACTAGATTGATTCAAAGATCTCTATGCAAGACCGAGGAATTTATGCATGATTATCGACCCGTTATGTTAAGAAGGACCATACTATCACCAATCTCCATTATCTGCTAGAAACCCCTCTGCTATTTGGTTGTTGTTTTTATATTCTAAATTAGATTTGATAAAGCTAGTTATAGTCCTGAGAGAACGACACTCGAGTCATTCTACTGCCACACTACGGTTTTCGTTGTAGTTGTGGATTGCCTTTGGCTTAATAACAAATTTATTTGACTGAACCTGGACCTGACAAATCCGCGTTCATCAAATTGGCGTCGTTGTCGGGGACTATACTCCTTTTTTCTGTTTAATTGTTTATATTACAGCTTTAGATTCCTAATTCTATTAGTTTTAGTTTTCCTCTTTAATCTCTCTCTGATACTGCTTTCCTAGTTTGTTTCTAATCACCTTTCCTAGTCTGTTACAGATAGTGTATGCCGCATACACGTTCTGCAGGTACACCGCTTGCTGATTCAATTGCTGAGATCGACAGAGTCGACCACCAAAGAAGGCGACTATTTGAAAGGCGCGCACTAGAGGAAATAGAGGAAACCGATTTCTCCGAATCTCTACTTAGTCTCTTCAAGGAAATCGACGGAATGGCAGAAGCTAGACCACTGAAGGCATGGGTACAACCCACCAAGGATCGTATGAGGGGACCGGCGATTGTTTCTGCAACCCGAGATCTGGAGATCAAGAACCACGCATTCCAACAACTTCCGAGGTTCTATGGCTTATCAAGGGAAGATGTGATGGGGTACTTGCACGATATCGATGATTTCGTCAACCAACTCCCACGACCCGGAGCTGACATAACCACAGATGAGTTAAGGATGAATGTTTTTACTGAGTTCTCTACCAGCTGGCTCGCTGGACACTTGGGAAAAGGTTTTTTCAGCTTTCATGGAGAAATACTTCCCTCACACCTTGACTACCGCGCTTAAGGCGCAAATCACTGGATTCAGACAGGACTATGATGAGACCATCTACACCGCGTTTGAGAGGTTCCAAGATCTCACGAACAAGTGCCCTCACCATGGTTTTGAACTTTCCGACCTAGTCCAACACGTCTACAATGCACTAACCTTCGAGAACCAACAAGTGGTGGATTTCCAATGCCGAGGCAATATTTGGGAGGAAACCGCAGAAGCCGTCTGGGCAGTTTTCGAAAGGCTTGCTAAGGGTTCGCAGTTCAAGGACCCAAGAGCAATGGTTAGGAGACGTGGACCTGAAGCTCCACCGACTCAAGAAGCCCCTATGTACAGGGGGAATGGGGATCAATTCGAGTGTTTTACCAACGAATTGAAGCAAGTCCTCAAGAGCGCCACTGGAACAACTGTTTCGAACGAAGTATGCCGAATATGCAAGAACTATGGGCATGGGGCTCATATGTGTAGATCGGAGCTGGCATATGATGATGGCAACTGGGCTCGAGGAGGCGAAGAAGAAGCCTTTGCTACGAAATTTTGTACTCAAGAAGTTAGCTACGGACAAGACGGTAGGAATCCTCGAGGGGAATTTGGAGAAGAGGATACCGTAACAATCAAGGATATGCACCGGCTAACCAAACTTATGGACCCAACCAAGACCGTAGTAGGCTGAACTACGGTAATGATCACTGCGAAAACCCCTCTCCGAAAGAGCCACCGAAGTCGAAATCGGCTCAACTGATGGAGGACTTGCAGAAGATGGTTGATCACACACAGAGTTTTCTCAAACGTTATGAAGAAGATTCCGAGAAGACTAGGGCAAGGCTTGATAAGTTGGAAGAGAGCACTAGGCTTGCCCATCAAAAGATGCAAGAGTTGATCGACCGGGGAGCAAGTAGGGAACAAGGCAAACTGCCTAGCAACACTGTGAAGTCGAATGCCATTACATTGGCTGGTGATGTACCTGACGAAATCACCATCAGGAAGGTTGTTACGTGCGATTGTTGCATGAAGGAAGAACTTCTACAGGCTGAGGAAGAAGAGAAGGGCCTTGGTTCTGACACAAGTGATGAGGAACAAGAGGATCCCGAACCACTCCCTAAAAGTTTCGATGTAAAGGTAGGGATTGGTGAGCTTGAAGATGTCCGTGCCACACTAGATACGGGATCCTACTCAAACATAATTCCTTTGAATGTGTTTGAAAAGAGCAACATTGGAAAACTATTTGAGCAAAGGGCTATTGTGCAACTGGCGGATGGATCTTTTATGAGACCCGAGGGCGTTGTGAAAAATGTGTTGGTCAAGATTGGTGAAGCATCTATATACACCAATTTCGTAGTTATGCCGGCATCTGCACCTGGGACGGGGGATGTCATACTCTTAGGGCAAACATTCTTGCCCAAGCTACGCTCCGTGATGGACATCTACCAAAGAACTTGCACCATCGAAGTGGATGGCAAGCGACACGTATTGCAAGCCATACCTGATCCACCGAAACCGCCTGATATTACTACTCACTACTGTGGTCTTGCAGCCTATATTCTTTCTTATTCACAGGTTCGTGGCATGGAGAGGAGATCAATGAAGGGGAAGCCTAGTACCCACAAAAAGAAGAGATAGGCGCAGACAGGAGTCGAGTCAAAGATTTAAAACAATGACGCTATCCGGGAGGCAACCCGGAATCTTTATCGCTTTCTTTACTGCTTTTCTGCATGCATTTCATTCTTGAACTATTTGCTTCTCGTATGCGAATTTGTTCATTTGTGTGTCGTATGTGCTTTTGTTTGAGTGAGATTTTTCGAGTGGTTTTTTGAAAAAATTGGTTTCGGGGACTAAAACCGCATTTTCTGACGTCGGGAACCGTCTCCCTGCATTGGGAGCACGGGGTGAACCGCCCCGCACATGGGGCGAACCGCCCCACGGTCCCAAAACTTCAAAAACGCGGATTTCTTCCCCAAAACCTCATTTTCTTCATTCATCTTCATTCATCCTCCCAAAAAACCCGAAAAATGCGATTTCATCTTTAAATCTTCATAACTTCTTCCTTTCTTGACCAAATTGAGTGTTCTTTAGCTAAATTCGAAGCCTATTACATGATCTATCATCCTATCCGATCAGATTTCATCCTTATGCGTTAGATTTTCAGATCTGACGTATCATCCTTAGAACCCTAATTTTCGAATTTGGGGGTTTTCTAATTTGAGCTTCAATTATGCTTGTTGATGCATGGGTATGTTGTTTGTGTGATTAGACATGTTATTTACTATCAATTGCATGCTCAATTTTGCTTGGATTGTTGATTTGGGAATTTTGCTGCTAGATGATATATCTTGTTCTGCAATATGTCTTTATCTTTGATTTCTTGCATATGATTGTGTTTATTGACGTGATGATGGTAGAATTGACAATGGAATGCTTAATAGTTGAGTATGAGGATTTATGATGGTAGAGTTATTTCGCTGCTATGGTATGAATTGAACCTTGTTATCAAGGATATTGGTTGTCTAGTAAGAGCATGATGTGATGTATTGCATGAAGTAGTTTCGTTGGTATGTTGCATGATGAAGAAGCTAGGCTAGACATTACGGTTTGGGGAGCTCGATTGTTGATTTTATCACTTGTGTGTTTCACTTTTACACTAGTATGTATTTGAGTCAGTTTTGTGTCATACGAGGTGCTAACTGCTGGTTGTAGGTACCATACCAAGGGGAAGGAGCATTCCCGTATGATTGCTGTGAAGAACTATGTCAAGGAAGGTGATCTCGTTAGATGTGCGTTCGAGCCAAGGAGTTTTGCAACAACGTCGTGGATTATCCAAGAGGAGGAGCTAGAGTATACCTGGAGTAAGGACTCCTATGCCTATTCATGCACCACCGAAGGGACAGAAACCACTATTACGTCAACACTCCATCACAAGGACTGCAAAGTTCGTGTGAACTGGAAGGCACCGGGACATTCTCGCCGCAACGGATTCAATCTTGAGTTCGCAGTTGCTAGAAGGTTCCGAAGCGCTAGCTTGGTTCCAAAACATAATGACATGGGTACACAGTCCCTCGTTGGGGCGCCCCTTGCCTGCCTCTAAAAAGAGCATCATATTGACATTGGGAACATCAATTGTAGAGAATGTGGTCGACATAGGAAAAAACGGCAAACAACCTCTGAATATCCGAGCAGCTCGCTGTAACCTCCTTGGGGTGTAAAACGCTGGAGGGGGAGGTTCTGATACCACTGCCCTTTCCCCTTCAACAGTTCACAACCTGTTGGAGAGATACCGGGAGGAAGATTCCATAACAGAGGCGGCCAATCTTGAAGATTCCATTCGACACTGCAACTCTACCAGTGACGATGTGCCTGACAGTAGTGACAATGAAGACAATAGGGACAATGATGATACAGATGGTTGAATTGGTCCTATCCGATCTATTGATGGAACTACCGCCACTACCACAAGTCCCGATGATCATATATGAAGCTCCTAGAAGAGGCCCAATAACTCAAGAGCAGCATACTCAGCCGACCGAGGCCAAACCATGGGGTAACATCTAGTATCACATCTTAATTCCTCATTTTCTTACTACTAGGGACTAGCGCTAATTTCATGAGGGGGGATGGGATTTAAGTGATCTGATGTTGTTAGTTTGGAGCATGGTATTGGTAGGATGAGTATAGTACCTCGCATGCTTTATCTGTTTGCATTGGCATTTGCACGTTTACTGCTTTCTTAGATTTTTTAGGTTGCATTCACTACATTCATCCTAGGATAGTCTTGCATGTTTTATATGGAGTTTATTGCCGAATATTTTAAACTTTTTTATTAGGTAGATCAACTAACTATGCCATTAATCGTATGCTTCATCTCTATGAATTTGTTTGAGGTTTTTCTCGCTTGACTTGTCACATTTATGTATTGCACTTAGTTGAGCTAGGTAGTCTCGACATCACTTAGTGGTGTTTTCTCTACTGCGGTTCACGAAGACCTTTATAATAAGATGATGCATGTTAGGGTCTTATGGTTGTTTTCCCGAGTAATTATGTACCTAAGAGGCAACAAGTCTTCACCATGCTTTGAGATTGCTAAATGCCTAGGAAGGAGGTAGTGTGAGGTTGTGTGATCCTTTGTTTATAACCTATTCTTCCCAATAGGTTTGGGGAGGGGGTTACACCATCAATAGACTTGTTCTGTTTTTCATTTTCATATCGTGAGTTTATTTTCCTTTTCCGTAAATTTTGTACTCCAACCTATTCTTTCGAATAGGTTTGGGGAGGTCGTGTGTGTCATTTTGTTTCTCTTTTTGTTATGCTACTGCTGGCTAGAAAAAAATCGAAAAAAAAGAAAAGAAAAAAAATTCCAGAAAAAAAAGAGAAAAAGAAAAAAGAATCTGGAAGGAAAAAAAGAAATAAAAGAGAAGACCCCAAAAAAGCAAAGAAGGGTCCAAAAAAAGAGAGCCAAATAGCAGTTTAGCAAAGTGTTGAGTCTTATTTCCATTTTTGTGATGTTCGTAATCGTGTTGTAATTTTCTATTTTTCATCTTTTTGTCTTGAGTGTCATCTGTTCTAGACCACCCTCATCCTGCCATTCAGGAAGTGGTGAATAGCTTAAGACTTTACTTGAGAGATGGGTAGAATAGGGGAGTGTTATCTTTTATAGGGAACCCTCCTTCGTTTGATGAGAGCCAATACTGGTTCGACCTCTTTTGAGGAAAAGTCTTGACATGGTGGAACAGCAGTAAGTCCTCAGTTTCATAGGCACGGGGCAACCATTCGTATCTTAGCATGCTTCATTACGTCGTCACTGACTAGGTCCAGGTAGAGAATGTTACGAGAGACTATCTTGTCTTGACATAAGTGCTTATGTGGATGTGTATAAGTCAATCGAGGTATTCTTCAATCTATATTCATGCATTGATTCATATGGTTTTTGTACATATGTTATTTGATAGATTCAGTAGATTAGTTCATCTTATTTGGCATGAAACTCCATTTTGTGTCTTGCATGTTTTTTGTATTAGAGTCTAGCTTAGTTGCTTGAGGACAAGCAAAGGTTCGGTTTGGGAGTTTGATGAATGTGTATTTTACACTTTCATTCGAGTCTTTTTCACCTATTTTAGCTATCCTCTATGTTAATTTAGCTATATTTTAGTACATTTTATTAGAATAGTGTCACGTTTCCTTTAGATTTTATTTTACAGGTTTTGGTTGAAATTCGGGGATTTCCGGGCAATTATATTGAAGTTGACAAGGAATTGGTGTTCCAGAAGCCTATTTGGAGTATCTGAAGATTTCCGGATAGGATTCGAAGTCTAGGGGCCGAATCTGGAGGTTAGAAGGCTACTAGAAGTCAGAAACCGAGTCCGAAAAGGTGAAGAAATCCAAAAACGCGTCGAAAACGCGGAATTCCGCGAGAATTACCCGGGGGCGAACCGCCGTAGTCTGGGGCGAACCGCCCCGTGTTTTTTCGGGGCCTATATATAGTGCTCAGTTTTTCTCCGAAAATCATATCTTTTTCCAGACCTTCTCTCTCACCTCTCTCTATAGTTTTAGGTAGGAACTTCCCGAGGCCTGTCCTGGGAGTTCTGTAGCTTAGGGGATACTTTTTCATAGCAGTTTGGAGCTCGTAGGACCGCAATCATCAGGAGATTGACACCCTTCGGTAACTTTGTATCTTACAGTTTTATTCTACTTATTTTATATTCTTTCAACATGTTTTCTTCTATGATTTCTGTTGATTGCATGCATATTATGAGTAGCTAAACTTATCGTTGGTGGTAGTATGTGAATTCTTAGCAAAGGGAAGATAATCATGCTAATGGCTATATCGCGCATTATACTCCGTGTCATTGCTTTATTTCATTGATCAGTTGTAACCAAAATTCTCGTATGTTGTATTAATTATTATGCACAATTGGACACTTGTCGACCATCAGACCAATTATCTTCGTAGTGTTGAGTAATTACGGAACACATTAGGACAATCATCAGACCAATTATCTTCGTAGTGTTGAGTAATTACGGAACACATTAGGACAATCGTGATTGACTTGTCAGACCAATTATCTTCGTAGTACTTAATATTTGCATCAGGACACTAGATTGATTCAAAGATCTCTATGCAAGACCGAGGAATTTATGCATGATTATCGACCCGTTATGTTAAGAAGGACCATACTATCACCAATCTCCATTATCTGCTAGAAACCCCTCTGCTATTTGGTTGCTGTTTTTATATTCTAAATTAGATTTGATAAAGCTAGTTATAGTCCTGAGAGAACGACACTCGAGTCATTCTACTGCTACACTACGGTTTTCGTTGTAGTTGTGGATTGCCTTTGGCTTAATAACAAATTTATTTGACTGAACCTGGACCTGACAAATCCGCGTTCATCAATAGGGCTGCAAGGAAAATTGAGTAGCTGATCACTTGTCTAGAATTCCAAATATCCCCGTAGATGCAATTCCTGTTAATGAGGACCTTCCCGATGAACACTTGATGAGAGTAGATGAAGAGCCATGGTATGTTGATATTGTGAATTATTTGGCTACGGGTATTTGCCCAACTAATTCTCAGCCTCCGATAGGAGAGCACTTTTGTAACGCCCCAGATTTCAGAAGCTTAAAAGGGTTGAGAACGCTACTTATACCATCAAGGTGCACCTTTCTTTTCGGGAATCCACCTAGAAGAACTTCAGAGTTAAGCGTGCTTGCTCTGGAGCAATTCTAGGATGGGTGACCCACTGGGAAGTTCCCGGTGCGCGCACGAGTGAGGACAAAGTGCGCGGATTAGAACCCGTGTTGGTCTGTGGGGCCAGCATATCACCCCGGAGAGTGCCCATGAGTAACCACGCCGGCCGGATTGGTCGGGTCGTTACAACTTTCAAAACAGTGCAGGTTTTACATATGGGATGATTCGAACCTTCTTAGAGAAGGGCTGATGGAATCTTGAGGAGATGCGTTCCACAAGGAGAACAACGAAGTGTACTGAGTCATTGCCATGAGCTTCAGTGCAGTGGACACTACAGTGGGGCTAAAACAGCCCGTAAGGTGTTACAAGCAGGATTTTTCTGGCCATCCTTGCACCGAGATGCGAGGGAATTTGTGAAGAATTGTAACCCATGTCAGCGAGGGGGCAATATTGGCAAGAAGGAAGAAATGCCCCAACAAGGGAAACTAGTGGTAGAACATTTTGATGTATGGAGAATTGATTTCATGGGACCATTCCCATCAAGCTCGGGATATGAGTACATTCTAGTCACGGTGGCTACATAACTAACTGGGTGGAGGCAATCCCCACTAGGAAGAATGATGCTTCGGTAGTCTTGAAATTCTTGAAGGATGTGATTTTCACCCGGTTTGGAGTTCCTAGAACAATTATCAGTGATGGAGGTTCTCACTTCGTCAACCGGTCATTTGCCTCACTCATGAAGAAATACAGTGTTACCCATAATGTTGCTACACCATATCATCCGCAAACTTCTAGGCAAGTAGAGGTTAGCAACCGTCAAATCAAAAAGATCCTTGAGCGTGTGGTGAAGCCTATCAGGAAGGATTGGGCTGGAAAACTGAATGATGCGCTTTGGGCATATAGGATCAGCTACAAAACAATAATCGGCACCACTCCATACAGACTTGTGTTTGGGAAAGCATGCCACCTTCCGGTTGAGTTGGAACACAAAGCTTACTGGGCAATAAAGGAGCTAAACCTTGATATGGGAAAAGCTGGGGAAGAAAGGTTGATGCAACTCGACGAGCTTGATGAACTACACCTCGGTGCCTATGAGAATGCCAAGCTTTACAAGGAGCGCACAAAAAAGTATCACGACCGTGGTATTGTGCAGAAAGAGCTAATCCCTGGTCAGAAAGTCTTAGTGTTCAACTCCAGACTTCGCCTATTTCCAGGGAAGCTCCGTACTCGATGGGATGGACCATACGAGATTGTCCAAGTTGCTCCCCATGGAGCTGTAGAACTTTTGGACCTGAAGACTGGTGACACCTTCAAGGGGAATGGGCAACGAGTGAAACCATACTTTGAGCTTCCCAGTGATTGATGAATGTGTATTTTACACTTTCATTTGAGTCTTTTTCACCTATTTTAGCTATCCTCTATGTTAATTTAGCTATATTTTAGTGCATTTTATTAGAATAGTGTCACGTTTCCCTTTAGATTTTATTTTACAGGTTTTGGTTGAAAATCGAGGATTTCCGGGCAATTATATTGAAGTTGACAAGGAATTGGTGTTCCAGAAGCCTATTTGGAGTATCTGAAGGTTTCCGGATAGGATTTGGAGTCTAGGGGTCGAATCTGGAGGTTAGAAGGCCACTAGAAGACAGAAACCGAGTCCGAAAAGGGAAGAAATCCAAAAACGCGTCGAAAACGCAGAATTTCGCGAGAAATTCTCTGGGGCGAACCGCCCGGTGTGTGGGGCGAACCGCCCCACAGTATTTCGAGGCCTATATATAGTTGCTCAGTTTTCTCCGAAAATCATACTTTTCCAGACCTACTTTCTCACCTTTCTTTGTAGTTTTAGGTAGGGACTTCCCAGAGCCTGTTCTGGGGGTTCGTAGCTTAGGGGACACTTTTTCATAGCAGATTGGAGCTTGTAGGATCGCAATTATTATGCACAATTGGACCCTCGTCGACCTGTACGCGAGTTTATCTTCGTAGTGTTGAATAATTACGGAACACATTAGGACAATAGTGATTGACTTGTCAGAATCGTTATTTCGTAGTGCTTAATAATTGCAACAGGACATTAGATTGATCAAAGATCTCCATGCAAGACCGAGGAATTTATGCATGATTATCGACCCGTTATGCTTTGAAGGATCATACTATCACCAATCTCCATTATCTGCTAGAAACCCCTTGCTATCTGTCTCTTGTTTTTATATTCTAAATTAGATTAGATAAAGCTAGTTATAGTCCTGAGAGAACGACACTCGAGTCATTCTACTGCTACACTACGGTTTTCGTTGTAGTTGTGGATTGCCTTTGGCTAAATAACAAATATTATTTGACTGAACCGAAACCGACAAATCCGCGTCCATCAAATTGGCGTCGCTGCCGGGGACTATACTCCTTTTTCTGTTTAATTTGTTTATATTTTCAGCTTTCAATTCCTAATTCTATTAGTTTTAGTTTTCCTTTTTAATCTCTCTCTGATACTGCTTTCCTAGTCTGTTACAGATAGTGTATGCCGCATACACGATCTGCAGGAACACCGCTTGCTGATTCAATTGCTGAGATCGACAGAGTCTACCACCAAAGAAGGCGACTACTTGAAAGGCGCGCACTAGAGGAAATAGAGTTCGCAATTCACTTGAAAGGGTTCGCAATTCAAAGACCCAAGAGCAATGGTTAGGAGACGTGGACCTGAAGCTCCACCGACTCAAGAAGCCCCTATGTATAGGGGGAATGGGGATCAATTCGAGTGTTTTACCAACGAATTGAAGCAAGTCCTCAAGAGCGCCACCGGAACAACTGTTTCGAACGAAGTATGCCGAATATGCAAGAACTATGGGCATGGGGCTCATATGTGTAGATCGGAGTTGGCGTACGATGATGGCAACTGGGCTCGAGGAGGCGAAGAAGAAGCCTTTGCTACGGAGTTTGGTACTCAAGAAGTTAGCTACGGACAAGAGGTAGGAATCCTCGAGGTGGATTTTGGAGAAGAGGATTCCGAAACAATCAAGGATATGCACCGGCTAACCAAACTTATGGCCCTAACCAAGACCGTAGCAGGCTAAACTATGGTAATGATCACTGCGAAAACCCCGCTCCGAAAGAGCCACCGAAGTCGAACTCGGCTCAACTGATGGAGAACTTGCAGAAGATGGTTGATCACACACAAAGTTTTCTCAAACGTTATGAAGAAGATTCCGAGAAGACTAGGGCAAGGCTCGATAGGTTGGAAGAGAGCACTAGGCTTGCCCATCAAAAGATGCAAGAGTTGATCGACCGAGGAGCAAGTAGGGAACAAGGCAAACTGCCTAGCAACACTGTGAAGTCGAATGCCATTACATTGGCTGGTGATCTACCTGACGAAATCACCATCAAGAAGGTTGTTAAGTGCGAGTGTTGCAAGAAGAAAGAACTTCTACAGGCTAAGGAAGAAGAGAAGGACCTTAGTTCTGACGAAAGTGTGGAGGAGCAAGAGGATCCTGAGCCACTCCCTAAAAGTTTCGATGTTAAGGTAGGGATTGGTGAGCTTGAAGACGTCCGTGCCACACTAGACACGGGATCCTACTCAAACATAATCCCTTTGAATGTGTTTGAAAAGAGTGGCCTTGGAAAACTATCAGAGCATAGGGCTATTGTGCAACTGGCGGATGGATCCTTTATGAGACCCGAATGCGTTGTGAAAAATGTGTTGGTCAAGATTGGTGAAGCATCTGTATACACCAATTTAGTAGTTATGTCGGCGTCTGCACCTGGAACGGGGGATGTCATACACTTAGGGCGAACGTTCTTGACCAAACTACGCTCCGTGAAGGACATCTACCAAAGAACTTGCACTATTGAAATGGATGGCAAGCAACACGTGTTGCACGCCATATCTGATCCACCTGATCCGCCAGATATTTCTTTCACTACTCACTATTGTAGTCTTGCAGCCTATATTCTTTCTTATTCACAGGTTCGTGGCATGGACAGGAGATCAATGAAGGGGAAGCCTAGTACCCGCAAAAAGAAGAGATAGGCGCAGACAGGAGTCGAGTCAAAGACTTTAAACAATGACGCTATCCGGGAGGCAACCCGGAATTTTTATCGCTTTCTTTACTGCTTTTCTGCATGCATTCATTCTTGAACTATTTGCTTCTCGTATGCGAATTTGTTCATGTCTGTGTCGTATATGCTTATGTTCGAGTGATATTTTTCGAGTGTTTTTTTGAAAAAAAAATTGGTTTCGGGGATTAAAACCGCGTTTTCTGACGACAGGAACCGTCTCCCCGCATCGGGGAGCACGGGGCGAACCGCCCCACGTGGGGGGCGAATCGCCCCGTGTGGGGCGAACCGCCCCGCACCAGGGGCGAACCGCCCCACGGCTCCAGAAGTTCAAAATGCGGATTTCTTCCCCTTTACCTCATTTTCTTCATATTTTATCATTCCACCTTCCCAAAAACCGAAAATCGCGATTTTACATTCAAATCTTCATAACTTCTTCATTTCATGACCAAATTTAGTGTTCTTTAGCTTAAATCGAAGCCTATTACATGATCTATCTTCCCATCCGAACAGATTTCGTCCTAATGCATTAGATTTTCAGATATGAGGTATCATCCTTAGAACCCTAATTTTTGAATTTGGGGGTTTTCTAATTTGAGCTTCAATTATGATTATTTGATGCATGGGTATGTTGTTTGTGTGTTTAGAAGTGTTATTTACTATCAATTGCATGCTCAATTTTGTTTGGATTGTTGATTTGAGAATTTTGCTACTAGATGATATATATTGTTATGCAATATGTCTTTATCTTTGATCTCTAGCATATGATTGTGTTTATTGGTGTAATGATGGTGGATTTGACAATAGAATGCTTAATTGTTGAGTATGAGGATTTATGATGGTAGAATTTTTCGCTACTATGGTATGAATTGAGCCTTGTTATCTAGGATATTGGTTGTCTAGTAAGAGCATAATGTGATGTATTGCATGTAGTAGTTACATTGGTATGTTGCATGATGAAGAAGCTAGGCTAGACATTACGGTTTGGGGAGCTCGATTGTTGATTTTATCACTTGTGTGATTCGTTCTTACACTAGCATATGCATGAGTCAGTTTTGTGTCATACGAGGTACTAACTGTTGTTTGTAGGAACCATACCAAGGGAAAGGGAGCATTCCCGTATGATTGCTGTGAAGAATTGGAGGGGGATCGATTACAACCATGTCAAGAAGGGTGACCTCGTTAGATGTGCGTTCGAGCCAAGGGGTTTTGCAACAACGTCGTGGATTATCCAAGAGGAGGAGCTAGAGTACACCTGGAGTAAGGACTCCTATGCCTATTCATGCACCACCGAAGGAACAGAAACCATTATTACGTCAGCAATCCATCACAAGGACTGCAAAGTTCGAGTGAACTGGAAGGCACCGTGACATTCTCGCCGCGACGGATTCAATCATGAGTTCGTAGTTGCTAGAAGGTTCCGAAGCGCTAGCTTGGTTCCAATACATAATGACATGGGTGCCCGGCCCCTCGTTGGGGTACCCCTTGACTGCCTCTAAAGGGAGCATCATATAGACATCGGTCGGATCAACGGTAGAGAATGTGGTCGACATTGGAAAAGATGGTAGAAGACTTCTGAGTATCCGAGCAGCTTACTGTAACCTTCTCGTGGTGTAAACGTTGGAGGGGGAGGTACTGATACCACTGCCCTTTCCCCTTCAACAGTTCACATCCTATTGGAGGGCTACAGGATGGAGGATTCCATAACAGCGGCAGCTAATCTTGAGAATTCTACTCGACACTACAACTCTACTAGTGAGGATGTGCGTGACAGTAGTGACAATGAAGGCCATACGGGCAATGATGATACTAATGGAGGAGTTGTTCCTATCCGGAATATGATTGAAACTACCACGCATACCAGAAGACCTGATGACACCCTATAAAGCTCCCGGAGCGGTCCCAATAACTCACAAACAGCATGCTCAATCGACCGAGGCCAAACCATGGGGTAACATCTAGTATCACATCTTATTTCCTGATTTTCTTACTGCTAGGGGCTAGCGTTCATTTCATGAGGGGGGATGGGATTTAAGTGATCTGATGTTGTTAGCTTGGAGCTTTGTATTGGTAGGATGAGTATAGTACCTCGAATGCTTTATCCGTCTGCATTTGCATTTGCACGTTTACTGCTTTCTAAGATTTTTTAGGTTGCATTCACTACATTCATCCTAGGATAGTCTTGCATGTTTTATATGGAGTTTATTGCCGAATTTTTTGAACTTTTTTATTGGATAGATCAACTAACTATGCCATTAATCGTATGCTTCATCTCTATGAATTTGTTTGAGGTTTTCTCGCTTGGCTTATCACATTTATGTATTGCACTTAGTTAAGCTTGGCAGTCTCGACATCACTTAGTGGTGTTTTCTCTACTGCGGTTCACGAAGGCCTTTATAATAGGATGATGCATGTTAGGGTCTTATGGTTGTTTTCCCGAGTAATTATGTACCTAAGAGGCAACAAGTCTTCACCATGCTTTGAGATTGCTAAATGCCTAGGAAGGAGGTAGTGTGAGGTTGTGTGATCCTTTGTTTATAACCTATTCTTCCGAATAGGTTTGGGGAGGGGGTTACACCAACATTAGACTTGTTTCTGCTTTTCATTTTCGTATCGTGAGTTTATTTTTCCTTTTCCGTGAATTTTGTACTCCAACCTATTCTTTCGAATAGGTTTGGGGAAGTCGTGTGACTCATTTTGTTTCCCTTTTGTTATGCTACTGCTGGCTAGAAAAATCGAAAAAAAAGAAAGAAAGAAAAAATTCTAGAAAAAACAGAAAAAGAAAAAAAGAAAAGAAAAAGAATCTGGAAAGAAAAAAAGAAAAAAGAAAAGACCCCAAAAAAGCAAAGAAGGGACCAAAAAAGAAAGCCAAATAGCAGTTTAGCAAAGTGTTGAGTCTTATTTTTCATTTTTTGTAATGTTCGTAATCGTGTTTTTTATCTTTTATTTTTTTTTATCTTGAGTGTCATCTGTTCTAGACCACCCTCGTCCCGCCTTTCAGGAAGTGGTGAATAGCTTAAAACTTTACTTGAGAGATGGGTAGAATAGGAGAGTGTTATCTTTTATAGGGAACCCTCCTTCGTTTGATGAGAGCCAGTACTGGTTCGACCTCTTTTGAGGAAAAGTCTTAACATGGTGGAACAGCAGTAAGTCCTCAGTTTCATAGGCACGGGACAACCATTCGTATCTTAGCATGCTTCATTACGTCGTCACTGACTAGGTCCAGGTAGAGAATGTTACGAGAGACTATCTTGTCTTATCATAAGTGCTTATGTGGTTGTGTATAAGTCAATCCAGGTATTCTTCAACCTATATTCATGCTTTGATTTATATGATTTTTGTTCATATGTTATTTGATAGATTAAGTAGATTAGTTCATTTAATTTGGCATGAGACTCCATTTTGTATCTTGCATATTTTTTGCATTAGAGTCTAGCTTAGTTGCTTGAGGACAAGCAAAGGTTCGGTTTGGAGAGTTTGATGAATGTGTATTTTACACTTTCATTTGAGTCTTTTTCACCTATTTTAGCTATCCTCTATGTTAATTTAGCTATATTTTAGTGCATTTTATTAGAATAGTGTCACGTTTCCCTTTAGATTTTATTTTACAGGTTTTGGTTGAAAATCGAGGATTTCCGGGCAATTATATTGAAGTTGACAAGGAATTGGTGTCCCAGAAGCTTATTTGGAGTATCTGAAGGTTTCTGGATAGGATTTGGAGTCTAGGGGTCGAATCTGGAGGTTAGAAGGCCACTAGAAGACAGAAATCGAGTCCGAAAAGGGGAAAAAATCCAAAAACGCGTCGAAAACGCGGAATTCCGCGAGAAATTCTCTGGGGCGAACCGCCCGGTGTGTGGGGCGAACCGCCCCACAGTATTTCGAGGCCTATATATAGTTGCTCAGTTTTCTCCGAAAATCATACTTTTCCAGACCTACTTTCTCACCTTTCTCTGTAGTTTTAGGTAGGGACTTCCAAGAGCCTGTTCTGGGGGTTCGTAGCTTAGGGGACACTTTTTCATAGCAGATTGGAGCTTGTAGGATCGCAATTCTCCGGAGATTGACAACCTTCGGTAACTTTGTATCTTACAGTTTATTCTACTTATTTTATTATATCTTTCAACATGTTTTCTTCTATGATTTCTGTTGATTGCATGCCTATTATGAGTATCTAAACTTATCGTTGGTGGTAGTATGTGAATTCTTAGCGAAGGAAAGATAATCATGCTAATGGCTATATCGTGCATTATACTCTGTGTTATTGCTTTATTTCGTTGATCAGGCTTAGCCTAAATTCTCGTATGTTGTATTAATTATTATGCACAATTGGACCCTCACCGACCTGTACGCGAGTTTATCTTCGTAGTGTTGAATAATTACGGAACACATTAGGACAATAGTGATTGACTTGTCAGAATCGTTATCTTCGTAGTGCTTAATAATTGCAACAGGACATTAGATTGATCAAAGATCTCCATGCAAGACCAAGGAATTTATGCATGATTATCGACCCGTTATGCTTTGAAGGATCATACTATCACCAATCTCCATTATCTGCTAGAAACCCCTTGCTATCTGTCTGCTGTTTTTATATTCTAAATTAGATTAGATAAAGCTAGTTATAGTCCTGAGAGAACGACACTCGAGTCATTCTACTGCTACACTACGGTTTTCGTTGTAGTTGTGGATTGCCTTTGGCTAAATAACAAATATTATTTGACTGAACCGGAACCGACAAATCCGCGTCCATCAGTGATCAAATGGAGGTTGATCATCTCAACCTCACCTCTCCCACCTTCACATGAGAGTATGTAGCTTGTATTTCTTTCTTTTGAATATTTAGTTGTTCTTCCATTGTGTTAGAGTGTGTTTTTGGTGATAAAATAGGTAATACGTTGGTATTTTTTGAGTTCGGGGATGATTAACTCGGAGCCAAGGCTCTGCCGCTCCCAGGCGGACCGCCACCCACACGGTGCGTTGCGCCCGGGAGAGGCAGAATACCTGGGGGCCTCTGCTGCTCCCAGGCAGACCGCCCCTCACACGGGGCGATGCGCCCAGGAGAAGCAGACGCCTGGGCGCTTCTGCCACTCCCAGGCGAACCGCCCCTCACATGGGGCGGTACGCCTGTGAGCACCAGAGCTCCGGGTGTCTAGATTTTCGTCCGGACACACCGTTTTGTCCCAGTATGCAAACATATTGATCTTTTTACCCCTTTTATCATCCGTTTTGGTTTCTCACAAGTTTCATTGAGTAATACAGGTTACAGGTACTCTTCCAACTCTCACCCAATATCCACTTTCGACGTTCGGGACGTACGACGAAGTTCAGGTTGGGGGGGGGGGGTTTATCTCTGGGTATTCCAATGACTTATATTTCTGATTTCAACTCGTGAAAGCCTTTGTTTATACGTTTACCCCTTTCTTAGGATTTAGTTTGTTCGTATGCATTCATCATTAGTCTAGTTTTGCATGATGTTGTGTGGAGTTTATTGCCAATTTCTTTGAACTTTTTTATTGTATAGACTAAGTGTTTTTGACCATTGATCATGCATTGCATCTCTATGGAATAGTTTGAGGTTTGTCTCGCTTGGCTTGTCATATTCGTATGTGCACTAGTTAAACTTGGTAGTCTCGACATCACTATGTGGTGTTTTGTCTACTGCGGTTCGCGAAGGCCTTATAAAATGTTGCATGTTAAAGTCTTTGGTTGTATTCTCGTGTAATTATGTACCTAAGAGACAACAAGTCTTCACCTTGCTTTTTTAGATTGCAAAATGCCTAGGAAGGAGGTAGAGTGAGGTGTGTGATTCTTTGTTTGAAACCTATTCTAACGAATAGGTTTGGGAGGGGGTTACCATTATTATGACTTGTTTTTCTTATAGTTGAGTCATGTTGAGTTTGTTTTTTCTTCTTCTTTGTGAGTTTGTGCTCCAACCTATTCTTTCGAATAGGTTTGGGGAGGTCGTTATAGAGTCGTTGTTATTTCCTTTCATTGTGCTACTGCTGACTATATACAAAAAAAAAAAAAAAAAAAAAGAAAGAAAAGAAAAAAAAAGAAAAAAAAATCGAAAATTCCAGAAATCTGGTAAAAGAAAAAAAGGAAAACAGAATAAGACGCAAAAAAAAACAAAAGAAGGGTCCAAGCAAGCCAAAAAGCAGTTTTAGCAAAGCGTTGCATTATTTTTCAGCTTTTGTAGTAGTTTGTAATCGAGTTGTAAATTCTTACTTGTGTTTTCGTGTCGCCTAGTCCAAGGCCTGTTCTAGACCACCCTCGTCCTGCCATTCAGGAAGTGGTGAAGAGTTTTTACTTTAAGAGTCGGGTAGAATAGGGGAGTGTTGTCTATTCGGGAGCCCTCCATCTGTAACGGTACCGATTTTTAAAATAAAATAATTCTTTCAAAAATAAAGTAAATCTTGAAAATTCAAAAGCAACGGTCTTCAATAAATAATAAGGAACGGGTTTTAGCGCTCAAATGAGCTTACAAATTTTAAAGTAGAACAGAGTTAACGTTAACTAAACTCAATGTCAATTTTAAAACAAATAGACAGTGAAGATGAAAGAGTTTTTCTTCTTATTTCTAGCAAATAAAATCCCACGAGCTCCCAAACCCAACTCTCAGTCGCTTGAGATAAAGGATCTCAGTGAGATTCTATTTTAAAAAGACATAACAGTAACCAGTTTTGAAAACAAAACATTTGTGGCAAGTAAGACAGTAACAAAAGCAGATAACAGAACAGAGAGACAGACAGAAACAGATAAGTGACGTCCGTTGGTGCAACCCGCCTTGTTACTCCTACTCCCAGAATGCCCTTGTAACTCCCTCCAGAGGGTTAACAACTCTAGACAGAACAGAGCCCCGTGTAGTTTGGGGAAACAGATCCTACGACCCTAATAGACCTCAACGACTTCTGCCTCGCGTCTAAAACGGAATAGACTAGGCAATAACTAAATAAACCCGATAGTCCGACCTACCCAAGTCTACCTAATTCCTACCTAATCGACCGGTCACACAGAACAGATACAGACAAACAGAATACAACCAAAACATGCATAGCACATAGCCTTCCAGATTTTAAAAACAGACAAACTTTGGGGCGAACACTCACCTTAAACTTCGCGAGCAACGGTCCACGAAAGCACAGCGACTTAAGAGCTAACAAACGGAACACCTAAACAGAAAGTGTCTAGTTACTAAATAGAAGTCGAAAGGAAAGTTAAACGGATAAAAGTAAAAGGTCGGCAGGGAAAAGGCGAAGGTGGGGCTCAAACTTGGGACTTCTAAGTTAGTTTAACAAGCACTTAACCAACTAGACTAGCAAGTCAAGTAGTTTTTGAAATCAAAGACAGAAAGTACTTAATTGTACGGTTTTCAGAAATCAACTTTTAAAATTACTAAAACACCCTCAGTAGTAAATTACAAAACAGAACAACACTTATCAGTAATATCAAAACAGTCCTCAAGAGAAAACCCGATTTAGCAGTTTAGTCTAGAGTACAAAAATTACCAAAATACCCTTTACAACTTAAAGTTACCAAAATGCCCTTACGGTATTCAGGAAATCCCAAAAACACCCTCGCAGTACAAAATTACCAGACAGTCCCAATAAATCAAAAGGTACAGAACCGTCCAGAAATTTTAAAAAATTACGGTCTAACCCAACAATTTCAATAAATAACAAGATAGTCCTTTCGAGGTTCAAGAATCCAAACAAGCTCATAGTTTCGCAGAAGTCATATTCAGTCCCAGTTTAACATGCATTTCAGTTCAGTCCAGGTCAAAAGCATAATTTACAGAACTGCCACTAAGTCTCAAAAAAATTGCAGAATGGTCCTTCCAAGTCTCAGACATCCCAATTCAACCCACAAACAAAGCATAACACTAAAACAGTCCTCGACAAACTTTCACAGTCCATGTTAGTCAACCAACGGGTCTAACCTAATCCTGAATAGGTCCAATGGTCGAGCTAGGGTTCAAGGTTTATGGTCAGATTCGTAACAAAGGGCATATCGGTCAAAAAAACTGAATCGAGCAGGGGTAATATGGTAAAATCAAAGAACCAAAAACGAAGAGAAGAAAGAAGCTTACCCTTCCATGGAAAATGTCGAAGTGGAGTAACGGAGCAGAACGGGCCGAGCAACACGGAACAGAGCAGTGAGGGCCGGAACACAGCAGCCGCCGGAGACGAACTGAACCGGGAAGGGGCAAGACCGGGCGGCAGAACCGAGCGGGCGGAATCAGAACCGGGCCGGACGGATCTGAGCGAACGGAACAGAGTCGGACAGAGCTTCGATGCGCGCGTGCCGGAGCAGAGCTAGACCAAAACGAGACCAGAGAGGTGCGAGAAACGAGCAGCCGAGGCGGCGGCCACGGGGTGGTACGGTGGTGGTGACGAAACCGATTGGGGATGATGATAATCCGGTGGTTAAGATGATGATGAAGATGAGCAATGATGATTATGGTGAAGGATGAAGATGATGGATTAAAAGGAAAGGATGAGAAGTTGATTTCTTTCTTTCTTCTTTCTACAGTAGTAGTGGCGTGAGAGAGGGGAAAGGAGAGTGGTGGGAAGTGAAGCAAACTAGGTAGGTTTAGGGTTTTGAAGAGTTGGGCCATCAGATGGGCTTGAGCAAATTGGGCCAGCTGATGATCACGAATTGAGCCATGAAACTGGGCCAGAAATGATAACTCGATTTGGCCACAAAATATCATATTGCTAGCTAGCCCAAATCGGAACGAGACGAATTACTACTAATGAGCTTTCTATCTGAATCGATTGCGCCGGAAAGAATTAATTAAATTACCAAATAAATAATTACTCAGGTAATTAATCAATAAAAAAAATTAAAATTATATAGAAAATACGGGATGTTACACTCCACCACCCTTAAAAGAAGTTTCGTCCTCGAAACTTAACTAGTGTAAATCCAACGAATGGGAAATGGAGAAACGAAGGTCTTCAACTTCAAATGTCGGATGAAACGAACAAGTGTACGAGTTGAACGTTAATGGAAGTCATAATTAACCTAAAGGAAATAAAGTCCACTTCTTCAACCGTAAATCCTCAATAAAAAGTTGATAGCTTAATCTTCAAGTGTGTCTAATCTAACGAAAGAATTGCAGTTCGATAAACAAACATGACTTAGAAGAAGTTTGTCCAAATGAGCGTACCTTTTGCTACATTTGCTGGTAGAGCCTCATGTCCAACCCCACTGTAGACCTTCGCCTTGGTTGTTGCACCATCTCCTTGGTTTTTCGAAACCGTGCTACCAGGCCGTCCTTCCTTAATCAGAGAGCGACGCCTCGGACATTCGTTCACCTTATGGTCCCTGCTGCCACAAGCGAAACACCAACCCTTCTTCTTCCAGCAGTTGCCTTCCTCGTGAGTTGTTCCTCCACAGAAATTACACTTTATGCTAGTTGAGTCTCCAATAATATCACCGAGTTGACGAGGTCGACTTTCCCGCTGATTGCGAGGATACTTGGACGGAGACGGACGATCCTTACTACTCGTGTGATCATAACTCCTTTTTCCAGATCGATGAGGTTCATAACTCTCACGTTCTCCTAAACCATCCTCCAATGCAGCAGCTCTTTCCACGGCCTTTGCGTAAGTTGACATCTCGATTCCAAACAGGCTGTACTTGATCTTAGGCTTCAACCCTCGTACAAAGTACCTCATCTTTTCTATTTCATCAATTTGGAAGTGTGGCACATACTTCAACAATCTCGTGAATTTAAGATCATACTCGGGCACCGTCATCTTCCCTTGCACCAAATTTTCGAATTCATTCGTTCTTCTCTTACGGACAGAGCGGGGAACATACTTTTCCACAAATTCCTTCACAAAATTCTGTAAGAAAATATGGTCAGAGTTACCCCTAGGGTACGCAGCGGAATTCTAAATTTTCTTAACATGCAAGTTAATTGATCATGCATATAACGTATATAGTATATCAAACACATTAATCAGAAGACTTACAATACTCCAATAGCAAGAACAGGTATCAAGTCTTCGTAATAGTCCGGTGAATCTTCTCCTTCGTCGAAGTCGAAGATATCTGCAATACTTTGATTATCTGCAAGACAATAAAAGTTAGTTTCCAGCTCTTTAAACCTCAACCTTGGTATCCGCGGATGAATAGCTTATCGGAAAGAATGCTAGGATATTCTTTATGTGGCCAAGAAGATGGGACGGCAGTTTTCCTCCGGTGAGGGTGGCGCGCGCGTGGCTAGAGGGAGGTAGGGGAGAGCTTTTTATTTCTCTAAGAAAACTGGTAGAAAGAATGATCTTGAATCAACTGTGTTCAACCATAAAATTAATCATCATTAAAATCTCTCTAATAGTCTACTATATATAGTAGTCAATAGAAGCCTAAAGAATAATCAATTAGACTTCATAAAGGGATAAGAATCTAATTCTTATCGCACTAGGAAATCAATTTAAGTCTAGATTCACTCCCAATCAAATTAAAACTCAATCAGAAAAATCTAACTTATCTCTTAACTTCTAATAGGGGAAGGAGTCGAACTCCTTCCCCTACTACTACTGCGCGCACGCGTCCAAGGGGGTCAGGTGGGTCCCAATTTTGGGATCCACTTATAATTCTAAGGCAATTCAAACTCCAAGTAGATTTTGCCCATGTGCATATATTAATTCTAAATTAACATATCCTTTCAAATCAAACCTCTGTTATATTTCTAAAATATAATATTTAATTGTATTTACATAAAATACAATTAATCATTCAATTCAATTAATAATTCCAAATCATTAATTGAGCCACTAATTATTATAATTAATTCCAAATCAATTATAATCCATCAATCACATTTAATTCTAAATTAATCGCGATTCCATCTTCAAGGATATTCGGATAAGCTGAATCACCACATAGTGTGACCCATAGGGCCTCATTGTATTAAGCAAGTCCTAGATAGGCAAAATGGAATTGCTAGACGGTTCCATTTGCAATATTAATACATGAGGACGTTTGAGAGGTTTCTCAAAGCAAACCCCTTCGTTGTGAAGTCTGTTGCGCTCAACGCGGCGATGGTAACGTCCCTTCATCTGACTGACTCGAATGCATCTAGGATCGATGAAGTGTCTATCCCAATAATACATCCACGGGCGTCTTCAGTGAGTTGCTTGGTGAATCCAATATCTATTATGACTATCATAATAATATCGATACGCTGGCCAGCGGTTTTACCAATCACAACTATGAACGACTATGAGCAGTGCTCTCCTGTGCTACACATGAGAGATGAATCCTTCACAGAATCACTTATCATCCATATTTGTATGTAGCCATAATCCTGGATCGTGTCTTGGGTCAACTGCTTATTCAGAGCTGACATCGACGGGTCCACCAAGGATATGGGGCAACAAATGTGATGATAAAGTCCTGTAAGTCCAAAGGACGACTGACATCACTTCGACAACATTCTGGTTCCCATAGACACTTCGGTGTAGAGTATACTGTAAGAAAATATGATCAGAGTTACCCCTAGGGTACGCAGCGGAATTTCAAAAATTTTCTTAACATACAGGTTAATTGATTATGTATATGTCGTATATATATAAACACGCCAATTAGAAGACTAACTTTACTTCCAAAGCAGCTCCCAAGTCTTCGTAATAATCCTGTGTATCTTCTCCTTCGTCGAAGTCGAAGATATCTGTAACACTCTGATTATCTGCAAGACAATAAGAGTTAGTTTCCAGCTCCTAGAACCTCAACCTTGGTATCCACGGATGAACAACCTATCTGAAGAATGCTAGGATATTCTTTGTGTGACCAAGAAGACGGGGCGGCAATTCCTCCGGCAGAGGTGGCGCGCGCGGGTGGCTATAGAGGAGGGGAGAGTTTTTATTTTCTCTAAGAAACTGGGTAGAATGACTGTGAAAGTCTATGTCAAAAGCTCTCTAATAGTCAACTATATATAGTAGTCAATAGAAGCCTAAACCATAAGCAATTAGACTTTATAAAGGAATAAGAATCTAATTTTTATCGCACTTGGAAACCAATATCAAGTCTAGATTCATTCCCAATCAAATTAAAACTCAATTAGGAAAATCTAACTTATCCCTTGGACTTCTAATAGAGGAAGGAGTCGAACTCCTTCCCCTACTCATCTATGCGCGCGCGCGCTCTCCCAGGGACAGTAGGTGGGTCCCGATTTTGGGACTCACTTATAGTTCTAAGGCAATTCAAACTCCAAGTAGATTTTGACCAAGTGCATATGTTAATTCTAAATTAACATACCCTTTCAAATCAAACCTCTATTATATTTCAAAAATATAATCTTTAATTGTATTTACATAAAATACAATTAATTAGCCAATTCAATTAATAATTCCAAATCATTAATTGAGCCACCAAATATTATAATTAATTCCAAATCAATTATAATCCATCAATCACAATTAATTCCAAATTAATTGCGATTCCATCTTCAAGGATATTCTGATAAGCTGAATCACCACATAGTGTGACCCATAGGGCCTGATCGTATTAAGCAAGTCCTAGATTAGGCAACATGGAATTCCTAGAAGGTTTCATTTGCAATATTAATACATGAGGACGTTTGAGAGGTTTCTCAAAGCTAACCCTTTCGTTGCGAAGTCTGTTGCGCTCAACGCGGCGATGGTAACGTCTCTTCATCTGACTTGCTCAAATGTATCTAGGATCGATGAAGTGTCTATCCCAATAATACATCCACGGGCGTCTCAGGGAGTTTCTTGGTTAAGATATACTAATGACCATCATAATATATCATTTGCACCGGCCAGTGACTTTACCAACACAACTATGCAAACTATGAGCAGTACTCTCCTGTGCTACACTTGAGAGATGAGTCCTTCACAGAATCACTTATCATCCCCATTTGTTTGTAGCCATAATCCTGGATCGTGTCTTAGGTCAACTGCTTATTCAGAGCTGACATCGACGGGTCCAACAAGGATATGGGGCAACAAATGTGATGATAAAGTCCTGTAAGTACAAAGGACGACTGGCATCACTTCGACAACTTACCGGTTCCCATAGACACTTCCGTGTAGAGTATACATCGATGGGAGTGTCCGGTGGGTTCTTCCCTCGATTGTCCAACAATCCGTTCCGTGGTCGTGGGATCGGCTCACACTTGCTCCAACAAGTATAACCTCCACGCATACTAGTCTCGTCTGGTTTATTCAGACCCCTACATCCGAGATGAACCTCGACTAGGGAGAGTTTGGGATAGATGATAACTCACGCTCCCACTATCTGTGTGATCGGTCATCTATCCGAGGGGACATGTTTAATATCAATACACACAGTAATAGAGATATGACATGCTGCATGCCTGGTGTAATATAAATATGAAAGCGATACTCAATAGTAAAAGCAACAGACATATATTATATTACGTTGACCTGTGTAATAGTGCATATATGCCCTCTATAAGGGCACTATGCCCTTAGTAAGGACTGTCTCTAGGACATATACACCATCAATCTCCCACTTGGACTAGAGCCAGTCACCTTTATGCCTAATAACCAGATTAGCATAATGTCTTAAGTGGACTTCCACTGATAAGACCTTGGTGAAAGGATCTGCCACGTTGTCCGTGGTAGAGACACGTTCTATACTAACTTCTGCTCTATCTATAATCTCACGTATAACGTGATACTTTCTAAGTACATGTTTGTTCTTGTTTGTAGATCTAGGCTCCCTAGCTTGAGCGACGGCGCCCGTATTGTCACAATAAATCGTTATTGGACAGGGAGCAGGAACAACCCTCAATTCCTTCAAGAACTCTGAAATCCAGACAGCTTCTTTCGATGCTTCTGATGCAGCAATGTACTCGGCTTCTGTGGATGAGTCAGCAACCGTGGCTTGCTTAGAACTCTTCCAACAGACAGCTCCTCTGTTCAATTTGAATACGTATCCTGTCTGTGACTTAAAGTCATCAGGATCTGATTCAAATCCAGCGTCGACATACCCAGACATCTTTAATTCTGGTTCTCCACCAAACACCACCATTGAGGTACTCCTGTATTCTGTTGGTGTTGACAAGTGACACTAAGCGCATATGCCACATTGGGCCTTGTGCAATTCATTGCATACATTATAGACCCTACTGCCGAAGCATAGGGCACACGACTCATTGCATTTCTTTCTTCATCAGTTTTAGGACCATCCTTAACTGATAAGACAATCCCATGCCTAGCTGGGAGAAAGCCTCTCTTTGAGTCGTCCATCTTATAACGCTTAAGTATTTTGTCGATGTAGGTGGACTGTGTCATTCCTAACATCCTCTTGGATCTATCTCTAAAGATCTTGATCCCTAGGATGTAGTTCGCTTCACCCAAGTCCTTCATCGAGAAAGTACTTGATAACCAAACTTTAGTCTCTTCTAGCATAGAGACGTTGTTTCCCATGATCAAAATGTCATCTACATAAATGATCATGAAAACGACTCCCTTGTCGCTGTGCCTAGCGTAGACACAGGGATCTTCCTTGCTTCTGATGAAGTCAAACGATTTGACAGCTTCATCAAAGCGGATATTCCAGCTCCTTGACGCTTGCTTTAGCCCATAGATGGATCTTTGTAATTTGCATACAACAGCTGGCCTGGTTTTACTAATAAAACGTTTCGGCTGTACCATATAGACCTCTTCCTCAAGGTTGCCATTGAGGAAAGCAGTCTTTACATCCATCTGCCAGATCTCATAATCATAGTAGGCAGCTATCGCAAGTAGAATTCGAATGGACTTCAATTTTGCTACCGGTGAAAAGGTTTCATCATAATCGATGCCATACCTTGCGTGTCGCCTTTCGCCACAAGCCCAGCTTTGTGCATTTGTACCTTGCCATCGGCATCTGTCTTTCGTTTAAAGACCCATTTGCACCCAATAGGTCTAACCCCTTGGGGCAAGTCTACCAAGTTCCAAACTTGGTTCTGGTACATTGAATCCATTTCTAATTCCATGGTCTCTTGCCATTTGTCTGAGTCAATATCAATTATTGCCTCTTTGTAGGTCTCTTGGATATTCCCGATCTGATAAGCCGACATCAAGTTCACTGATGTCTTCTATCATAAGGCTTTGCTTTTGAGGTCCTTTTAGGATCCTCTTCGACCTACGGAGCTCGACTTGTTCTGGTGCTTTTCTTTTCTGGCTTCGTGTAACACGAACATTATCAGTGGGTACTGATGCAGTTGGTCGCGGGGCGCGACTCTGTTCCCTTGCGGGAGGCTGCTCTTGTGCAACTTGTTGCACAGGTTGGTTGACAACGGGTTCTATTGGTGTGGTTTCAACTGTTGATCTAATCACAGGACTCCCACTGACTATGACATGCCTAGCAAGTGTCATATCATCACCCTTGTCTGCTTCGAAAGCTCCCACTGAACTTGAGTCCAAATCACAAGATTTAGAGACCTCATGTTCGCGCGTGTCAAAGTCTTGAATTTCTTCAAGTTCTATCATGTCATCTAACCTCTCTTCTTCGAGGTATTCAGCTTCTAAAAACTTGACGTTTCTAGATACGATCACCTTGTGATCTTCAGCATGATAGAATTCATAGCCTCTCGTCTGACGAGGATAGCCTATGAAATATACTTTGACACCCTTGGCATCTAACTTATCAGTGAGCATCAGTTTGACTATCGCATGACAGCTCCAAGGTCTAAGATAGCCCAGTGAGGGCTTCTTTCCCTTCCATAACTCATAAGGAGTTTTCTCCACTGATTTAGATGGTACATGGTTCAGAATGTAGATTGCAGTTTGTAGTGCATATCCCCACAGATATTTTGGAAGAGTCGAGAATCCAATCATTGATCTTACCATGTCTAACAGGGTTCGATTCCTCCTCTCAGACACACCATTTAACTGTGGTGTTCCAGGCGGACGCGATTGAATTCCATTTTCCTTCAAGTAGTCGATAAATTCTTCACTAAGGTATTCACCTCCTCGATCTGATCGAAGAGTGACTATCCTTAGGTTCAATTCATTCTCGACTTCATTCCTAAACTCCTTGAATTTCCCAAAGGTCTCGGATTTATTCTTCATAAGATAAATATATCCATACCTTGAGAAATCGTCAGTAAAGGTAACAAAGTAAGGAAAACCCCACGCGCATGGACTTTAAGAGGTCCATATACATCGGTATGTATGAGCTCTAAGCAGCGAGTGGCACGAACACCTTGTCCAACAAAAGGTTTGTTCGTCATCTTAGCCTCAACACATGATTCGCATGTACCATATGATTCAAAATCAAATGGTTCTAAGTAGTCCAACTTCCTTAGTCTTTGAATCCGTGTTTCATTAATATTGCCTAGTCGACAATGCCATAGATAAGATGGATTATTCTTCTTACTTGAAGACGGATGTTTGTTATGTATTTGAAATAAAGGTAGACTACTTTGCAAAATATATAAACCATTCACCAAGCGAGCTTTTCCATAATACTGATCATTTAATGAAAAATAACAAGTATTATTCGCAAATCGAAAGGAAAAACCCATATTGTCTAACAATGGAATGGAAATAATATTTCTGACAATGGATGGAACAAAATAAACATTATCAAGTTCTAAACATTATCCCGAAGGTAAATCTATCTTGCTGCGTCCAACGCGTTTGACTTCAACTGGATTGCCGTTCCCAACATGCAAGTCGATTTCACCTTGCTTGACTAGCCTGTGATCAATTAGCTCCTGCACATTATTACAAATGTGTGAGCCACAGGCTGTATCTAATACCCAACCATTGGAGTCAAAAGTAGTCATGTTCATTTCAATAACAAACATACCTGAGCTAGAAGCCGGTGGCTTCTTAGCTTGATCTGCCCTAAGCATAGGGCAATCTTTCTTCCAACGTCCTTTCTGCTTATAGAAAAGACATTCATCTGTGTGTACCGTTCCGCTTCTCTTGAACTTCCTTTTCTGGTTCGGACGCTTAGGCTTATCACTCCAAGTGTTAGCCTTGGCTCCCGACTTTCCCTTACCCTTAGCACCTTTGTTTCTCGGGTTTGGGTTAGACGGTTGCCCAACAAGCATGATCGACTTTTCCTTCTTAGGAAGAGTTTGATCATATGTCTTCAGCAGATTATGAAGTTCAGGCAGTGTTACGTCCTTCGCATTCATCGTGTAATTAATGATGAACTGCGAATACGAACTCGGCAATGATTGAAGGACAAAGATCACCATGATCTTGTTCTCTAGCTTAACGCCGGCATCGGCAAGCTTTTCAAAGAGACCAATCATTTTGAGAACATGCTCAGACATGTTCCCTCCTTCACTGAGCTTGCATCTGTGTATCTCTTTGATCAAATCAAATTCAACACCTCTAGCAGTCATCTTAAAGAGCGACTCAAGATGCTTCAGCATCTCATACGGCAACATGCTTTCATGTTGCCTCTGCAGCTCATTGCTCATTGTCGCCAGCATAATACAATGCGCGGATCTAGCATCCTCAAGATGCTTATCAGACTTTGCCTTGTTGGCTTGATTCCAAGCAGCAACCTGATCGGCAGTCTGATTTTCGGGGCACACGGGAATGACCTCGTCCAAGACGTACTCAATCTTTTCGTACCTCAGCACCAAACGTATATTCCTGATCCAATCTAGGAAGTTTGGTCCGGTCAAAATTTGCTTCTCTAAGACAGCACGGAGCGAGATACTCGCCATTTCTAATATCCTAAGGAGAAATAATATAGAACGAAAATAATAAATCAACTATTGAAATATTATTTCTAAATACACAGTCAACATAACTAAACAACAAGGTCCTTTAGCTGTTTAGCTCCCACTATTTTCACATATGCTTGCCCCCACAACAAACATACGGGTAATGTCCAACAAGTTACCGTAGTGGCCAAGATCCAAATCCATACTATTCTATACTCCAACGGGGGCTGGTCGCATAGCATAATATGACCGGTAGGACTATCCAATTGCATCACGCAACTCTTGGTTGTTAAATCTAATTTAAACCGATGACCTACATACTGTACCTATCGAGGTCGCTAGATACAATATGCAGTAAGTCATAACCACAGGCTTACTCTAATATGACGATCACTGCGAGTCTGTAAGACGAGGTCGCCAATACAAGAAAACGCAATGAAAGTTCAGAATTAAAGCACCCTATGGAAAGCATCTCAGAAATACATACATGTATGTATATATATATATATATATATATATATATATATATATATATATATATATATATATATATATATATATATATATATATATATATATATATATATATATATATATATATATATATATATATATATTTCTGTACTTATATTGGTTGGGGCTTGTAGCTTGAGGGTTGTTATCAGTCATCTACAAACAAATAAGGGCGCCGCCTACCCATCATGCATGAACGGTCTACACGTAATGGATGCCGCCTATCCATTCTAGTTCTAAACGCGGTCAAGCACATAATTGGTGCCACCTACCCATACATAAATATGCGGTCCGACATATAAGAGGGCGCCGCCTACCCTCGCATGCATAGCGGTCGAACGTGATGAACGGGAATTTGTCAGGTCCAGGTTCAGTCAAATAAATTTGTTATTAAGCCAAAGGCAATCCACAACTACAACGAAAACCGTAGTGTAGCAGTAGAATGACTCGAGTGTCGTTCTCTGAGGACTATAACTAGCTTTATCAAATCTAATTTAGAATATAAAAACAGCAAACAGATAGTAGAGGGGTTTCTAACAGATAATGGAGATTGGTGATAGTATGGTCCTTCTTAACATAACGGGTCGATAATCATGCATAAATTCCTCGGTCTTGCATAGAGATCTTTGAATCAATCTAGTGTCCTGTTGCAATATTAAGCACTACGAAGATAAATTGGTCTGACAAGTCAATCACTTTTGTCCTAATGTGTTCCGTAATTATTCAACACTACGAAGATAATTGGTTTGATGGTCGACAAGTGTCCAATTGTGCATAATAATTAATACAACATACGAGAATTTTGGTTACAACTGATCAACGAAATAAAGCAATGACACGGAGTATAATGCGCGATATAGCCATTAGCATGATTATCTTCCCTTCGCTAAGAATTCACATACTACCACCAATGATAAGTTTAGCTACTCATAATATGCATGCAATCAACAGAAGTCATAGAAGAAAACATGTTGAAAGAATATAAAATAAGTAGAATAAAACTGTAAGATACAAAGTTACTGAAGGTTGTCAATTTCCGGATGATTGCGATCCTACGAGCTCCAAACTGCTATGAAAAAGTATCCCCTAAGCTACGGAACTCCCAGGACAGGCCCCGGGAAGTTCCTACCTAAAACTATAGAGAGAGGTGAGAGAGAAGGTCTGGAAAGATATGATTTTCGGAGAGAAACTGAGCACTATATATAGGCCCCGAAAAACTACGGGGCGGTTCGCCCCAGAGTTTTCTCGCGGAATTTCCGCATTTTCGACGCGTTTTTGGATTTCTTCACCTTTTCGGACTCGGTTTCTGACTTCTAGTAGCCTTCTAACCTCCAGATTCGGCCCCTAGACTTCAAATCCTATCCGGAAACCTTCAGATACTCCAAATAGGCTTCTGGAACACCAATTCCTTGTCAACTTGAATATAATTGCCCGGAAATCCCCGAATTTCAACCAAAACCTGTAAAATAAAATCTAAAGGGAAACGTGACACTATTCTAATAAAATGTACTAAAATATAGCTAAATTAACATAGAGGATAGCTAAAATAGGTGAAAAAGACTCGAATGAAAGTGTAAAATACACATTCATCAAACTCCCCAGACCGAACCTTTGCTTGTCGTCAAGCAACTAAGCTAGACTCTAATACAAAAAACATGCAAGACACAAAATGGAGTTTCATGCAAAATAAAATGAACTATTCTACTGAATCTATCAAATAACATATGAACAAAAACCATATGAATCAAAGCATGAATATAGATTGAAGAATACCTCGATTGACTTATACACATCCACATAAGCACTTATGTGAAGACAAGATAGTCTCTCGTAACATTCTCTACCTGGACCTAGTCAGTGACGAAGTAATGATGCATGCTAAGATACGAATGGTTGCCCCGTGCCTATGAAACTGAGACTTACTGTTGTTCCACCATGTTAAGACTTTCCCTCAAAAGAGGTCGAACCAGTACTGGCTCTCATCAAACGAAGGAGGGTTCCCTATAAAAGATAACACTCCGCTATTCTACCCATCTCTCAAGTAAAGTATTAAGCTATTCACCACTTCCTGAGTGGCAGGACGAGGGTGGTCTAGAACAGATGACACTCAAGACAAAAAATAGAAAAACACGATTACGAACATTACAGAAATGGAAAAGACTCAACACTTGCTAAACTGCTATTTGGCTTTTTTTTTTATCCTTCTTTGCTTTTTGGAGTCTCTTCTCTTTTTTTTTTCTTTTCCTTTCTAGGTTCTTTTTTTCTTTTTTCTTTTTCTCTTTTTTTCTGGAAATTTTTCTTTCTTTTTTTTTCGATTTTTTTAGCCAGCAGTAGCATAACAAAGAGAGAAACAAAAAGACTCACACGACTTCCCCAAACCTATTCGAAAGAATAGGTTGAAGTACAAAATTTTCGGAAAAGGAAAATAAACTCACGATACGAAAATGAAAAACAGAAACAAGTCTATGATGGTGTAACCCCCTCCCCAAACCTATTCGGAAGAATAGGTTATAAACAAAGGATCACACAACCTCACACTACCTCCTTCCTAGGCATTTAGCAATCTCAAAGCATGGTGAAGACTTGTTGCCTCTTAGGTACATAATTACTCGGGAAACAACCATAAGACCCTAACATGCATCATCCTATTATAAAGGCCTTCGTGAACCGCAGTAGAGAAAACACCACTAAGTGATGTCGAGACTACCAAGCTTAACTAAGTCCAATACATAAATGTGACAAGCCAAGCGAGAAAAACCTCAAACAAATTCATAGAGATGAAGCATACGATTAATGGCATACTTAGCTGATCTACCCAATAAGAAAGTTCAAAACATTCGGCAATAAACTCCATATAAAACATACAAAACTATCCTAGGAAAGCAGTAAACGTGCAAATGCAAAAATTTTCACGAGGTTTTCATAAGCAAGATAAGTATAAAGATAACCAGCGATAACCTCCTCCTCCCCAAACCTGAACTTCGTCGCTCGTTCCGAACGCCGAAAGTGGATCCAAGGTGAGAGCTAATGCTTGTATAAGTACCTATAATACTCAATCAAACTCGTGAGAAAACAAAACAAAACACACTAACCTTCAGTGGAGGCGGTATGGGTAAGCTCAAGGTGATCAACTTCCCTTTCATCACTAGATATCTCGAAGTACGGCTTCACTCGCTGGCCATTCACCTTGAAAGTATTGCCCGTCTTTGGATCGAAGAGTTTAACAGCTCCATGGGGGGCAACTTCGATAATTTCGTACGGTCCATCCCAACGAGTACGGAGCTTTCCAGGAAATAGTCGAAGGCGAGAATTAAATACCAAAGCTTTTTGTCCAGGAATCAATTCCTTACGTACTATACCACGATCATGATACTTCTTAGTACGTTCCTTGTAAATCTTGGCATTTTCATAAGCACCTAGTCGTAATTCATCAAGCTCATCTAGTTGCAACAATCGTTCTTCGCCAGCTTTTCCCATATCAAGGTTGAGTGCTTTAATGGCCCAATATGCCTTGTGTTCTAGTTCTACGGGAAGATGACATGCTTTCCCATACACAAGTCTGTACGGAGTGGTCCCGATTACCGTCTTGTAGCTAGTCCTGTATGCCCAAAGTGCATCATTCAATTTTCCTGCCCAATCCTTCCTACTAGGCTTCACTACTCGCTCCAGGATCTTCTTGATTTGACGGTTGCTGACTTCGACTTGCCCCGATGTCTGTGGGTGATAAGGTGTAGCGACACTATGGTGGACACTGTATCTCTTAAGAAGGGAGGCAAACGTTCTATTGACGAAGTGTGACCCTCCATCGCTGATGATTGTCCTAGGGCATCCAAATCTCGAGAATATGACTTCCTTCAAGAACTTCATAACTACCGCGCCGTCATTTGTTTTTGTGGGAATTGCCTCTACCCATTTAGTCACGTAGTCCACTGCAACAAGAATGTATTCATAGCCTCCACTGTTTGGAAATGGTCCCATAAAATCAATGCCCCATACATCGAAAGGTTCTACCACTAGATTCCCTTGAAGGGGCATTTCATCTTTCTTGCCGATACCACCACCTCGTTGACACGGGTCACAATTCTTCACAAAACTTCGAGCATCTTTGTATATTGTTGGCCAGAAAAATCCTGCCTGCAGTACCTTGCGTGCTGTCTTTAATCCACTGTAGTGCCCCCCACGGTTAAGCTCATGGCAATGGCTCAGGACACTTTGCTGCTCTTCTTGTGGCACGCATCTACTTAGAATCCCATCAGCTCCTTCCTTGAATAAATGCGGATCATCCCATATGTAAGTCCTGCATTTCTTAGCCAGAGCTCTCTTGTCCGAGGCTGAAAAGTTAGTGGGGCAAATATTCATAGCCAAATAGTTTACAATATCCGCATACCATGGCTCTTCATTAGCCTTCATTAGGTGCTCATCGGGGAGGTCTTCATTGATGGGTATCGGATCAATAGAAATATTAGGTATTCTAGATAAATGATCTGCTACTAAATTCTCCCTACCAGCTCTATGCACTATGGTCAAATCAAAGTCTTGCAGCAAAAGGACCCAACGGATTAATCTAGGCTTAGAATCTTGCTTAGCTATCAAATGTCTCAAAGCAGCATGATCAGTATGGACATTCACAGGATGTCCAATTAAGTAAGACCTAAACTTTTGTAAAGCAAAGACAACAACTAAAAATTCCTTTTCAGTAGTTGTATAATTAACCTGCGCGGAATCTAGAGTCTTACTAACATAATAAATCACACGATACTGCTTATCAACTTTTTGGCACAAAACAACACCCATAGCAAAATTCGAAGCATCACACATAATTTCGAAAGGGAGATTCCAGTCAGGCGGCACAACAATGGGAGCAGAAACAAGCTTTTCCTTAAGGGTGTTAAAAGCAATTAAGCATTCTTTGGAGAAATGGAAAACCGCATCTTTAGCAAGCAAGCTACTTAGAGGTTTAGCAATTTTTGAAAAATCTTTAATAAACCTCCTATGAAAACCTACATGGCCAAGAAAAGATTGCAATTCTTTCACGCAAGTAGGTGGGGGAAGTTTTTCAATGATTTCTATCTTAGCCTTGTCTACCTCAATACCTCTTTCAGAAACTACATGTCCTAGAACAATGCCTTCTCTAACCATATAATGACTCTTCTCCCAGCTTAAGGTCAAATTGCATTCAATGCACCTTTTCAAAACTAGACCTAACCTTTCCAAGCACTCATCAAATGAATCACCAAAAAGGGAAAAATCATCCATGAAAACTTCAACAAATTTAGTTACCATGTCAGAGAAAACAGAAAGCATGCACCTTTGAAAAGTGGCGGGAGCATTGCATAGTCCAAATGGCATCCTCCTATAGGCAAATGTTCCGAATGGGCAAGTGAATGTTGTCTTCTCCTGATCCTCCGGTGCAATCGAAATCTGGTAGAAACCTGATAAACCATCAAGAAAACAATAGAACTTTCGCCCCGCAAGGCGGTTTAGCATGTCATCTATAAATGGTAAAGGGAAGTGGTCTTTTTTAGTAGCGGCATTTAATCTTCTGTAGTCAATGCACATCCGCCATCCAGTGGTCTTCCTAACCGGTACCAATTCTCCCTTCTCATTTTCTTCAACCGTCACTCCCGATTTCTTAGGAACTACATGTACCGGGCTTACCTATCGACTATCTGGAATGGGATAAATCATATCAGCATCTAACAACTTGATCACTTCCTTTTTTACCACCTCTTGTTCTAGAGTGATGTTGTGCACGCATCTTGTAGGGCTAATTCCTTTGATATCGCTGATCCCCCATCCTATAGCTGCGGAATTTTCCTTCAATACTTCAATCAGCTTACTTTCCTCATTGTCGGAGAGATACGAGGAGACAATCACAGGCTTTTTCTTATTTTCTCCTAAATACACATACTTGAGGTGCGCAGGAAGCGGCTTCAATTCTAAGCTAGGTTCTTCAGGAAACCCACTTTCTTCTTCTTCATCCAAAGGTTCAAGTACCTCTTCTCCTGCGGGAATTTCTGGGGTGCTATCCATCATTTCCACTAGTTCCCTTGATTCTTTGGTCATGTAGCACGTCTCAGCTTGCATTGTTAGTGCTTCCTCAAGTGGTTCGCGGTCGCCATGGCTATGATGAAATTCTGGAATTGCGGATTCGTACCAATCGACAAATTTTAACTCCTCCGCAACTTCCTTATCTCTGACGCTACATCCTACCAACTCAATCTTTTCGCCCATTACCTCCATAGTTATTTTCTTGCCCTTAAGTTCAAGACATGTGTTGGTAGTTGCCATGAATGGTCTCCCCAGTAGTACTATGTGCTCACGGATATGGCTCTTTCCCTCGTCCGCGGATTTCATTACTACAAAATCAGCTGGGATTATCAATTTGTCCACTTTCACAAGGATGTCTTCTATTATCCCGACTGGCCTCTTCACACTTTGGTCTGCCATTTGGACCACCATATCAGTTGGTGTCAATTCTCCGAGTTCCAGGGCCTTGTATACCGAATACGGCATTAAGTTAATGCTAGCTCCTAAGTCAAGCATTGCCTGAGTAGTTCGTCCATTCCCTAAGGCTATGTCGATGATGAAGCTGCCAGGATCCTTTTTCTTCATGGGCAATCCGGCAATCGAGTTGACCGTTTCAACCCCATTCACTTCCTTCCCTGAAGTAATCCTTTTGTTTTTGATCTCACGAAAGAATTTCGTATAAGCTGGAATATTCTGGATTAACTCTAAGAGTGGCACATTGACCTCCACCTTTGACAGTCTTTGGAATAGGGGTGAATCTTGAATATCCTTCTTGACTGGTTTGATCCGACTCGGGTATGGCACGTGTGGCTTTGGAGGCACATATGGATTGGAAGATTTGTGAAGTCCTCCTGGCATACTAGTTCCTATCTCGGCCTCTTCATCATCTATGTCTATCACAGATGGTCTGGGTTCGTCATTCTCTTCCGGAACTTCTTGACGTTCTTCTGAACTTCCGCTAACCTCTTGTTCTGTGCTTGCCCCTCCATTATCGACCTCAGTAGACTCCACCCGCTTAGGACGTACAAAGTTAGGGATTTTGGTCATCTTGCCTCCTCGGAGCAGTAGATTCACCTCTTCGTACTCATTCTCCTCGGTAGCAACAGCTGGAGGTTGCTCGGGATCAGCTTCAGTTGTCTCTTCGGCAGGACTAGGATTGTCCTGTTCCTTGGAGTCGGGGGGTGATTCGCTCCTCACCTCGGGTGGTTTGCTTACTACTTCCTGTGGGGTATCCTCGACTTCATTACCACACCTTCCACACTTCAGTAGGCTAAGCTCTTTGATGAGTTGCTCAGTTACTTCGATCGCTTCAAAAGCCTTCTCGATGCGAAGATTGTTCTCAGCCTGCCCTGCGTGTGCTACCTCGAAGACACTCTCAATGGCTTTAATTCCTGCGTAAAACGCAAGTTCCTCCTCCTCACTGATGTCTTCGTCCTCAGAATAGCTTTCGTATAACCCGTCAGTTTCGTCTTGATTTGAGTATATGTTGGCGACTTCATTCGACATTATTTTCTCGGATTGTGCGGATCCATTGGCGTACGTTTGAAGACCTTCACTGCCTCTTCAACTGTACATTCTTCTAAACCTCCACATATCCCATCTATTGAAGCCTAACTTCATCTCGTAGTCCTCCAACAAAAACCAAATCAGCTCCCCATCGTCGAAACGGTGGTGGGGGCACTCACGTTTATACAGCTCAAATCGTTCATAGGTGTCACAGAATCGCTCGTATTCTCCTTGCTTGAAGTATTCGATCCGATTCCGTAGTGCAATCGTCTCATGGTAAGGTATGAAACGTGCCAAGAACTCCTCCACTACTTGGCTCCAGGTCTTCAGTGATCCTGGTGCTAACCTTGCTATCCATATCCTCGTTCATATCCCAAAGCAAAAGGAAATAATTTCCTGCATAATTGATCCTCGGTGAACCCCTTTGCTGGAACTTTCGCTACTTCCTCTTCATAGGACCTGATGAAGCTTATCGGATTCATATCCTCTCCTTCTTCGAACCTTGGTATCCTTCTCACTATGGTGCTTGTTACCTCGTACCCGATAACTCTTCTTCCAAGTATATAGCTGACCCCCTCCTGACTTGCGAGAACGTCGGTGTCAAGCGGGCTTTTAAGGTCGTCATACCTGGAATCTGTATCAGGAGTAACTCAAAACTAAAAATTAGCCTCGTTAGAATTTCGAAAATCGAGAATAAATCTAGATATCGAACTACTAAAGCTAGGAAAGGGAATTAGAAATAGACTAGGAAGCAGTATCAGAGAGAGAAAAAGGAAAACTAAAACTAATAGAATTAGGAATCTAAAGCTGTAAATATAAACAAATTAAACAGAAAAAGGAGTAGGTCCCC